>CM035628.1:47446964-48696964 GCA_020496765.1 Gossypium stocksii
CATAAATCTTCTCTAGGATGCATGGTTATGGAAAAGGGAAGTATTTTTATCTCCTATCTTTAACCAATTCGCCCTAATCGTTTTCTCGTAATACCGTTCCTCCTCCATCTCCAAATTTAAGTGCAATTTAACATCAACTAATTCAGCCAATGACTTACCTGTTCGATCAATACTATTCAACTCCTCTAATCTTCTCGTCAATTGAGTCATATTCTGCCCTTTATCCCTCTTAATTTTCTCAACCCAATTTTGTAGTCCATTAGAAAGCACAGTAATATGATTTATAAAAGAGCTCGAACTGTTTTCCCAAAGTTTTTTAACCTCCCCTCACATGATTCCTCTAACACCCACCAAGCTTTAAATTAAAACCATCTATTTCTTCTTCTTTCCAACAAAAGCTCTATTTTAATCAACAAAAGGCAATGATCTGAAAAAGAGTGAGACAGGTGCCTTAGTGAGTAATCAGGATATTTGTAGCCACTCTGCATTAGCAACCCTTCTATCTATTCTCTCTTTAATATTCTTGTCCATAACATTTCCCCTTTTCCATGTAAACCAATGGCCTGAGAATCCAATATCCCCCAATTGACATTCCTCCAAGATTCTACGAAAATCCTCCATTCGAGCCTCCTCTCGTAATAGTCCTCTTTATTTTTCATACGCATAGAGAATACTGTTGAAATCCCCACCAACTAACCATGGTAAATTATTATCCCTTCCCAACGTATGGAGTAGATTCCACGTTTGAGGTTTGTCACTCACATCCGGTGCCCCATAAAACCCGGTAAACCTCCACTGTTGACTTTCCTCGTTTTCTTTGATCTCAACATAGATGTGGTTCTGGGAGTAACTCCTAAGAGTAACTAGAGCTCTCAAATTCAAACCAATGCTTAAACCCCCTCACGTGCCATCATATTAAAAAAGCCACACCGTCATCTAACATTCTTCATGCAATTAACATTTAATTTTGTCTCCATAAAGAAGACAATTAGGGGATGATAGATTTTCAGCATGTGCTGAAGTCTTCTAACTGCTCACAAACTCCCCAATCCACGAACATTCCAACATAAGACCTTCATTTTATCTGATCGGCATGCTCACTGGTAGTCGTTGATATCGATTGAGTAAGGGCTTGGCACTCATCAATGACTACTAGCGAATCATTAGTATCAGAAACGTTAGCAGTCAAAGAATTGAACCTTTGTCATTTATTCCCATTCATATTTTGAATTGGGTCATCCTCCAAATTACACTCCATAATTATTAGACCTAGCCTATTCGAAGATCCCCTCCACCTTTGGTTCTTTCCTTATTCCAGCATCCTTCAAATTAAATCTCATTATAAGACTTTTATTGATTACCAAATCATTCCCCAATTTACTATGTGATTGTTGGCCAATCTGTTGACCAACCACCTCCATTTTACTAGTCACACCTTCCAAATTAAATTCCAAAATTGGATTGCTCTTAGCCTACGATTCACTCCCCGAATTACTCCTTGAATTTTGCCCATGTTCCTGCCCATTCCCATTCTTTCCAAAAAAAATTATCCTCTCCCTCCTCCCTCAGCCAGATACTCTTCACAGTAATAGCTCTCTTTGGTTGTGCATGCAATGACAAATCGCAACCCAACTCTATTTCTTGCATACCATGACTTAACCTCATTGGACAAAAATTATCTCCACGTCCTAGGCACCCACATAGGAAATGGAACACGGTTAATTTTTCATATTTGAAATTTGCATAGGAAAATTAGAAGCAGGGATCATAAATTTTTTTTGTCTCTTTAATAGCTTTCGGACATCAATCTGTATTCTATTGTGAATATAATTATGCAGACCACGGGAAACTTGCTTAACATCATATTCTAGAAATTTGCCTATAAAGTTCCCAAATTGCACTACTGTAGATTCTTTAAAAAATCCTGGTGGTAAATTGTGAACTTGAACCCACCAATCAGAGTACATCAAAGGAATTGATATTGGATCTTCATTCTCTTGCATTATATGGATAATTAACAGATGGTTGTTGAAAGTCTAAGGAGCACCTGTAATAACCCGATTGATATCCAATTTATTAAAGAACTTAAACAAGAACCTTTTTTTACCTAGATCTGAGATTTGCGCCCCCTTCATTGGATGCCATAAATTCACCATCTTATTTCTCATGGCTGGAAAATGGACTACACTTGCAGTTAAGAAACAACCAACCAAACAAAAGCTATATGCTGAACTTTGAGATTCAATTTCCTCTGGAATAGGAAAAGCTTCTTCTTCACCATCAACTAGACTCAGATTTGCTAATCCTCTTTGCATCTCATCCCTAGTACCACCGAACTACCAACTTCCAGGGAATTTGTTTCAGTGAATTGAATATTGCGAAACGATGAAGAGAACAAAGATTGAAAAGAAAATAAACAAGAATGATAAAAATTTAAGAGACAAAGGCGTGCTAAAAATAGCAGACTAAAGCGTGCCAAACAGCAGACTGGTGCATGCATTTTTAAGATATATTAGCAAAAGAAGAAGAAGATAATATAAATACCTCTAAAATAATATTAATTGCTTTGTAAAATAATTAAACTTTTGGTAATTTTACCATTAAATAAGTTAGAATCCAATTAATGAGTGATATTGACACCAATTTAAATCAACTCTTAATAATAGTAAGTATAGATCGATATATATATTTTTTGAATAATGACGGATAGATATTTATTGTTATTAGGTATGTAATGTTAATTATAGTAACTGTTTAGAAGAATATAATACAAGAAAAATAAATAAATACTGAAATAACAATTGTGACATTTTGCAGTCTTTTTCGTGGGGTTGAAGAAGGTGATGAACTCTTTTATTGGGGGATTATAAATAGCTCAACACCGTCTGTCATCTGCAGTCTTCTTTCTCACAAAGTTTTTCTCTTTGCTTCCCATTGCTGCTCTATCCGTCTTTCATTAGTATTATTAGTTCCTTTTTGTTCAATAAAACATAAAAAAAAAAATTTAAAAAGATATTCTTATATTTTTGTTTCATCTATCAAAGTGTAGTTTTGTTTTGTTCGTCTGTCAAAGAAAACCTTTTTTTATGTCAAGAAAAGCTAAAACCTAAAGACAAAAGGTCTTACATTTTTTCTGGTATGGAAAACAAAAGGCAAGCAAGTACATCATCATCATCATCATTGGATCATCTCTTTGGTCCGAAGGATCCTTCTTCTTCATACAAAAGTGGGATTTTTGGGACTATTTTCCCTCCTCCATCTGTGGTAAAAGTTGTTCTTTTAGGCTTTTTGTTCATCAATATGTATTCACATATGATCAGCTTTGTTGATTTAGATGATTTAGAATGAAAAAGAAAAAAAAAGAAAAGAAAAGAGAAGTACCCTTTACTCTTTCAGGACATAATATGTGAAATTTTTATGTACGGAGAGGTAATTCTTGATTGGAAGTCAAGAATCGGATTTGAAGATCAATCATGTTTCTTGTTTCAACTTCATCCTATTGGCTTTGATAGATGATAAAAAGATAATGGGATTTATATTTTTAAGTGAATGATTCTTGAAAAGATACAAATCTAAGCTTTTTTAACTATGCTTCGACTTCTTTTTATCATGACTGTCGAAACCATTTTTTCTAGGTTTTGAAAAAATAGGGAATCGACTTTGAACTTTGGAAATAGAGTCGCCACCGACCTTTTTTTGAGGTGCGATCGGGTCACCTTAAATTATTTTAATAAAACATTTTGAGTTATTAAAACAATTAATTTTGGTCTAACGAAAATCAAAGAATGGGATCGGGAGTCGGTTACGCACGAGGAAGGATTAGCACCCTCGATACGCCCAAAATTGGTACCTGGTTGATTACCTAATGTCCTATCATCGAATGATTGAAAAGATTCTAAAAATACGATCCTTCGCTTAAAAGGGGTTTTCGGTTATTGAAGTGAAAATCGAGGTTCGCTTATTTCGAAGAAATAAGAATGCCGTACCTAGTAAGTTGAGGTATAACATATTAATTTCTCGAAATTAAGTTCGCCTCCTTTAAGATTTGTACATTTAAATCAAGAAGGAATATTTAGTTATTTTGGATCGTACGAAGAAACTGAAACCCAGTAAGTTAAGGTCCCATTTATCGAAGTTCCAAAACATAAAATATTACCTTAGTTTTGAAATTCCTATCTCGAGGCATTGAACGCTACATTCAGTAAGTTAGTATGTAGTGTTTTGGGGCTTCGAAGATAGATTTTATTTGAAAACTCCTGGGTTTTAGTTTTGAAATCGATACTCGATAGTTAGGATCTAATGAGAAAAATCGGAACCTAGTGAGTTAAGGCTCGATCTCCTCGGTATATCCAAACACGAGCTATGCTTTTGGAAGCCCTTGAGTAAAAGAAAACGAATTTAACAAAATGATGTATGATTGCCCTTTTCTATAAAATCCGAACATAGGATAAGAACATGCAAAATAGAGAAACGACTTATAAACATCATATCATATCTATGAATTAATACAAATTGATGCGCATGTAATGGTAATAATTATAACATATCATTTTATGCAAGCGACAAAATTAACCCCCAAAGACTAAGAGTAAATTTAAAAGAAATATAAGACAAAATGAAATTAAAAATTTTTAACAAATAACAATCGATGATTATGAAAAGAGTTTAAGGTTGTAAGGATTTAAATAATATTTTAAACAAGTAATATATTAAGTAAAAAAGGTAGGGTTTTAAAATTTAAGAATGAATAAATAAATCGTATGTTTATAGGAAGTATGTATGTACATATGGGGATATAGTATTTAAAATATTTATATAGCATAATACAAAAGTACATGAAAGAATGACAAATGCAAAATATAATATACATGATAAAAGAGTAATGTTCAAAAATACATATATATATGCATAAGTAATATACATAAAAATATTTAAATATATACGTATGATATACGAAAATACCTATATGTAAAAACATTAAGGCATATACATGAAATAAGGATGAAAAGAGTAGTAAGATACAAAGATGTATACACAGTACATATATATATATGTATATAGGAAAATAATAATGATACATAAAAACAATTATCAATATAATATGTAAATACATATGTACATGGATAATAGTGGTGATATATATAAAATATAAAAGGTATAGATATAATGTACAAAACATATATAATAGTATTGAAAATACATACATAAAATATCCTACGAGCCTATATATAACTATGATATAGGAAAATATATATAAATATATACTTGGCATATAGTTAAAAAAGGGAATATATATATATATATATATATAATATGTACGATATATGTTAGTAATAATGATAAGAAAATACAATAATGATAATAGTATTAGCAACAATACTAGGAAATAATAATTATATGTATATATGAAGTAAACCATGGGACAATAAATCTAAATATGATATACTAGTAATATATTATAAAAGATAGTAAGGTGCGATAGTAATAAAAAGAAACAAAAATGATAGAAATAATAATAATAATGGTGATAGTGAACACACAAATTAACTTGAAATTAAAAAGATAAAATAAACGGGGAGAGGACTAGATCAAACCTAAAACAAAAATGGTGGGACGAAATCAAGAATAAATATAGATAAAAGGACCAAGGCTAAGTGTGGGCAACATTGCGAGGGCTAATGAGGAAAATATCTCAAACCTTAATGGGGTGCATCAAGCTGATAGACTGAATTAAAAAAAAGGTGAAATTAGAGGGCCAAATTTCCAAGAAACAAATGACAAATAAGGCCCGATCGAGATGCGCACGAAACAAGAAGGGTCGATATTGCAAATTCCCCATTATTTGGGAATGCGCGGATCCCTGGTCTCGTGAATCGGGTTAAAATTGGGTCAAGGCTGGATCATTAGTACGGCACCGTTTTAGGCCATGAGCAAGGGCTCTAAACGGTGCCGTTTAGTCCCCTAAAAGCCAAGAGTTTAACCCCAAAATTTCAGACCCATTAGCCCGAAAGAACCCCCCTTTTCCTTTCCACTTACAGCGCCTCTGCTAGGGTTTAGAACCCTCACCGCAGACAGCAGTGGAGGCCACAAGAAGGGTTCTCCGACCCTCCTCTTTGAGCATTCGGGGCCTCCGATTATTTCCTACCGTTTCCTTTTCTTAAAACCAACCCTAAGTGTCTAAACGTAGGTGTATGTCTCAGCGAAGATGGGGACTGAACCAGCGCCTCCTATCCTTGTCGAAACCTCAAGGATTTCGGGATCTTTGGGTCATCGGAGGCCCCTCGATTCCGAAGGGAATCGCGATAAGGTAAGGTTCTAACTTAGTAATTTAAAAAAAAACAAAAGATAAGGGAATAAAACAACAGCCTTTTTTTATGTTCGTTTTTTGATTCTTGGTGAGTTCTTCTCTTTTACTACTTTTTAGGCTAGAGATCTCTTGAAAATATCTTTTTTGTTCTCTGTTTTTGTATTAAAAAAAATAATAATGCCCCCTCTACAATGGTTTCCTCGGCTCTTATATAGCCGATTTGAATCATGAAAGTAAAAAAAAAATACAATTTTTCTTTGATTCCTGCGTTGGCTGTTGCGTTCTGCTTCTGTTTCTTCTTTTAGATTGTTTGCAGGTGGAACGGAAGGTCAACGGGCAAAAAGGGGGCCATTTCGGTGCTAAACCGACAGAGGGACTGAGCCTCGAGCGTTGTGCGCGCTGGTGGAGGTTTGCGGGCAGCGGCGCTCCTACTAGGGTTTCCTGTTCAGCCCTGGTCTAAGCCAATTGTTTGTTTGGGCTAATTGGGCCGATGGGAAGTGGCCTTTATTGTTTGGGTCGGTGTTTGTTGTAATGGGTTACCCGGGCTTGGTCTGAATGTAATTGGACTTTTATTTTTTTGGACTTTTTAATACTTTGGGTTTTTGTGATTTTGATTTTTGTTCTGTTTTTAGTCTTTAAATTGGGCCCGGGCAAAATGGGCTAACTACAGCTGCCTCTCTTTGCTCATTGTCGTGTAACGAAAATAGAGCAAAGACTTCCAAGGAAGACTAATTTTGCTCGGGCTTGCTGAGTCTTGATCTCTTTGGTGCATTTCTTTCTCTGCCAGCTCCATTCTGATGGACTGCACCTTCAAAGGCGTAGGAATTGAAATCGCTTCGCCTTAACATGATTTTAAAGAGAAAAGATTCGTGACTTTGACCTACTTCACCGGGCCTTCAAGAAGATAGGGATTGGAAATTGATCCTGATCTAATGTAGTTCCGCCGGGCCTCAAAGGGGATAAGGATTAGAAATTGATCCTGATCCACTGCGATTCCATTGAGACTTTAAGGGGATAAGGATTAGAAATTGATCCTCGTCCACTATGATTCCACTGAGACTTTGAGGGGATAAGGATTAGAAATTGATCCTCGTCCACTATGATTCCGCTGAGACTTTGAGGGGATAAGGATTAGAAATTGATCCTCGTCCACTATGATTCCGCTGATACTTTGAGGGGATAAGGATTAGAAATTGATCCTCATCTGTCGTAGTTTTGCTGGGACTTCAAGAATTTCAGGGAGAGGCGATCTGAAGCTTCAATCTTCTCTGTTGACTTTCAAGAAATAAACTTCACTGATTTGCTCCATTGCTATCTCGAGGGGGCAAAATCCGGAGTTTTAATCCTCTTTTTTACCGCTTCAGGGAAGCAAGATTTGTGAATTCATCAATGTTGTTGTACCGTCCTCTGGGGGATCTGTTATGTCGAATCAATTTATATGCTTATGCTTATGCAAAATGATTGGGAAGCTATGCTCAGAATGAATCAAATGCTCTTAACCGAATGCATTATGGGTAATGAATGCAAAATGTCATGAGAATGATCTTTAATACTTAAGAGCTCGTCACTTGTTTTCTTGTTTGCCGGGTATTTTGCCAGAACTTAAAGAAACAATTGCCTTTTGCTCTACCGTTTTGTCCCACCGAAATCTTAGGTTTTGCTTTGTCAAGCGTGTACCTCCGAACTTTGTATCCGGTGGGTCTTGAACACTAATCCTGCTTGGGGTTCTAGTATTATTTAGAAGCATCCAAAGTAATATGCGAAAACTTCTTTTATGGAAACATTGTTAGTTCATCAATCGTTACTTTAATGCAACATGTTTGTAAAAGATGACATCAATAGACAAGCATACAAATGGTACGAGGTGAAACTCGAGTTGGTCCATTCAAGAAAACAGAGATAGAAGAAGTTGATTGAAATTGCATATCTTGAAAAGAACAAGGTATTCGAAGATAACCAATACAATATGAATAAGGATGAGCATTAGATGCCCTAAATATCGTAGCCTGAGTTTTTCTGCACTAGCTTCTTGAGAATCTTCTTTGAGTCTATATGTGATTAGGGGATCTTGAGCCCTTTGTCGATGCTCCCAGACACAGTGTACCTCCTCACTGTTAGCTTAAGCAAAGTGAGACTGCCATATGCCCCATTTCCAGTCAGAATTCGAGCCGCCCTTTTCGGGTTTTCAACTCAAATCTCCTTTGGTCTCAAAGCGCCCTATCAGGGTTTTCGCCTCGGCCTCTCCCCCTTTTTTTTCTTTTTTTTTTAAGGTCTCAAAGCGCCCTATGCGGTTTTTCACCCTAGACCTTTTCTCCTCTATACGTAGTATTTCTTAACCGAATCCGAATTTACAGGATTGGGCAAGCTTTTTCCATCCATCTCAGCTAAGATCAGTGCTCCTCCAAAGAAAGCCTTCCTTACCACGTATGGCCCCTCCCAATTTGGCATCCATTTTCCTCTGAAATCCTTTTGTATGGGGAGGATTTTCTTCAGTACTAAGTCTCCTTCGTAAAATTCCCTTGGGCGAACCTTCTTATCATAAGCCCGCATCATTCGCTTCTGATACATCTTGCCATGCTGGATAGCCCTCAGCCTCTTTTCCTCAATTAAGTTCAATTGATCATATCGGGATTGAGTCCACTCTGCCTCGTCTAACTGTAATTCTGATAGGACCCGAAGAGAGGGTATCTCTACTTCAATGGGTAGAACTGCTTCCATTCCATAGACCAACGAGAAAGGCGTTGCCCCAGTAGAAGTTCTAACAGATGTCCGATAAGCGTGGAGAGCGAAAGGTAACTTTTCATGCCAATCCTTATAAGTCTCTGTCATCTTTCCTATGATCTTTTTAATGTTTTTATTAGCTGCCTCTACTGCACCATTCATTTTCGGGCGATACGGCGACGAGTTATGATGTCTGATCTTGAATTGATCACAGACCTCTGCTATCGTACTGTTGTTCAAGTTAAGTGCGTTATCCGATATAATCTTTGCAGGCATCCCATATCGGCATATGATTTCCTTTTTTAAGAATCTGCTAACCGCCGACTTAGTGACATTGGCGTATGAAGTGGCTTCTACCCATTTGGTGAAATAATCGATGACCACGAAGATGAATCGATGCCCATTTGAAGCTTTCAGTGAGATCGGCCCGATGACGTCCATCCCCCACATAGAGAAAGGCCATGGGGAAGTCATAACATGCAGGGGAGAAGGAGGCACGTGAATTTTGTCCCCATAGATCTGGCATTTGTGACATCTTTTGGCGTAGCTGACACAGTCTCCTTCCATGGTGGACCAGTAGTATCCGAACCTCATAATTTGTCTAGCCATTGTGAAGCCATTGGCATGGGTTCCACAAATACCTTCATGGACTTCTTCTAGAATTTTCTTGGCTTCGATAGTGTCCACACATCTCAACAAAACCTGATCCTTTCTCCTCTTGTATAGGATCTCCCTGTCTAAAACATAGTCGCAGGCTAGTCTTCTCAATGTCCTTTTATCATTCTCAGTCGCTTGATCGGGATATTCACGATTTCTCACGTATCTTATTATATCTTGATACCAAGGGTGATCATCTCTCTCTTCTTCTTCCACATTGTAACAATGGGCTGGGGCTTCGTAGATACTCATTTGTATAGGCTTCACATCCTCTTGTCTGCTTACTTTGATCATGGAGGCCAAAGTAGCCAAAGCATCCGCCATTTGGTTTTCCTCTCGTGGGAGATAGCTAAAGGTGACATCATCAAAATCTTCAATTAGCCCCATGATCACTTTTCGATAACTGATTAGTTTGGGATCTCTTGTTTCCCATTCACCTCTCAGTTGGTAGATCACTAACGCAGAGTCTCCAAATACTTCCAGCACTCTAATCTTATGTTCTATGGCTGCTCTAAGCCCCATGATACATGCTTCGTATTCTGCCATGTTATTTGTGTAATCAAAATCCAATTTGCAAGTTAATGGATAATGATCTCTATCTGGGGATACTAGGACTGCCCCAATCCCATTGCCAACAGCATTTGAGGCTCCATCAAAGTTCAATTTCCAAGGAGAACCTTCTTGAGGATCTTCTTTAGTGGTTGCAACATACATTAAATCCTCGTTTGGGAAATCGAAACTTAAAGGCTCATAATCTTCTAGAGCTCTGCTGGCGAGAAATTCTGCTATTGCGCTTCCTTTAATGGCTTTTTGACTTACATAAACAATGTCAAATTCTGAAAGTAAAATTTACCATCTGGCCATCCTTCCATTTAAAGCAGTTGACTCCATCAAATATTTTAACGGGTCGAGCTTTGATATCAACCAAGTCGTGTGGTACAGCATGTACTGCCTTAATCTCCGTGTTGTCCAAATTAAGGCGCAGCATAGCTTTTCAACTGGCAAGTATCTCATCTCACATTCAGTGAATTTCTTACTGAGATAATATATCGCTTTTTCCTTTCGTCCTGACTCGTCGTGCTGACCCAACACACACCCCATAGAGTTATCGAACACTGTTAAATATAATATCAACGGCCTATCTGGGCGCGGAGGTGATAATACTGGAGGACTAGATAAGTATTGCTTAACTTTATCAAAAGCTACTTGGTATTCATAGTCCCAAACTCCCGGATTATGTTTCTTCAGAAGACGAAATATAGGGTCACACTTCTCGGTTAACTGTGAGATGAATCGGGCAATGTAATTTAACCTTCCAAGGAAACCTCGAACTTCTTTTTGGGTGCGAGGCGGAGGTAGTTCCCGTATAGCCCTGACTTTATCTGAGTCGATCTCGATTCCCTTTTTACTGACGATAAACCCTAGTAGTTTTCCAGATCTAGCTCCAAAAGTGCATTTTGCTGGATTGAGTTTCAATTGGAACTTTCTTAGTCTCAAGAACAGCTTCTTCAAAACTTGTATGTGTTCTTCTTCTGTTCTGGATTTGGCAATCATGTCATCCACATATACCTCAATTTCTTTATGCATCATGTCGTGGAACAAAGTCACCATGGCCCTTTGATATGTAGCTCCCGCATTTTTTAACCCAAACGGCATCACCTTATAGCAAAACGTACCCCATAGTGTTATGAAGGTTGTCTTTTCCATGTCTTGAGAATGCATTTTTATCTGGTTGTAACCTGAGAATCCATCCATGAATGAAAACAACGAGTAGCCCGCTGTATTATCCACCAACGTATCAATGTGTGGTAAAGGAAAATTATCCTTCGGGCTGGCTTTATTTAGATCCCTATAATCTACACACATTCTCACTTTCCCATCTTTCTTAGGGACGGGCACAATGTTGGCTACCCACTCTGAATATTTGATCTCCTGCAAGAATCCTGCATCAAACTGTTTCTTGACTTCTTCTTTTATTTTCAACACAATATCCGGTCTCATCCTTAGGAGCTTTTGCTGAACTGACCTACAATCTTCTTTTATGGGAAGGCGATGTACTATGATATCGGTGCTTAAACCGGGCATATCTTGATATGACCATGCGAAAACGTCTTTGAATTCTTGTAGCAGCTCTATGAGACCCCTCTTCGTTCCTTCAGTTATGCATGTTCCAATATTTACCACTTTTCCCTCTTCTAGCACCACAGTCTCTATCGTCTCCTTATGAGGTAAGATTTGTTTCTCCTCTTGCTCTACCATCCTTAATAAATCCGGTGGTAAGTCATAGTCTATGTCATTTTCAAAGTCTTCGGATCCCTCTAAACACACATCTTGTTCAAAAGGAGACTCAGAGCTATTACCAGCGTCACTCATATCGTTGATATTTAGGGACCTATTATGATTCCAAAAGAACATATAAAGAATAAATGAATTTCGGAGTGAATATTTGTATGGTATGATTATGAATGAATTATTTGAGGAAAATTAAAGAACAAAAGAATATTTGCTTTGAATAATAGGAAAGATGTGTTTCATTAAAATAACGATGTTTAAACATGAGCCTATTTCAACAAAAGAGATCTTGTCGCTTCTAGGCTTAAAGCAACAAGTGCGTTTTGAACATTACTCTGAATAAGCTCTAAATACTACAGGAATCTCTTCTGCAGTCCAATTGTTCAACACGCTCCCTGGCTCATAAGGTCGGATATCTGATAGGATTCCTTCTTCGCTTGCGTCAGATATGGCGTTAATACCGGTACCCTCTAGCGTTATCGCTATGTCTTCACCTTTTAGTGCTTCATGAATGAACCTTCCTGACACAAATGTTTTAGATATATGCGGGATTATCATGGGCTCCCATTTGATTTCTTCGCCATTTAAACGAGCCCTTATTCTCTCCTGCCTCTTTTTTAAATCTTTCTTTTTCTGCTTCGGATCCGGCTTGAATCCTAAACCAAAACGATCTTGCTTTTCTTTCAGCACTGGGGACGCGATCATACCCTGGAGGTGCTTTCCAAGTCCCCTTCCTGACATAGCTCCTTTTCCCACCATCAGGCGTAACCCCATTCTTGTGGTTGTGGAGATTCTTGGCACTGGGATTCTATTTCCTTCTGTGATGAAGGTTGCATTTACAAACTCCAAAGACCGAAATGAACACTCACTGGCTTTATCTCCTGTTTCGAGATACGGCGTATCGCTAGTCACCGCTGCGATGATGTCTTCTTCAGCATTTACGGTCACTAGCCGCCCTTCTGATACTAGCTTCAACTTCTGGTGTAGAGACGAAGGTACTGCCCCTGCCGAATGAATCCATGGTCTTCCTAATAAACAGTTGTAGGAAGGCTTGATGTCCATAACTAAGAAGTCCACCTCGTAAGTAGCCGGGCCGATTAGCAAAGGTATTTCAATTCTCCCCATAACCTTCCTTTGCGTACCATCAAACGCCTTTACTATGCTTTGGCTCTCTTTCATATGTGAGCTATCCACAGGTAATCTGTTTAATGTGGATAGTGGCAATACATTTAGTGCCGATCCATTGTCTATTAAGGCCCCTGGCAAGGTGTATCCTTTACACCTAGTGGTAATGTGCAAAGCCTTAGTGGACCCTCTACCACCTGGTGGGATTTCGTCATCGTTGAAGTAGATGAAGTTATCCGCACTTATGTTGTTAACCAAACGGTCCAGCTTGCTGACAGAAATATCATTGGCCACATATGTCTCATTTAAGACCTTCATTAGTGCATTTCGGTGCACCTCTGAGTTCTGAAGTAAGGCCAGCACAGATATACGTGCCGGTTGTTTGTGCAGCTGTTCTACGACACTGTACTCACTGTGCCTTAAAAACTTCAAGAATTCCTTGGCTTCTTCCTCTTTCACGGGTTCATTGATGGGTAACTCCGGCTCCCCTCCTTTTTTCTTCTCTTGTTCGATCATAGGAGCTTTCCCTTTTACCAAATCATAACGCTTCCCACTACGTGTGTGAAAGCCTACGTCTTGGTTTTCCTTTGAGGCATCATCTAAATTCTCTTTCCCCGGAACTGTCACATTACACTCGTAGTTCCAAGGCACTCTCTTGCTATCATCATAAGAAAAGGAAACTGGTTTCTGTATTATCACCTTTGGTGCATTTTGTGCTCCAGCTTCGCTACTCTTGGCCCGTGAAATGACGATTACGGGATAATTTACCTTCAGGGTCTTCATCATTGACTCCGTCGCGCATATGTCTATTCTATCCTCAATTTCTTCATAAAATTCTATTTCCTTGTTGTCCATCAAATTTTGGACCAAGGCCTTGAATTCATTGCAGTCTTGAATCTTGTGTCCTTTATTATGATGAAACTCACAGTGTCCCTCCATCTCCTCACAATCTCCCTCAATATCGGAGACAGTCAATTTCTCCTTCACCATCTCCTCCTAGATACATTTAAGAGGGGTTTTAACTTCTGAGATATTTGCTTTGACTTTCCTTCCTCTACTTTCCTCTACCGCGTTTACCCGATTATCTGTATGGTTGGGTAACGGGTTCCCAGCATTAGGTGTATCATCCAACTTTACAATACCCATATCAATAAATCTTTCTACTAACTTCTTAAAGGCTAGACAGTTTTCAATTGAGTGTCCGGTGATCCCTACGTGGTACTCGCACTGGGCATTTGAGTCATACCATTTAGGATATGGAGGCTCCATCGGTTTCAGACAGTGGGGAGATACGACGCGCGCATTTAGTAAATTCTGATACATCTCCTTGTATGTTATCGGGATTGGCGTAAAACGGAGTTTTTCATTGTTTTGCCTCGGGCCAGACTCCTTTTTTGATGGCCCCGGATGCCCCGTAGTCACTGTTCTTGGTTGATTGACGGTGACTGCCTTTGAGTGCCCCATACTCGCGCTGTTCACTTCGTTTTCCTTCTTCCTTGGAGCCGACCTTTTATTACTTTCTCCTGCCTCTATCTTTCCGCTTCTTATCGCATTCTCGATCATTTCTCCCGTCATTACTACATCCGAGAAGCTCTTTGTTGCACTGCCTATCATATGGATGATAAACGGAGCCTTTAGGGTATTGATGAAGAGCATAACGGTCTCCTTTTCTAGGAGCGGTGGTTGGACTTGGATGGCTACCTCTCTCCACCTATGTGCATACTGCCTGAAACTCTCATTTGGTTTCTTTTCCATGTTTTGTAGGGTAATCCTATCCGGGATCATATCTGTTACGTGGCTGTATTGCTTTAGGAACGCCTGTGCTAGGTCCCTCCAAGAACTGATCCTATCACGGGTCAGTTGATTATACCACCTAGATGCTGCTCCTGTCAGGCTATCTTGGAAACAATGTATTAGCAATTGGTCGTTACTAACGTAGCCGGTCATTCTTCTGCAGAACATGGTAATATGGGCTTCAGGGCAGCTGGTCCCATTGTATTTATCGAACTCCGGCATCTTGAACTTGTGTGGGAGTACCAAGTCTGGGACCAAGCTTAAGTCCTTGGCATCCATTCCGCAACGGAAATCAGCATTCTCCATTACTCTGAGCTTTTCCTCTAACCACTTGTATCGATCATCCGATTGTTTCGGGGGTTCCACTCTCGCCTTCTCCATCTCAGCCATGTCATCGAGATCGGTAACAATAGGGTTGGTAGGGTTGTCCCCTGGGTTAGAACCCGAACCCGTTGGAAGATTCGTGGGTACTGATGTGCTAACCTGATATTGAGGTCTAATTGTGACCGGCACTCTTTGCGTGTATATATTTGTTTGCGCTGGTGGGGTAAAGCCCGGAGGATAGGCGGGTTCTTCATTGTCGTCACCAGGGTGAATCGCAGGGCCCTTTCCTTTGTCAGACCCTCCGGCTAATAGCTGAGCCAGTTGACTCATCATGCTTCGTTGGGATTCCAACATTTGATCCCTCATATCCTGTTGAATTTTGGCTAACTGTTCCTGCATTTGTGCTTGCAACTGTTCTTGCATTTCTTTTTGTAGCTGTTCGAGCCTTTCCAATCTTTGGTCCATGTCTTTAGTTTTTCTTCGAGTACCGTAGCGATGTGTAGTTGGTTGATTTTTTGTATTTTCCAGATTAACTTTCTTTATCTCTGAAATAATTTTCACTTATTAGAATCTTTTTTATAAGTTTCAATGCATATAATGCAATGCGATGCATATGCATAAAATGAATGCAAAGAAGGCGTCAATTCTGATTTAGTTCCATTTAGAAAACTTTACTAGAAATCAAATATCTTCACATAAAATGGGTTACAGATACGGTTTTGCCCTAATGCCTAAATTCTTGACTCTCCTAAGCAACGACGCTAGTTCTTGACCCTTATCCGAATTCAGCTCATACTTCAAACTTAGCATATCTGCTTGGACCGCCAAAACCTGCAAGTGGTCAGCCACCTCTCGAATCTGTGCAATGGCTTCACCCATGAGATAATCTCGGCTATCAACTTGGCTTTGAGCGTGATGAAGTTGCTCTCTCCAACGTTCCTCATTTGTTTCGAGGAGCTCTATTCGAAGTTCACAATTTTGCAAAGCAGCCTCCAACTCCTCTATTCTTCCCTTCATCTCTTCAATCTTGCTCAAGCTAGCCCTCAATTCAATCGCTGTATTACGATTTCTGTATTGATGTAGCACTTTTTCAAGCTCGGCCATTCGGGTCTTCAATTCCCCTTTATCGTTCTGGGCTTCCAACAAACTCTTCTCTAGGGCTTCCCTCTGAGCTAGACCCTCTCGGAATCTTCTCTCCCATTTTTCTGCATTGGTTCTTTCTACTTGGATCTCTTGCCGCCATTGCTCTGACGTTTTTCCCAGCCCCGCTGTCTTCACTGATTGACGATATTTTTTATAATATGTCTTCAAGCCATCTAAGTCCTTTTCGGCTTTGTTCTTTCCTTTCTTCAATTTCTCAGCTTCTAACTTTTGAACATCTACATCCCACTTTAAATGTACTTTTTCTTCCTCCAATTGCTCAATTTTCTTTTGAAGCTCCAAATTCCTCTTCTCATAATCTTGTTTTATTATTTCTAGTTTCGATGGGACCACCCTCAAATACTCTTCTATTGTTTGGGCACCCTCTAAGTTCGGCCTCGGGATGTTATCGTTAATCCTTCTACTGAACCAGTCGTTGTATTCGGGCGTCACAGATCCTGCATGTAGATTTTTCACCCTATGAATTTGATTCCAAGCAGTGGAGATCTCCTTGATCTTTTTCTTGAAACTGTCTCCTTTGTATGGGAATTCACACTGAGCTAAACCATGCGTCACCGGTACAAATTGCTTTGTTCCATATTGCCTTAATGCCATCAAAGGGGCGTAACCAATGGCTCCCCAAACTCCAAGCAGAGGAACCCAATCAAAATCTCCACATCGAAAAAGAATATCACTCGACACGAACCAAGGAGCTCTCCATTCAATATCCTTCTCTCGTAGATTTTGCAAAAGTGCTATCCAATTTTCCTCTGATACGTCGCTTCTCCTTGACTTTGTGACAGTTTTTTTTAGTGGAGAATATCCACTCAAGAAGACTCCATAAGAAGGCTTGTCTACTTTCCAAAAGTGGCCGTGAAACCAGACTAGCAGCAATTGGGCGCAACCTATGAACCTGCCCTCTCCGGACCTTCTACATGCATTTAGTGATCTGAAAGTTTCGGCTAAGATTGCAGGAATTGGTGTGACCCCTTGATCAAGCCGATTGAAGAGATCCGTGACTCCTTCGTCCACATGTCCCAAAGCTCTAGGGAATAATACTAACCCATAAATACTGAGTGCAAAGACATCGATCTTCTTAGAAGTGTCGGGGTGACCTAGAATTAAATCCCTTAAATTCTTCCAAGGGATACACTTACACTCGCCCTTTTGCTTAATTCTGGCCATTATCCACTGTTCACTCATCCCCGTTATATTCATCAACTTTTTCCAAAAGGCTGGAACATAAGCGGCTCTCGAGTAAATCTTGTCCACTTGAACCTTCGGGCAATTCAGTAAGGCTGTATATTCCTCCACGGTGGGTATCAAATCTATTCTCCCAAAGGTAAAGCAACTATATGCTGAATTCCAATACTGGGTAAGGGCTCGAAACAGATGCTCGTCTACGTTAACATCCAGCAGGTACGGTAAATCCTCATAACTATTATAGAACAAACTCTTGGTTTCATCATCCCACTGACTCCAAATTTCCTTTAATTCCTGAAGGCTATTCTGTGTAACACTAATACGGGTGTAGTCCCACAACTCCGACACATGCCCCATAGCTAAGCTGTCCCCCTTCTCCAATTGTGTTGTCTCAGACCAATTTTGGACCACCGCATTGCGTTCCACTCTATCAAGAAGTTTGTTTTCCATGATCGAGCTCTCTAATTTAGCAATCGAACCCGAATCGACACCCCTTTAATGTAAAAGTACATGCAAAACATGGCAAGGACAAACACAAGGTTAGTACAGCATATATAATAAAATTCAAAGCATGTATAGAGAAAAGGAAATAATCAAACACCTATCAGGGTGACCGCTAGGGTTTTAGGCACGGCTTTACCTAGGGCGGGCTCCTAAGGTTCGCTACATGAGGTTTGGTTCTAGAGTAAGGGTACATGAACCAGCAGATTCCTCGATCCTCACCCATTATAGGCTCATATGGACCGAGTTCAGTTCAAGGGAATACATTTCCCTATGGCTGCACGGAGATGAAAATCTCACGAAGCACATAGGTACAGATGTATTCCGGAAGCGGTTCACTATCTTGTACGGAGGTGAAAACCTCACGAAGGAGTAGTTTCTTGCTTCCACTTAGAAGGTGTGACCCGGCGGTCATGCAATGCAATACACCAGTATACAGAAAAAACTCGAAACATATAAAGAAAATAAAAACAAAGTAATGAAGATCGCAATTCAAAACGGATGAAATACAAAAAAGGGATCGTATATTAAAATCAAAATTTCAATTTTCGACGAAAAGACAAAAATTAATCAACCTGAGGCTTGACTCACAAACTTAGTCCCCAGTGGAGTCGCCAAGCTGTCGAAACCATTTTTTCTAGGTTTTGAAAAAATAGGGAATCGACTTTGAACTTTGGAAATAGAGTCGCCACCGACCTTTTTTCGAGGTGCGATCGGGTCACCTTAAATTATTTTAATAAAACATTTTGAGTTATTAAAACAATTAATTTTGGTCCAACGAAAATCAAAGAATGGGATCGGGAGTCGGTTACGCACGAGGAAGGATTAGCACCCTCGATACGCCCAAAATTGGTACCTGGTTGATTACCTAATGTCCTATCATCGAATGATTGAAAAGATTCTAAAAATACGATCCTTCGCTTAAAAGGGGTTTTCGGTTATTGAAGTGAAAATCGAGGTTCGCTTATTTCGAAGAAATAAGAATGCCGTACCTAGTAAGTTGAGGTATAACATATTAATTTCTCGAAATTAAGTTCGCCTCCTTTAAGATTTGTACATTTAAATCAAGAAGGAATATTTAGTTATTTTGGATCGTACGAAGAAACTGAAACCCAGTAAGTTAAGGTCCCATTTATCGAAGTTCCAAAACATAAAATATTACCTTAGTTTTGAAATTCCTATCTCGAGGCATTGAACGCTACATTCAGTAAGTTAGTATGTAGTGTTTTGGGGCTTCGAAGATAGATTTTATTTGAAAACTCCTGGGTTTTAGTTTTGAAATCGATACTCGATAGTTAGGATCTAATGAGAAAAATCGGAACCTAGTGAGTTAAGGCTCGATCTCCTCGGTATATCCAAACACGAGCTATGCTTTTGGAAGCCCTTGAGTAAAAGAAAACGAATTTAACAAAATGATGTATGATTGCCCTTTTCTATAAAATCCGAACATAGGATAAGAACATGCAAAATAGAGAAACGACTTATAAACATCATATCATATCTATGAATTAATACAAATTGATGCGCATGTAATGGTAATAATTATAACATATCATTTTATGCAAGCGACAAAATTAACCCCCAAAGACTAAGAGTAAATTTAAAAGAAATATAAGACAAAATGAAATTAAAAATTTTTAACAAATAACAATCGATGATTATGAAAAGAGTTTAAGGTTGTAAGGATTTAAATAATATTTTAAACAAGTAATATATTAAGTAAAAAAGGTAGGGTTTTAAAATTTAAGAATGAATAAATAAATCGTATGTTTATAGGAAGTATGTATGTACATATGGGGATATAGTATTTAAAATATTTATATAGCATAATACAAAAGTACATGAAAGAATGACAAATGCAAAATATAATATACATGATAAAAGAGTAATGTTCAAAAATACATATATATATGCATAAGTAATATACATAAAAATATTTAAATATATACGTATGATATACGAAAATACCTATATGTAAAAACATTAAGGCATATACATGAAATAAGGATGAAAAGAGTAGTAAGATACAAAGATGTATACACAGTACATATATATATATATGTATATAGGAAAATAATAATGATACATAAAAACAATTATCAATATAATATGTAAATACATATGTACATGGATAATAGTGGTGATATATATAAAATAGAAAAGGTATAGATATAATGTACAAAACATATATAATAGTATTGAAAATACATACATAAAATATCCTACGAGCCTATATATAACTATGATATAGGAAAATATATATAAATATATACTTGGCATATAGTTAAAAAAGGGAATATATATATATATATATATATATATAATATGTACGATATATGTTAGTAATAATGATAAGAAAATACAATAATGATAATAGTATTAGCAACAATACTAGGAAATAATAATTATATGTATATATGAAGTAAACCATGGGACAATAAATCTAAATATGATATACTAGTAATATATTATAAAAGATAGTAAGGTGCGATAGTAATAAAAAGAAACAAAAATGATAGAAATAATAATAATAATGGTGATAGTGAACACACAAATTAACTTGAAATTAAAAAGATAAAATAAACGGGGAGAGGACTAGATCAAACCTAAAACAAAAATGGTGGGACGAAATCAAGAATAAATATAGATAAAAGGACCAAGGCTAAGTGTGGGCAACATTGCGAGGGCTAATGAGGAAAATATCTCAAACCTTAATGGGGTGCATCAAGCTGATAGACTGAATTAAAAAAAAGGTGAAATTAGAGGGCCAAATTTCCAAGAAACAAATGACAAATAAGGCCCGATCGAGATGCGCACGAAACAAGAAGGGTCGATATTGCAAATTCCCCATTATTTGGGAATGCGCGGATCCCTGGTCTCGTGAATCGGGTTAAAATTGGGTCAAGGCTGGATCATTAGTACGGCACCGTTTTAGGCCATGAGCAAGGGCTCTAAACGGTGCCGTTTAGTCCCCTAAAAGCCAAGAGTTTAACCCCAAAATTTCAGACCCATTAGCCCGAAAGAACCCCCCTTTTCCTTTCCACTTACAGCGCCTCTGCTAGGGTTTAGAACCCTCACCGCAGACGGCAGTGGAGGCCACAAGAAGGGTTCTCCGACCCTCCTCTTTGAGCATTCGGGGCCTCCGATTATTTCCTACCGTTTCTTTTTCTTAAAACCAACCCTAAGTGTCTAAACGTAGGTGTATGTCTCAGCGAAGATGGGGACTGAACCAGCGCCTCCTATCCTTGTCGAAACCTCAAGGATTTCGGGATCTTTGGGTCATCGGAGGCCCCTCGATTCCGAAGGGAATCGCGATAAGGTAAGGTTCTAACTCAGTAATTTAAAAAAAAACAAAAGATAAGGGAATAAAACAACAACCTTTTTTTATGTTCGTTTTTTGATTCTTGGTGAGTTCTTCTCTTTTACTACTTTTTAGGCTAGAGATCTCTTGAAAATATCTTTTTTGTTCTCTGTTTTTGTATTAAAAAAAATAATAATGCCCCCTCTACAATGGTTTCCTCGGCTCTTATATAGCCGATTTGAATCATGAAAGTAAAAAAAAAATACAACTTTTCTTTGATTCCTGCGTTGGCTGTTGCGTTCTGCTTCTGTTTCTTCTTTTAGATTGTTTGCAGGTGGAACGGAAGGTCAACGGGCAAAAAGGGGGCCATTTCGGTGCTAAACCGACAGAGGGACTGAGCCTCGAGCGTTGTGCGCGCTGGTGGAGGTCTGCGGGCAGCGACGCTCCTGCTAGGGTTTCCTGTTCAGCCCTGGTCTAAGCCAATTGTTTGTTTGGGCTAATTGGGCCGATGGGAAGTGGCCTTTATTGTTTGGGTCGGTGTTTGTTGTAATGGGTTACCCGGGCTTGGTCTGAATGTAATTGGACTTTTATTTTTTTGGACTTTTTAATACTTTGGGTTTTTGTGATTTTGATTTTTGTTCTGTTTTTAGTCTTTAAATTGGGCCCGGGCAAAATGGGCTAACTACAATGACTATCCTTCTTCTTGTTGTAATGTTTATAGATTTTGTTGGTTGATTTAAGTGGAATTAGTTATGCTGCAATGTGGTCTAAATTGTTCTCTTTTTCTATTTTAGGTGCCGAGGAACTCCAGTTCCATTGGAATAATGGGCTCATGGAACAATCATGGTTTGCCCCATCCAGGCATATATGGAAATCCAGGTATCTGAAAATTTGTATGCATGTGCTGTTTTTATGTACCTTGTTGTGTCATAATTGTGATTATAATAAATATGTATTTATATAAATTTTAGGTTAAATCTGCTATAAGTATATGTACTTTGGAAAAATTGTGGAGTTAATCTATGTACTTTAATTTGATGAATTTTAGTCCTTTTTTTTCCGTATTGATCAATTTTAGTCCCTATATTTTTCAAAAATTTGAAATTTTAGTCCTGACTGAAATAATAGCTATTAAATTTGTTTGGCTAAATTCAATTACTAGTCCTATACTATGCGTATAATTGTAGATTTAGTCCATACTCTACGATTAGATCATTGTAAATCCCTATATTTTTCGAATTTTAAAATTTTCAGTCTTGAGTAAATGATAATCGTTATCTATTAACTAGATTTTAAGTGAGTAATATGTTTGTCACCTCAGATTTTGGAAATAACATAATTTAATTAACTTAATAAATTTCATAGTTATTGTTTGTTGAGGATTGAAATTTTAAAAATTAAAAAGTATATATACTAAAAATGACCAAATTAAAATATAGACATTAAATTAATTACTTTTGTAAAGTACAGGAACTAATAATAGAATTTAACCTAAATTTTAATACGATAATGAATTTGTATTACATGAGATATGTGTACGTACGTGCTATTTTTTGTTGTCACGTCTCATATACACAATTTTACTTATGTTTTAGCATTTTCTCACTGACTTGTCAAAAAAAAAAAAGTGATGAATCGAGAAAGATGGATGAAAGATTATAATTTGAATCTTGTAAATGTTTGTTAGTTTTAGATCAAACCATTGATGGCAAGGAACAAAGCAGGGGCACAACTAACAAAGATAAAAGTTCATCCATTTATCACATTGTAACACTGGCACCTTGCAATTTGTGCTCATCCATCCACTATGCAGGCCAAGAAAACTATTCTCCAACCAACACCACGGACTCTCCCAATTATGTAAGTGTATCACACATCTCAGTAACCCTTAACTAAAAATATATATTAAACAAGATACGATTACAAGAAGGAAAAAAAAATTGTATGTGTCATACATGTTTGTCCTCATCACACGTATGTTCCCCTTGTATCACATAATCCTACACTAATAATAGGGTACCATTACATGGGTTCCATCAAAGATCCTTTTTGTACGCACTCAAAAAAAAAAAAAAAGTCTCTCTCACTACCAAGCTCCCGTGAGACCTTTCATAAGTTGTCACCTTTCACCACCATTTTATGGTGACTCTCCACCCTTCAGGGATAAACCACCACTAAATCAACCTTCTTCTCCTCCCATACAAATTTATCAAAATCTATCTGACATAAATGATTAATATATCTAAATTTATATAGACGTTAAATAGTTGAATATGATATGAATGGAATCAGGGATTTGTTTTTTCTGCTATTGGTATTTTGTATGCACAGTTGAAGAAGAAAGAAGAAGATGATGATCTCAATGGAAGCGATTTCAGCGGTGCTTCAAGAGGGAATTGGTGGGAGGGTATGACAACTGTCGATTTCTGAAGATAAATATTACTGAGTATATAATATATAGTCTTTAATCAATTACTATTCTTTGTTTGTGCAGCCTCGCTTTATTACTAACCTCTTAATCCAGAAATTTTAATGAGGCATCACAATGCGATTAAGTATAGTATCCTTTAATAGTTTATTTGGCTTTGGCTAAAAAAAAAAAAAAAGAAGAAAAGTGTAACTGAGTAGTTTGAACTATTGACTGAGTAGAGTTTGTATAACCTAATACTTAACTTATAAGACAAATCTATCAAGTTTTTACATTTTTAATTAGTATTGAAAAAACCCATTTTGGATTTAAATTCAACCTCTAGAATAAATAACTGAGTTTGAAGTTGAATATAAAAATCAAACTTATATTTTAATAGATATATTTTTAAGTCAGCTAATCTAGTTGGTTGAACTAATCTCTTAGTTAAGTAAGCTTATGGTTGAAAGTAGTTATTAGTAATCATGTCATTAATAAGTTGTTTAGTGTATTAGTTATAGTGTAGTTGGTAACTATTGAAAAAATACTACTGCAAAACAAATTTGTTAGCACTAACTGGATAAAATAAATTGAGTGTAAATAAATAATGAAGTAATCATTGTGTCATGAAAGAGTCACTGTCTTAGAAGCAAATTCGCATTGATCAGGTGTAATCGAGTAATGGACGTCGCTCCCAAGGTTAACATAATACTTCTATATTCATATACTCGAATAAAGAAGGTGGAACATAATTTGTATTGCTTTTCTAAAATGGAATTGGAAATAAGATCGAGAAATAAATTGGAAGAAAGCCCGGATAAACCACACTAGGTTCAATTCCTAGGAAAGGTTGGAAGGGTCACAGACGGTCCCACTTAAAAGCCGATCTCCTAAATAGAATATCGCTCTAATGTAATGTTGAAAACCACCAGAATTTTTGGAGAAAAACAATGGGAGAAGCTATCTACTTATTTTCCGTGTTGTGAAAAAGTGAGAGAAATGACCTATTTATATAGTATTTTGAAGGGCAAAGTAGTAAAATATGCAGTAGCAAAAATGTAAACTTACAGAAATAGTTTCCTAAAATGCCACAACAGTCAAAAAATATTTTTTGTTGAACAAGTTTTATCTAAAACACAAATCAAGTTAGGCAACAACGACGTGCACATGTTAAGCCTTTAATTCCAATTACTCAAAAAAGGTAAGAAGCAATGTTATATTTAAACCCTCTTAGAAGCCTTTTCCCAACCAATGTGGGATTGCCCTTTTCTTTTGCATTACCAACAATAACAACTTGTATATAAAGACTTTGTATAATAGTTTTTCAATATGATGAAATTCTCTAAGATTTACAAAAATTCTTTCTTATTTTCTATCAATTTTCTCTCATTTTCTTACTTGACAAACACAAGTTAGTGAAATTTGAACTATGACATGGTATCAAAGTTTCATGTCTTGTGAATTTATGTTCAGTAAGCATGCAATGCTATTATATTGTTTCTTTACAAATAAAGATTTAACATGGCAGTAGATGAAGAGGTTGATATTGAAAGTTAATATTTGCTAATGGCTACAAAGAACTTCACTAAAACAAATCAACATACAACTCAATAAGGAAACTTTTTTTTTATAGAAAATCATGTGCATCTAATAGTAAAGAGTGTTTGGCCAAAGTCATATCTTGAAGGTACACAAACTATCTATACTAAGGTACAAAAATCTTGATGAATCTTTCATGATCAGTAAGATAGTGTATTGGCATCTTGGATATTATATGAGGTCATTACTGATTCTTTTTTTATTTAATCACATATAATATCCAAGATGCTAATGCACTATCTTACTGATTCTACACAATGCATTATCTTACTGATTTTATGGTAGATTGATTCTTTATTATTTAACCGCTATACATAGATTCTACACAATCTACCACAAAATCATGAATCTTAGATGTTACTTGCATGCAAAAAGGAAAAGTGATTAAATTATGCATTAATAGTTTAGGCAAATAATGGTGATTTGTGATAACCTCATTGTGGTGAAAAGATTTTTGAAATTGAACATATCTAAGCTATACATAATGGTCTAACCTCTAAACATAAGTTTATAGTTTCTATAATTACAAGTAGCTAACTCTATGATATGGATACAATGTTGGGATCTAGCATCCTTAGTACAGTGATTACGCTTATGTACTTGTAATTTTTCGAATAAACCGGTTTAATAAAACTCCATCATTATCATTAATATCTTTACTATATTGTCCTCAAATGATTTTTGCACACAAAAAAATGAAAGCAAATATTGACACATTGATTATCTAATGTTTAAACTAATACTAAAGTGACATTATGTGGTTGGATCGTAATACGAGGAAACAACTTATATTAGTAGATAACCTATACACGCCCTTAGTCTAATTAGAACTAAGCGGATCAATTAAAAGAACAATTGTAACACCCCTATCCCGTAACCATCGCCAGAATAGGTAAGGGGCATTACCGGACTTGTAATACAGATCGAAACAGTATTTTATCAAACATGTATAACATTTATCAACAAATCCAATAGTTTTCAAACATTCATAATCAAATCATGCATTGATCAAACATATAAAGCTCTAATCATATTATAGGGACTAATTTGAATTCATATAAAAGTCATAGGAAAACTTAGAAACATTTTTGAAATAGGGTCACACGGCCGTGTGCCCAGGCCATGTGCCTCACACGATCACCAAACATGCCCATGTGTCCAAGCCGTGGCAAAACAAGGCATACATACTGACTTGTGCATACAGCCACAAGACACACCCGTGTGTCTTGGCCATGTGGCATCCTGACTTGATTACATGGGTACCAAACACGCCCGTGTGTCCAGCCCGTGTGCAAAACTGACTTAACTAATAACAAACAGGGATCACACGATTGAGACACACGCCCATGTGCTTTGGCCGTGTGGCACGAAATAGGCTTGGTATAAGCCATTTTCACACCCCACTTGATCATGCACCTACTAGCATCAAATTACAACAATTTCATATACCAAATGAGCAACCAATTTAGCCAATTCAAAACATCACATATACCATTTCATAACAACCAATTTAATGTCATATAATTGACACAAACATGAATACATTTCAAGTATCCATTTCAAGTCAATACCTATATTTCATAACTCAATCTTATCAATTTCATACATAGCATAATCTTATCTATTTATACAATAATTTTTATACCAAAATGACCATTTCAACTTCGCTAAAGCATACTATATAGCATTTCATTCAAGGCCATAAAACATACCATTTCCACATTCATCAAAATAAGGTCATTTACCGCAAACATTAACCAACTTACCATACCAATACATTCACATATCATATAAAAGTCTCATGCCAAAATATCCTTTTCAAAATCAAGCCATATCACATAGCTTGAACATGTGCCAAAGATTATACCAAATTCATCCACATAGATAACCATAAACAACAACTTATAAACTAACCCATACATGCCATATTTACAATATTTACAAAGATCCAAAAGTACCTAAAGCTTGCTTGGGTAGTGTGATTGCAATCTCCAACTTGTCCTAAATCGAGCTAGCTTTTGAATCTATAAAACACGGGAAAAATAAATAGAGTAAGCTTTAAAAGCTTAATAAGCCTGTATTATATAGAATTTAACTTATCGAATCAAAATTTAAAAGCGTAAATAACATTATCAAACCAATTCTTATGTCCTCAATGCCTATTCAACCATCACACACATGTTAGTCATATAATAACCATGTATTCATCCAATCCAAAGATGAAACAAACATGTAACATCCATGTAACCAAAATTCATTTATCAATACATTCATTTATCATATACTCATATGACATATAATCATATAACCATGTAACAATTTATTTAAACATATCATATATCTCATATAACATATAACATATATAACATATATCTTGTAAACATATACTTGTATCATGTAATTCATGTAATTCATATAGTTCATGTATTAAACAGCTCTTATGCATCTTGAATCACTTGTATCATGTATCACGTAAACATGTACTTGTAACATATAATCCATGTAATCATGTACTTCTTTTATCTCTTTAACATGTATTTCATATATTACAAATCAGTAAATTACCCGTTGAACCTTTGAAAACATCGAGGGATACTCGGGTGATACACACACAGTGTATATATATAAACCTGTAAATCCATCAATTCATCATGTATGCTCTTTCGAGCCATGTACGATATGCTCCTCCTGAGCCAGTAACGATAAGCCCAAAGGACGAACATGTAAGCCCGAAGGACGAACATGTAATCCCATGAGTTATGGTGAGTCTGCAACGAATGCAAGAGCTCAACCAACTTGTAGCCCTAGTGACATGTCATTTGTATCCTACAACTTTTTACGGTTCAATTGGGACTCGGTAATCATTTTACACATATAATCAATAGGCATTTAAATTCATTATTTCATATACATATTTATACATTATAAAGTTCAAACATTTCAATTATAAACATAGATTAAATTCTAATTATACGAACTTACCTCGTCTTAGCTCGTATACTCGATATCTACTCGTCTACCTTTCGTTTTTCCCGATCAAGTTCTGGGATTTCTTTGTCTTGATCTATATTAATCAAATTTAACTCAATTATTCACTAACACATTCAATTTAGTCCAATTACATGTATTTTAGCCATTTTGCAAAATAGCCCTTGTATTTCACATTTTAACATTTTAGTCCCTAATTCATAATTATACAAAATACACAAAATCTCAATATACATATACATGGCCAAATACTCTTATACTCCATACAAGCCCATATCTTACATTTAATCACATTTTTAAACACAAAATTTCTACCTTTTTCAATTTAATCCAAAATACTCAAGTTTGTCAAAAATCATTTTATAAAACTTGTATATCTAGTAACAACCCTCAATAATTTATCAAGAAACATCAAAATACACATGTATTCAACAATCGCACATTTCAAAAACATCATCAATTTCAGAAATCAGGGTACGAGTCAGCTAAATCGAGCTGCAACGAGCTCAAAAACATAAAAATTATTAAAAAATGAACAAAAATCGTACCATAATTGAACAATTTGCCTTAGCCGAATGTAAACCTAAAATAATGGCTTCCTGCACTTGTTAATTCGGCATGAAGAAGAAAATGAAACCAAATATGGCTTTGTTTTTAATTAAAACTAATTTTAATATCAAATTTTGTAATGGCCTAAATTCAAGGTTATCGGAACAGTGGTTTCGTAACCACAAATCTGATTTAAAGAGAAATTTATTTTAATATTTTTGCATGAATATTGATATGATAGGAAAATCGTATGAAAATATCGATAGAAAAAAATTTACTAATTTAGTAGTTAGTTAGAAAAAAATTTATTAAAGAAAATGGGTAAAAAACAATGTATTGAGACCTCGATCTCGTAAAACTAAGTCAAAAATATTTTTATAAATATTTATGAAAGGTTAGTAATATGGTATTAAAATTTCGTTAGAAAATTTTAATGTTTGGGCAGTCAATTAAATGAAAAGGACTAAATTGGAAAATGTGTAAAAGTAGTTGGGATGATTAAATAGCTTAAGTGTCTAATGAGAAAAGATTTAAAAGGCAATTAGACCCAAAATTTACTTGGGCTGGATGGCAAGGGCATGAAATCAACAAGAAAATGGATGATTCAAGGGCAAAATTGGAATATTGCATTATTAACTAAATAAAATTAGGACTAATATGGAAATATCTAGATTTCTTGTGATTTCTCTTCATTCTCATCAGCCAAAACACCATAGGAGGGGTTCTTTAAGCTGGTTTTTCATAATTTTTACACCAAATCCCGAAGACTCAAATATGAAGCTAGATCGAAGAAAGGAAAAAGTTTGGGATTAGTAGATTTTTGTATACGAACAAGTATCGAGGTAAGTTCTTGTAACTTGAATTATATTCTTCAATGCTTGAAATGTATGTTATTGATGTGAATATGATTTGAATGTTCATTGTATGATAATCAATGAAACATTGATATATTTGATAAAAAGAGGAAGAAATCCCGGTTGAATGAAAGGAAAATTCGATGGGTCTCTAAAAAGAAATTGACGGTAAAAAGGATCTAGCCTGGACGGGTGATACTATCCTGATATAGCCCTCCCGAAGAATATGTGTAAAATGGATTTAGCCCGAACGGGTAATTCGAATTAAGGTTTGAATTTAGCTTGGACTGGTAATTCAGATCCAAGCTCATTAGAGTAATTGTCGTTGTAGGGGATTTAGCCTGGACTGGAAATCCCAACAATACTCTATGAGTTTATACTATAGGGGATTTAGCCTGGACTGGTAATCCTGCTGTAAGGATGAGGTTCGTGGGAGTGTGTTCTCTGAAATGAAAATGTGCGCACATGATAATGAATTGAGGGGCCCGGATTTGTACACTAAAGTGTACCCCTGAAAATCCATCGAAACTTTGAGAAATTCAACGAGATAAATTTGGGAAAACTATAATGGAATGGAAATCATGGTATTGATGAGCTCATCAATCATGGTATATATTATTGATACGTTGAAATTATTAAATTAACTTGAATGTTGAATTTGTGCATGTTAGGGTAACAATGCATTGAATGGATGTATGAATGTTTATTGTATTATATTGAAAATATTAGGTAAGTATAATTTTTGTTACATGGACTTACTAAGCATAATGTGCTTACCCTGTTTCCTTTTTCCCTGTTTTGTAGTATTAAGAGCTCGGAGGTCGGATCTAGTCGGAGACACATCACATTATCAACCTCAACATATTGGTATATCAAGAAACTTTATTTTGGAAATCAATGGCATGTATAAGTTAATAAAGTAAATGTTAATGTGAAATGAGTGTAAAGTTAGCATTGGTGTGGCTGGATTTGTTATGTGATAAGGTTATCTTATGGATATGCATGAATCTATCTTGAAATTATGTTGAATTGGATTGGTTGATTTGGATTGGTCTCGGTTTAAATTTTGCAGGGAATGTTAGATATCTATAAAGGGGTTATATTGAGTTAAAAAAAAATTTCCCTATGGTTTCGATTTAATCCCAGTTTGGTCCCGATGTATGTTTTGGACTTCGGAGGCCCATCTAAGGGACTTCCTAACATGTTTCGGTAAATGAATAGTATTTAACTCATAATAACTAAAAAATTAATTTGGTAAACTCCGATAATGCCTCGTACCCTATTCCGGCGACAAATACGGGTAGGGGGCGTTACAAATTTACTAATATAACCTTTAATAAAATCATATAAAATCATGAAATATATGGACATAAATGTCCAGTCAAATTAGAAATGGTATATTTACCATGCAAAGATTCCCATTAATAAAACCAAAGTCATTTAAGCCATTAATGCAATAGAACTCATATTTATCACTTTATGCGATTTAGTCTTTTTTATCGAATTAACTATTTAAACAGTAAATTTTCTATACAAAACTTTCACACAGTAACTCTATCATGCCGTAAGACATAATAAAATAATAAAAATAATATTTTGACTTGGTTAAGTGGTCTCGAAGCCACCTATTCCGATTAGGGTCAAAATTGGGCTGTTACAACAATATATTGCTTACCAACTTCAAATAGGGAGATATCTTATGTTAGGTATCGGAGAAAATGTCTCCTAAAGGATAAAGACATAGATGTGACTGACTGGACTGATAGTACCAAAGTAGAATGAGTCCTAGATCCATTTATGGATTTATTCACTTGTGGTGTACATAATATGACTTACATCAATCTTGAGTAAGTGACTGACTATGTGTGCATAACTTGTATACTTTGAGGTATTGATAGCCTATGTTCAATTGATAATAGAGCCTAAATTTGGTACGTTGGGTATACAACTTCTTCATGATATAGCCTTATCTACAATAGTGGAATTCATAGACCAATAAAAGATAAATGATATCCTCTTGTTGACATTACTGTTGGATCTGGTGCCCTAAGTGTAGTATATTCATTTTTTGTACATATATTTTTTTAGAAAAATTGGTTTAATAAAAATATCCATAAATTACATTACTACCCTTGTATATTATCCTTAATTATTTTTGCATGCAAAGCAAAATGAAAGCAAATAGTAGTCACTGATTATCTAATGTTTAACTAATACTAAGCGGTATTACATGGTTGGATCGTAATAGGGAAAGACAACTCATATTAGTAGATGAACCTAAACATGTTCTTAGTCTAATTGAAAATGAAAAAACCAATTGAAAAACTAATATGTTGTCTATCAAGTCCAATTGGGGAGATGATTTATCTTGAGTATCGTAATAAATAACTCCTAGAAGATAGAGACATAGATATGACTAACTGGAGCGATAGTACATCAGACAAGACATAAGTAGAATAGATCTTAAATTCTTTTATGGATTTATTCACTTGTGACGTTCATATTGTGACATACTTTAATTTTGAGTGGATAATGGACTATGTATACGCGACTCGTATATTTTGATGTAAGTAAAAGTATGAGTTCAAATAGATAAGGAACTGAAAACTGGTGTGTTGGGAATTAGACTTCTGTAGTATGTAGCATTATTCACTATAGTGGAATTCATAATCCAATAAATGTATAAATGATATACTCTCATTGGCATTACATGGTAGATGAAAATTAAATGTGGTCATGGGTTGTTTGTCTTTGTAATAAATGACTTAATTACTATTTTATAGTAATTGAATTTTCATGAAGGAATATGTAATGATTATCATGATATAAAATAGGATCATATTATGAGAATTGATTTATCCCAAAGATATTAAGGATATCTTATGAGTGTAAGACACTTATGACAAGGTCATTAAACGAGTACTGATTAAGTAGCTTTCATAATGGTATGTAATTAGGGAGAGCTTATTATAACATCCCTAACTCATCTTTGTTTCTAGTTAAGGTTATGAAGTATTATAGTACAAATTGAAACAATTAACATCACATAAAACAATTAATCAGTTCCAAATATTAACATTCAATTCCTATATTCGTTCATAGCATAAATACTTTTACGAGCCTAAAATCGAGCTTATGGGACCTTAAAAATAGTTTAGGAACAATCAGGGACTAATTTAAAATAAAACAAAAAATTTTAGAAAAATATGAAAATATTGGAAATAGAGGTCATACGGTTGTGTGTCAAAGCCCATGTCGTGTGGCCAACCGTGTACAAATTGAAATATAGGACACACAGTCGTGCCTCATGTAACACTCCTAACTTGTCTCCGTCGCCGGATGAGGGTTATGGAGTATAACTAAATAATCAAAACCGTTTAAACATATTGCCATTCAATATTATAATTACATCATAAAATATTCATACACATGCATATTGTCACTAAATCGAGCCATTGAGGCCCTAAAAATAACTTAGAAACAATTTGGGACCAATTTGAAACCATTTTGAAAGTTTAGGAAAAAGATGCAAAATTTGCAAAACAAGGGTGACACAGCCTTGTGCCTCACATGGTTAAGACACATGCCCGTGTCTCAGGATATGTAACAATCGAACTAGGGACACACAATTATGTTCCAACCCGTGTTCTCACCAGTGTAACTCTCTGAGTAAGGTCACACGGCCTTGTCACACGTTCGTGTGCCAGGCCGTGTGTTAGGCCGTGTAATTCACTGACTTGCACCCCCAAAGAGCTCATCAGATGACACATGACTATGTCGCCATGCTGTCTATCTCACACTACTGAGTCACATGCCTATGTCTCAGACCGTCAAAATGAACCTTAAACAACAAGTTTACCATTTCAGGCTTACTTGGACTCTAAGTAATCCATTTACTAGCCAAAAGACCTATTCAAAGTGACATTAAACAAGCCAAAAACATGCCAAATCAACATCCTAAGTGCCTAACCAATGTATCCTCATTGATATCACAAGTATATACAATTATACATCAAAATGACTCATCAATCACAACTTATCAATTCACCAAATCTAACACCTAAACAATGTACCTATATTAGGCACCTCAAACACAAAATTTCATTAACACATATCATTCAAATTTGCATTAAAAACATTTTACCTTATTCTTATATATAAGTTAATTATTGCACTTAAGATCATACTTAACATTTTACTTATCCAAAACAATAGTAATGACATACAAGCCTATTACATGCCATATAATCCAAAATGAACAATCCAAAAATTACCAAGAATGAGTGGATAGTGTGACTTGGGTGTTGATTCAACCGTCCAACCTTTAAAGTATTTGCAAGAGGATAAAATAACTGAAGTAAGCTCATTGAAGCTTAGTAAGTTCGACATACTAAAACTAAAAATCTTACCGAAGTAAGTACAAAAATTCAAATAATAATACCATATGTGTTCCCTGTCATCCACAATCTCAACGATGAATTGTAAAATTTAATTCAAAATTAAATGCATGAAAAAACCATAAAAAATTCACTAAACAAGTTAACTTACCAAGATTTACAATCTGATGAACGACTTACAGATAAGAGTACATTGATATTCCAACCAAAACACACCAGATGCTCATAAGAGCTAAACTATCCGGAACACACCAATGGCTTTAAAGGGCTAGTCCAACCGAAACACACCAAAATAGAGAGTATAACACGAGAGTTCGCAACAAATCTTGAACCTCAGTCTAATCAAAAAATATATATATCACTCTAGAAAAATCTCCACTTCGATCCCCTATAGCACACCATATCTCGACTGTACTCTATCTCGCGTTCAATCCGATCCAAGTATAGAATTTCAACATTTTTTCCTCAAATAACTTTACATCATTTATAATCAAATATATATATATATATATATATCATATTACATAATATCATCAGACATTCTGTATAGATGTTAAATTATAAACAGTATGAACTTACCTAGACTGAATTGTAGTAGTTGCAAATGTTCAGGAACTATTCCACAGTTTTTCCTTTTCTACAAGTATCAACTGGAAGTTGATCAAAAATGTAAAATTCTTCCATTGTTAGCTTACATTTCATCTTCCAATTCGCTTTACATTTTATACCCTTTTATTTTTTTAATTTACACAATTACCCTAAACTTTTACAACTTTTGCAATTTAGTCACTTAACCCGAAAATCATCAAATTAACCATTTTTTAGTCAATATACTAGGCCCTTAAACAATCCCTAATAAACATCAAATTCACTATAACACCTTGAAATTTTGACATTTTGACAATTTAATCCTAAAATCAAAATCCAACAAAAATCACTTTACAAAATCACCAAACAACAGAACCAAAGCTTTAAATACATAGCTATCATAAAAAAACATTGAAGATTCATCAATGGCAACTTCTAAAGTTTCTAACAGACTCAAAAACGAAGGTATAGGCTAGGTGGACCTAGTTGCAACGATCTCAAAAACATAAAAATTACAATAAATAGATATCGATTATACTCACATGCAAAGGAACAAAGAAAAATCAAAACCTTCCTCCCTAGCTATGATCTTTAGTCAATTGAAGAAGAAGAATAAAGACAAAATGTTTTAATCTTTCATTAATTTGTTTTAATTTTCCATTTAATTGTAAAATTGCCATTGAAATTATATTGTTTTATTATTTTCAATCAATATGTCGTCCCACCATGTTAATTATGGCATAATTGCTACTTAAGTCCTTCCTCAACAATTAACTAAGCAATTTGATCACCTAAATGTAATAATTACTAACTTCTGCACCTTTTACAATTTAGTCTTTTTTCTTCAATTAACTATCTAAACATTAAAATTTCTTAACCAGATTTTAATACGACCCTAATGACTCTATAAATATTCTATAAATAATATTTATGAGTTGACATGATGGAAATTATTGGTCCTAAACTACTATTCCGTCACCATTGAAGAATGGATTGTTACATCTAAGCCCGTGTGGCTACCTGTGTAAGTATTCGAAATAACATGACATGGTCGGGTTGCAGGTTGTGTGCTAGACATGTGTATATTCAAAGTAAGGTCACATGGTCGTGTTGCCAGGCCGTGTAACTCTCTGATATAGTGTGGACCAACCTGCACTTAAAAACAATAACACACAACCGTGTGTGGCACATAGCCCTGTGACAACCTGTGTGCACCTAAAATAGCTTCCAAAAAGAAAAAAGGCAAAACAAAACCAATACCTCAAGTGCCAAGCCAAAACCAAATCATCCATGAACATGCTTTCAAAACACATTCAAACAAGCTCAAAACATACCAAAACACACACATATCATTCAATCTAAATGCCTATCCAATGTACCCTCACTGGTACCACAATTTAAACATCCAAACAAACACATACTTAATACTTACAAGACATTACCTTTAAGACATACCAAAACCTCTATTTCATCACAGCCATTGACCATATATTAAGCTAATCACAAAAGGCATCTAGCTAATGACCAAATGTACTTCAAATCTCAAACATAACCCAAAGATACCAAACATATATATACAACCACAAAACTTATTCAAACTAGTTTATAAACAACATCATCATAAACAAAATAACTTAAAGGCTCCTAGCACATGCCATTTATAACCAGACATCAAAATAACCAAAACTTCTATTGAGATGAAGGATGGATAGTGTGAATGTACTCTGACTTGGTTCCAATCGATCGAGCTTTCTGATGACCTACAGAAAGATAAACAAGTAAAATAAGCAATTAGCTTAGCAAGCTCGTATAATGTGAACTTCAACTTACTAAACATGTTATATTTAACCCATTCAAGCATGAGTTTATTCATTAGATCATGTACATATACTTAATTCCTATATACACAACTTCACAAGGTTAGTAGGTGTACCAACGAAACATATAATTCCAACAAATCATAAAACCTGTAATAATAAATATTTTCGTACATATTTCATCCATCATATGTTCGATAACATAGTTTCCTATTCTATGTATTTATATCGACATCTTCCATTAAACCGAATGAAATAACGCCAGATACTCGAGAAATGGTCACACAAATTGTGAATGTAACATGTAACCGTATATGCTCACAAGAGCTATGAAATGGACATGCTCATACGAGCTTGTTGAGAAATGTGCCCATATTGTAATAAACATGTAATTATTTTCTATTTATTTGAACGATGAATAAATAAATAAAGTTAATTTCACATTTCACTATTATGTCTTTTGTATTTATATCTTTTATATTTTGCATGCATAGCGAATTGTGACAAGCAAATATTATCTCATTGGTTGTCTAAGTTCAAATTGAAGATAAGTGGCATTGTAAGAACATTTACGTTGTGAGAAAGACAACTTACTTCAGTAGATAATCTAAATAAGTCCATAATCCCGTAAAAGAATCGAAGTGGGCATTTGATTCAAATACTGAGAAGGATTATTATGTCGTCTATAATTTCAATTGGGGAGATGGCTAGTCCTAGTTATCTGAGCAGTTGACTCCACGGGTAGAGACATAGATGTATTCATTGGTATAATGACATATTGGATAAGACCCAAAATGAATTAATTCTGATTTTATTTGTAAATTAATTCACTTGTGAAGTCTATGGTGTGATTTACCTAAATCCTGAGTTAGTCACTGACCATGCATATGTAACTCATTTGGTTTGATATAAGTGCAAGCATATGCTCTAAAGATGATCGAGCCCATAGCTAATATGTTGGGTACATGACTTGTCAATGGCATGGCTTTACTAGCAACAATGGAATTCATAACTCAATTGAAGAGTTAATGATATCCTCTCATTAGCATTGTATGGACTGATAAATATGGAAAGTGGCCACAGGTTGTTTATTCTTGAACGAGTAATTTATCACAGTCATTTGTTGGCAATAATCATATTAATCATTAAGAAGATACAATACTGATAATGAGATAAAATAGGATTATATTGAATGAATAGATTTAACTCAAAGGAATCAAGGATATCATATGAGGGTAACACACACATGATGAGGTCATTAGACAAAGCAGCTGGATGAATTGCTTTCATAAAGAGTATATAATAAGGGGTTTTCAATCATATTATTTCTTGTGTACTGACTCTATGATTAAGTAATTGCAAATTATCAGAATGATGCTTCTAGACATAATTGCAATCACTAGAGTGTAATTGCATATGTCGAATTGGTCACTCCGCTAGCTCAACAAAAGCTTGATTTGACTGCATTTGAATTAGAAGAAAATGCTACGACTTTGGAAATAATTTCATTGAGTTGATTTATTCGATGTGGAATTAAATTAGGTTGTCATGAGAATTGTTCGACTAGAGAATTTGATTAAAGAATTTTCTTAAAAAATTAATTTGGAAAATAGAAGTGATTTTTGGAAAAAATAATTTTGATCAAGTAAAATTAAATTAATCAAATCAATTAAAATTAATATGATATTTTTGGAAGTTAATTTTCAAGTCTGACAATTGGCTCAATGGATAATTAAACTTGGAAATTGGGTCTGAGATTGTAAATTGGGGCCGAGAGCCCAAAATCTAGACCAAGACCCAAAATTTGGTCGAACTGTGCCTGGTATGTGAAGCCGAGCTGACGGTCCAACCAGTGGGTAGACCGGACTGGTCGAATCGTCATTGACTCGGACTGGAGCACCAGCAGCCAAACTGGCTCAGGGTGCACCAGGCACGACGGTGCTGGTGGCTACAATGGAAATGTCCTGGTGGCCGGAGGTGATTGGTCATTGGTGGTTGAGTAGTGGAAGAGTTAGATTTCTACTGGAATTCTACCAAAGAATTTGATTTCAAATTAATTATTCCAAAAATAATAATATTTGAATAGTTTAACATTAAATTTAATTTAATAGTTATCTTAATAGTGTTTATTAATTTAATATTAAAGTGATTATCATAATATAAAATTTAATTTAATGTTTATCTTGTAGATAAACATTCTATTATTTTAATAAAATTTAATTTTAAATTTAATCTAAAATTTATCTTGATAAATATTATATTAATTTAATATTAAAGTGATTAAGTTTAATTATAGTTGAACTCTCTAAACTCTCCCTATATAAAGAGTTTTGGGTCATTATTTACACACTTGTATTTAAGAGAAAGTTGTAGAGAGAAAATTCTTTAAAGAGATTATTCTAGAACATTTCTAGAGATATTTTTCTAATTTACAACTTGATCCAAAAATTTAGAAAAATTACAAAATTATCCCAGTAGTAATTTTTGTGAATTTTTTTATTCGAAGTGAGCTCACACTCGGCAGACGTGAGCTGAGGATAACAGAGAAGACTACTCGGTCGAAGTAATCATCCTAGACGAATCGAAAAGATACAATTTTGATTAAGTGTTTATTACTTTAGATATCATAACCAAGATCTTGTTTTGGAAAAAAAATATAAAGTCTTCTTTTTCCCTAAATTTACTACGTTTTCCAAACTTGTTTTTCCAACAATTGGTATCATGAGCCAGGTTGTGTTCTATATATAAGTATAAACAAATAATCAAAATAATTTTCACTTCTTCTCGAATGATTTTATTACATAGAAAGTGACATTCTTTTGATCTTATGCATGTTTTGAGTTATATATGGGAATGGATGTGTATTATATATTTATTATATAATTATTTTTTTCTGAGGTTGTAGTTCTTAGGAAATAGACCGTGGACTATCATCTCCATCTAGGGCTATATTTTTTTAAAAAATTCATAAAATTCTTGTGAGCCAGAAACGAACATAGGACTTAAATGTAATTTTCCCAAAATGAGTCCGTAACGAGGAAAAAATGCGATAGAGGTTGAAACCCAAGGAATGCCTTGTGGTGAAATTTTGTATAATTTAAATTTTCCTTTTATTTTCTAGAAATAGAATCATGGAAACCTTGGCTGAAAATTTTATTTTAATTACTTATCTCATTATATATATGTTTTTATAATTGTTTATAATATTTATATTATGTAATGTTATAATTGTGATATATATGAGATGATCCATAGTTGATTTATTAAAAATAAGAAGTGGGGTAATGAGAAAATACATGTGTTGTATTGTTCTATTCACTTCTTTAGGTTTTCAATAACTGTGAGAAGTGTGGTAATGAGAAAGTGCATGTCTAGGATTGGCTTTGGCTAGGAAAAACTTGGTTTTTAAGCGATCAATTTTGACTCACCTCCCTTTCCTAGGACACTATCTGGTGCACAGTTCGCATTCACTTCTTCGATTTTTCCCTTAAAAGAAAACTTGAGGAGAATCAAAATTATTTTTTTTTTAAGATTTAATGATTCTTGTGAATGGATATTATTTCCATAGCATGCCTTAGCATGCCATGTACATATTGGAAGCATGTCATCTAGATTAGGTAAGAATGCCACTAAGACTATTGAATGATCATTCTTGAAATTTGAGATAAAAAACCTTGCATGTTTTTAAAATATTGAGTGGGAGAAAATCCTTGAACAAGACCTACAACCTTCATTGATGGTCCCTACGTGATAGCATGTAATATCCCGAATTAGGGCCTAATTGGAATAGTGGTTTTGTGACCACAAATCCGAGGTAGAAATAATTATTTTATAATTATTTTGATGTTTATGATATGATTTTATGATGGTGTGAAAATTTCGTGAAGAAATTCTAAGAGTAAAGTGCTTAATTTGAAATTAGGGACTAAATCGAATAAGTTGCAAAACTTGCATTCTAGAAGTTTCTAGTATGAAATTGCTTTGGAATATTAATTAGGAGGTCTTAAATAGAAATTTGACCAATTTTAAGTTCATGGACAAAATTTGGACATGGATGGAATTTTTGAAAATTTAGTAAGGAGGGGCATTTTGGTCATTTGGATATGAACATGAAATAAAAAGGGAAAAATAACACAAAATTGGTCATCTTCTTCATTACCACGAAATTTCAAGGGTTCTCCATAGCTAGGGTTTGTTTCAAGCTTCCAAGCTTCATAGTAAGTGATTCCAAGCCTCGTTTTTAATGTTCTTTACGTTTTTGTAGTCCCGGTAACTCGATAAAGCTTATGTTAGCAATAATTTAAGTTAGGGTTCATATTTGGAAAAATACCCATAGGTGAAATTTGTGTATTTTGATATTTTATGATAGAATATGAGGTTTTAAATTATGTTAGACAACTTGTGCTACTCGGTTTTAAGTAAAAACGAGTAAAACAGCTTAATCGGTAAAAGTACATATTGTTCATAAGTATGTGTTTTAGTGGGAATTTGAGCTTTCTAATGGTAAATAAATGATCAGCATGTCCTAAAACATAAGAATTTGTGATAAAATTTAATTTCCGAACTTTGGGGCAAAAGTGTAAATATGCAAAAGTTTAAGGGCAAAATTGTAATTTTGTCAAATTTTGAATTTAGGACTATTTTGATAATGAGAGTATTAAATAAGCTAAATGTGTTATTTTAGATCAAGAAAGACGTGGAATCAACCTTGATGAGGAAAAGAAAAGATTTTGGACTAAATTGCAAAATTGCTATATTTTGTACTGAGGTAAGTTCATGTGTAAATAATGTAACATAATCGTTATTTTTAAGTTAATTGATGTTATTTATATGATATGCTGATTTTTATCATGAAATATATGCTTTGTGGTTATTATCAAATAATATGCAAATTATGTGTGCTACTTGTTAAAATATAAATTGCTACCGAGTATTGGTTTCAGTATTCTGTGGAAGACAGCAATGATATGTGATTGAGGAAAATCCCGTTTGAACCTTGGGAATAGATTAGGATACAAGTGACATGTCACTAGGATGGTTGGGCATCCGAGCTTGTTAAGTTGAGTCCGAGTTCACTTATGGATGCAAATGTCCGAACTCGTTGAGTTGAGTCCAAGTTCGTGAGATGTAACTAGGCATTCGAGCTCGTTGAGTTGAGTCCGAGTTCACTTATGGATGCGAACGCCCGAGCTCGTTGAGTTGAGTCTGAGTTCGCTTATGGGCGGGTTACATAATTGATTGATTACATATGTGGCACTCATGTGCAAATGATCCCTGTATCCGAGTTATATTCCGATGTGTTCAACGGGTAAAATTCTAGCGGAATGGAAGAATACTCAAGATGAAAAATGATATTTTGGTAAGTGTTGTGAAATGGAAAATTTGGACAGGTATGTACTTAACCCTCGGGTTGAAACTTGATATAACAGAAATAAGGTGGTAAGATGATACACGATAGCTAGAAATGTGGTTTGTATCTTGGTGATATCATGCTATTGTTGTTGATATAATTGCTTTGTTATGTTACTTGTTATTTGCATGTGAACTTACTAAGCATTTATGCTTACTCCCTCCTTTTCATTCATTGTAGTTTTTAGCGAGCCAACTTGGATATCGGGAAGGTCGAAGAAACGCTCACACTATCCGAGGAAGAATTGGTATATTGGTTTGTATGTTTTGATGTATGGCATGTATAGCAATATACTTGTTTTGTGTAAATAATCTTGTGATATGTTTGTGGTTTGGTTGAGAAAATACTTGATAATGATTAGTAATTGGTATGGCTAGCCTAGATAATGTTGGATGCCTTGTGAGTTTAATATGTTATATAGTTCATGAGAATTCATAAAAAGATGAAACTTGCCATAAAACAGAACACTACAGCAACAACTACGTGAGTTTGAAAAATCACCAAAAATAGTAGAAAACGAATTAGGTGAAGAATTAACTATGAAATTGAAGCTTATTGTGTCTACTTTCAAATGGAAAAAGCGAAATAGGTAAAGGAGTTATATGTTATAAGATATTTGAGTTTTAGTGAAATAGGGCCAGAGTAATTTCTGGATCCCCTGTTCCAAATTTGAAAATTCACTATAAATTGTAAAAAAATAATTAGGAGGTTTAATTTATATGCTCAGAATCCTTATTGAATCTAATTTTAAGAGAAATAAACGTTATAGTTATATGAATTTTTTACATAGAGAAAAGTGGTTCGTAGTAAGTAGAGGTCAGTGCAGTCAAGTCCTGAAACAGGGGTAACTTTAACTAATAAAATGTACTAATTGGCCCAACCAAAAATTTTAGAAAAAAATTAGTAGATAGATATGTGAGTCTAGATTCAGGGAAAATTTATGGATCTTGATTTCGAGTTTCGTAACTCGAGATATGATTTTTTTAGCGACCATGATGCAGAAAAACTGCTTATTCCGAAAGTCAAAATAAATGATGTAAAGTTGTTTAAATGATAAATTATGTTCGGTAACACCTCAAGCTCGACTCCGGCGACGGTCTCGGGTGTGGGGGTGTTACATAGCATGATAAAGTTTTGAGCTGATTCCTACCCTGCCCATACCCAAGGTAAACTTTGTAATGTGGGTTCACTAGATGTGATTTCCTTTTAAGGACAACTAGTCATGCATGACTTTCAGAGAGATATTCCGAAGATGACTCACAAATGAAAGCATGCTCATGATGGGTGTTGAGTCAAATGTTACACACTCAAGATCATCTTTTATTAAATAGTTTCCCAAGAAATGATATTTAAGCTAGAGATGATAGACAAACGTTAAATGTTCATTAGTTCACGTGGAGTCTTGAGAATTAAGATTCATGAACTGATTGGATGTAATATAGGTTCTTGCTAGTTGATCATGGGACCCCAAGGCGACATGGTTGATGGGTGTGAGAATGATCGTAGCAACGAATTTTTTTTCAAGCTTTTAATACAAGATGCATGCATCATATTGCATTCTTGATATGTTGCTAAAATGAAAAATATTTGCTTAATACAAAGATAGTAATTAGTGAAATCTTTATTTTTTCAATTCAAATATGTCTCATACTCCTCTTATTAGCATTCTTATTGAGAATAAATTAAATGGGGATCACTTTTGAGAATGGAAATAGAACTTGCTGATAGTTTTTAGCTGTAAGAAACACAAATTCATTCTTGACAAAATGTGCCCTCATGAAGCTCAACACAAAGCGAGAAATCACTGGAGAGATTCTAACTCTATTGCTTGATGTTATGTGTTAGCAAGCATGAGTAGTGTGTTGCAAAAGCAACACAAGAATTTTCATACTGCCAAAGAGATCATGACAAATTTGGAGGATTTGCTTAGAGGCCAAGTTACATTGGCTTGATAATCTGCTATTACAAATTTGATGAATTCGCAACAGAAAATTGACACTCTGGTCAAAGAACATATTCTTAAGCTTATGGGATTCTTTGTTGAAACAGAAGACAATGGGGTTGAACTAGACGTGAACACTCAAATTGAAAGTGTTCAAATCCTTAACCAAGGAGTTTGCTGGTTTTAGGGTCGCTTACAACTTGGGGAGCAAGGTGTTTACCTTGACTCAACTCATGAAGGAATTGCAATCATATGAGTTGATGTTGAATGGTTGTAAGACGATTTAGGAGAAACTTGAGGGAAACTTAGCTGTAGGCCCTTCGTCCTCTAAGGGAAAACATAAAGCTAAGAGAAAGAAGAAACCGACAAAGTCTTCATTTCTACCTCGTGTGGATAGGAAGAAGGCTAAGAAGACAATAGATCCTAAAAAGATCAAATGTTTTTCCTGCAATAGAAAAGGGCATTTCAAATCAAACTATAAGGAGTATTTGGATTACCTAGCTGAAAAGGGCAAAGGTATGGAACTTTTTGTGGTAGAAGCTTGCTTAGTGGAAGAATCAATTGACAACTGGGTTATTGATTCTACAGCCACTAACCATGTGTGTGTTTCTTTACAGGGGTTTAATGAAATGAGAAGTTTGTGTGACAAGAGCCTCTCATTGTGGACTGGAGATGGGAGCTATGTTTCAGCTGATGTAGTGAAAGTAGTTATTTTACACTTTGATAATTTTAGGAAGATTGTTTAAAGAATGTGTTTTATATACCTCATTTTAAGAGGAATTTAATTTCTATAACATGTTTATTTTATGATGGTTATACCATGACATTCAATAAATGAATTGTTATTCACAGAAATCGTTCTTTAATCTGTAAGGGATGGATGGAAAATAATCTCTACTTTATCAAACCAAATAACTACTCAATGCATCAAACTGAAACAGTGAATAAAAAGATTAAAACTTCTTATTCTAATGAGGGGTACCTATAGCACTTAAGACTTGGTCCTATTAACCAAGAAAGAATCACTAGACTCGTGAAAGATGGTCTCTTAAGTATGCTTAAGGAAATTAGTCTTCCATAATGTGAATCTTGCTTGGAAGGTAAAATGACTAAGAGGTCTTTTAATGTGAAAGGTACAAGGGCCAATCAATCTTTAGAACTTATGCACACTGATGCATGTGGTCCCATGAGCATCAGCACCCGAAGGAGTTACGATTATTACATGACTTTTATCAGCGACTATTCTTGATATGGATATGTGTATCTAATGCACCGCAAAAGAGAAACCTTTGATAAATTTTGAGAATTTTGTGTAGAAGTGGAAAAGCAATTTGGTTTATCCATAAAGAATCTTCGATTTGATTGATGTGAAGAATATTTGTCCGATGAGTTCTTATGATACCTCATAGAGAATGACATTTTATCCCAACTGACTACGCTAGGCACTCCACAGCAAAATGACACAGTTGAGAGAAGGAATTGAACCTTTCTTCACATGGTTTGTTTAATGTTAAGATATTTACAACTTCCTACTTCTTTCTAGGGATATACGATACAAATGGCTTGTTATATTTTAAATGATGTGCCAACCAAGTTTACTTGTAAGACACCTTATGAACTATGGCGTGAAAAGAAATCCGCTCTAAATCACTTTAGAATATGGGTTTGTCCAACACACATTCTGGATAAGGATGTAAAGAAGTTGGATACATGAACATCATTGTGTATGTTTGTATGATATCCAAAAGGAACAAAAGGAGGATTATTCTACAATCAGAAAGATAATACGATTAAAGTTTCTACTCATGCTATTTTCATCAAGGAAAGCTATATAGATAACTTTAAGCCTCAAAATAAAGTGATACTTGAGGAACTTTATAGAGTGGTAGAACAATCAACAAGTTCAACTCTCGAGAAAGTTATAGAAAAACCTGAAAATGATCAACAACATAGGTGAATCCATCGTAATGGGAGAGTTTCTAAGAAACCAGACTTCTTAATCTATAATGGTAGTATTTATAATACAGAAGCCAATCTTGAGGATGATGATCCACTCACTTACGAGAAGACAATATAGGACGTTGATTCCAAGCTCTGGTAATAGGCCATAGATGTCGAGATGGATTCTATGAGATCCAATACATATGAGAACTTGTAGACTTATTAATTGGGATCAACCCCATGTAGAAGGGAAAGTAGAAACACACAAAGCTAGACTTGTAGGGAAAGATTACACACAGAAAGAAGGCATTGATTACGATGAGACCTTTTCTCTGGTAGCCATGCTCAAGTCTATCTGCATACTCTTATCCATTGTCGCTACTCTCGATTATGAGATCTAGCAAATGGATGTCAAGACAATATTCTTGAATGGTTATCTTGATGAGACCATTTACATGGCTCGACCTACTGGATATGTTGTCAAAGGAAAGAAGCAGAAAGTTTGCAAACTCCTAAGATCCATTTATGGACTTAAGTAGGCATCCCACTCATGGAATAAAAGATTTAATCAAAAGATTAAGACTTTTGGATTTGAGAAAAACTCTAATGAACATTGTGTATATAAGCATATAAAGGACAAAAAGGTGGTCTTTCTCGGTTTGCATGTCAATGATATTCTACTTATCAGAAATGATGTAGGAGAATTGTCGTCGACTAAACTATGGTTAGCTCAATAGTGTAGCATGAAGGACTTAGGTGAAGCTTATATTATTGGAGTTTGAATCCTTAGAGATCGAAAGAATAAAACGATAGCTCTATCTCAAGCTTCATACATCGATAAGGTATTGGAATGTTTTGCAATGATCGATACGAAGCCAGACATTTAGTTGACTACATCAAGTTTTCATCTTTCTTTAGATGATTGTCCTATGACAACAGAAGAAAGAGAGCATTGAGTACAGTTCCATATGCTTCTGCAGTTGGAAGCCTTATGTATGCGATACTTTGCACACGTTTAGATATCTATTTCGTAGTAGGAATGGTTAGTCGATATCAGGTAAATCCATGTCTCAGGCATTAGCAACCTATAAATCATATATAAACGTATCTTAAAAGAATCAGGGATTATATGCTTGTGTATTCTAGGGAAAAACTTACTCCTATTAGATATATAGACTCAACCTCTAAACATGTAAAGATTCGAGAAAATCAACATCGGGAAATGTATTTGTTCTAGGCCGTGGAACCATAGTATGGATAAGTGTAAAACAAACTTGCATTGCTAACTCTATTATGGAGGTCAAGTATGTGACTACTTCTAAGGCAACGAAAGAAGCAATATGGCTTTGAAAGTTCTTAATCAAACTTGAAGTTATTCCTAGTATGGAAAAAGCTATAACATTGTATTGTGATAACAGTGCTACAATATCAAATACCAAGGAAGTGAGAAGTCACAAGAGAATGAAACACATTGATCGAAAGTATCACTTGATACCAAAGGCAATATCCGAAGGAATTGTTGATGTGATGAAAGTAGTTTCTGAAGATAACCTTGTGGATCTATTTACTAAGACTCTTATAACTAGGAGTTTTAACAAACATGTCAAGGATATGAGAATGCGAAACATGCCACATTTACATTGCTAGGGCAAGTGGAGATTGTTGGGAAATGTAACTGTTTTCTATTTATTTGAACGATGAATAAATAAATAAAGTTAATTTCACATTTCACTATTATTTCTTTTGTATTTATGCCTTTTGTATTTTTGTCTTTTATATTTTGCATGCATAGGGAAATTGTGACAAACAAATGTTAGCTTATTGATTGTCTAAGTTCAAACTGAAGATAAGTGGCATTGTAAGAATGTTTACATTGCAAGAAAGACAACTTACTTTAGTAGATAATCTAAATAAGTTTGTAACCCCATAAAAGAATTGAGTGAGCATTTGATTCAAGTACTGAGAAGGATTATTATGTCGTCTACAATTCCAATTGGGGAGATGGCTATTCTTGGCTATCAGAGCAGTTGACTCTAAGAGTAGAGACATAGCTGTATTCATTGGTAGAATGATACATTGGACTGGTCCCAAGATGAATTAATTCTAAATCCGTTTGTGAATTAATTCACTTGTGACGTCCATGGTGTGATTTGCCTAAATATTGAGTTAGTCACTTACCATGCTTTGATATAAGTGCAGGCTTATACTCTAAAGATGATCGAGCCCATGACTAAATAATGTTATAATTAATAGACGAAGAGTCAGTTCATAATCACAAATTATTTGAACCCTAATTATATATATCCAATCAGTCCCTCCACTAGCGTAGTATAACCTTGATGGTTAGCATTAATTGATTAAATGAAAATGTGAAATGACGAACTAGGGAAATAGATCGCATGTATAATTATCCACAGTAACTGTGTTTTCTTGCCATTAACAAGTGATGACTTGAGAATTAATTTGCATCTTCACATTATTATTGAATGAGAAATTAAATAATTGATGTTTGAAGTAAAAATTAAATTAATTAAGTTATCATAGTTCCATAAAAACAAGTTAAATACATAGATTAATTAATTTGTATCTTCAAAATATTATTTAATAACAAATTAAATAATTAAAGTTCGAAGTAAATATTAAATTACTTAAGTGGTCATAGTTCCATAAAAACAAGTTAATTAAATTGATTTGCTCATAGATTTTAGTATGATAAAGTTGGCATGACTTCAATGAAATTAGTATTAGGTTGAGAAAATAATATATTTAATTTAATTTAATTTAATTTAATTTAATTAATTAAAATAATAAATATTATTTTGGACATAGGATAATTGTAACGCCCTAGATTTTGGGCCTAGAAGTACTGGGCCTTGGTGGCGGCTTATAATATTTTGTTGTGTATGGAAATATCACAATTGTGTGTTTAGTGTGTTGGTTAAGTAGGAGTGTTTGAGAGTGTTGGAGAAGTCCTGGGTTCAAACCTGGGCTGTAGCAAATTTTTGTTTTAAGTGAATAAAATCCTGGATGTTAGTATGTAGGCTTTAAGAATATTTTTGGGCAAAGTGTGACACAAGGAAGCATGTGGTCTAGTGGTTGTGGCATCATTAAGGTTGGTTCAAGTTTTGGCTCTTGCAATTTATTTTGGTTTTTCTTTTAATGGAACCTGGACTCTGGGCTATAGACCTTATAATCAATTGTGGATAAAAGATGTAACAAAAAGCCTTGGGGCTTAGTGGCAAGTGGCATGAGTGGGCATTGTAGGAGTTGGAGTTCGAATCCTTTTCCAAGTAAAATGCATTTATTTTTCTACATGGGGGTGGCAAGAGGTTAAATTGGGTTCAAATTCTGGAAGGTTGTTATGGACTTGGTAAAAGGGGGAGTTTGTTTTGGTCATAGAAATTTGAATTAAATTTGAATGGAGGGAGTTGGAGTAAATCGAGGAGATATTGGTGGAGGGGATCATGGAGATTTTCAAGGAATTGAGGTGTGGGGGAAGTGATAGCAAAATTAGGTAACTAGAGTAGGTGATTTTCAACTAGGGATGCATTTTTGTGCATTTTCGGCAAGTTGTGACTGTGAGGTGCCAAATTCTCTTTTATTTTTGTTGGTCATTTCGAGTTTTGGTTTCTTTTATTTTCTCTCTGTGTTGGGAATTCAATACGGAAACTGACGTTTCATGCCATTCTTTTGTTGTTGTCAAATAACCCTCTCTACTTCTGTCAAATGCCCTTTTTGTTTCATCTTATTTGTTTTTCTTTCTTGGACCAAATCTAGAATCTCCTTCCCTTTGCCATTTCTCTTCATTTATTTTCTCTCATAAGCTGAATTCCCTCATCTTACTTTCTTTACTTTTTCTCTTCATCCTTTTTATTTCACTCTCCTTTATCTTGGCCGAACAGAGGTTCTCTTCTCTTCCTCAGCATTTTTTTTGTTCAATTTCTCTCATAGCCAATTGCCCTTTTCTTTTCATAGTTTCCTGTCGTTTTTCCCTGCTGTTTTGGTATGGACCGAATTGCTTCTGTGCCCTGCTATTTATTTCATGGGTTGATTCTTGCTAGGGAGTTGACAAATCGAAAGGTAACATTATGTTTTTCTATTGTTCTGGATCATTTCGATTTGTGTTCCAATGGTTCTCTAGATTGGAAAAACCGAATATTTTCTTCTGATGTCTTCTGACTGCGTTTCTTTTTCCTTCCTCGCGTTGTAAGGTGCGTTGGGTTCTAGGGTCTTTCAGTAAAATGAAGAAGCACCAGTGATTTGGAAGCAATCACAACCCCCTTTATTTTGTTACTCAGTAGGTATATAGTTGGTATTTATTTTCGTGATAAGTGTGTAAGGGGTTGTTAATCTTTTGTCTGCGGTTAATTGGAGGTCTTGATTTGAATGTAGATTACGGAATTCTTGGATTATTCGTGTGATCTTGAAATTAGGTGTGTATTTGTTTGCAGTATTTGATAATCGGTTAAAAGCCGAAAGTATGTGTTGTTTCCACTGCTATGACTGTAGTTCGGCAAAATGCCGAAAAGTCAAAAATACGACGCTTGAGGTTACTTGAGCACGCGATCGCTCGTGTGGTAAATCGAACCCACGAATGTGGGTGTGCAACGGAAAAGGCCGCCATGAGCAAACTCATGGGCTTAGGCCATAATGGGCCAAATGGGCCAAATGGGCCCATGGGCCCGTTTGGGTAAATGTCGCTGCTAAGTGAGAAGTAGTTGGACGTGTCATGTCCCGCACATGACTTTGGTCGTATTGGGCCTCGATGGGCCGAAATAGGCCTTGTGGGCCTAATGGGCTCGTGGGACCTACACGGATAAAATCTGCGGTTAGTGACTATTAATGATCTGGGCTATGGTGTTTGTTTAGCCTTAGCTGAATTTGAGCAAAATAGGCCGAACGGGCTTGATGGGCTCGTGGGCCCGCTTGTGTAAATCTAGCTGCTAGGTGGAAAATGGTTGGGCTTGTTATGTCGCGTACATGGCATAGGCCGTTCTAGGCCACGTTGGGCCGGATTGGGCCGTGTGGGCCCAATGGGTTTATAGGCCGACACGGATAAAATGTATGTTTTGTGGTAGTTTTCGGATTGGACTGTGTCGTGCGCATAGCCGTGGCTAAATTCAGGCTAATTGGGTTACATGAGTGTGTGGGCCCATTTGGGCCGGACAATGGGCCTCGGGCCCATTTATGCTGTTATGATCGATTGTGTTGTAAAAGTCATTCGAGGCGACTGTAAACCTCCTCAGAGGTTGGAAAATTATCGAAATACCCCCCATTTGTAAAATTACCGAAATGCCCTTGATTTGTAAAATTACCGAAATACCTGGTTTGTAAAATTACTAAAATACCCTTGGTTTGTAAAATTACTGAAATACCCCCAGTTTGTAAAATTATCGAAATGCCCTCGATTTGTAAAATTATCGAAATGCCCCCAGTTTGTAAAATTACCAAAATACCCCAATTTGTAAAATTACTAAAATACCCTCAATTTGTGAAATTATCAAAATGCCCTCAATTTGTAAAATTACTAAAATACCCCTATAGGGTAGAATTATCGAAATACCCCTGTAGGGTAAAATGACCATTTTGGCCCTAGAGTGTAACACCCTTTACTCGTGTTCAATACCGAAATAGGATACAAGTATTACCAGAATAGCATACATGTAATCATAATAAATCGAGATATAAAATGATTGTCTAAATTAAAACCCTTCAACTATTCATTCATCCTCTAGACATTAAATTCACATATATCATAAAATTGTAATTTATCTAATATTAAACCACATCGATAACATAATATGAGTGATATATCAAATATTAGAAATCAACATTTCAAGTAATATTACTACAATATACAACAACATACTAAATCCTTCTATACATGCCATAGTTCCAAAATATATTTACAAAATACCAAAAGGAAGGATGGATAGTGTTGGTGAGCTTCCGACTACTTTTTCGAGTCACGAGCAAACTCGATTACACTATAAAATACGACAAGAAAGAAAAGGAAACAGAGTAAGCTTATAGCTTAGTAAGTAATATGTAATAATAAAAATAATAAACTATTAATGGCATTTATAAATCCCAAAATATGTTTCCACAATTATACAACCTTAATCTCACATGAAATTACCATTTACTAAAATTTAGTACAAGCTGTCCATTTGAGTCCCAGTCACTAAATTATTTTTATCCGGAGCTACGGAGCTCCGAATTAACATCCGTAAATTTTCCCATAATGTAGACTCATATTTCTTCTTACCCTAAAAATTTCAGAATTTTTGGCTGATCCAATTAATATAGTTTATTCATTAAATCTTCCCCTGTTTTGCTACTCGACAGTCCTGACCACTCTTCACTAACATTATGATTTCTCTTTATAAAAAATTTAAAATATGTTCCTATAAAAATAGACTCAATAAGGAATCTAACTATATAAATTATATTCCATAACTATTTTTGTAAAAATTTTAATGATTTTTCCAAATCAGAACGGGGGATCACGAAATCAATCTAAACCAGTCTTACACAAATTTAAATAACTCAAAGTATAGAATTCTTTTACTTAATCTGTTTCTTTTATATGAAAATAGACTCAATAAGATTTAATTACATATCATTAAACCTCCAATTTAATGTTTACTATTTTTGGTGATTTTTCAAATTCACCCCACTGCTGCTGCCATAAACTGTTTTATTTCTGTTTTCACCTTATTCATAAATTTTCTCATATCCATTTTCCAATAACGCTTGTCCACATAAAACTTACCGAAGTTCGATAATTTATCAAACACATTACTCATATGCTTATATACACATATATCTACACTTAATCTTTACATAATCACACTTATTTTTCACTTGGCTACTTTCTCATTAAACACTTCGGAATAGAACGATAATAAATACTCGATGGCTTGCATATAGTACTACCTTTGAAGCTAAGATTAATTGGTACACATAGTAGCTTTCACTTAGTACTACACTTGTGACCAAAATCATTCCTTACACATAGTGGCTTGCACCTAGTACCACATATATGATCAAAGTTATTGGGTACGCATAGTAGCTTGCACATAGTACTACACATGCGACCCTAACCATATGGTACACGTAGTAGCCTGCACTTAGTACTACACACGTGACCTAAGCCATCATGAACACATAGTAGCTTGCACATAGTACTACACATGTGTTCTAACCCCGAATCATTCGTATCGTTTCTATTCCGAAGGTTCAACCGAGAAATCCCTCACTTTTCAACATTTTACCAATTCATCCATACTCAATTTCAATTCATATTTTACCTCAATTGAACATTCAATATGCAATCACATATAATAACAATATATTATAACATAAGTAAAAACAATATATTATTTACATACAAACTTACCTCAGTGCAAAATAAAGAAATTTTGCAATTTAGTCTACAATCTTTTCCTTTCCCCGATCAAGGTCGATTCCACGTCTTTCTTGATCAAAAATAGCACATTTAGCTTATTTAATACTCACATTTATCAAAATAGTCCTTAACTCTAACTTTGGAAAAAATTACAATCTTGCCCCTAAACTTTTGCATATTTACACTTTTGCCCCAAAGCTCAGAAATTAAACTTTATCCCTAATTCTTATGTTTTAGAACATGCTGATCATTTAGTTTACCAATGGCAACATCAAATTCTCACTCTAACATATACCTATGAACATTAGGTATTTTTACCAATTATGTCGTTTAATCATTTTTACTTAAAACTGAGTAGCACAAGTTGTTCAACATAATTTAAAACCTAATATTTTATCATAAAAAATCAAAATAAACACATTTCACCTATGGGTATTTTTCCAAATATGAACCCTAGGTTAAATTATTGCTAGAATAAGCTAAATCAAGTTACCGGGACTCCAAAAAGGTAAAGAACATTAAAAAGAGGCTTGGAATCACTTACTATGAGCTTGAGAAGTTGAAGAAACCCTAGCTATGGTGTTCCTTGCTACATTCAGCCATGGAGAAAAAAATGAAAAAGATGATACCTTTTTTTTTTGTCATGTTATTTTGTCTTTATTCATTAATTAAGACATTTTACCAAAATTGTAACACCCTACACCCCCGTCCGTCGCCGGACTAGGGTATTAAGGCATTACATATCTAGATACAGCCTATCGAGGTTCTTAGTTACAAGTTAGACGTGAATTCATTGAGTTCTACAAGCATGCTAGCAAAACTATACCTTGAGGCTACTAATAATTGGGCTAAACCGAACATTCAATGACCGATCATCATGTTAGAAATTCATCGCATATTGGTTACTAACTGAACAACATGCCACAACGTTAAACCATACAAGTATCATTCACATAAATATTCAACTTGGAGACTAAGCAAGCCATTTTCGCATGGCTAGAATAATTACAATTCAAAATGAAGTTTGATTCAACCGAAGGAAAATAGCCTATACATGCCATTGACCCAAAATATAGCCATCAAATGTACCAAAATAACAGCGATAGTGTAGGTGATTAAGGCTTCAATCCCCGAGTCCGTAGCTTCCAAAAAGAGATCTATAAAACAGAGGAAACAAGGGAAACGGAGTAAGCATTACAATGCTTAGTAAGTTTTAAGCAATGACATTAAATAGATTATCAAATTATAGCATAATTGATCATATCTTTGTTTCCCTCTCCTTTTTGGGTATGTCACCCTTTTTCCAAACATAGACATTCACATCACATACGAAAATGGATAGCTTCCACTCATAGTAAGTTCACATAACATATACATGTCACAAGAAGTCACATAACATTTCACATAGGCCAATTGTACTTTGATCATTTTAATAATCTCATTTCAAGTACACATATGAAATCACATAATGACTTTAGTATTCGGTCCAAAATCCATCTTGTATATAAGCCAAGGGTACATACCTGTATAGTTTAACACTTTCAGCGCAATTCATTAGTGATCGTTACCTTGAAGACCATTAGTCTTAGGCTTTATTCTCATCATCATCGAGGTCTTTAGCTCGAGTAAACTCTATACATAGCCATCGGGTCTATAGCCCAGACATAATCTCCACATATAGCCTTCGGGTCTTAACCCGGACATCATCTCTGCATATAGCCTTCGGGTCTTAACCCGGACATAGTCTCCACATATAGTTAGCAGGACTTAAATCCCGGATTCGCATCACAAATTCTCATATATATATATATTCGCATGTAGTCAAGTTTCACATAGCAAGATTTCACTTACAATTCAATCAATTCATATGCATACAAACATATAACATGCTTCTCGACTTTATATTGTAACTGTACATATAATTCAAAATTCATACACGTATACTTTTCTTTCCTAGACTTTCGGCCAAATGATCAAACATGAATAAGGTGTCTTTCTCAATGGGACATCGTCCGAATATCAGCATGTATGTCATGGCATTTTAACTTAATTACCAATTTTGATTACTCAAAACTTACCTTGAACTTTCACGAGGAATTACGAGTTGGCTATTCGACCACTTTAGCCTTCCCTTTATCCGAACTCGTCCCTCTATGCTCTTGAGCTAAATAAAACATTTAATTCTATTAATTCTTATTCAAGCACCTCAATGAATCATTTTCAGTCATAGTCAAATCATACATGCATATTCTTCTCATTGCAAACACACATGCACATGGAGCATTTCACATACATATCATAAGTCACAACAAGCTGATTTTCTAAGCAGCATTCAATAATTTACTCATAACTGGAGCTACGAAACTCCAAATGTAGTGCTGTAAATTTTGTATGAAAATAGACTCATTTATCTTTGATCCATAAAATTTTCATAATTTTTGGTTTGGTCAATCAATACCAAAATTTTCTTAAAGTTTCCCTATTTCACTGCTTGATTAGACTGACCACTCTATACTACGAACCGAATTTCTCCTTGCACAGAGTTCCAAATATGTTCTCACCTATTTCATTTGAAACTAGACTCATTAAGGAGTCTAAGCATATAAATGTGGTCTCATAACAATTTTTATACAATTTATAGTGATTTTCCAAAAACAGAGCAGGGGACTTCGAAGTCAATCTGACACTGTCTCACTCTACTCTAAAAATCTATTTATCGGGAATTCCTTTGCTTGCAAGGTTTCTTTTATAAGAAACTAGACTCGCTAAGCTTCAATTACACAATATATTCAGCCTCTAATTCAACTTTCACAATTTATGGTGATTTTTCCAAAACACGTTACTGCTGCTGTACCAAGCAGAATTTTATACCAAATTCACTCTTTAGTGTTCTCATGCACATACTTAAAACATATCATTTCCTAAGGTACCATTTAGAGTAGTCATTGACCTTAAATTATATGTAATTCATATTTATTCCATCCACAATCAGATTTCTCCATACAACACAAACCAAACCACTTATCAATTTAACACCCAAAACATCCAAAAGCAACATCAAAGGCACATTCGTTACTATCCACTAGTACTCATGAGTCACAAAAATCATTTTAATACTAATACATTGTCTTTTAATTTCTAGAATATGATCTATCATTAGTAACTATAACCAAATACTCCTTAACAACTTCTTAAATCATTAACATAATGGAATTTCAAGCTAAAGTCTATAATCGGCAAAATTTACACAAGAGAACACATTTTGCCAACTACCAAATAACACCTCATTTTCACACAATTATTCGATTCATTATCTAATGAATTATTAAACTAATATGTTAACAAAAATTAATACAAATGACCGAATGCCTCATAATCTTTGCTTTCATTCTTAAAACCAAAATTTTCCAAGCTTCAAGCTCAATTTAAAGTCATATGAATCAATTAAATTACCTATTACTAAACCTTATACATTTCTTACCATGGCCGAATGTCCTTGCAACAATTGAGCCATATACACGGTTCTAATTCCACATTTTAACTTATAAACCTATATCTTCCTATAGTTTGACATCATAAAATCTATCAAACACCCCTTAATAGAACCTTTTTAAAGTTACCAATCAAACCAATATCACCAAGTTAGCCGAATGCATGCATATACACATAATGCATTTAGCATCTTCATTTACCTTAGTTCATTTAACAAATTTACAACTAAATGCTTAAGTCCAAAATTGACAATCATTGGCACAAAAATACACTAGCCGAATGCTATCTAACATATGAATCACAACCTCAACCATCAAAATTTACAATGGCCGAATACCCCTTTGAATCACCCAAAAACATAATATTAAACATATGCATTATTGCACATCTCAAACCCTCTTCTAACAACTTGAAACTCAATTACTTCATAGTTATTTTCAACTTCATATTCGGCAATCATGGGCATATTTAAGCTCTTTAATTGATCCCTATTAACAATCAATTCACAAATGTGCATTTAGCAAGCTCAAATTTACTTATTAACATATATCATCAAGACATCAACAACTCAATACTTGAACCCATAACCGAATGCTTCTTCAAAAATAATCACAAAGAAAAATTAACAAGCTTTAATAAGCTCATAAATTCAAAACAAGTCCCTTAACCAAAACTTGGTATGGCCGAACACCTATCTTGCTTATCACACAAAGATTTCATGTTCTCAAGCTCAAATCTCTTAACAAAACCTTCAAAACATCACCAAAGAGAGCATGCATCCATGGCCGAATGCTTATCACACAAAGATTTCATGAAATTCAAACATGGACAAAAAAGAGAGCTTCAATACCAACAAAATTTCATGAGATTAAAAGAAAATCACCTAGAAAGTGTACCTTAATCAAAGTTTCTCCCAACCGATAGCTTGAGCCCTAGCTCTCTTCTTCCTTAGTTAATTTCGGCAATGGGGAGAAGAAAGATGAACAAAACATTGTTTTTACACCCTTTTCTTATTTTATTAATCATAATATTTCTATTTTATGTCAACAAATTTTATTTAATATAAACAAATTTATTTTCACCATTATTTACTAACATACAAAGCACAAAATGCCAAACACACTCATCATCACCATCCACTCACATAAAAATTGTAAATTTGACATGCAACTCCCTCAATTTGCATGCATGCATTAACTAGTCATCTCACATTTGTCTAGCTTATTCCCAAAGTTCTTAATTTAGCCCTTTTAGGTGCAATTCATAATTATAATACTAAATTGAAGCACCTAAGAGGTCACACATGAATTTGTATATATAATAGGCATCAAAGTGAATATTTAATTATTTTTATGCCTCGATTTTGTGGTCCCGAAACCACATTCCGACTAGGGTCGTTTTAAGGCTGTCACAAAAATGCCCTTAAATACCTTACTTACTAACCATGTCTATTTTTGTCCATGAAAACCTAATGGTATAATTACCATTTAAGGACCTCCACTTCAATTATGCTCTTCAAATAAATCCTTTAACATCTAGAACTCATATTTATCAACTTTTGCAATTAAGCCCTAATAGGCAAATTAAACATGCAATTCATAAAATTTTCTATCAATACTCTAACGCATGCATCTAATCACTCGATAAATTATAAAAATTAATCAGAATAAATTTTTTTACTTCAAATTTGTGTTTTCAAAACCACTATTCTGTTTAGGCCCTAAATCGGGCTGTCACATAGAGTGTAAAATGATTGTTTTGCCCTTGTGGGCAAGTGACTAACTTGGCTATGAACTTGATTGATTTGACTGTGATCGAATGACTGTATTTTAACTAACGTGACTGTGGTTGCATGATAGATATGTTTTTAATATATGTTTAAATGACTGTTACTGAGCATGGCTATTATGCATACATGTGTGACGATTGAGCATGACATACACGACATTCTGCATGGCATTGGGCTTGATTGGGAGGAAGTGCTATGGTAGTGGCTTTGGCACGTATTCTAATTCTAGTGGCTCCACCATGTTTTCTATTATTAGCAGCCTTGCTGCGTTATTGGTGTGTTGGCTGAATGGGTCGATTTAATCCCCACAAGGTGTGCTGGATGGTACGGGTGGTGTGCTGGTTGGATTGGGTTGTGATGGATACCCACACTATTGCATATCTGTTTATGAGATTTGTTACTGTATTGGGCTTAGGCCCATTTGTTCTGTTATCGGTTTGGGCTAGACCCAATTGATTCTGTTGTGGGCTGTGACCCAAATGATATTGTAGTGGGCTTGGGCCCACGTATGCTTTAAACTGGACTATACTGTTACTGTAAAAAGGCTCTGGCCCAGATTGTTTCTGTCTATTTTTGTTTACTGACTGTGTTTTAGTAAGGGGATTACACACTGAGTTTTCATAAACTCACCCTTCTGACTAACTGTACAAGTAATCCCTAGTGTTAGGAGGATCGGTGCTGCGAGGGACTTAGAGGTGGCCACACGACTGCAGTTATTATGTTGGACTTTATATATGTTTTAAATTCCGATTTGGGCTTTAACTTATGTAATAAGGCCTCTCTGGATTTTGTTTTAAGTTTGGGATTTTATTACGCTTTATATCTGTTAGACATAGACAAGTTTTCAAACCAATTTCTATTTTCAAAAACATACGTTTTAAACTTTTTTAGTTCAAATTAGCTTCCGCAACTATAAAAGATTTTCAACGAGATTAATTTAACTTTTCAATGAACCATGTTTTGAATTCAACGAAGACAAACTAAGTCTTTACACAAGTTCTTAAATATCAAGAAGGGTTTCAATGAGAACAAGGTTTTCGAAAAACACTTCAACGTGACACGCCAGATTCGGGTCTAACTTCTAGGCCAGGTTTGGGGTGTTACAATAATAATAAATAATATTTTGGACATAGGATAATGTATTCATTAGGTCTGAATAAATTATATAAGTTGATTTAAAGATCAAATGGCACATATAATTGGCCCGATACATGACGAGGCCTAACAAACCCAAGTTAATAGCAAAGGGTGGTAAACCCCACTCTAAGAATAAGATTTTCGCGAATAATGTTGTCACCACCCTTATGGTATACTCCAAGTAGGATTTGAATTTTCCTATTTAACTATAATTTAGTGAGTTGAAACTTGACCATTTGATTACTAACAATAATTATGGACTATGTTGATACATATGATGATCATATAAAAATCCTCAAAATTCATGAAAAAAAACGAAAAGAAATATTGAATATACAAGAGTAAAACACTAGGGCTGTACTCAAACAATGAGGAATGCAACCTCTACTTGACATTAGTTGTTCAAAACTCCACTATGGCTCAATCAAATACTATTTTAGAAGCTGTAGCTCTATTTAAGCTCTATTAAAGTAAGCTCATTCACCTAATTTACATATTTTATGTAACACCCCGAATTTTGGGCCTAGAAGTATTGGGCATTGGCTAAGTTTCGAATCCTCGCTTAGTATTTTTAAGAGTTTAATTTTGGCCTTTTAGAAGGTTGGTAGTGACGTGAAGCTGGACTCTCAAAGAGGTAATCAGAAGAGAAAAACTAGGAAATAGATTGGGGAGTAATCAGGGAGAAAAACGAGGAGATGAGAAGGGGGAAGTGATGGAGCTGAATTGGGAATTGAGGCTATGGGCTATAAATATGTGCCGAATTTGGGATCCTGGGCTAATGCCAAATTTCTCATCTTTTCCTCAAGTGTCGATTTGTATTTTTTTCTTCTCTTCTTTCTTCTTTTCTTGCTGAATTCTCTTCTCCCTTTCATCATTTTACTGAAAATCAATAGAATTGTGTTTTTTTTCTCTGCAAAAGCCGAACACCATCCCTAATTTCTTAAAAGCCGAATACCCACGTCCTCTTGCCGATTTCTTTTGTTTTCTTTCATCATAAAACTATTTTTGTAATTTGCAACCCTTAATCAAGTGGTTAAAAACCGATTGCACACTCAGTAGAGATTTAGGTCACAAGATTGGAGATTAGTTTCGGTAAGTGCTTAGTTAATCATTTTTAGTACGTTTTGGGTAAAATCGAAGGGTTTATCTAATCTTTTCTTTTTCTTGTCAGTAACCCTGTTTTAACAAGGGATAGGGTTTTAGGATTCCAAGCGTAGAAAGGACTCTAACAAGCAATAAGTGAGCTCGTTTTCAATTTCGACTTCATGGGTGGCCGATATATAAATATGGTTGATAAGGGTGACTCATGTGGAATACGAGTCACTTGATAATATGTATGTATTAGTGCAGATCTAAGAATATTCGAGACTATTTGCTAAGGAAGGCTAGAAAAGCCGAAGGTATGTGGTAAGGTTACGGTAAGGCTTTGGGATTTGATAAGATTGTAGTTTAAGGTATAGAATTGATTCGAAAATGGTTTTGGTTGTAGGTTGAGGTTGAGAATAGAGTAGTGTGGGTCGTCAATCAGGTGTGTACATACACTACACACACGAAAATCGACAAAAGCTGAAATCCTGAAATCCTGAATGGGCCTGACTAACTTGTGGGCCCAAAGTGGCAAAGTTGTGATATGTAATTGTTTGATGGATTGACATGCATGATTGTGTGATTGGATTATGATTGCGCCTAGTGGGCTACATAAGCATGTTTGGGACTTAATGGGTTTTATGAATATGATTGGGCCTAGTGGGCCTTATGGAATTGTAGAAATGCATGCTAGGGCTTTTAATGGACTATAGGCCTAGTTCTGATCTCTCAAATTTTACATAAGACTTAATTAAATACTTAAACATGTCCGTGGACAAGTCGCTAGACTAAGGTGTGGCAATGGATGTGTGCATGTCTAGGATTGGATCTAGGAAGAGCTTGGACTTAAGCGGTCCGAGTGACCCACCTCCTCTTCTCTTGGATCCTACCTGGTGCATAGTGTCTGTTCACTTTAGCCGCGAGGACTTGTTGATGGGCTAAAATTCATAATTAAAATCTGTATCATTAGGAAATTACAAAAATACCATCCTAAGGTAGAATTACTAAAATACCCTGTAAGGTAGAACTACTTAGACACCTGCGTAGGGTAGGAGTACCGAAATACCCCCTGTAGGGTAGATTTACGAGAATACCCCTAGGTAGTGAAATGACCAAAATACCCCTAAATGCTTAATGTGTGAAAATGTGTGAAAATGTGTATGATACATTCATGAATTGTATGTTGCACTTGGGTGGGTTTTGATGATACGGAGGAAGTGTTTTGAGGATTGCATAGTCGCTTGACGACCATGGATCCACCGTAGGCTTTCAAGCCACCGAGTAGCTTTGCTAAACCGCACATATATAGCAGCCTTGCTGCAACGTGAGTAGTGCCGCAACCGGTGCTACCTTTGGAGTGTAGAGGATGGTACGGGTGGAGTGCAGGGTTGGATTTGGGATGGAAACATTTGCATTCATGAAATTCTGATATGATATGAGGTCATTGTGGGCTAAGGCCCAGACCACCGATATTGTTAGGGCTTAGGCCCAATGTGATATGTGTATATTGAATTGTTTTGATTGCCAAGGGTAGTACACACTGAGTTTCAAAACTCACACCTTTATTATTAATATTTCAGGTGATCCACAATAGATGCCTCGACACGAGAGAGGACTCGGAGATAGCCACACTACAAGTTACTTAGGGATTTTAAGTATAGATTTATTAAGTGTTTTATGATAATTATTTTTTCACTGTGATGTAATAAGGCTATGTAACTCCGATTTCACTATTTACTTGGGACTTATTTAGTTACTGTTATATTTAATAAACATTGTTTCTTTTTTTTCCTAATTATCCGCTTAATTAAATTCTTCGATTTTTAACTAAGTAAATTCCTATCAAGCATATTTCGTTTCGGACTAAGTTTTTAAATAAACTATTTTTTTGAAAGCAACCCTTCAATGTGACATTACCGATTCAGGCCTAACTTCTAGGCCAGATTTGGGGTGTTACATTTAGTGGTATCAGAGCCCAGTTGTAAAAATCAGACTGTGAAATGGGTCTTAGATTTTGGGTTTTAAAAAAAAAGTAGACTAAAAAGTTTTTACATGTTTCTTGAAGTGTGGTTAACTGAGCCCTCGATGTCGAGCCAAGTAAGTTTTTTTGTGTTATTATATTGTTTAAATTTTTGAATTATACGTTGATATTGGCTACGTTAAACAATAGGTTTTAGAGACTAAAGCCCATAGGAAACTTGAGCTTGTAGTGGAATCGCATCGGCAAAATAACTTTTAAATTATTAAATTACATAAGACATAAGCGTTAAAAAGTGGAATTATGAACTAAAATTTCAGAAAATTATAATCCAGAAATACGTACGCAATGATGAGCGCTAGAAAAGGTGCAAGAGGCCGTGGCAGAGGCCGTGGAAGTGTTAAGGCTTTGTAAACATTTGAATCGGAGTTTGGTACTCATTCTGTGTGTGTTTGAGAATGTTTGTGATAGTTGGATGTCTTGGGTGTGTATTAAAATTATTTAGATCAGAGTGCGCAGCGGTAGCGTAGTGGATACATGACCACCATGTTATTTAGAAATTTCGAGGACGAAATTTTTTTAGGAGGGTTGAATTGTAACACCCCGAATTTTGGGCCTAGAAGTATTGGGCCTTGGTTAAGTTTTGGATCCTAGCTTAGTATTTTTAGGAGTTTAATTTTGGCCTTTTAGAAGGTTGGTAGTGACGTGAAGCTGGACTCTTAAAGAGGTAATCAGAAGAGAAAATTTAGGAAATAGATTGAGGAGTTATCAGGGAGAAAAACGAGGAGATGAGAAGGGGGAAGTGATGGAGCTGAATTGGGAATTGAGGCTATGGGCTATAAATATGTGCTGAATTTGGGATCCTAGGCTAATGCCAAATTTTTCATCTTTTCTTCAAGTGCCGATTTGTATTTTTTTTCTTCTCTTCTTTCTTCTTTTCTTGCTGAATTCTCTTCTCCCTTTCATCCTTTTACCGAAAATCCGTAGAGTTGTGTTTTGTTTCTCTACAAAAGCCGAACACCATCCCTAATTTCTTAAAAGTCGAATACCCACATCCTCTTACCAATTTCTTTTGTTTTCTTTCACCATAAACCTGTTTTTGTAATTTGCAACCCTTAATCATGTGGTTAAAAGCCGATTGCACACTCAGTAGAGATCTAGGTCACAAGATTGGAGATTAGTTTCAGTAAGTGCTTAGTTAACCGTTTTTAGTGCATTTTGGGTAAAATCGAAGGGGCTATCTAATCTTTTCTTTTTCTTGTCATTAACCCTGTTTTAACAAGGGATAGGGTTCTAGGATTCCAAGTGTGGAAATGATCTCTAGCAAGCGGTAAGTGAACTCGTTTTCAATTTCGGCTTCATGGGTGGCCAAATATAAATGTGGTTGATAAGGGTGACTCGTGTGGAATATGAGTCACTTGATAATATGTGTGTTTTGGTGCAGATCTAAGAATATTCGAGACTATTTGCTAAGGAAGGCTAGAAAAGCTGAAGGTACACGGTAAGGTTACAGTAAGGCTTCGGGATTTGATAAGGTTGTAGTTTAAGGTATAGAATTGATTCGAAAATGGTTTTGGTTGTAGGTTGAGAATAGAGTAGTGCGGGTCGTCAATCAGGTGTGTACATACACTACACACAAAAAAATCAGTAAAAGCTAAAATCCCAAAATCCTGAATGGGATTGACGAACTTGCGGGCCCAAAGTGGCAAAGTTGTGATATGTAATTGTTTGATGAATTGACATGCATGATTGTGTGATTGGATTATGATTGCGCCTAATGGGCTACATAAGCATGTTTGGGACTTAATGGGTTTAATGAATATGATTGGGCATAACGGGCCTTATGGGCCTTATGGACTATAGGCCTAGTTCTGATTTCTCAAATTTTACATAAGACTTAATCAAATACTTAAACATGTCCATGGACAAGTCGCTAGGCTAAGGTGTGGCAATGGATGTGTGCATGTTTAGGATTGGATCTAGGAAGAGCTTGGTACTTAAGCGGTCTGATGACCCACCTCCTCTTCTCTTGAATCCTACCTGGTGCATAGTGTCCGTTCACTTTAGCTGCGAGTACTTGTTGATTGGCCAAAATTCATAATTAAAATCCTATCATTAGGAAATTACAAAAATACCCTCCTAAGGTAGAATTACAGAAATACCCTCCTAAGGTAGAATTACTAAAATGCCCTGTAAGGTAGAACTACTTAGACACCTACGTAGGGTAGGAGTACCGAAATACCCCCTGTAGGGTAGAGTTACGAGAATACCCTTGGGTAGTGAAATGACCAAAATACCCCTAAGTGCTTAATGTGTGAAAATGTGTGAAAATGTGTATGATGCATTCATGAATTGTATGTTCCACTTGGGTGGGTTTTGATGATATAGAGGAAGTGTTTTGAGGATCGCATAGTCGCTTGACGATCGTGGATCCACCGTAGGCTTTCAAGCCACCGAGTAGCTTTGCTAAACCACACATATATAGTAGCCTTGCTGCAATGTGAGTAGTGCCGCAACCGGTGCTACGTTTGGAGTGTAGAGGATGGGTGGGTTGATGTAGACATGCCCATAGGAGTGTAAGGTTGGTACGAGTGGAGTGCATGGTTGGATTTGGGATGGGAGCATTTGCATTCATGAAATTCTGATATGATATGAGGTCCTTGTGGGCTAAGGCCTAGACCACCGATATTGTTAGGGCTTAGGCCCAATGTGATATTTGTATATTGAATTGTTTTGATTGCCAAGGGTCGTACACACTGAGTTTTGAAACTCACACCCTTATTATTAATATTTCAGGTGATCCAAAATAGACAGCTCGACGCGGGAGAGGACTTGGAGATAGCCACACTACAAGTTACTTAGGGATTTTAAGTATAAATTTATTAAGTGTTTTATGATAATTATTTTTTTCACTGTGATGTAATAAGGCTATGTAACTCCGATTTCACTATTTACTTGAGACTTATTTAGTTACTGTTATATTTAATAAACATGGTTTCTTTTTTTTCTAATTATCCGCTTAATTAAATTCTTCGATTTTTAACTAAGTAAATTCCTATCAAGCATATTTCGCTTTGAACTACGTTTTTAAATAAACCATTTTTTTTGAAAGCAGCCCTTCAATGTGACATCACCAGATTCGGGCCTAACTTCTAGGCCGAGTTTGGGGTGTTACATTTTAGCTTCAATTCAAACTCATTCCATAAAAAATTTTTTATACTTCACTAAAAAAAAATTGAAATTTGAGTTTCTAAGTGTATTAAAGGTAAAGTAGTAATCTAATATTAAAAATACTATTATCAATTAAAAATTTGATTAAGCTCTAAAGCTGTTCAAAACGAGTATAAAGGTACTCAAACTTAGCTCACTTGATAAGTCAAGCTACTCAATCTTGAGCTTGGTTTAACAATATATACATGGTACTATATAGATTTAATAGAAACAATATTGAAGAAAATCATGACTAAAGAAATAGTGAATGTACCTGAAAGGTTGTTTGGATGAAATCTATTCCTCTATTATTAAATGAATTAATTTAGTCTATATTCTGTTAAAAAGAATAATATAAGGTCAAATTGAAAAAGAGTTAACATTTATTGTTTGAAAGATATCATTCACTATTTAACATAGTTGTTATTTTTAAAGTTTTTATGGTTTTGTAAATGAAATATTTTGTTTGGAATTGAAAAAGAAAATTCAAGACATTTTTTATACCATGATTGTTAATTTTGGTGTAGTTTGATCTTATTTGATTCTTTTTAATTCTATAGGGACCAAACTAACTCATTTAATAATAGAGGGGCTAAATTGATCCAGACACTATAATACAAGGATCTCTTAGGTACCTTAACCCTATAGAAACCTAGTTCATTTAATAATTCAAGATGCTCAAGCTTGAGCTTGGCTGGACAATGCCTTTAATTGAAGTTGAATTTTCTTTTCAAGTTTAACTCAAGCAACTTTCGAGCACACGTACATCATTGACACCTCTATCAAAAAATTCGGATCCAACACTCACCTAAATTCGAGTACTAATAATTTCTCCAAATAAGAAGTAAGAATAGAGTTAAAGATGAAGATTTATAACATAATTTACAAGTCAAAATACATAATATAATATATATATATAACTTTTACATTAAAAGTAACATAAACTTCAACTAATATGCACAAGAAATCTTTAGTCTAATACAAACACTATAAATATTTATATGGATAAAGTGATTAATTAGTATCAATCCAATAAATATATATCCTACCTCAATTGCTCACTCAAGAGACTTCCAAACTGCTTGATCTCAGCCAATTGACATTGCACAAATTCTATCTTCTACACCTCTTCCAACAATAATGAATAGTCATCCTATGCTTATTTGTGCAAAGGCTGGTATTCGTAAGGCTAGTATTCACTAGATGAGCCCTGAGACTTTGTTGAAGCTACTAGTCAACCTTAATGGAAGAATGTAGTAGAAGTTGAATTGTCTACAATAATAGAACAAGATACATGAAGCTTGTTTAAATTTCTAAGAGGTCACAAGCCAGTGGGATGTAAATGCATGTTCAAAGTCAAAAGACATGTAAGTGGAAGTTCAGCAAGGTATAAAGCTAGACTGGTCACAAAAGGGTACTCCTAGATTGTTGGACATAACTTCAAGGAAACTGACAATCCAAAAATTAAAGACAATATAGTGAGGATCATTCTTACACATTGCATTAACCAACAAAAGAAAGTTGAGAGAATTAGATATTCCCAATGTGGTTCTGAATAATGAGTTCATAAAAGAGGTATACATGTTAGTTACAATTTCTTGATTCTGAGTATTGTACTGTTGGAGGAGATCATTTAGTGTGTAAACTGAAAAATGCCTTTTGTGGGTTCAAGCAAGTCCTAGAGGCATGGTTTGAAAAGCTTAAAGAGTAGGTTGGATAACTGGGGTTCAAACAATCAGTAGCCGGCGTTGCTCTCTGTATTAAGAACACTAACGGGAAAAAAACATATCTACTAACGACCGACGTAAGCACATATCGATGCCATAGCCCAGCTATGCTCTTACACGGATACACATATTGCCATGGTCCAATCATGGTCTTATCCGTCAATTCGTCTTTCATCACTGAACAACAGTACTCAACCTTGCGTTCTACTCAATTTGAACCTTTAATTCAAAATTTATACTTCTATAATATTCACAATACTCAAATATACACATTTCTCATTTATTTCAAGTATAAAAGTAATGTTTTTATCGTTTAACATTTATTGGTGTTACCATTTATTGGGCTTTTTCGGATATGTTTTCAATGTAATATATATAATATTTATACAATATACATACACAACAATTAATTCAAACATATAAATACACAATTTAGTTACACGAACTTACCTCGACAAATGTTCGTGTATGTAAAATCTACTAATCTGACATTGTTCTCTTTTCCTCATTCTAACTCCAAATTTGGTCTATCTAGATCTATACGAGTAAATTTAACATCAATTTTATACAATTTAAACTCAATTCAGTCCATTTTACATCTTAGGCAAAATTATCATTTTACCCCTAAACTTTTTATTAATGATATTTCGTCCCTAAGCTTGGAAAATGAAATTCATGCAATTTAATCCTTATTCCAAGACTAATTATTTTCAGACATATCAATAACAGCCCATGGATTCCATGAAATTTTAGAATTTTTCATAAACTCAACACTTTTCAATTTAATTCCTAAAACGAGTTTTCACCCAAAATTCTTTAATAAAATACCTTTAAACATCCATTAACATCTCAATTTCATCATCAAATAACTAAAATCATATGAACTTATCAACGGTATCTTCCAAAACTTTCAAAAAAATCAAAAACTAATGAAATAACAAGTTGGACCTAATTGTAAAAGTCTAAAAACATAAAAATTTCAAGGAAAAAGCAAGAATTGAACTTACATGAAGCTAAAATGTGAAAAACCAGCTTGAACCCTCTTCAATGGCTATTTTTCAACTGAAATGATGATGATTTTGTCTAGAAATTTAAAATTTTCTTTTATTTCACTTAATTTGTCAAAATTTATAATTTTGCCCTTATTTCACATAAAATCTTAGATTTTTTTCAGCTATGCCACCTCAACCATTTAAAATGGTCCGTTTGCCCTTTTTGTCCTTCCTTATTTAATTGTTAAGCTATTTAATCACTTTAGCAAGTTTTGCATCTTTTTCAATTCAGCCCTTCTTAATTAATTGACTACCGAAACGTTAAAATTTTCTGACGAAACTTTAATACTACCATATTGACACTCTGTAAATATTTTTAAAAATATTTACGGCATATTTTATAACATCGAGGTCTCGATACATCTTTTTCTCAATTACTTGACCTAATAAATCTTTATAAAACACAATTTAGTAGTTCAAAAATATTTTAAAAACCACATTTAACTCGTAAATATTAAATAATAAAATTTACAAGTTCATTTGCCGGATTTAGTGGCCTTGAACCACTGTTTCTGACATCACTAAAATTCGGGCTATTACATATGCCATCCAAAGGCACCACAAATATACCAAAGTATTACATGTCAAAATAAGTCAACATTACCTTATTTCAACCATAGGAACCTAGTTCAAATACTTAGCAACACATATCACAATTGACCATTCTCAAGCCATCACAAGCATACCAACATACCATGTATTTCAGTTACCTAAAAGTGGTCAAGGTGACATAAGTTAACAAACATTACAAATCGATCAGCCATACATAACTTCAAAGCACAAACATACCAAAATATGAATTACACATTCTCTAAATACCATTCAAAATGACCTATACATGACATTATTAACCTTGGCCAAAATACTCAAAAACTACCGAATTGACTGTTGGATAGTGTGATAGATCTCCGACGAGCTTTCAACCGATTGAGCTTCCGATAATCTATAAAACATAGGAAATAAAATACGTAAGCAACGAGTGCTTAGTAAGCTCATATAAATTTGAATATAACTTACATGACATTTATACAATTCAAAGATTAACATAATTCATCACCAGTGCCATAAGCTTAGTAAAAGCCTAAGCAACATCACCATTTCGCAGGTTAGTATACTTGTCCATGAATCAAATGAAATCATCCATAAGATATGTAAATTTCCATATGTACTAACATCATTTAGTTCATAAAATTTTTCATAAATTTATGATTCAATCCATTTGCATACTAACCATTTTATTCCCTTTTCTTACTCGTTGAAACATCTAGAGTTACATCGGATACTCGGGAAAGCTCGCTCATAGTATACCTATAAATATAACTGTAACATTTCCTTTACATAAATGCTTACACGAGTTGTGAAATGGGCCTGATCATATGAGTTATGGGTCAGAATGTAAACTAGACGATGCAACTCATACGAGCTGTGGAGGATTTGCAACAAATACAGGACCTCTGTAACACCCATAACCCACATCTGTTGCCGGATTAGGGTTATTGAGCATTATCGTACAAAATGAACATTACATCATACTTGTAACGCCCCAAATTTTTGTAATTTTAACTTTTGGTGAAATTATTGTATGGAAATTTTTTGAACTTGTTTCTGCATTAATTGGACATAAATAATTGACTGTTTGTGTGGATATGTACTTTGGGTGTGTTGGGAAGGTCCCAAGTTCGAGCCAAGACTTGGGCTAAATTTTGGGTTTTTGTTTGAATAAGGCTTGATTCTTGGACAATATGAATTTAAGGATTTGTTGGTAAGAGCATAACAGAATAGACTTACTGGTCTAGTGGTTGAGAGAGTGTTAGAGTTTGGGTTTGATTGAAAATCTGAATACTGGGTAGTGGATAGAGGAAATCAAGGTATTGTGGCTAATAAGAGTTATCAGAAAATCCTCCCTGATTACTTTTTGGCAAAATTTGTTTTCCTCTCTGCCGTTTTCCTAATTTTAGTCACTATTTTGACATCTTGTTTTCCCCAATAGCCAAAATTTCCCTTGTGTTGTCGAATTCTTACTCTTCTACCCCTTCTCCTATCATTTTCTTCTATCATTCAGTCTTTTGGATTCTTTGCTTCGAGTTTTTTCATGTTTTGGTAAGTGATCATTTACTCTCTTGGTACTGTCGTGGTAGAATAGGGAATTAATGAAAGTTTGGTTACTGTTCAGGAGACGATCAGGAGACTGGAATCAACGGTTCACCAGTGGATACGAAGTAATAAGTGTTTTTGCAGCGATAAATGAATTTTTCATTTCCGGATTTATCGATTCTTAACAACTCAAATCAAGTGACTGAAAATAGACTTATCGTTGTCGAATATAAGTTTTGAAGGGCTCAAGAGTGCTTAGGCATCGGAAAAAGACAAAGTGTGTACACTAAACGCACTGAAAACAAGATTCAGTGAAAGTTAAAAATGAAGCTGTCGACGCAGACGGATGTGTGGACTGTCCATGTGAAGGTTGTGTGGAAAGGTGCGACCGTGTGATCGACGAGCCAAGCCATGTGCGTGCCACACGAGCACGATATACACAGGCATGTGAGGCTGGTTAGGCCGTGTGCGAGGTACGGTTTAGGCTAATTGGGCCAAGTGGGCCACACGGGCATGTGGCCTACACGGATGTGTGGGATTTTGGGCTAGGCCGTGTGATCCACAAGGGCAAGGCCAATTTGGGTCTTGTGGGCCCACACGGGTAGGCTACATAGGCGTGTGAGCCCATTCTTCTAAACTGTTTTGAAAGGTTGCACGGTTCGCCCCAAGTCAACTGTGACCTACTATAGGGTCAGTAAGGTTATCTTAGACCCTATTCTATGATCTGATTATTGAGATATATGAGATAGCATGTTGTGAATGACATGTGTACTAAATCTATTTTGGTTTGAATTTATGGTCTATTCTACTTTGATACTATGGATGATTTGTTATCTGCGTTATAAGCATGCCATGTTATTATGTTGTAGGGTGTTTGTTGTGAAGAGAAGGAAGATTGTAAGGCTTTTAGCCGATTATTTGGTAGCTATGCTGTATTTATTATTATGTGCCATTATACGGTACCTCGTGGTGTGTAGGGTTGGATGTGTTGATGTTATCCTCATACTTGTAGTGTAGGGCTGGGTGGGTTGATTTTATCCCCACATGGTGTGCAGGGTAGACGGAGATGGTATGTAGGGTAGGTGGGCATGATTTGTATCGGATTTGATATGCATGCATTTTCTGTATGGCATTTTCTGGGATGGGACCATATGATCATATGGCTGGGGACAACGAATTGTCCTAGGCCATGCTTTTGATTTTAGAGAGGGTCGCTAGACCCAACACTGGATTCGGGGGTTGTGGGTTAATTACAGAACGACTCAGGTCCAATGGGGTTGAGGTATTCAGGGGCATCGTTGGGGTTGCTCTGAGTGTGGCCTAGTACTGGATGGAGGTTATAGAGTGCATTATAGATAATCTAGACTTCACTGATGAGCAAAAGCTCAAGGGGGTTGTGTCTCTACTTCAGGATGAGGTAGATCAGTGGTGGTTGACAGTTAAGGAGGGCACTCAACTCGATCGGTTAACTTGGGATTTGTTTAAGACCACTTACTAGAGTAAGTATGTGGGAGCTAGCTATTCAGAGGGACCGTATTGTGGCCGAGGGACCGTATAGAAACCTAGTGGCCGTATTGTAGCCGAGTATGAGGCTGAATTCTTGAGACGGAGCCTTTATGCATGGGGTATGGTGGAGACCAAGTATGAGCGTTGTGTGCGGTTTGAGAATGGTCTCCACGACAGCATACGTGTTCTGATAGCTCCACAGAAGGAGCAAGATTTTTCAGCCTTCGTAAAAAAGGCCAAGATAACCGAGGAGGTGAAGAGCACTGAGCGCCAAAATCATGATAGAGGGAAGGCTAAGAGGGATCTAGAGCCTTCTAGTTCTACTATGAGGCCTAAGAAAAAGGCCAGGATTGATGGGCCCATGAGAGTTAGGCCTACTGTGGTTGTTCCTGCTAGGGTGGCTATGTGTCAGCACTGTAATAGGAGCCATCTAGGCGAGTGTTGGAGAGTTACTGTAGCGTGTTTGAGATGCAAATCTACTGAGCACTGAGTTAAAGATTGTCCACTAAGGGATAATCATACAAGCTCCGGTTGATGAGACTGCACAGCAACCGAGAGGGCTACAGTAGCCACCTAGGGGCCGAGGATAGGCTAGGGGTCGTAACGGTATAGGTCAAGGTCAGAGAGCACCGGGCAGAGGTACTAGGTCGATTGAGGAGAGGTAGCCTACACTAGTTTATGCTTCACGTCGTCTAGAAGATGGAGATGCTCTAGACGTCATCATGGGTATGTTCCTAATTTTTAATGTACCTTATGTTGCATTGATAGACATAGGCTCTGCTAATTCCTATGTTGCATGTTCTGTGTCTGAGACTCTGGGTATTACATATGAAAGTACTTCTAGTGAGATATCAGTGGTGAGTCCATTGGGGCAGTCGGTTAATGTCAGTAAACTATTCAGAGATGTATCGTTAGAGGTTCAAGGGACTGTATTCTTGGCTGATTTGATGGAGCTCCCCTTTGGGGAGTTCGACTTAATTCTGGGCATGGACTGGTTGGTGAAGTATTGTGTGAGTATAGATTGTGCTGAAAAGAGGATTATTCTAAGGACCGATGAGGATAATGAGATACTCATGATTAGGGAACAACGAAATTATCTGAGTGATGTGATCTCTGCGTTGGCAGTAGAGAAGTTGGTAAGAAAGGGATGTGAGGCGTTCTTAGCCTATATTAGTGTTTTGGATTCTGTAGACTCTTCGGTTAAGGACATTCACATTATGAAGGATTTTTCAGATGTGTTTCTAGAGGAACTACTGAGTTTACATCCGAGTCGAGGGGTGGAATTTAGGATCGACCTGATTCTTGGTATAGCTCTGGTGTCTATCGCCCCTTATCATATGGCACCGAAGGAGCTGGTAGAACTTAAGGCTCAGATTTAGGAGCTGTTGGATCGTGGGTTTATTCGTCCCAGTGTGTCTCTTTGGGGAGCACCTGTTCTATTCGTAAAGAAAAAGGACGGTACGATGAGGATGTGTATTGACTACCGTCAGTTGAATAGGATGACAATTAAGAATAAGTACCCACAACCTATTCGGCCAGTTTAGATGGGCATCAGTGTTCTTAAAGATTGACTTGCAATCAGGATATCATCAGCTGAGGGTAAAGGAGGCTGATGTGTATAAGACAACATTTAGGACTTGGTATTGACATTATGAATTTCTAGTTATGCCATTGGGGTTGACTAATGCACTAGCTGCATTTATGGATCTGATGAACCGAGTGTTCCAACCCTATTTGGATCAGTTTGTGGTAGTGTTCATCGATGATATTCTGGTTTATTCTAAGTCAGAGGATGAGCACGATGAGCATCTTAGGGTTGTTCTGTAGACTCTCCGAGAGAAACAGTTGCATGTGAAGTTATAGCTCCGAGAGATTAACTTTCTGGGGCATGTGGTGTCAGCCGAGGGGATTCGTGTGGATCCTCGTAAGATTAAGGCTGTGTTGGATTGGAAGTAACCGAAGAATGTATCAGAGATTCGTAGTTTTCTGGGTTGGTAGGATACTACCGTCGTTTTTAAGAGGGGTTCTCTTTAATCGCAGCTTTGTTGACTAAGCTCCTACATATGAGAGTTCCTTTTGTTTGGACTGATGTATAGTAGGAAAGCTTTGAAAAGCTCAAGATGATTTTGACACAGGCTCCAGTGTTGATACAGCTTGAGCCTGGTAGGGACTTCGTGGTATACAGTGATGCGTTACATGTGGGTTTGGGTTGTGTTCTGATGCAAGACGAAAAGGTTGTAGTGTATGCATCTTAACAGCTCAAGACTCATGAAGTTAACTATCTGATGCACAACTTAGAGTTAGTTGTAGTGGTTTTTGCCCTTAAGATTTAGAGGTATTACTTGTACGGTGAGAAATATACAATCTACACTGATCACAAGAGCCTCAAGTACATTCTCACTCAGAAGGAGTTAAAACTTAGCTAGCGTCGATGGGTTGAGCTGCTTAAGGATTATGACTGTAACATCGAGTATCATCCTGGTAAGGTCAACGTGGTGGCTGACGGGTTGAGCCATAGGGCGGTGATCGATCTGAGAGCGTTGTTCACTCGATTAAGTTCATATGATGATGGGAGTCTTTTGGCTGAGTTGCAAGTGAAGCCGACATGGATTAATTAGATTAGAGATAAATAGATGGAGGATAAATCTTTCGATTTATGGTTCCGACAGGTTGAGACTAGGGTTACTTCAGATTTTGGGGTTAATGATGTTGGGGTTCTGTGTTTCTGAGGTTGAATTTGTGTGCCAAATGATGAAGAGTTAAGATAGTTGATTCTGAGGGAAGTGCATCGTAGCACTTATGCTATGCACCCCAGTGGGAACAAGATGTACAAAGATCTTCAAGAGTTGTACTAGTGGCCTGGGTTAAAGTGTGAGGTGATTGACTTCGTGGCTCACTGCTTGACTATTCAGCAGGTTAAGGTTGAGCATTAGTTTCCTTCAGGGTTGCTACAGGCAGTACAGATACCGATGTGGAAATGAGAGTGAGTGACGATGGACTTGTTAGTAGGTTGCCTCTAACACCCACTAAGAAGGATTTTGTATGGGTCATCGTGGATCGGTTGACCAAGTCTGCATATTTTTTTCCAGTTAGGACGGACTACTCCCTACAGAAACTGGCTAAGCTTTACATTTCCAAGATAGTGAGGCTACATGGGGTTCCTGTATCGATCATCTCTGATAGGGATCCTCGTTTTACATCTCGATTCTGGCAAAAGCTTCACGAGGCTTTGGGTTCACGACTTGACTTCAATGCTGCTTTTCATCCTTAGATATTAGAGGATATGTTGAGGAGCTATGTGATACATTTCTGAGGCAGTTGGGAGCAGTACCTGCTGTTAGCTGAGTTCACTTACAACAATAGCTATCAGTCTAGTATACAGATGGCATCGTACTAGGCACTGTATGGTTATAAGTGTCGCACTCCCTTATGCTGGACTGAGTTGGGTGAGCGACGTGTTTTGGGTCCAGAGATGGTATCAGAAACTGAGGATAAGATCTATTTGATTCGAGAGCGTCTGAAAGTGACATCTGATAAATAGAAGTCTTATGCTGACCTGAATAGGAAAGACATTGAGTACTTGGTTTTTCATAAGGTCTCGCCATGGAAGAAAGTTCTGAGGTTCGTTCGCAAGGGCAAGTTGAGCCCTCAGTTTATTGAGCCATACCAGATTCTGAAGCTAGTAGGGCGAGTCGCATATTAGTTGGAGCTACCTCTAAAGTTGGATCGTGTACAAGGTGTTTTCCTTGTCTCAAAGCTGAGACGTTACCGCTCTGATCCCACGCACATTGTGCTTGTAGAGGATATTGAGATTAGACCAGATCTGACGTTCAAGGAAGAGCCGGTTCAGATTTTGGATTGCAACATCAAGGTCCTACATAGGAAATGTATTCCTTTAGTGAAGGTGTTGCAGTGGAATCATAGCACTGAGGGAGCCACTTGGAAGCTAGAGGATTCGATGCAACAGCAATATCCTCATCTCTTCTAATCAGGTAAAATTTTGAGGATGAAATTTTCTTTAAGGTGGTAAGTTGTAATGCCCCAAATTTTTGTAATTTCCGCTTTTGGTGAAATTGTTGTATGGAAATTTTTTGAATTTGTTCCTACATTAATTAGACATAAATAATTGACTGTTTGTGTGGATATGTGCTTTGGGTGTGTTGGGGTGGTCCCAAGTTCAAGCCAAGACTTGGGCTAAATTTTGGGCTTTTGTTTGAATAAAGCTTGATTCTTGGACAATAGGCTTTTAAGAATTTATTTGTAAGAGCATAACAGAATGGGCCTGCTAGTCTAGTGGTTGAAAGTGTTAGTGTTACTTCAGGACTGAGGTTCGAGTCCTTGCGTGCTCAACAAGGGAGTTTATTTTTGTTGTTTTGGATGGCTAGAGTTTGGGTTTGACTGAAAACCTGAGTATTGGGTAGTGGATGGAGGAAATCAAGGCATTGTGGCTAATGAGAGTTATCAGGAAATCCTTCCTGATTACTTTTTGGCAAAGTTTGTTTTCCTCTCTGCCCTTTTCCAAATTTTAGCCATTGTTTTGGCATCTTGTTTTCTTCAACAGCTGAAATTTCCCTTGTGCTGCCGAATTCTTACTCTTCTACCCCTTCTCCTATCGTTTTCTTCTATCACTCAGTCTTTGGGATTCTTCGCTCCGGGTTCTTTCACGTTTCGATAAGTGATCATTTACTCTCGTGGTACTATCGTGATAGAATAGGGAATTAATAGAAGTTTGGTTATTGTTTAGGATATGATCAGGGGACTGGAATCAACAGTTCGCTAGTGGATACAAAGTAATAAGCATTTGTGTAGCGGTAAATGACTTTTTCGCTTTGGGATTTATCGATTCTTAACAACTCGAATCAAGTGACTGAAAATAGACTTATCGTTGTCGAGTATAGGTTTTGAAGGGCTCAGGAGTGCTTAGACATCGGAAAAAGACAAAGTGTGTGCACTGAACGCACTGAAAACGCAATTCGGCGAAAGCTGAAAACGAAGTTGTCAACGCCACACAAACGTGTGGACTACCCATGTGGAGGCCGTGTTGTGAGACACGACCGTGTGATCAACGAGCCAGGCCGTGCGCGTGCCACACAGGCACGATGGATACGGGCGTGTGAGGTATGGTCTAGGCCAATTGGGCCGTGTAGGCCACACGGGCATGTGGGCCCATACAGGTGAACCACTCAGGCGTGTGAGGTTTTGGGCAAGGCCGTGTGATCCACACGGGTAAGGCCAATTTGGACCGTCTGGGCCCACACGGCCAGGCCACATGAGCGTGTGAGCCTATTATTATAAACTGTTTTGAAAGGTTGCACGGGTTGCCTAAGTCAACTATGACCTGTTATAGGGTCGGTAAGGTTATCTTAGACCCTGTTCTGTGATCTGATTATTGAGATATATGAGATAGCATGTTGTGAATGGCATGTGTACTGAATCTGTTCTGGTTTGACTTTATAGTCTATTCTGTTTTAATACTATGGTTGATCTGTTATCTACGTTATAAGCATGCCATGTTATTATGTTGCATTGCATTGGGTTGGGTATTTATTGTGAAGAGAAGGAAGACTGTAAGGCTTTTAGCCGATTATTTGGCAGCTATGTTGTATTTATTATTATATGTCGTTATACGGTACCTCATGGTGCGTAGGGTTCAATGGGTTGATTTTATCCCCATACTTGGTGTATAGGGCTGGGTGGGTTGATTTTATCCCCACATGGTGTGTAGGGTGGACAGAGATGGTGTGCAGGGTTGGTAGGCATGATTTGTATGTAATTTGATATGCATGTGTTTTCTATATGGGGTAATGCCTGATTATATCTGATCCGATTCTGGGCTGAGTGGGCTATGGTCCGTACTGATTCTGTTAACAGCTCAGGCTCGATTATGATTGATTGACTGATATCTATTTATATGCATGCTATACTATCGGGATGTACACACTGAGTTTACGAAAACTCATCCCTTTATTTTATTTATCTGTAGGTAATCCCTAGCAGTAGGTGGATCAGTGTAGCAGAAGGCTCGACGGTGACCACTATTTGTTACGCTCTGATTTTCACGATTTTATGACTATTTATTGCTTTACTTTTTTTACTATGTTTAATTATTTTGGGAAAATTTATGTAAATTTTGGACTTGGATAGTTTTGGTATTATTTTGGGATTTCAAATTGTTATCTTATTGGTTTATAAACTGCGACACCATAAACGCGCTTTTAAAACTTAATTATAGTTTTTCGTAATAATGAACGATTTTCAAGACTTCCACATTAAAAGTTAATAATCTGAGCACATTTTTGCTAATCGAAACGGTTTTCCAAAAATACTGTCATGTGACGCCACCAGATTTGGCCATAACATCTTGGCCAGGTTTGGGGTGTTACGATACTTTTTATAGATTAATATAAAAACCACATAATTCGTTTAATTCACATAAAAACTGTCCCTAAACCAAGCCCTCAAGGCCCTAAAAATACACTAGAAACAATTCGGGACTAAATTAGAAACATTTGGAAAGTTCACAAAAAAAGTTAGAAAATTAGGACTACAGGGGTCATACGACCGTGTGGCCAGGTCGTGTGCCTCACACGGCTGAGACATACACTCGTGTCTCAGGCCATGTAACAATTGAAATAGGGACAAACCGCCGTGTCCCAGCCGTGTCTTCACTCATGTAACTCTTTAAGTAGGGTTACATAGCCAAGTCACACACCTGTGTGCCAGGCCATGTAACTCTCGAAATAGCCTCACATGCTTGTGTACCAGGCTATGTGCTAGGCCTGTAACAGCCTAATTTGCATGCATTAAAACCTACAGGGGACACATAGCCATGTCGCTAGGCCGTGTGGACATGAAATTGACTAAATTCAAGCCATTTCTGTCACCAATTCAAGCAACCATCTAAAAACCTTTAAGAACACCTAATCAAAGCATCAAAACATGACCAAAACCAACATTAAATGACCATTTCAGTAGATCAAAACCATCCAACCAATATGTCATACAAGGCACCTCAAATGAAATGATACAAACTTATCAAAACATGCATATATTTGAATCACATTTCTACTATCAAATATAAGTCAACTTTTACCAAATCACACTTTAAACATGATCATTAACATTTCAATCTAACTTGCCATTTGAGCCATACCTTTTATGCTTCATAAGTACCAAAATGACACAAACCAATCAACATCACATGGTGCCAAAAACAACTTATACATGCCAAAATCATCAACCAACATTCAATTAACATTAAACATAAGTCCATCTATACATGCCATAACCATCAATTAACGAAATTCGTATCACTCCCAATTGCAATCGGGTATAAAGAAACTAAAACTCTTACTATATAATAACATTACTTACACTGAAAAATACTTACATTCAAAACTAATAGTACCACGCAACGCTCATACAAATTATGGAAAAAGAATTGGTAGCAGGATAGAACAAGAAAAGAACAATGGAAAGAAATCAAGAAGGAATAAAGAAGAAGAGGGAAATAAAGTACTATGGGGAAAAAACAATGAGGGGAACGTGGGAACACTTTTAGGGGAAAATTAATTAATCAATTTCATTAATGAATTAACTAATTTTTTTTAAACAAAACAACTCTTATCCTATTAACCACTAATGATATGTTTTGATAACTAACCAATTAATCCTGAGTTTGAAATTGACCCGAACTCATCCACATAGGCTATTCAAATAGAAATAACAAAAATAAATTTCTCAGCTGTACATGTGAGGTTTCAAACACAAAACCAAAAGGAAAATTGAAGCTTAACCACTGAACCAATAAGCTCATTCTGACACATGTTGAGCGAAAATATTATTTAGGGCAGAGGATCAGAAATAGTGGTTAAGGCATAAATAACAAAAATTCAAAGGAAAGATTCGAACCCACAACCTCACACACACAAGCACAACACCTATCAACTGAACCAAATTAATTCATTTGACTTAATTTTCATAGTCTTAGCTAAAAATTCAGGACGTGATCACACTTGGTTTCACTAACCTAATTCTTTCTAACTTGATTTTTGGGATGTGACAAAGTATACAATTTTACAGATAGAATTATGCATGAAAGCCTAGTTAGAATTATTAAATAGAGACATGCTCAATGAAATACTCATACAATAAGTTTATGAATTTACTAAATCTATCATGTTCATAGAATGTTTGTATCTAATGTCATGCATAACTAATTAAACTTAACAAATATAAGACATAATCACAAAGCCGATTACAATATTTTTCTAATTCACACATTCAACCCAACTTAACTATTCGAAATGGGCCTTAATGCCTATGTGGCCCACATGCGCTACCTATCCAGCCCCTGTGGCTCACACGCTAGGCACACGTCTGTATGCCTCACATGACTGGGCACACGGCCAGACACATGATTGTGTGCTGCCGACTGGCAATTTTAGTTTCGCATAGTTCCACAGATTTTTGGAGTTTGAGTCACACACCTGACTATTTTCAGGATGTCGACACTACAACAACCACTGAACACTACATACAACAACCAAAACTTAACAGATTAGCAATAAATCACAAGAATCGACCCTTACTCATTCCAAAAGATTTGGCCAAAAGTAGTAGGGCATTTGACCCTTGCAACTAAGTTATCACAACCATCCTCTAAACTAAAGCATTTGGCCACTTACCCAAAAAAGAAGCAGTTTCCAAAGCTCTCAATTTTCCAGAAAAGAGTTATGCGTGACTCGCTCTACACCTAATAGAATTACAAATCAATCAGACCATCACCCACTACCAGAGTTAAATAATCACTTACATTCGAGGAGACATAAAAAGAAACAACAATTGGCACCAACTAAAAAGAGTTCAAATCCACTTACCTTGAATTAAGAACACACTAACTACACACTGAGATATTGCATTGCTAACAAAAGAAACCAGTAGAGGTGACAACTTAGGTTAATACAATAACAAATTAGATGAAAAGGGGTAGAAAAAATGAAAAGAATAAGTGGTTGTTAACAAGACAATACAGAAAAACGTAACAAAAAGAAAATGAGAAGATAGACAAAAGAAGAAACAAAGAAAATTAAGCAACCAAAAGTGAGAATTAGAAAAAGAAAGGGAAAGAAAATTGAACATGGAAAAGAGGGGAAAAGGGGGCGACAAAAGTGGGAGGATTTTCAGGAAGTGGTTTAATCAAATTTTGTTAAAAGAATTAACTTTATTATCTCAACTAATCAAATTTGTTATTATCCTAATCAGATTACTCAAAATTTTAGGATTTAAATTTGAAAACTAAGGGTAAGGTAAGACCTTAATATTGAACCAACAGGTTTATTCTTGTCAACAATTAAACAAAAATTATAGATAAGCTAAGTATGACTAGCTAGATATAGGGATAAAAATAACTAAAATTCAAGGAGAAGGAATTGAACACAGGACGTCAAACACACATCCAAAATACTTAATCATTGAACCAAATCAATTTACTTTATATAATAAACACTTTAAAAATTAAGAAACATGGAGTGTTACAATTTTTTTGAAAATTTAAAGACAACATATTTTAATGTTTATACTATAGTATTGTATAGTATTATAAATATAAATTTTATATAATATAAATTATATAGTATATTATATAAATAGAATTAGTGTTGAAATAGGACAAAGAATTGTAAATCAAATAATTGGAAGTTTAAGGTTTTTTAACCTAATTTTTCCTATTTTAAAATTTTTCTTATTTTTACTTTATATCTTTTAATCGTATTTCACATCATTTGTTATAACATCATATTTTTCTCTGTGTTTGTATTCGAATACATATTGTACCATTGGTTTTAATGCCATTGTTATGGTAATTAATCACACCACCACTACCACTATTTTTAATTTCACATTAACTCATTTTTTGGACTTTGTTTATTTATCCACACCTTTTAAATTTCAGAAAAAAATTCATATTTAGATAAGAAGCTTAAATTATAATTTTTAAATTTTCCAGGTTTATATTTTAGGTTAGTATTTGGTACATTGGTGGAATCTTTTTTTTTATTCTACAAGCAACCTTATAAAATTGTTATGTGTTTCTTTTTTTAAATATTTTTTTTAAATATTTTACTATATTCTTGTAGGACATTTGTCAACCCTTAACTTTACCTGCGGAGTCTAAAAAGTCTAGTCACAGTGTGTCAAATATTTTCCCTTAAATTTTTTCAACAACTTTTACAATTCTAGGACAAAGTTCCATATTTAGTAAATAAACATCTAATAAATACATTCCATAAAACATATATACATTTTAATGTCAATCTAAAAGGTAATAGAAATATATAAATATAATCAATATTCAAAGTCCACTTTTATTCCTTCCATTTTATGCATATATGCAGGTGATCTCGTGATTGTGATTAAGTAATAAAATTGATCGTACCTAGAAACTAACTATTATCACGATAAAAGGCAAATGCACCTATCGAATAGTAGTATAGTTAGTGACAAGACCGGAATATTGAATCCAAGGAACTAAAAGTACTAGTAATAACTTTCTTCCTATTATCTAGCCTAAAAATAAATAGTGGTTTTGTGTAAACTAATTAACTCTAAACTAAACTAAGGATGTGACAAAAAGTAAATTGGGGAATTGCTTTGGGAAAACTGAATGATAAAGACAATACCTAAGGAAGAATCCACCTAGACTTCACTTGTTATCTAACTCTAAACTAGACAATTTCTTCATTCCACTTGATCCGTAGAGATCCCTAAATTATGTTAATATCTCCGTCAAGAATTAGAAAAACTAATCCTAGGTTGATTACTTCACTTGTTATCTAACTCTGGACTAGACGATTTCTTCATTCAAATTGATCCGTAGAGATCCCTAAATTATGTTAATATCTCTGTCGAGAATAAGAACAACTAATCCTAGGTTGATTAATTGAAATCTCTTTCTAATTAAAACCCCTAGTCTTGCATTAACTAGATCTATGGATCCCCATATTAGATTTGACTCTAATCTGGCAGATTTTCGTTGTCCTATGTCTAGGATTGCAATCAATTCCGCTTAATTGTGTTTGATCTACTCTTAAACAGGGACTTTTGCTCCTCTGCCTAAGCACATTCGTCTTAAATTAATATCCCAAAAATATCAATTCAAGAATTAAAAACACAATTAAGAACAAATCGAATATTTATCATATAGTTCAGATAACAATAACAAGATTCGTCTTAGGTTTCATCCCCCTCAGGTATTTGGGGGTTTAGTTCATATTTGTAAAAAGAAACATCTCAGAATGAAGAAAATAACAAAACATAAGAAAACCTAAAACTCTTGAAAAGATTGAAGGGAGATCCTCTGTCTTGATGTAGATCCTGGCTTCTAAGATGGATCAATTGGCTTTCCTTCGTGTAATTCCCTGCCTTTTACTCTCCGTCTAGGCGGGAACATTGTACCCCCTTGTAGTTGCCTCCTAGGGTCTTTATATAGAGTTTGGAATGTCTTTCTTAGCCCCCGTTGCGTCGAGTTTAAGCCGTGTTCAAGCCTGTTAATGTGGCACGGCCGTGTGGGTTGCCCGTGTGCTGAACTCCAGGCCGTGTTGTTACCTTGCTTTGACATATTTTCTTTGTTTTTGGCCCAGTTCTTGTTCTTTTCACTCTCCTATGCACTCCTAAGTATAAAACATGAAATTAAAGGATTAGGAGCATCAAATTCCACAAATTCAATGATAATTCATCCATAAATGGGCTAAATGTGGGATAGAAATATGTATAATTTACAGTTTATCAGCAGGCCTAAAAATAGGATTAATGCTGAAACAACACAAAGAATTATAAATTAAAAATTGGAAGTTTAAGGTTTTTTAACCTATTTTTTCCTATTTTAAATTGTTTTCTTAGTTTTACTTTATATCTATTAATCATATTTCACATCATTTGTTATAACATTATATTTTTTCAAATAAGTTTTTTTTGATGTAATAGCTAAAATTATTTTGATTCTCATGGTTTTCATTTTAAAATTTGTCACTATGGTTATCATCCTATATATACAAACAATTAATATGCCCATCTTGTGGCTTTTCTTTGTATGCCCATCTTGTGGATTTCTTTCTTTGGTGTTTTTGTAGATCTGGTTTTTGAATATCTTTATTTTGATTTTGAAATATGGAAGAAAATTTGGTAGATTTGCGAATGGAAGAAGAAGAAGAAAGTAGGGAGGCTGAGTTGTGGGAGATTGAACGAGAAGGAAATCCAACAGAGCAATCCTTTAACTTTTGTTTAGTTGTTTATTTTCTTACTGCAATAGTTATCAATTTTCTATCGATGGTACGGTGATGGCCAATCTCTAGCATCCTCTTGGAGGGGTTTCTATTAGTGATATTTGAGAAAAAAGAATTCCTTTTTGATTCTACTGTGAAGTTGACAGAAATAAGGTGGTTTAAAGGTCACCATGGACCTTTAACAATCATTTTCTCATTATTTCAATCCTAAAGGTGGATGACCCTTTAGAAGTGGCTCTTGATTACGCAAACTTCTAGGCTCAAATCTACAATCTTCCTCCAGGTTTGTATTTAGAGGATATTGCGAGACAGTTTGGTGATTTTATAGGCTCTTTTGTGGATTATGATACAAAAGCTATTACGACAGGGTTACAAAATTTTATCAGAATTAGAGTGCAGGTGGATGTCTAAAAACCTTTGAAAAGACGGAAGAAATTGTTGATTGCCAAATCGAATGAGTGTTCTATCAGTTTCAGATATGAGAAGTTAATGATGTTTTGTTTTTTGTGTGGTCGATTAGGAATGGGGAAAGTTTTTTTTTCGATTCGTATATCCCAAGGGAGCAAGGATTTGTTGATGGGATGGGATGGGATATTTCTTTGAAAACGATAAACAGTAACTAGTGGTAGTCATTGGCTAAGGGAGCATAGTTCTGATTGGAGAATAATTTTAGGAGTATCAGGATCTAATTAAGGAAGTGATTTTAGGAAATAGTAAAATCCTAATTTTATGTGCAATTATGGAGCTAATTTGGGGCTAAACTTGATGGGCCAGTCTCTCTCTCTTAAAGAGAATAGCATTAATGAGGTGGATATTATGGAGGAAGGAGGAATTAATAAGGAAAGACCCATTCTAATTAATGAAGAAAAAAAGATTAAGGTCTAATGTTATTCCTGAGATTTTCTTACAAAGGGATTCTATCGAAATGCAAAGGGAATGGACCAACAGTTGCCCAAATGGTAAATCAGCTGACCCTGCGAAGCGGGTCAGTTGAGTATTATGAAAATCATAAGTTGGAACGTTCGTGGATTGGGGAATCCACGGTTGATTCGACGTGTTCAGCATATGTTGAAAGAATATCGTACTCATATTTTTTCATTATGGAAACAAAAATTGATGTATACAGAATAGGGAGAATAAGGAAAAAAAAATTCAGGTTTCAGAATGGGATTGAAGTATCAGCTAATGGTACTAGGGAGGTCTTTCTCTTGGATGGAAAAATGAGGTGGATATCAGATTTATGGATTACAATGATAATTACATTGATGTTATAGTCATTAATGATGGTAATAGACCCGAATTACATCTTATGAGTTTTTACGGAGCTCCTAATATTAGAGACAGAATTGTTTCCTAGAATTTGTTAAGAAATCTCAGTCATAATTTCTCTAAAGCTTGGGTAGTTTCGGGTGACTTTAATGAAATTCTTTCAAATTAAGAAAGACTGGATAGAGAGGTGTCAAATCTTCGATGGTACAATCTTTTCTTTAATTACAAACTCCTTCATTTAGATAATTCCACGTCGGATCATTGCCCTATATTTCTTGATACAGATTTTTCTGAGGGTAATAGAAATGCAGTCAAAGATCGAGGTTTTCGTTTTGAGAGAATGTGGCTGTTGGAAGAGTCATGTTGAAATGAGGTTAAAGCTCTTTGAAAAACTAATAATCACTTAAAGATCCTGGATTGTGTCTATGCAGTTGGTAAAGGGCTACATAATTGGGCTTTGATGATTAGAAGGGAGAAAAATTGTAAAATTAATTTTCTAAAGTGTAGATTAAAAGCTTTTTACAATGCTCAACTGAATGATAAGAAATTGGAAGAAATTATTGATGCAAAGCTTGATATCAATTTGGAAATTGATAAAACACAGTTATATTGGGAACAAAGGGCTAGATCAAATTGGCTCCTGTATGGTGATCGTAATACGAGTTTTTTTTCATAGTCTTGCTTCCAATAGACACCGAATAAATAGGATTACGAAACTTAAATGTGTGGATGGCTTGTTTATTACTGATGAGAATAAAATGATGAAGATTGCGATCAATTATTTTAAGAATTTATTTACTAGCTCTCGGTAGATTATTGATGATACTATGTATGAAAGGGTACCTTTCAGGATCTCCTCCATAATGAATGAGCATTTGTTGCGTGATTTTAAGGTGGTGGAAATTAATGTGGCTCTTCAAGAGATGGGTTCAACTAAAACGCCAGGATATGATGGTTTCCATGTTGTTTTCTTCCAAAAATTTAGGTAGATAATTGGACAGGATGTGGCGAAGTATTGTTTACAAGTCCTTAATAGGGAGATCTTGCTAGATGAGGTAAATTTTACCAATATTATTCTTATACCCAAAGTAAATGATGTAGATATGATGTCTTTGTTTCGTCCTATAAGCCTATGTTCGATTGTATACAAAATAATTTCTAAGACCATTCTAATAGGTTGAAAATTGTTTTAGATCAGTGTATTAATCATGCCAAGGAGCGTTTGTACCTGGAAAACTCATTTCGGATAACGTTCTTGTGGCAAATGAGGTTTTACATGCATTGAAAAAAATGAGTAAAGGGAAAAAAAGGCTCGTTTTCTCTTAAGCTCAATATGAGCAAAGCTTATGACAGAGTAGAATGGTGCTTTTTAGAAGGAATGATGAAACAAATGGGTTTTGCAACTGAGTGGATTAATTTGGTTATGCATTGTATTTCATCGGTTTCATATACAGTCAATTTTAATTGGTTTTCAAGTGAAAGATTTTTCCCTCAACGGGGATTGCGTTAAGGTGATCCTTTAAGCCCCTACCTTTTTCTAATTTGTACTGAGGGTTTTTCTAAGAGGGGTGAAGGTATCTAGGGGAAGTCCAGCTATTACTCATCTATTTTTTGCTGACGATAGCATTGTTTTTGGTGAAGCAACTGAGATAGGAGGACGGGTTTTGTTAGATATTTTGAGACGGTATGAATCTGCTTCAGGGCAAAAGATAAATCTTGACAAGTGACAAATCTTTCTTAGCTCCAATATCTCTGATAACTCTTGTAGTCAATTAGTGCAAATGTTGAGGGTTCGTCGTTCGTTGTGTATGGAAAGATACTTGGGTCTTCCTATGATGGTTGGGAGAAGAAAGAAGGATGCCTTTCAATATATTTGTGATAGAATGAGAATGAAAGATCAAATTGGGGGGCTAGGCTTCTATCTCAAAGAGGAAAAGAAGGTTTCATTAAGGCGGTCCTTTAAGCAATTCCTACTTATTCGATGTCTTGTTTTTTACTTCTAAAGATGCTTTGTTCGAAGCTCAAGAGTATTATGAGCCGTTTTTGGTGGCCAAAAAGCTTGACTCGTCAAGGTACGCATTGGTGTAATTGGGCCAGTCTTAGTCTTCCAAAAAATTGTAGAGGAATGGGTTTTAGGGATCTAAACAAGTTTAATATTACATTTTTAGCTAAACAAGGTTGGAGATTAGTCATTAATCTGGATTCTTTACTTGTATGCATTTATAAAGCAAAGTACTATCCTCATACCTCGTTTTGGAATGCCACTTTAGGTAATTTCCCATCGTATGTTTGGAAAAGTATATATTCGGCCTGGAAATTATTAGAAGATGGTATTGGCTGGAGGGTGGGATCAGGATCTCAAATTTCTATTTTGCAAGCTCGTTAGTTAACCCATTGGGCAGGGGTGGAATTCAAGCTACTACAAACAGTGGGATTGACAAAGTGTCAGAACTTATTGATCAATTAACAAAGACTTGGAAAGTGGATTTTATTAAAAATCTTTTTACCTCGATGGAAGCTCATGCAATCTGTTGTATTCCTCTTTCAGTTTACACATCTGAAGATAAAATGGTGTGGTGCATTGATAACTCTGGTATGTATACGGTACATAGTGGATATAATTGTCTTGTCGAATTAAACATTAAAGACACTATAAATACCGATCATATAGGATTTTACAAAAAGATTAGGGAGTTAAATCTCCCCCTAAAATTATAATAGCCATTTGGCGATTTAAACATGAGTATATTCCTACTGCAGTTAACCTCTATAACAAAAGAATAAGTCCATCCCTACTTTGTCCTAGCTTTGGAGAGGCTCCTGAGAATTTTATGCATACTCTTTTGATGTGCAGCCCTGCAAAAAATGTTTGGAGATCAATCAATGTTGACTGGTCAAACTTTAATGAAAATATGAATTTCTGCACCTGGCTTAATGTTGTTTTTCAAAACAAAGGGCATGATTTTGGTGAGATTGCTACAACCACAGCTTGGGCACTCTAGCAAGCCCGAAATAAGCGCATAATAGAGGGAAAGAGATAATCAATCCAAGATATTTGCTCTATTATTTTTAGTATTATAAGGGAGATGAGGGAATTGAGAGATAAAATACCTGCTCAGGTAATTGCAATGAACCCAATATGGAAGCCCCCTCAAGAACCTTTTGTTAAGGACCCAAGGAGTTGAAGGAAAAGGTGTTTAATTCTTTTAGGAACCATTTTAGTTGTCCCTCGAGGGGTTGGGGACTTGATTTGGCTTTGAAATTCAAGAGGTTAAAAGAATGTGATATGTTGAATTTGGAGAAACCTTTTTCAATGGAGGAGATAAAGGAAACAGCTTGGACCTGCGATGAGAACAAGGCCCCAGGTCCTGATGGTTTGAATTTTTACTTTTTTAGAAAATGTTGGGAGGTTGTTCATGAGGACTTGTTTGAGATGGTGGTGATATTTTTCAATTCTGGAAGATTGGAGAAAGGTATAAACTCATCGTTTATTGCTTTAATCCCAAAGATCGATAATCCGCATGATATTTTTGACTTTAGACCAATTAGTTTGGTGAGTTCGCTGTACAAAATTGTGGCTAAGGTGTTATCGAGGAGATTACGAGAGGTTATAGGGGAGGTAGTCAGCGACACGCAATGTGCCTTCATTCGAGGTAGACAAATTTTCAACAGAATTTTAATCACAAATGAGTTGATGCATTTGGTCAAGAGGAAGGAGGATTCGAGGGGTTATCTAATTTTTAAACTGGATTTTGCTAAGAAGTATCATTGTGTGCGGTGGGATTTTTTAGAGTTGGTACTATTGGAGATAGGTTTCGGGGAACGTTGGATAGGATAGATGATGGAGTATGTGTCAACAGCAAGGGCTGCAGTGCTTGTTAATGGAACGGTTACAAATGAGTTCAGAATGTTTAGAGGTCTCCATCAAGGGGATTCATTATCTCCTTTTTTATTCATTCTGGTGACGGAAGTTTTACATTTGTTATTAGGGGAAGCGGAGGAATTAGGGGTCATTGAGGGGTTTAAAGACGTCATTCCTAGGCTTTCGGTTTCACATCTGTAATTTGCGGACGACACCATTTTGTTTTTAGGGCGGATGAGGCTGTGGTTTGGAACACTAAGTACATTCTATATTGTTTTGAAATATTTTCTGGTTTAAGTATAAATTTTCAGAAATCTTCTTTAGTAGGTTTTGATACTGAGGAGGAGTTTGTTTTCAGAATGGTTGTTGTTTGTAAATGCAAAATTGGGGATTTAATGTTCAGTTACTTAGGTATTCCTTTAGGTGCTGATCCAAGGAGGTTATCTAGTTGGGATGGTATTGTGGAGAGAGTTGAGAGGAAGTTAGTGGGTTGGAAAAGTAGGTCTCTCTCTTGGGCTAGTAGAGTTGTGCTTATTAATTTTGTGTTGTCCTCTCTACCCATTTATTTTATGTCAATTTTTCAAGCACCCATTGCAGTGATTAAAAATATTGATAAAATTAGACAAAACTTCTTGTGGGGAAGTGTTAGAGGTCGAAGGAAAATGGCGAAGGTTAAATGGAATCAGATTTGTCAACCAAAGGCTATAAGGGCGCAAGAGTGGTGGACATAAGGGTTAAAAATTATTCTCTATTGGCTAAATGGTGTTAGAGGTTTGTAGTTGATAAAGAAGCTTTGTGGAGGAAAATAACTACTGCAAAATGGACGAGGATTGAGTCTTTTAGATGGCTGGTGGGGAATGGTCGTTCTATTTTATTCTGGGAGGATGTTTGGTGTGGTGATTGACTTTAGAGAGTGGAATTTCCAAGGCTATTTTGATTAGCCTCGAATAAGTATGGTTTGGTTAAAGATTTGTCGTTGTCGAATGGGTTCACGGAGGTCAATTGGGCAGAATTTTTCTCTCATCCATTATTAGATAGGGAGATTTATATGGTTTCTCATTTAAAGGAAGCAGTGAGCAGCATGATATTGTTCCCTGAGGTAGAGGACAGATTATTATAGTTTCATGACAAAAAAGGAGTGTTTTCGGTGAGAAAATTAATAGAATTATTGCTCAATGTATGGAGGGTGGATTTAAGTTTCGATTTTGATAAAATCTGGAAGTTAAAGGTGCCTCCTAGAGTGAGAAGTTTCCTTTGGATGATTTCTATTGATTGTCTTCCTACGAAGGCGTTCCTCATTAGTAGAGGCGTGAAGCTTGGTCAAGTGGGGGAGGGTTGCCCTTGGTGCTATAGAGAACTGAAGACTACGATGCATCTTTTCTTACATTGTAATTTTATTGACAGTTTTTGGAGAAAAATATTGGATTGGTGAGAGGTGAAATGGAGGCCATTTGATGGTTTCCCTGATTTTTTCTTTTTTTGTTATAATGTCTCTTATTCAGTTATGGTTAAAAGTTTATGGATGATCTCGGTGTTAGCGGCTTCTTGGTTAGTGTGGTTAGCGAGGAATGAGCTGGTGTTTAATAGAAAGTGGCCGAAAATGTCTTTCAAAGACTCGGGCTTTGATGTGGATAAGATCGATGTATGAAGAATTGAAAGTGGATGAGGGAATTTTGTGGGTCTGCCCATTTAGAAGTTGGTGTAATATCAAAAAAGTTGGATTGAGTGGTAGGTATTGGTGTCCTCCGAATTATGGTGGGGTTAAATTTAATGTTTGTGGTGTAGCATTTGAGGATGAAGTTGGGTGTGGTGGGGTGTTAAGAAATTCTGATAGGGTGGCAAGGGCATTATTTTCTGGCCAGCTAACAGTGAAAGGCTCCTTTGTTGCGGAGGTGGGGGCGATAAGCATTGCATTGGATATATTTTTAGAGATGGGATGGAAAGGTAAATGCTCTTTATTCATTGAGGTTGGTTGAATGGATGTGTTTAATTGGATAGAGAATAAAGGCTTGAGGCCATGGTTGCTGTTTTCTCTCTTTAAGAAAGTCAAGTTTAGGATGTCATTAATTGGTAATTTATCCTTTTTCTTAGCAGACAAGAGTGGGAATAAGATGGCCTATGCGCTGGTGGTTGTTGGTCTAAAAAGGCAGGGGTTGTTTAAAGCATACTGGTGACTCATGGTGTGTTAGTGTGTGGGCTTGTAGGTGTATTTGTAGGTTGTGTTAGGGCTTTTTTAGGGGGTATTGTGCAGGTTTCTTTCTATTTTGTTGTCTATTTACAGATGGGGTTAAGTTGGGTTTTGTGTCTAGTTTGCAATATTCCACCTGTGATTGTTTTTGGATTCAAAGTTTAGGGTGGGTTGTTCTTTCTATTTACTTTGTTTTGCTACAGTTTTGATGCTACCTTTGATTAAGCGAAAAAGAAAAAAGGTGAACTTTGATGTTGCATTTAAAACAACCCTCCACCATTCCTATTCCAGTTTTGTTAGTAGGAATAGCAGAGGTTTAGTTATGGGCAGTGGAATTGTTTTAATAAATTTGTCTCTGACTCTGTTACAGCAGAAGCGATAGCTTGTCTCCAGGCTTTGAATTTCTCACGAAAAATAGGCTTTACTCATGTTCAAATAGAGGGTGATTCTCAGACAACGATTATTAAAATAAATCAAGTGTTACCAGATTTTTTAGATATGGGTACTTATATTGAAAAGATAAAGATAAATGTGAGTTCTTTTTACCATATCTCCTTCCACCATGTTGATAGGTGAGCAAATATGGTGGCTTATATGATAGAAAAAGAGAGGATGTCGTTAAAAGAAGATAGGTTTTGGGTGGAGGACTTACCAGCGGCGGCAGAGATTTCTTTGGCTAGAGATCTCTCAGGACTAGTTTCTCAGATCTAAGGGATTAGAGGCGTCATGTTTTATTTTAGAGAAAAATTTTGTTTTTCTCTGCTGCTGTTTAGTATTTTGAATTGATAGTGGGTTTGCTTTATGTCTTTTCATTTACCTACAAAGCTGCTGAGAGTTATTGCTTTGTTTTATGTTTTCTTTTGTGTGTTACAACTAAGGATAGATACTTACTTTCCTGTTTTGCCCTCACTCTGTATTTGCTTTTTCTATATTGAAATAAAGCTCCCGGCATTTGTATAAAAAAAAAGATTATAGAAGGGAATCATTCGTTAATGATTTGAAGAATGAATTCACTGAGAGTGTAATCGAACAGTTGTAGTGCGAGGCTGACATTTTTTTACCAGAAATGATTGATTACATTCAGTAAGATAGTAATTCTCTCATAATAGAAGCTGACAGAATTGTTATTCATAGAAGATAGAATTTATACTTAAAAAACAAATTGATAGAATTTATACTTAAAAAACAAATTCTCACTATTTTTTGGCAGACTAATAATATTGAAAACTTATATGAACTGTTGTGTTTATAGCTCTACCAGTGTCATCTATTTATAGGGAGAGATGGAAAAATCTTGATTGAATTAGTATAAAACAAATAATATTTATTTAATAGAAGAACTAATATTCTAATTTAGAGATATTTATTTAATAAAATTTCAAACACTGAGTATTTTTTTTAGAGATATTCAAAGAAGTACGTGTTGAAATATGTATAGAATATAATTTTGTATGCCAAAATTATATGAAAAATAAAAAAGCACAATGTAACCATCTTCAAATCCCTCCAATTTAGGCATCAGCCAATAAAATGTTTTGTTGACAATTATAGTTAATTGTATTCCACATTATTTGTTATAACATTATATTTTTCTCTTTTTTTTTTTCACATTAATATTATGGAAGGGAATCATTCATTAATGATTTGAAGAATGAATTCAATGAGAGTAGATAAATGATAAATTATACATATTTTTACCTCATGTTTAGCCTATATTTTGGATGAATTATTATCAATTTTGTGAGAATTGATGCTCTTAATCTTTCTTTTTCATATCTTATACTTAGGAGAGCATAGGGAAGAGAAAAGAACGGAAAATGGACCAAAAACGAGGAAAATGGGCCAAAATGTGAAAATGACACGGCCCAAGGAGTCACCACACAGCCATGCCACACAAGGTCCAACACGGCCCAACCCCGACAAGAACAGCTAGGCTATACGGTCGTGTCACCCTCAACAGACCCACACGGCCTCTTGTCAAAACCAAACGGGCGTCGCACACGGGCGTGTCCCTGTCGTGAGAAAGTTCAATTTCACTCGGATTTGGATACTTAGAGGCTAAGAAAGGCATTCCAAAGCTCTATATAAAGACCCTAGGAGGCAACTCTAAAGACACACTCTTTTCTCCCAAAAGGACCGCTTTCTTTCTGCCGACACAAGGAGTGAAAGCAAGGGATTACTCCAGGGGAAGCCGATTGATTCATCCCAGAAGCTAGGAATTTTACATCAAGACAGAGGATCTCCCTAAATTCCCTCAGGGGTTTTTGGGTTCTTTATGTTTTGTTATTTTATATCGTCTGAGATGTTTTCTTTCTTAATTATGAACTAAACCTCTCAAATACTTGAGGGGGATGAAACCTAAGACAAATCTTGTTATTATTTATTCTTGAATTATATGATACATACTTGAATTGTTCTTAATTATGTGTTCTTCATTCTTGATTTAAAAATCCTAGGTATTAATTCAAGAAACTGATGTACTTAGGCAAAAAAGCAAAAGTCCCTATTTTAAGAGTAGATCTACCATAATTAAGCAGAATTGCATGCAACCCTAAACATAGGGCGACATAAATCTGCCAGATTAGGGTCAAACCTAATAGAGGGACCCATAGATCGAATTAATGCAACCTAGGGGTGTTAACTAGAAAGAAACCTTAGTTAAACAACCCTAGGATTAGTTGTTCCTATCCTCGACGGAGGTATTAACATAGGTTAGGGATCTCTACAGATCAAGTCAAGTGAAGAAATCGTCTAGTTCAAGAAGTCAATAACAAGTGAAGTCTAGGTGGATTCTCCATTGAGTATTGCCCATATCAATCAACTTTTCCCGAAAGTTTTCCCCAATTTACTCTTTGTGCACTTTTAGTTTAGTTTAGAATTAGTTTCACACAAACCCCCTTTATTTTTAGGCTAGATAATAGAAAGGAAGTAAGTACTAGTACTTTTGGTTCCCTTGGGTACGATAACTCGGTCTTATCGTTAAACTATACTACTGTTCAATAGGTGCGCTTGCCTTTAAATCGTGATATTAGTTAGTTTTTGGTGTGATCAGTTTTTATAAATTTTATTACTTAATATCGCGAGTATCAAGAGTGTAATCAAACAATTGCATTATGAGATGAAGATTTTTTACCATAAACAATTTCTTACATTCAGTAGGATAGTAATTCTCTCATAATAGAAGCCAACAGAATTATTATTTCCAGAAAATAGAATTTATACTTAGAAAACAAATTCTCATTATTTTTCGGTAGACTAATAGTATTGAAAACTTATATGAACTGTAGTATCATCTATTTATACGGAGAGATGGGAGAATCTTAATTGAATTAGTAGAAAAAAATAATATTTATTTAATAGAAAAACTAATATTCTAATTTAGAGATATTTATTTAATAAAATTTCAACCACTGAACATACTTTTTTAGAGATATTTCAAAGAATTACATGTTGAAATATGTATAGCATATAATTTTGTATGCCAAAATTATATGAAAAATGGAAAAGCGCAATGCAGCCATCTTCAAGATTGAGTAGCTTGAGTTATCAAGTGAGCTAAGTTTGAGTATCTTAATACTCATTTTGAACAGCTCGAGAGCTTAATCAAATTTTTAATTGATAATAGTATTTTTAGTTTTAGATTACTAGTTTATCTTTAATACACTTAGAAACTCAAATGTCAATTTTTTTTTAGTGAAGTATAAAAATTTTGTCTATGGAATGAGTTTGAATTGAAGCTAAAATATGTAAATCAGGTGAACGAGCTTACTTTTAATAGAGCTAAACCTTCTAAAATAGTATTTGATTGAGCTAAAGCTTCTCATTATTTGAGTACAACCCTAGTGTTTTACTCTTGTATATTCAATATTTCTTTTTGTTTTTTTCATGAATTTTGAGGATCCTTATAGGATCATCATATGTATCAACATAGTCCATAATTATTGTTTGTAATCAATTGGTCAAGTTTCAACTCACTAAATTACAATTAAATAGGAAAATTCAAATCCTACTTGGGGTATACCATAGGGGTGGTGACAACATTATTTGCAGAAATCTTATTCTTAGAGTAGGGTTTACCACCCTTTGCTATTAACTTAGGTTTGTTAGGCCTCGTCGTGTATCGAGCCAATTATATGTGCTATCTGATATTTAAATTAACTTATATAATTTCTTCAAACCTAATAAATATATTATCCTATGTCTAAAATATTATTTATTCCTTTTAATTAAATTAAATTAAATTAAATATATTATTTTCTAAACCCAATTCTAATTTCATTGAAGTTATGACAACTTTATCGTACTAAAATCTATGTGCAAATCAATTTAATTAACTTGTTTTTTTGGAACAATGATGACTTAATTAATTTAATTTTTACTTCTAACTTCAATTATTTAATTTCTTATAAACAAGGCAGTTGTGCTCGCAAGTTATTCGAAAGAAATTCGAAATCGATTCAAGCGTGAGTAGCTTGAGTTATCCAGTGAGCTATATTTGAGTACTTTATTACTTGATTTGAGCAGCTGGCAAGCTTGATCGAGCTTTTTATTAATAATACATTTTCAATCTTTTTAATATTAGATTACAATGTTGTATACAAAACAAGTTCAAACTCAAGCTCGAATATGTAAATGCTTTATCTAACTAAGCTTAAATAGTTTGATTTTAGCATGAGCCAAGTTGGAACTTCTAGAATAGTATTCGACCAAATTGGAGCCATATTTCAAGCAATGAATTTTGAGTAGAGCTTGAGCCTGATGAATCTCAACAATCACGGAGCATATATACATAAATCAAATGGCATATGGGTATTAAGTTCATTGTCTTTTTTAACTGTTTCTCTTCCATGTTTTCATAGGTCATGACTTATTCATCAATCTTCTCATCCTATGTAAACTAGGTAACATGTTTCTGGTAAGAACTAACACTGCTAGTTCACGGTTGCCTTAATTTATCAAAAAATTTACCTTACACGGATTTAGTCATCAGGGCTGGACATAGATATGCTTTTCCTTTTCAAGATTTTCATATATTTGAAAAGTCTTTGGAAGATTATATCTTAGTATTTCTGTCAACACATGTACATTGTATGTAAGATCTTAAAGAAAAACGATTAGTGGAGTTTTTGTTTCACCAAAATAGGGTTTTGGGTGAAGGTGTAATAGCTCGAATATGGGCTTACTCAGAATAGTGGTTTCAAAAGCACATATCCGAGGTTGGAGAAATTATTTTAGTATTATTTTATGTGTTATAGTATTTTTATAAGAGTGCATGAAAATTTTGGTAAATTAATCTACGCGATTGGGGGTTTAATCGTGAAAAAAGACTAAATCGCATAAAGTGCGAAAGTTGTGGTTTACTAGCAAATTTTGTTAAATAGCTACAGAACTAAAAATTGGGGGTCTTTAAAGAGCAAATAGACCCTTATTTTAGAGGTGGCTAGCCATGGAGAGACAAAAGGATGGGAAAGTAAAAAATTAAGTGGGAATTTGGTAGCTATTTTGACTAGTTTTAAAATTAAATAAAACAAAAAGGCTATCATGTTTTTCTATCTTCTTCTTCCACCGCAATATTCAGAAAACTTAGGGGTTTTGAAGATTCAAAAATTTCAGCCACTTGTCATCTCTACAAGTAAGTGATTCTTATGGCCTTTCTTGATAATTTTTACATTTTTGGGACCCTTGTAACATGAGCTAGCTATTGAGGGGACTATTTTGAAAAATGGTGGAAAGTTTAGGGTTTTACCATGAGAATGTTTATGTTTTTCACTGAAACTTATTGGAAGAAAATGAGTCTTAGTTGTTAAATAAACAACTTTTGTGAAAAGGTGTTCATGGAAAACACCTAAACTGGACTTAGTTGTAAAGTTGATAAATTGTGTAGTAATTACATGAAATGATGTGAATTGTGGGCTGCCATAAGAGTAAAAAGGGTTCGATTAGGCTTGGTTAAAAAGGAAATTCGATAAAAATCAATTTCCGAGCCTAGGGGTAAAATGGTCATTTTGTTAAAGTCTAGGGACAAAATGGTCATTTTGCCATATTATGAATTTTGAGTTGTCTAGAATAATACGATGATTAAATTAGTGAATTATTATTATAGATTAAGAAGTACGATACCCGAACCTAGACCGAGGGAAGGCCAAGCAAATCGACTAAATTGAGAAGTTGTTCACATTTTGCATACCGAGGTAAGTTGTAGGTAAATAATGCAACTTTTCTTTTACTATGAGAATTTGAGTTATGCATTGATGAGAAAATTATGTGGTAAAGCCTAGTTGAACTGTAAGAATAGATTGGATATTTTTTGCCATGATACTAGGGTCGATACGAGTGCTAGTGTAAGACCATGTCTGGGACATGGCATCGGCCTCGTTACGTGTTAGTGTAAGACCATGTCTGGGACATGCCATCGACACGGATATGTGCTAGCCAGTCTAAGACCATGTTTGGGACATGGCATTGGTGTTGATACGAGTGCTAGTGTAAGACCATGTCTAGGATATGGCATCATCCTCGATATGCAAGCTAGTGTAAGACCATGTCTAGGACATGCATCGGCTTGGAGATGTATCAGTGTAAGACCATGTTTGGGACATGGCATCAGCATGGATAGAGGAAAGCCAGTGTAAGACCATGTCTGGGATATGGCATCGACTTTGATACTTACGAGTCAGTATAAGACCATGTCTGCGACATGGCGTCGACTTGATATGCAACCTTGTGTAAGGTCATGTCTAGGACATGGCATCGACTTGATACCCTATGTTTGAGGCTCATTGAGTATCCTTTCGTATTCTAAATAGTTCGACGGGAAAATTTAAGTTGCATCTAGATCGAGAGATGTTATGATGACTTTGTGAGTGGTGCAGGTACCTATATGAAATGTATGATATTTGAGCTCAATATTATGTTGTTTGATTAGTAAAATATGAAAATGAGTAAGTGATGCCTATAGCCATTCCTTCATATCATGCACAATTTGTGATGAGTTGAGAATATGTTATAGCATAGTAAATTATTGTTATTTATTTACTTGCAACTTACTAAGCTTTGCGCTTACTCTCTCTTCTTTCCATTTTCTTATAGTGCCGCCTAAATAGCTCTAGGATCAAAGAACGTCAGAGGCATCACTCACACTATCCATAAAGCACTTGGTATAGTTAGTTTAATCTTTTGAATATGGCATGTGTAGGATTTTATTCTTTTGTCAAGTGTCATATTATTTTGGAGTCAAATGTGTTGGCTTGCTTTAGAGTTTGACTCTTTTTGTATAAGGCCATGAATGATGGTTAACATTGGAAGTTGATATATGAAAATATTGAAGTTATTCATGAATGTGCACTTTACCTAGTTGACTATATAGGATGTCAAATTGTGGTTATTTGGTTGATTAATTGTACCATGTTATGTATCGGGAAGTTTGGTAGATATTTGATCTTGCTTCAGGATGGCAATAGGCTTGGTAGATAGCCCTATATTGTCCACACGGATAGACACACGGGCATGTCTCTAGGCTGTGTGTGACATACAGTCAGCCCTACGGGCGTGTGGTTAGGCCATGTGTCCCCCTGCACAATAGGTTTGCAAAATGAAATGTCCAGTAGTAAACACACGGGCTGAGACACGACCGTCTGTCTCAACCATGTGGAGGACATAGCCTAGCACACAAGCGTGTGGCATGGTCGTGTGACCCTTAAAAGCTGCTGACGTCAGAAACAGAATGTCAAGGTCTTTGCACATGGGCTGCAACACGAGCATGTTATGACCGTGTGAGGGACACGGGCTGAACACACGGGTGTGTGCCAGGCCGTGTGAAAACCCTTGTAGGTTCGATGTTAGAAAATAAGTCCACACGAATGAGGGGCACAGGCGTGTCCCTAGTGCTTAGGTCATCTGAACCACACGGGCCATCCGCACGGCCATGTCTATAGGCCACACGGGGGTGTTGCCCTTCCACATAGGCGTGTGCTCTGTTTTTAGTGGATTTTCTTGAAAGTTTTCTAAGCACTCAGTTTGGCCCCACATCATTTCCAAAAGCATATTTTGGGCCTTGTGGGTCCTTATTAAGGCCTGTAAGACAATATTTGAAATAGTTTTAAATTGGGATCGATTTTGTTGACTCGAGGCTGAATAATTGCATGTGTTTTAGTAAGGTAATGCCTCATACCCTGTCCCGGCATTGAATATGGGTAAGGGGTGTTACATTTAGTGGTATCAGAGCTATGGTTTAGTCGATTCTAGGACTAACCTAGCTTGTGTACGAGTCTAGCTATACATGCCATAATTGTAATATGATAGTGTGACGACTCCTAACGATTATAAATTGTGTTTTACATATAGTAAATGGATCCTGAAGGAGCTATGGCAGATGATGTGGAAAGTAATGCGCCAGGTCCCGCTAAAGGGACTGAGCCAGTTGAGACTGGGCTCGTGATGATGAGTCAGGGCGAAGGGGCTAGAGAAGCCTACCTCTAAATGATGAACGTTTTGTATACAGAGTATATCTGTGCTAATCCGAATACTCCATCTCCCCCACCTCCTCCGATTCCTTAGCTTGCCCCTACAGCTCCTCAAGGAGCAGAAATGAGTAGAAGTGAAAAGCCCCCGATAGACAGAATTAGAAAGCAGGGGGTTGAGGAATTTTGGGCCAACAAAGATGATGACCTGGAGAGAGCAGAGTTCTGGTTAGAGAATACCATTAGCATATTTGATGAGCTATCATGCACGCTTGATGAGTGCATGAAGTGTGTGGTGTCACTACTCCAAGATTCGGCCGATTAGTGGTGGAATACTCTCGTTTCAATTGTACCGAGAGAGAGAGAGTAACTTGGGAATTCTTCTTGGAGGAGTTCTGCAAGAAGTATATCAACCAGAAGTTCATAGAACAAAAGAGGAAGGAATTTCTTGAATTAAAAGAAGGCCGAATAGTAGTGATGGAATATGAGTGAAGTTCGTAAGGCTTAGCAAATATGAGCGTAAGTGCATGTCTACCGAAGCCACGATGTGTAGAAGGTTTGAAGACAGTCTGAATGAGGACATTCAGTTGCTAGTTGGCATCTTGGAGTTGAAAGAGTTTGTAGTGCTCATTGATAGAGCATGTAAGGCTGACTAGTTGGCCAAAGAAAAGAGAAGAGCAGACATAGAGTCTCGTGACTCAAAGAAGAAACAAATGGGGAAATCGCATCAGTCATCATCTAAGAGATCTAGGGAGTTTATCACCAGATCCAATGCTTCAGTGGGATTTTCGGGTAAGAACAAGAGTAAGCAGCATATGACGTTTAAAGCTCAGACCACGTCCATTGCGAGTGTGGGTAGTGCTTGGCCAAATAGACCTGAGTGCTCACAGTGTGGTAGGTGACACTTTGGTGAGTGTCGAGGAAATGAAAGAGGTTGCTTCAAGCGCAGTTCACTAGATCATTTCATCTAGAATTGTCTTGAAATTGATGAAAAAGATAAGAGGCAAGACGTGAAGGTAAATAGTGCTCCTTTGAGAGGTAGACAGTAGAAGAACCTAGGTAGTGGGGCTAGTAGTCGAGGTGCCCCTAGAGACTCCACAGTGAGGTCGGAGGGCAAAGCGCCTACGGGGACCTACGCTATTCGTGCCCATGAGGAGGCCTCGTCTCCCGATGTGATCACGGACACCTTTTCTATCTATGACATACCTGTTGTTGCTTTAATGGATCTGAGGTCTAGCCATTCCTATATGTGTATGAAATTGGTGTCTAAAATGAAAATGCTAGTTGAGTCAATTGAATTCGTGGTAAAGGTGTCTAACCCACTAGGCAAGCATGTACTAGTTGATCAAGTATGTAGGAATTATCCCCTGACAATTAGAGGTCATTACTTTTCGACTAACTTAATGTTATTGTCGTTCGATGAATTTGGCATAATCATTGGTATGGATTGGTTAACTGCTCATGATGTAGTAGTAAATTGTGGGAGAAAATTTATTTAGCTAAAATGTGAAATCGGGGATGTTCTGCGAGTTGAATCAGGTGAACTGGATGGCTAGCCGATAGTAATGTCTTATATGACAGCTCAGAGGTAATTGAGAAAAGGGTATGAATCATATCTTGCTTTAATGTTGAATACTCAAGTGTCAGAGGCAAAGATTGAGATAGTGCCGGTGGTATGTGAGTACCAAGAAGTGTTTCCGAAAGAGTTACATGGATTACCTCTGACTAGGGAAATGGAGTTTGGTATCGAGTTGGTCCCTGGTATAGCACCTATTTTGATTGCCCCGTATAGGATGGCTCCGACAGAACTTAAGAAATTGAAGGCTCAACTGCAAGAGCTAACTGATAAGGGTTTTATGAGACCGAACTATTCTTCAGGGGGAGCATCAGTATTATTTGTTAAGAAAAAGGATGGCTCAATGAGATTATACGTAGACTATCGTCAACTTCACAAAGTTACAGTGAAGAACAAGTATACTTTACCAAGGATCGACAACTTGTTTGACCAACTGAGGGGAGCCACTATGTTTTCCAAAATAGATTTGAGGTCTAATTACTATCAGCTAAGAGTTAAGGAGCAGGATGTGTCGAAAACTGCCTTTTGGATGAGTTACGACCACTATGAGTTCCTCGTCATGCCCTTTGGCTTGACAAATGCTCCTGTGGTAATGAACTAAATTTTCTGACCCTACTTAGACAAGTTTGTTGTGGTCTTTATCGGTGATAGACTCATTTATTCTTGTGATGAGGGTGAGCATGCAGAGCATTTGAGGGTTGTATTGCAAACTTTGAGAGATAAGTAGTTGTATGCCAAATCCAGTAAAAGCAAATTTTTAGCTACGAGATGTCAGATTTTTGGGACACATTGTGTCAGGTGATGGGATTAGAGTTGATTCGACCAAGATCTCAGCTGTTGTTGAGTAGAAACCACCGAGAAATGTATCAGAGATTAGGAGTTTCTTGGGCCTGGAAGGCTACTATTGATGATTTGTTAAAGGGTTTTTAATGATTGCTACTCCGATGACGAAGCTACTACAGAAAGATGTCAAGTCTGAATGGACGAAAAACTGCCAGCGGAGCTTTGAGAAATTAAAGACCTTATTGACTAAAGCCCCTGTCTTAGTGTAACCAAAACTCGAAAAAGAATTTGTTGTGTATAATTATGCATCCTTGAATGGATTAGGGTACGTGCTCATGCTAAAGGTAAGGTAATAGCCTATGTCTTGAGACAGTTGGAACCACATGAGAAAAACTACCCGACCTATGATTTGGAGCTGGCCGCCATAGTTTTTGCATTGAAAATTTGGAGAAACCACCTGTATGGCGAGAAATGCCAAATAGTCAGCACTATAAAAGCCTTAAGTATTTGATGACTCAAAAAGAGTTAAACTTGTAGCAAGGAAGATGGTTGGAGTTGATAAAGGACTACGAGCTAATAATTGACTATCACCCAGGAAAGGCGAATGTAGTCACTGATGCTTTGAGTAGGAAGTCATTGTTTGCCTTGAGGGCCATGAATACTCAATTGATTGTAAGTGATGATGGATCGATCCTAGCCGAGATGAGAGTTAGACCAATGTTTTTGCAAGAGATTGTCGAAGCTCAGAAAAATGACAAGGATTTGCATGCCAAGATAGCTCAGTGCGAGATGAGAATGAACCAGATTTTCGAGTTAGTATCGATGGTTGTTTGATGTATTGAGATAGAGTTTGTGTACCTAAGAATGATGAGCTTATTCAAAGGATTTTACGAGACGCACATAGTAGTCGCTTATCTATTCACCCGGGCAGCGTGAAAATGTATAATGACTTGAAGAAAATGTATTGGTGGTCAGGAATGAAAGAGGCATTTTAGAGATTGTCTCTAAGTGCCTAGTTTTTCAGCTAGTAAAAGTCAAACACCGAGTACCTTTGGGTTTACTTCAGCCGATGACGGTTCCCAAGTGGAAATGGGACCGAGTTACCATGGACTTCGTATCAGGGCTGCCTTTGTCACCAAAGAAAAAAGATGTCGTATGGGTCATTGTGGATAGACTAACAAAATTAGCTCATTTTATACCAGTACGTACTGATTTCTCACTTGAGAAACTAGCTGATTTGTATATCTATGAGATTGTGGGACTTCACGGAGTGCCCTTGTCCATTATTTTGGATAGAGATCCAAGATTTATGTCACAATTTTGGAAAAAGTTGGAAGAGATGTCAAGGAAAAATTTGAATTTTAGCACGACTTTCCATTTATAGACCAATGGCCAGTCAAAGAGGGTAATTCAGATTCTCGAAGACATGTTGCGATGTTGTGTTCTCGAGTTCCAAGGTAGTTGGGAGAAGTACTTGCCACTAGTTGAATTCGCCAGCAACAATAGCTATCAATTGAGTTTGAAAATGGCACTTTATGAGGCTTTGTATGGGCACAAGTTTCAAACGCCTTTGTATTGGTCAGAACTCAAAGAAAATCAGATACACGGGGTCGATTTAGTCAAAGAGACTAAGGAGAAAGTGAAGGTGATTCGTGATTGCTTGAGAGTCGCTTTGGATAGATAAAAATGTTATGCAGATTTGAAACGAAAAGAGATTGAGTTTCAAGTAGGTGATAAATTGTTCTTGAAAGTGTTCCCGTGGAAGAAAGTTCTTCGTTTCGGTAGGAAAGGCAAGTTAAGTCCACGATTTATCTATCATTATGAGGTGAATGAGAGAATTGGACCAGTGGTATACCGATTAGCCTTGTCTTGTGAGTTAGAGAAAATCCATGATGTCTTCCATGTGTCGATGTTACGTCGCTACAACTCCGACCCTTCACACGTGATTTCACCGGTAGAGATTGAAATAAGTCAGGATATGACTTACATAGAAGAATCAGTTAAGATTTTGGATCGAGAAGTTAAGAAATTAAGGAATAAAAGCATAGCACTTGTAAAGGTCTTATGGCATAAACATGGAGTCAAGGAAGCCACATGGGAACCCAAGGAGGCTATGAGAGATCAAGACCCGAGCTTATTCACTGGTAAGATTTTAGGGACGAAAATCCCTAAGGGGGAGAATTGTAATAGCCTAAATATGGGCTTAGTTCAAATAGTGGTTTTGAAACCACATATTTGAGGTTGGAGAAATTATTTTAGCATTATTTATGTGTTATAGTATATTTATAAGAGTGCATGAAAATTTTGGTAAATCAATCTACGCGATTGGTGGCTTAATCGCGAAAAATGACTAAATCGCATGAAGGACGAAAGTTGTGATTTACTAGCAAATTGTGTTAAATAGCTATAGAACTAAAAATTGGGAGTCTTTAAAGAGCAAATAGACCCTTATTTTAGAGGTGGCCAGCCATAGAGAGACAAAAGAATGGGAAAGTAAAAAATTAGGTGGGAATTTGGTAGCTATTTTGACTAGTTTTAAAATTAAATAAAACAAAAAGGCTATCATCTTTTTCTATCTTCTTCTTCCACCAAAATATTTAGCAAACTTAGGGGTTTTGAAGCTTTAAAAATTTCAGCCACTCATCTTCTCTATAAGTAAGTGTTTCTCATGGCCTTTCTTGGTAATTTTTGCATTTTTGAAACCCTTGTAGCATGAGCTACCTATTGATGGGACTATTTTGCAAAATGGTGGAAAGTTTAGGGTTTTACCATGAGAGTATTTAAGTTGTTTGCTAAAACTTATTGGAAGAAAATGAGTCTTAGTTGTTAAATAAACAACTTTTGTGAAAGGGTGTTCATGGAAAACACCTAAATTGGACTTAGTTGTAAAGTTGATAAATTGTGTAGTAATTGCATGAAATGATGGGAATTGTGGGCTGCCATAAGAGTGAAAAGGGTTCAATTAGGCTTGGTTAGTAAGGAAATTCAATAAAAATCAATTTTCGGGCCTAGGGGTAAAATGGTCATTTTGCTAAAGTCTAGGTACAAAATGGTCATTTTGCTAAATTATGAATTTTGAGTTGTCTAGATTAATACGGTGATTAAATTAGTGAATTATTATTATAGATCAAGAAGTACGAAACTCGAACCTAGACCGAGGGAAGGCTAAGCAAATCGACTAAATCGAGAAGTCGTTCACATTTTGCATACTGAGGTAAGTTGTGGGTAAATAATGCAACTTTTCTATTATTATGAGAATTTGAGTGATGCATTGATGAGAAAATTATGTGGTAAAGCCTAGTTAAACTGTAAGAATAGATTGGATATTCTTTGCCATGATACTAGGGTCGATACGAGTGCTAGTGTAAGACCATGTTTGGGACATGGCATCAGCCTCGTTACGTGTTAGTGTAAGACCATGTCTAGGACATTGCATCGGCCTCAATATGCAAGCTAATGTAAGACCATGTCTGGGACATGGCATCTACTTGGAGATGTGTCAGTGTAAGACTGTCTCTGGAACATGGCATGGGCACGGATAGAGGAGAGCTAGTGTAAAACCATGTCTGGGACCTGGCATCGATCTCGATACTTGCGAGTTAGTGTAAGACCATGTTTGGGACATGGTGTTGACTTGACATGTGAGCCAGTGTGAGACCATGTTGGGACATGGCATCATCTTGATGCCCTATGTTTGAGGCTCATTGAATATCCTTTCATATTCTAAATAGTTCAACGGGAAAATATAAGTTGTATCTAGATCGAGAGATTTTATGATGACTTTGTGGGTGGTGCAGGTACCTATATGAAATGTATGATATTTGAGCTTGATATTATGTTGTTTGATTAGTAAAATATGAAAATGAGTAAGTGATGCCTATAGCTATTCCATCATATCATGCACAATTTGTGATGAGTTGAGAATATGTTATAGCATAGTAAATTGTTGTTATTTACTTGCAACTTACTAAGCTTTGTGCTAACTCTCTCTTCTTTCCATTTTCTTATAGTGCAGCCTAAATAGCTCGAGGATCAAAGAACGTCAGAGGCGTTGCTCATACTATCCATGAAAGCACTTTGTATAGTTAGTTTAATCTTTTGAATATGGTATGTATAGGATTTTATTCCTTTGTCAAGTGTCATATTAGTTTGGAGCCAAATATGTTGGCTTGCTTTAGAATTTGACTCCTTTTGTATAAGGCCATGAATGATGGTTAATTTTGGAAGTTGATATATGAAAATGTTGAAGTTATTCATGAATGTGCACTTTACCTAGTTGAGTATATGGGATGTCAAATTGTGGTTATTTGCTTAATTAATTGTACCATGTTATGTATTGGGAAGTTTGGTAGATATTTGATCTTGTTTCAAGGTGGCAATAGGCTTGGTAGATAGATCTATATTGTCTGCACGGGTAGACACACAGGCGTGTGTCTAGGTCGTGTGTGACACACAGTCAGCCCCATAGGCTTATGGTCAGGCCGTGTGAAAACCCCTGTAGGTTCGATGTTAGAAAATAAATCTACACAGACGAGGGGCACGAGCGTGTCCCTAGGTGCTTAGGTCATGTGAACCAGACGGACCATCAACATGGCTATGTCCAGAGGCCACACGAGCGTGTTGCCCTTCCACACTGGCATGTGCTCTGTTTTTAGTAGATTTTCTTGAAGGTTTTCTAAGCACTCGGTTTGGTCGCGGATCGTTTCCAAACCATGTTTTGGGCCTTGTGGGTCTTTATTAAGGTCTGTAAGACAATATTTGAAAAAGTTATAAATTGGGACAGACTGCGTTGACTCGAGGCTGAATGATTGCATGTGTTTTAGTAAGGTAATGCCTCATACCCTATCCCGGTGTCGGATACGGGTAAGGGGTGTTACAGAAGGGATTATAGTCCCAGATGTTGATGGATCGGCCTGCTTTCAAAAAACACCATGGTGTCAATAAGTAGTCTAAATGATAATTCAAGAAAGCAACCGAATCAAATATCGAAAGCTGGGAGACCATCAACAAAGAATTTTTTTCTTCCTATTTCATAAAGACCGGGAAGAATCAACTAAAGGGAGAATTTACAAACGTGGAGGTTAAACTCTAAATAAACTAAAATCACCAATCAATCTACGTATCTAGTTTGTTACTAGTCAAAGCTCTTCGTTGAACAACAAAAACTACTCTAAATATTGTCCTCCCTTTGCTTCTTTTGTGCCTTTGCAATGAAATTTGGAAAGTTACAAACAATAGTAACAAATTTAACAACATGAGCAACTAAGTCATTGTAGTATAGTGGTAAGTATTCCCGCCTATCATGCGGGTGACCCGGGTTCAATCCCTGGTAACGGCGATCATTTCTTCACATTTTTCAATCTTTCTAGCTTTAGTCAGTGATGCAATCAGGTAATCTACTTCCCTAAATGCCTTATTTGGAGCTTTTTGGGATAGTGAAAAGCAAGATTATTAAAGCTACAGCACTCACGCTTAATTCAAAGTTTTACTTTTAAAATTTTATTTCTTGTTTGACCTCTTTCAATTAAGTTTGTTTATGTTAAACTTCAATCACTGGTTTCTATTAAGTAAGCAACCCTATGCTTCAACAACACTTTGCATCAACAGCCTATGCTTCCACCCCTAGATAAAAAAACCAAGTCTCCTAGATCCTTTAATAAGAATTTTTCATCAAGTGATTTCACCAATACATCAATTTTCCATTGATCATCCCCTGTAATGACTATGCCTTCCACATACACTAGTAGATACGTTTTCTTCCCTTTAATGTTCTTAATACAGAGAGCAACGTCGGTCGTTGATTGTTTGAACCCTAGTTATCCAACCAACTCTTTAAGCTTTTCAAACCATGCCTCTAGGGCTTGCTTGAACCCACAAAAGGCCTGTTTTAGTTTACACACTAATTGATCTCCCCCATCAGTACAATGCTCAGAATCAGGAACTGGTAACTAACATGTATACCTCTTCTATGAACTCCTTGGACCCCTTGGCTTTTGACTTTGAACATGCATTTACATCCCACTGGCTTGTGCCCCTTGGAAATTTAAACAAGCTTCATGTATCTTCTTTTATTATTGCAGACAATTCAACTTCTACTACATTCTTCCATTAAGGTTACCAGCTTCAACAAAGTCTCAGGGCTCATCTAGTGAAAGGTTTACAAAACACGCTTAGCACTTATGAATACTAGCCTTTGCAGAAATTAGCGTAGGATGAATATTAATTATTGTAGGAAGAGGTCTAGGAGCTAGAATCTGTGCAATGTCAATTGGCTGAGATCAAGCAGTTTGGAAGGTTCTTGGAGTGAGCAATTGAGGTGGGATGGATATTTATTGGACTAATACTAATTAATCACTTCATCCATATTTCCTTTTGTTGTTTTCATGAATTTTGAGGATCCTTATAGGACCATCATATGTATCAACATAGTCCATAATTATTGTTTGTAATCAAATGGTCAAGTTTCAACTCCGTAAATTGTAGTTAGCAGGAAAATTCAAATCCTACTTGGAGTATACCATAGTGGTGGTGACAACATTATTCACGAAAATCTTACTTTTAGAGTAGGGTTTACCACCCTTTGCTATTAACTTGGGTTTGTTGGGCCTCGTCGTGTATCGGGCCAATTATATGTGCTATCTGATCTTTAAATTAACTTATATAGTTCATTCAAACCTAATAAATATATTATCCTATGTCTAAAATATTATTTATTCTTTTTTAATTAAATTAAATTAAATATATTATTTTCTAAACCCAATTCTAATTTCATTGAAGTTATGACAACTTTATCGTACTAAAATCAATAAGAAAATCAATTTAATTAACTTGTTTTTATGGAACTATATGACTTAATTAATTTAATTTTTACTTCGAACTTCAATTATTTAATTTCTTATTAAATAATAATTTGAAGATACAAATTAATTAATCTATGTATTTTGGGCCATAAGTTATGTTTTAAATCTTCACTATTTGCTCTATCCTTACTTATTACTTGGAGAAATTCTTAATTAATTCTCTGAATAAGATTAGTATTAGATTTGGTATGCATTCAGTTGGGGTGTAAATGAGGCACTTGTGCTCGAAAGTTACTTGAGTTAATTTAGAAAAAAATTCGACTTCAATTAAGGCATTGTTGAGCCAAGCTTGAGCAGCTTGAGTTATCAAGTGAACTAGATTTGAATACCTTAATACTTGATTTGAGCTGCTCATGAGCTTAATCAAATTTTTTATTAATAATGCATTTCTAATCTTTTTAATCTTAACAAAAAAAATTACCTGGAATCCAAGCCCGAAATTTAATAGGAAACTCAATTCCAACCCGATCCAACCTAACCTAGCCTAAATTTAATTTAATATTTTATTTTTTTATTTTAAAGAAAATAAGATTTCTTTTTTAGTTTAGACTTAAATTTTTTATTTATTTGTTTAAAAAAACTATATATGTATATCAAAGGCATTTTTTAAAATATCTTGAGATAGATGGATATACCTCAAACATGACATTGATCTGATTCGACTATTTTTTTAATTTCATCCAACTTGACTCACCCTAAACCTAATTTTTCAAGAGAAAATCATTCGTATCGAATCAAGTCGAGTTGAAACCTATCGAATTCAGGCTTTATTACTTAATCTTGAAATAGCCCCACACACTCGTGTTCCAGGCTATGTAACTCTTGAAATAGCCCTACACGCTCGTGTGCCAGGCCGTGTAACTGCCTGACTTGGATGCAATAAAACCTATAGAGGACACACGGCCGTGTTGCCAGGCCGTTTGTCATACACGACTGAGTCACGCACTCATGTCTCAAGCCGTGTGTACATGAGTTTGCCCAAAAATCAAACTATTTCCACCTCTAAACCATAAATACACCTAAAGGCATTTTGTGCACATAATCAAGACATCAAACCTTACCTAAACTTGCATATAATGACAAATTTAGTAGTCCTAAACCAATCAACCAATATGCCATTCAAGGGACCTTAATTGTAAACATTCAAACTTACCTAAACATGTATACTTTACCATATTTCAAACATACACATCTAGTTCAATACCATCTCAAAACATACCATATCTTGACCATATTGAAACCAATTCATCGCATATCATTTTAGTCATTCAAACATGCATCTTTACTTAATCACATTAACACATACTTTTGAGGCATCAAAAGTAAGTAACTTGTACAAACCAAATCATCAAACAATCATTCAACTAAACATCATTATAAGTCCACCTATACATGCCATTATAACCCTCAGCCAAAATGCTCAAAAACTATAGAATTAACTGTTGGATAGTGTGATAGGTCTCCAACAAGCTTCCAACCAAAATTGAACCTTCCGATGATCTACAGGAAAAGAAATCAACCAAAGTAAGCAATAATGCTTAATAAGTTTGTATAAAGACAACTTAACTACTGACATAATAGAATAAACAACTAAGCATAATTTTATTATATTTTAAGCTAACTTTCGTTTTCTATTCACTACACCTCTCATAGATAATTGGTGTAGCCTTGCATATACATGTATATATTTTTCCTTATAAGCATTTCATATAACCATTTTACTTAAACGTTTCTTCTTACCATAACACTTTCACCTTTAACATATAATCATTCTATAATTCATCTTTCGTTTCAAACTTTGTTATAAGCATATCATACCGAAATCACTTACTTTCACTAAACAAGGTGAAAGCTAAACAAATAAATTAATCATACATGTTCTTCATTGACGAAGCACTTATAGGATTAGTACTGAAAATGGTTCATCGTATGCTTCCTGTACTATAATAATGCAATCAAAACTCATACATATATGTGTATAAACATCTATCTTTAACCGAATAATCATTAATATCATGATACTCACATATGATCAAGTAATTCATTTAACATTTAACATTTAACATTTAACATTTAACATTTAACATTTAGTAATGTCTTGACTATACATTACCCTTTATCATTTAAACAATTTTGTAAATACCATTCACATTTAGCCCAATGAACTAGTAACTTGACTTGGATACTCGAGTAACTACACCACACTAGAGGCGTCATAGATGCATAACAAGAGCACCGAAATGCAAATAGGGTCTACAAGCAAGGGCACCGTAGGGCGAACAGGGGCACCGAAGCACAAACAAGGCACTGAAGTGCAAATTCTGTACAAGCGCGCATTCTAACCCTATTGGCATGCCTATCGTATCTTAATAGTTTACTATGTCCAAACGGGTATTTAAACAAAATTATAACTTTTATGAATCAAAGGCACTTCCATATAACTCCATACACATGTTGTAACAATTCATAATCATTCAAAAATCACATATATCATATTTCATAATTATTTAATAGTTTTCAAATAAATTCTTTCTCACCTTATATTTAAATATAATATTTCGATTTTCAACTCACATATTAAACATCATATATATAAATTCATAAATCAGCAATAACATTATGTGTATATATATATGTACAATTCTATACCTACAAACTTACCTTGACAATTACAGTTGTAAAACGAGGCCGACGATTAATCCGACACATTAACTTTTCCTCTGCTTAGTTCCATTTGATTCATTTCTGGATCTAAATAATTATTTTTTTCATTCACTTAATACAATTCTAGCACTTAAATAATATGTCTAATACAATTAAGACCTACCATAATCATTTTACAAATTTATCCCAATATTTTACCTTTTATGCAATTTAGTCCCAAAACCCAAAACTTGCAATTTAACCAATTTAACTAAAATCAAACTCAACCGAATAGTATAAGACTTCACTACAGCACATATTTTTTGTTATTTAATATCCAGTCATTGTACTTCTACTATTTTTACATTTTAGTTCTAAAACATTAAAAAAACTCGAACTATTTTACAAAATAGTCCTATCCAGCAACCAAGCTTAAGGTTCTACCATAAACTTTCAAGAACATCTCAATTTCATCCATGGTAAAATTCTAAACATTTAACAACTTTACAAATTGACCTTTGGGCTAGCTAGATTAAGCTAATACGACCTCAAAAACATAAAAATTATTAAAAATGTATGCAAAATACTTACAAACTTACCTTGACAATTACAGTTGTAAAACGAGGCCGACGATTAATCCGACACATTAACTTTTCCTCTGCTTAGTTCCATTTGATTCATTTCTGGATCTAAATAATTATTTTTTTCATTCACTTAATACAATTCTAGCACTTAAATAATATGTCTAATACAATTAAGACCTACCATAATCATTTCACAAATTTATCCCAATATTTTACCTTTTATGCAATTTAGTCCCAAAACCCAAAACTTGCAATTTAACCAATTTAACTAAAATCAAACTCAACCGAATAGTATAAGACTTCACTACAGCACATATTTTTTGTTACTTAATATCCAGTCATTGTACTTCTACTATTTTTACATTTTAGTTCTAAAACATTAAAAAAACTCGAACTATTTTACAAAATAGTCCTATCCAGCAACCAAGCTTAAGGTTCTACCATAAACTTTCAAGAACATCTCAATTTCATCCATGGTAAAATTCTAAACATTTAACAACTTTACAAATTGACCTTTGGGCTAGCTAGATTAAGCTAATACGACCTCAAAAACATAAAAATTATTAAAAATGTATGCAAAATACTTACCATGCATCAAGTTTAATTTGGGCGAATGCTTCCTCCCTAAAAGAATGGTGTTTCGGTCATGCCTTCACCAGATGAAAAGGATGATATCCTTTTTTCTTTACTTAATTTTAAGTTTAATTGACTAATTACCAATTTACCCTTAAAAACTAAACCAAATTTCACCAAATGCCAAGCCATGTTCATCCACTAACCTTTAATTTGGTTTAATTACTACTTTAGGCCCTTAATTCATGCTTTTATATCCATTAAATACAAATAATGCTATTAAATTTGACATCTTTACAATTTAGTTCTTTCCAATTAATTAATCAGTTAAACATCAAAATTTATTAACGAAACTTTAATACAACATTAATAACACTTCATGAATATTTAATAAAATATTTACAGCTTGGTTTACAGAAATGTGGTCTCGATACCTCATTTCCTAAAATAACTTAACTTTAAGGTCTTACCACTTGAACTTAATTATTCATTCAAATAACATAATTTGCCAATTCAAAATTCATTTTAATATTATAATTTACTCGTAAATATTAAATACTAATATTTACGGGCTCACTTGTCAGATTTGTTACCTCGAAACCACTATTTTTGACACCTTTGAAAAACAAGTTGTTACACTTCTTTTCAAGAACTTCCCTAAAAGCTTATTTGATTATATCACTGATCTAAATCAACCAAATTAGCTTTGGATGTATCATAACCTTATCATAGCAATATCTATCACAAAACCAATAGAATGTATCCAAAACTTACCATACGGGCAGATAATCACATTCTACCTTACAGACTTAGCAAAGTATGCCACAATGACCAAACAGAATATGCCTCAAGGGCAACATAAAGAATTTACATGTTTACTATCCTGATGGTTTCCACAGAAGGTACCATGGGTTTCTCCCTCATGGACTTATCCATAAGTTTCATATATCGTGATCTACTAGATCGATTTACAATTTATTGATTGCTACACCATGAAGTAATGTGATTTCTAGAGGCTTGGAATGTCCAAAAAATGGCTTAAATGAAGGATCATCTTGAATGGTTTAAGGGTTGGTGGAAACCACAACCCAAAGCACTTGAATGCTTCTTCGTTAAAGCAATGTATCCTTCTTGTCACACCCCAAACCCGGCCTAGACATTATGGCTGACCGAAGGTGTCGCAAGTAATGGGTTTTTAAAACGTAAACGTGGTGATAAAACTAATTCAGTTTTCAACTCATATTTGCTCATGTCCTTGTCAAAATGTTATTTATTTGATTAATTTGCATTAACACACGATTTAAGTGGAAGCTACAAAAAGAACTGGTGAATTTCCAAAAGTTGTTGTTCAAAATTTATAAAAAACCTTTATTCACATAAAACTATCGATTTTACTAAAAACGTTTTGTCGAAGCATGCAATTTATTAACCAATAAAACCAAAAATCACAATTATAAAGCCATGAAGTTCATGCAGTCCAGATATATAGAAACCCTTAAACAATCCAGAACATAATACAAAAACCATAATTAACAAGTTTAGACAGTTACGATCATGTGGCCACTGCTGAGTCATCCGTTGCACTGATTCGCCTAAGTCTATGGATTACCTGTACAAAATAGATAGAATGGGTGAGTTTACGAAAACTCAGTGTGTAACCCAGTAGAAATAAGCATGTACACACACAGATCATCATAAAAGAAACAGATACAAATTCTGGCCTAATCCCATTTCAGATACAGAATCAGATACAAATATGTAGATCAGATAACAGAATCCTACCCTTATCATCTACACACCATCTCTGACCATTCGAACACCCCATATAGAGTTAAAAACACCCACCCAACCCTACACACCATATTGTGTCGTTACGGCACATAATAAATAAAGTGCAGTCTATGTGCCAAAATAGAGGCGAAGGTCGCCTTTCAGAACACTTCCTCTCTCTCTCTCTCTCTCTATATATATATATATATATCAACCCACCCTAAAAACAGATACAGATATCAAATATAGAATTAACATGCGCACTTACTTTTATAAAGATATAGGATGTAGAAACAAATATAGATATCACTCACATTGGACTAATCAGACAGGCTTATCAGTGTCTTACACGAAACAAAACATCAAATCTATAGTTTATAAGGTTTGGAAAGCCCTTACTAACCCTATGGTAGGCCCACAGTCGATCTAAATGACCTATACGACCCTAGGGAAAATTCCAGAATTTTTGGCCTACATGCATGTGTGGGCCCACAAGCCCGTGTGGGTATAATTAAACTAAGAGCCTTAGCTTCCAGCTTAAGAAGGAAGAGATACAATTAAAATTAAAAAAAAAAAAGAAGAGTTGGAGAGTAACATTAAAGGAAGAAGAAAAACTCCCTTATGAACCCTTTTAACACACGCACACATACACAAACACATATTTGACCCATTTCTTCCTAGTGGAACTTAACAAGGGTCACAAATTTCACAATTTTTCCTCCTTAATGGTCTACAGTTTCTGAGAGAAACATAAATGAGAACCTTGCAGAATAGATATCAGACCAGTCTATCCAATTGGTTTCTAACCAGGTCACTTTACAACCCAACCAACATAGTACTAAGACAAACAGGGCGTACTATACATTTGGCTATAACTCATACCATAATTATCTTTTCATGTAACAAAACCTTTCTCTTTAAATAATAGAATAGTCTGAAATAGTATCTTCACTTACTTATATGGCGGTTACTATACGCCCAAACATATGCACTAAAAGAAATAATAGGGCAGATTACACTTCACTAAAGAAATTATTTCACTACTACATGTCTTAACCTTAGATCCGCTAGACTTGGGATGTGACAACTCTCCTTCGCTTAACAAAATTTCACCTCAAAACTTTTCTAACTTGGAAGAAATCCACTATACAATTGAAAACTAACCGTTCGCGCCATATGCATACCATTAATTCGCGAACTATCCTTCTTACTCATAGCATCTTCTTATCAAAGACATACACTTTAGACATTCCTTACTAGGAAGAGTGTCATTGGTGAATTTAGAATTTGGTGGTTACTCCCATAAATTCAAACATTACATAACTTACCTTATTGACAGATGTCCAATTTGTATTAGAGAGCCTAAACAGTTACTAAAAAATAAAATTATTGTGCACATTTGTTTCTCTATAAAACAAGTACTCAAATACCCATTCAAACATATTCGCTAAAATAATGGGAACCCTACCTTCTTTTCTATTTAATCTTTCTACTTCCTTCGATCTCAGTCTTCACATTTCTTAGAAGTAAAATTTACTCTTATTCTTTTCCTTTTCTTTCACACAAAAATGGTTAGAATAGCCATTAGAGGGAGGGGCCGAGGCCAAGTAAACTGAAACATCAACCCTAGAAATCCTTTCTCCTTAAGACGTCAAAGCCCCAATGATACTCTATTGCGTGTGGAGACTCCTTCATATGAATGTAACACTACCTAGGATGAAATACACTGATATTTAGGAACTTGGGGTATTCTTACCCAAAACTTTCTTACAATTTTAAACGGCCACATAAGTATTGTTAGAGTGATAATACCTTAGGGTTTATTCTTCCCATACTTTTATTGGAGGCCGATTTTCATCTACCGCTTCACCCTTTTTTTGTGCGGTATTAAATGAGTATGGTATTGCCTTGGACAACAATCAGCCATATCCTGGTGGAATTTTGTATCCTACTTCATAGATTTTTTATTGCATAATGAATCACCACTTCTAGGTGTATTCTAAAAATTTTATCAGTTGTAGATAAAAAGAGAAGGGATTGTTGCTAGAAATGCCCATTTCAGTGTACATTAGGGTTGCGAGCCTATCATTCAAAATAACATTTCATACTTGCACTTAATGAAAGAAAAATTCGTAAGTGTCATCTGCAGGCTTGAAAATAGATTTGGCTTTCCCACACGTTGGTCCCTTCCTCAAGAGTCTATTTGTGCTCACTATCATCTAGTCAATACTCAAGTTGCCTTGAAGCAATATAAACGACTGAAAATGGGACGTACACTTGAGCTGGTAGAAATTGTTACAATTTGAAATGTATTCCAATATTGTTTACAGAATCTAAGCCCCAATGATTGTCAGGTAACTAACCCTATTAGTTGGTGAGATGATTACAATGTTCCTTTAGCATCAACAGCCTGAACTCACAATGCCACTTAATATTAGGCACAAATTTTAACTGGGTGTATAGGGGAACCTCCTTTCTTTTTCAATGAAGTTTTTAGAATTTGTTCTCGCAATTGGATTATCACACCTCTTTGTATTCTTTCTTCTTCTAGTCAGGTTAGTTCTCATATTGATGATGTAGAATCTTCTTTAAGTTTTTACACTACACTCGATCAAGCACCAGATATGGATATCACAACTCTCTTGGGTGAGGCTCATGCAAAGTAGGGAGCTACTACTGATGCTCCTTTGACGAAATCAGTAGTAAATAAAAATCAAAAGATTCCCAAAGTAGAAGAGAATACTCAATAAATTGAAGAGAGTGAACACCCACAACTAAAACGAGGTAGACTTAGAAAGGGGCTTCTACTCTTGAAACTCCTACCTCTCCAATTCCTGCACTTCTTGTAGTACCAATGGAGTCTGTCCACTCTACAGATTCTTCAATTTGCCATACTAATCCCCTATTGGTTGAGGTCCCAACAAAAAACATTATACTAGAGCAGCCAGTGGTTCCTACAAGTTCTTAACCCTAGCAGGCCTTTCTATAGAAACAAATGAGTTTTTCCCATGGCGTGACTTATTGAAATCTGGATCGTGTTCTATTTCGATGAGCTCCAACTTCCAAAGTCAAAACAATATAATACCACCTCAGATGAAAGAGTCCCTCTACTCGTATCTTTCTTCCAATCCAGAATTGTCTTCTCTTTCATTAATGTGAAGTCTTCAGAAGCTCTATCTATGGAGTATGGGCTGTAGAGTGGGCTCCTCCAAGAAACTAGTAATTTTTATAATGTTAAGGTTGTGAGATTAGAGGAGGCATTCAAAGCTAGTGAACAAACTATAGTTGAACTACGCCGATTTGGCCAGATCTAGGAACAAGATTGAATATATGGATTCTTGTATCATGACGTGGAAACTAAGTTCCAACACACACAGACTAAATGCAGCCAGCTTGAAAGGGAAGCCAAGTCACTAGAGAAGACCGAATCCCCTTTAAAGGAGAAACTTAAGGCTAAGAAACTCCACCACAAAGTTGAGTTGGATGGTTTATACCAATCCAATGAGGAAGCCATTAAAAAAATATTAAGAAGGCACCACAAAGAACTTTACTAAGGCCTAACTTGAGTTAAGGTCTAACCTAGTTCTTTATACTCAAGTGATTTCTGGCCCACTGAATCTAAGTTAGGTAGACTTTAATACTATTCTCAAATGGCAGATACCATATACTCAAATTTTTGCACTATATATATTGCAGACAAACTTAAATAAACAATTTCTTATATTTTTCATGACTACGAATATGCCCATATTTGGAACTAACAGATTTCCATGGAAAATACCCTTTATGAACATACAGAAACCCACTTCTTTTCAAGAACTACCTTAAAAGCTTATTCGATTATATTACGGATCTAAATCAACCAAATTAGCTTCGGATGTATCATAACCTTATCATAGTAGTATCTATCACAAAACTAATAGAATTTATCCAAAACTTACCATATGGGTGGATACTCATATTCTACCTTACAGACTTAGCAGAGTATGCCACAATGGCTAAACAGAATACGTCACAAGGGTAACGTACATTATTCACGTGTTTATTGTCCCAACGAACTTTCATAGAAGGTGCGATTCATTTTTCCTTCAAGGACTTATACATAAGTTTCATGTATCGTGATCTGCCAGATTGATTTACACTTTATCGAAGGCTACACCATGACTATTCATACTATCATATCTTGCCATGGGTCACAACCATATGAACTTTGATATCCGCGTGATATGAAGTAATAAAATTTATAAAAAACTTGATCAAACCTAAATTGACTAATATCACGACGTTTTTAAGGTAAGCGCACCTGTCGACAGTAGTATAGTCTAGTGATAAGATCGAGTATCGTACCCAAGGGAACCGAAAGTACTATTACTTACTTTCTTTCTATTATTTAACCTAAAAATTAAGTGAGGGTTTATTTAAAACTAACTCTAAAACTAACTTAAGAAAAGCAGGAAAAATAAATTGGGAAGAACTTTTAGGGAAAAGCTAATTGATATGATTAATACTTAAGGGAGAATCCACCTAGACTTCACTTGTTATTATTTTCTTGAATTATACGAGTTATTTACTTGACTTGATCCGTAGAGATCCCTAATCTATGCTAAACCCTCTGTCGAGGTGAAGAGCAACTAGGCCTAAGTTGTTAATTAAAGTTCCTTTATTAATTAACTCCCTAGGTTGCATTAATTCGATCTATGGTTCCCCATATTAGGTTTGACCCTAATCCGGCAGATTTATGTCGCCCTATGTCTAGGGTTGCATGCAACTCCGCTTAATTATGGTAGATCTACTCTTATCACAGGGACTTTTGCTCCTCTGCTTTAAGCACATCCAATTCTTAAATCAATACCTAGGACTATTAAATCAAGGATTAAAAACACATAATTAAGAACAATTCAAGTAATTCTCATAATAATCAAGAATAAATAACAAGATCTGTCTTAGGTTTCATCCCCCTCAAGTATTTGAGGGGTTTTGTTCATAATAATAAAAGAAAACATCTCAGAAGTTATAAAATAACAAATCATAAAAGAAACCAAAAACCCCTAAAGGAATTTAGGAGAATCTTCTATGTTGATACAAAACTTCGGCTTCTGAGATGAATCGATTGGCTTCTCCCTTCGAGTAATCCCTTGCTTCTACCTGTGGTGTGGCAGAAAGATGAGAGGAAAAGAATATAGAGGGTGTGTAAAAGATGGAAAAAGGCCCATCTATGTTGCCTCATGGGGTCTTTATATAGAGAAGTTTTGGGGACTCTTTCTTAGCCTCTAAGCATCCCAATTTGAGTGAAATTCGTCTTTCCCGCGACTAGAACACGCCCGTGTGCCACGCCTGTGTGGGTTTCGACAGAGGCCGTGTGATTTAGCACGCCCGTGTGCAGTGGCCGTGCTTGTCGGGGCTTTGTCCGTGTGATCTTTGTGAGGCACGCCCGTGTGGCACGGCTTGGCCCGTGTGATTCGTGCATTTAGGCCCATTGTTCACCGTTTTGGGCTCATTTTCTATTCTTTCATCTTCCCTAGGCTCTCCTGAGTATAAGATATGAAAAAGAACGATTAAGAGCATCAATTCTCACTAAATTGATAATAATTCATCCAAAATACAGGCTAAACATGAGGTAAAAATATGTATAAATTAGCGCTTATCAAATACCCCCACACTTAAGCCTTTGCTTGTCCTCAAGAAAAATCTCAATCCCTAAAGGAAACCATTCTTCTTAATTCACAATCCTTATCAATAATAATTCAAATTAATCCACAGGTAGTCATACAATGAAAATTCAATCTAAAGAACATTTAAGACTCAATCACTTTAAGTTGAGAATTTTATCATTGAAAACATAAGTCTTTTCCTTCCTTCTAAGTAGTTATCTCTCCATCTTAATTAACAGGAGTTGACATCCTCACTAAAGGTTCACTCTATTCACTCGAAGTGTTTAGGGTTCAAAATTTAAGCACTCCTTAGTCAACCTGAAAAGTTATTACCATAGGCTTGCAAGAAAATCAAATCTCCACCACTATAGTTTGATATGATACATTGATCAAAAGGTCTTTAAATGGTTGTAACGGGGCTTGGTTAGTGGTGTTGTCACAGGCTGCAAAAAGAAGGTTAGAATCGAGATTGAACTGAAAAATTATCTAGCTAGAAAAATCTCTATCACTGGAACATATTTCTCAGCTAATTCTTGTGATACTATCATTTCTGCCTTGGTAGCCTTAAAATAGAACTATGCAAAAACTTGTCGAACCATTTACAATTTACAATTTATAATCGAATTTCACTGTATGTACTTTTTTTTAAGAACAATTCAAATATTTACAATAAATTGAACAAAACTTTACAATCTAGAACAGAGAATAAAGCTATATGAAAAATTCAACTTAAATCTCGATAAAAATAGGGGTCAAAATAATTGAATGAAATTCAACAAAAATGGGTTATTGGTTAATAATTAGAGGGTGAGTCAAGGAAAAGGTTGTTATGCTCAACGGGGTTCACTAGGGGTTAGATTTATGTAGGTAGGCTTTTTCTGTGGAGTAAGTGGGTTAAATCCTAGGTGCCTTTATCATTTCAGTACATCAAATCAATGATGTGGTCTTGACATGTATAATCGAAGCAAGTTCTAGAATAACAATTCAGTATTGACTCACTCAAAGCAATAATAAAAGTGAGCACAAGAAAATGTATGCTCAATAGGCTCAAAATCTCACCAGAATTACGGCTTTTGATGTCAATCCTGCGAATTTCAAATCTCAAGATAATGCTTAAAATTAGGGAAAATAACTTATGCAAAAATTGGGGATTCTCAAAAATTTCAACTTATCATGCTTGATTCCCTAATGTTTTAAAGTTTGAATAATCAAAGTACAAGCACCTATATCTTAATTCTCAATATATCGATAGAAATCATAAACTAATCAGAATAAATTCCTAATAGGAGACTGAAGATATTGCTATTAGGAAAAGTTCGGGGATTTCAAAGATAGTATAAATAGTAAGTTATCCCCCCACACTTAAGATGTACATTGCCCTCAATGTACAAGGAAAATATTAATAACAATAAAAGCATAGCATCATAAGGTAGGGAAGGGTATGAAACTCCCTGCTTTGGATGGATTAGTGGAAGAGCTGGTAGGTTTGGCACTGTGTTCCCTTTTTCGTAGAGATTTGAGCTGTAGAGCTCCTTTGAAACTGCGAAGGGGTTTATTAGTCGTGGGAGGTTAAGAAGAAGAGGGATTATTTCGTTAGGAGATAACCGTTATTATAATAAAATAGAAAATTTACTAAAATTCAAAATAAGGAAAAATATAAGAAAATTAAAAGCTGCAAAAAGGAAAAAGAAGAACTAATATTAAAGGTTAAGATTAGTGTGTATTAGGTAGAAAGAGAAAAATAAAAGATAAAATAGAATAAAACAAAAGTAAAAAGAAAAATAAAGTAAAATAAAATAAAAATAAAAATAACAAAAAGAGGATCTAATCCTCTGGTGGGTGTCGTGGTGGTGGGACGATGCCATGGTGTTGACATATGTGTGCTAAGGTGGCGTCGATGTAATCGAGGCGCTGCTCAAAGTGGTCTAGGCGCTCGGATATGTCAACACTGGAAGCTACCGTCTGCTGTGATCGTGTCGGGCATGGTGGCTCAGTTGGCGCATCCTCGGCTGGTGGTGGCGATGGGACATCATCAAGAATGTCCTCTGGATCCTCGCCTTCTTGGACAAGGCAAAAGTGAAAGTGGTCGCAACCGAGTCGTCTCTCGACCATCCTCATCGAAAGCATGCTCTAGATGCCCTGGAGGACATCTGGCCAAGTAAGGTATAGGAGGAGGTCTGGGCTGTAGTGTTAAATAGGCCAAAGTAACGGCCTAGTCAAGTGATGTACGGGCCCATGGATACGACTCCCTTATAGTGCCTCTCGGTCTGATGTTGCATGGTGAGTGAGATGAAATATGCAAGGTCAATGGGGTGGCCATTCGCCATGCACCATAAGAAGTAGACGTCGTGTGTGTTGACGACGCCTGTGCTCTCTCGGCGACCTGTAATAGTATGAGCTAGGAGTGCGTGGATATACCTGAGAGAGGGAGGGAGAGCGGAGGCTTTGCTGACGCTGGGGTTGTATAGTTGTCTTCCTGGGGCAATCTCTTTCCAGCAATCAAGGGGTCGGATATGGATGCGCCTAAAAAGGGTGGGGAAACTCTCCTCAGCCATAAACTACTCGGTGTAAAGGCCGAGTGCCACACCGAATTCGGGGACGCTGAGTTGTCGAACAAGTCCTCCCAAGCGAAATTGGACCGTCCCAGGATCGTCGAACCGTGTCATCACCGTCTGAAGGTGGAATGTAGCACAGAACTCGAGAGTGAGTTTAAGGTACGTGGGCTCCACGATCTAAAAGAACTGGTCCCATTCATCTACCAAGCAGACTTGTTCGAGGGCCCTCCAGTCGATGCATCGGCCCATCGTGATATTGTGCGCACGCAGCAGCTGGTAGCGTTCTTCCTGGGAGTCTTGTGAAAAAGTAAGAAATGGGTGGCGCACCTCGGAAGTGGGCCTAGTCGAAGAACTCCCTGGCCCCTTTCGTTTCTTAGAGGCGGGGACGGCAGCTTTCCTGGCTCGGGAAGATGACATGGGATCTAAAAAAAATAGTAATTGATATTAAAATATAAGAAAAATAAGAAATGCAAATAATTAAAAATAAAGAGGCTGAGTAATAAAATAAAATAATTTCTAATATGAATGAGAATTAACCTTGGTAGTAGAATCTAATCATTTTTAAAATTTGCATAGGGATTCCTTTTATGAATTAATGTATATATACTAAACTAAGCAACAAATGGCATATTCATGTGTGTTTAAGTGGCATATTTTCAATGTGTATTAGGTGGCAACTAATTATGATGTTAAATGGCATAAAATTGTGAAATGGAATCTAAATGACAAACCAAATTAAAAATTCTAAACTATTCTAGATTATTCTCTATTTCCTAGTTCTCTAATAGCCTAAGTCAATAATATTAATAAATAAATAAAATAATAACAGAATGTAATGTAAAAAATTGCAGTAAAAATAAAATAAATGAGAAAAGGGGGAAAATAGAACCAAATTTGGTGTCACACGGTCGTGGGTACTGTTGCACGGGCGTGTGGATCGTGGAAATCTAGTATGGTGGTGTTTGGAGGGCTGGGGTGGTGTTTATGGAGGTTTGGGGAGGTTTTGAGGGAAAAAGCTTAGGGTTTAGATGAAATGGGAAGGGAGAAATGGCCCTGTATATATATATTTTGGGTCACACGGGCATATCGCACGCCCGTGTGAGTCGTGTTGAGCCCGTGCTTTTCGAAAATTAGACGTTTTTGGCGTGCCACGTTCGATGAGCACGCCCGTGTTTCATTTGAGCACGGCCGTGGAGATTAGTCCTTCGTTAAACGCACGGGCGTGGTAAGGTATACACGGCCGTGGAGATCAGTCCTTCGTTAAACGCACGGGCGTGTAATAGAGTACACGGGCGTGTTTGAATTGACAGTAGCTTCCACGGGTTTGTGGCACGGGCGTATGGATCTATGTTTGCCCGTGTGGAAGTTGTAGGGTTGCCACGGCCATATCGCACGGCCGTGTGGTTTTATCGGAAGCCCGTGTTTTGGGGAAACCGTGTCTCTGCTTTTGGGTATGCACACGGCCTTAGGCACGCCCGTGTGCCTGGCCGTGTGGTCCATATTTTCTGTAGAAAAAGTGTTAGTTTATGCAATAAAACCATGAAAAAATTAAAAAAAAAAGGGAGGTTACTATGTTAGTGCTCGGGTTACCTCTCGAGAAGTGCTTATTTAGAGTCTAAGCTCGACTCTTCCTAGAGATGTCAAAAAGAAACGGGATGGAGCCTAAGCTCCTCCTTATTTTCTGCAAAATTCTCAATTTTATAATGTTTTAGCCTATGGCCATTTACCTTGAAAGTACCGTGGTTGGGGTGTGTTACCTCGACAGTGCCGTATGGAAAGACTTTGAGAACGGTAAACGGACCTGACCACCTTGATTTGAGTTTTCCAGGGAATAGTTTCAATCTTGAGTTGTAAAGTAGAACGAGATCACCTGTTTCGAACTGCTTAGGTTGTTTTAGCCTTTTGTCGTGACGTCGCTTCACGGCTTCCTTATATAATCGTGAATTTTCGTACGCGTTGTAGCGCCATTCATCTAGCTCATTTAGCTGCAGAAGTCTCTTTTCACCTGCACTTTTAAGATCAAGGTTTAGAAATTTTATAGGCCAGAATGCTTTATGCTCGAGTTCAAATGGTAGATGACAATTTTTTCCATAAACGAGTTTATAAGGAGATGTTCCTATGGGTGTTTTAAATGCAGTTCTGTAAGCCCATAGTGCATCATCTAATTTTCTAGACCAGTCCTTCCTATTTGATTCTATGGTTTTTTCTAGGATGCGATTCAGTTCTCTGTTTGTCACTTCGACTTGGCCGCTAGTTTGTGGGTGGTAGGGGGTGGCTGTTCTGTGGTGTACTCCATACCTTCTTAAAATTTTTTCAAATTAGGTATTGCAAAAATGTGTGCCCCTATCACTTATGATTATCCTAGGTGTTCCAAATCGAGAAAAAATCTTCTTAAAAAATCGTACTACCATTCTAGCATCATTTGTAGGTAAGGCTTGAGCTTTTACCCATTTTGACATGTAATCTACTGCTACTAGTATGTACTTACTTCTGAATGAATTAGGGAAGGGTCCCATGAAGTCTATACCCCATACATCAAATATTTCACATGAAAGTATATAGTTTTGAGGCATTTCATTAAGTTGGGAGATATTACCTGTTCGTTGGCATTTATCACAAGAAGTCACATACCTGTTGGCATCTCTGAAAAGTGTAGGCCAGTAAAAACCTGATTCGAGAACTTTATGGGCGGTTCTGGTTCCATTGTGGTGTCCTCCTGTGGGTCCGGAGTGGCAATGTTCCAAAATTTGATATGCCTCTATGTCATCAACGCATTTTCATATGACCTGATTTGCGCAAATTCGAAAAAGAAAAGGATCTTCCCAAAAGTAGTTTTTTACATTAGCAAAGAATCGCTTCTTTTGCTGATGGGTTAGCCCTTTTGGGGTTATATTGGCTGCTAAATAATTTGCAAAATCGGCAAACCAAAGAAGTGTCGTACTTGCTAAAGTTAAGAGTTGTTCTTCAGGGAACATATCGTTTATCTTTTTGAGGTACCTGGGTTGTGTATTTTCTAGTCTCGAGAGGTGATCTGCTGCTAAATTTTCGGCTCCTTTCTTGTCTTTAATTTCCAAGTCGAATTCCTGTAAAAGTAAAATCCATCTTATTAACCGAGGTTTTGCATCAGGTTTGGCTAAGAGATAACGAAGAGCTGAATGGTCAGTAAAAACAATGACTTTTGACAAGATTAAATAAGATCTGAATTTATCAAAAGCAAAGATAACAGCTAGTAATTCTTTTTCCGTGGTGGTGTAGTTGGCTTGAGCAGCTGTCAATGTTCTGCTGGCACAGTAGATCGGTTGGAAGTGCTTGTCCCTTCGCTGTCCTAAAACTGCACCTACGGCAAAATCACTTGCATCGCACATTAGTTCAAAAGGCAGATTCCAATCAGGTGAAATCATAATTGGAGCGCTGACTAACTTTTCTTTAAGGGTGCTAAAGGACTCTAGACATTCTTGGTCGAAGTTAAAAGGTATGTCTTTTTCTAGCAATTTAGTTAAAGGCTTAGCTATTTTAGAAAAGTCCTTAATGAATCTACGAGAAAAACCGGCATGTCCTAAAAAACTTCTTATAGCCTTAACTGAACTGGGAGGGGGTAGTTTCTCAATAGTTTCAACTTTAGCTTTGTCTACCTCTATTCCTCTATTAGAGATTTTATGTCCTAGTACAATATCTTCCTGAACCATGAAATGACATTTTTCCCAATTTAGCACAAGATTTGTTTCTTTACATCTTATCAAAACAAGTTTCAAATTATTTAGACAGTGTTGGAAAGAGTTACCGAAAACGGAGAAATCGTCCATGAATACCTCAATGATATCTTCCACAAATTCGTTAAAAATAGCTAGCATGCATCGCTGAAAAGTAGCAGGAGCGTTACATAAACCAAAAAGCATTCTACGATATGCAAACGTACCGTATGGGCATGTGAACGTTGTTTTTTCTTGATCTTCTGGAGCTATCGAAATTTGGAAGTAACCGGAGAGGCCATCTAGGAAGCAATAATACATGTGACCGGCTAATCTTTCTAACATTTGATCGATAAAGGGCAAAGGAAAATGATCTTTTCGAGTGGCGTCATTCAGCTTTCGGTAATCTATGCATACTCTCCATCCTGTGACTGTTCGTGTTGGCACGAGTTCTTCTTTGTCATTGGATACCACGGTTAGCCCACCTTTCTTAGGAACAACCTTCTCTACTTCTAAGGAGGTTCCACCCTCTCCCTGAATAAGACACAATTCCAGAGTGTCGGTGATAGAGATTTCCTGCAAATTATCTTGAACAAAGTAATCAACCATATCAACAAAATAACAAGAATCATTTTGTTCTTTGAAAAATTTCATGGCATCATAGATTTTAAAAACGACTTCCTCTTCACCAACTCTAAGAACTAATTTACCATCTCCTACATCAATGATAGCTCTAGCAGTGGCTAAAAATGGGCGTCCTAAAATTAAAGGTACGTCAATGTCCTCATCCATGTCAAGCACAACAAAATCTACAGGGAATATAAATTTATCGACTTTTACTAGCACATCTTCAATAATTCCCCTAGGATACTTAATAGATCTATCAGCTAATTGGATGCTCATCCTAGTGGGTTTAGGTTACCCTAGACCTAGTTGTTTGAACATTTTATAGGGCATGAGATTAATACTTGCACCTAAATCAGCCAATGTTTTATCAATAATTAAACTACCAATTAAACAAGGGATAGTAAAACTCCCTGGATCCTTTAGCTTTGTTGGCAGTTTATTTTGGAGAATGGCTGAACATTCCTCGTTGAGTTCCACTGTGGCTAATTCTTCCAATTTTCTTTTGTTCGTCAGGCGTTCTTTTAGGAATTTCGCGTATTTCGGCATCTATGAAATTGCTTCAACAAAGGGTAAGTTAATATGTAATTGTTTGAAAAGTTCAAGAAACTTACCGAATTGGGCGTCTGTTTGGTCCTTCTTTAACCTTGCTGGGTATGGGATGCGCGGTTTGTACTCCCTGAGTGTTGGAGTGGTGTCATCCTTAGATTCCTCTACTTTATCCTTCGGCAGTTCGTGAGCATGCTTCTTTTCTGGTCCTGCTAGCACTTTACCATCTCTTAGAGTGATTGCTTTCACATGTTCTCTGGGATTTGGTTCAGTGTTGCTTGGAAGTCCGCCATGAGGTCTTTCTGAGATTAATTTTGCAAGCTGACCGATTTGGTTCTCGAGTCTTTGGATAGAGGCCTGTTGATTCTTTAATGCTGTTTCAGTGTTTTGGAAACGAGTTTCTGAGGCGACCATGAATTTAGTGAACATATCCTCAAGGTTCGGCTTCTTTTCTTGTTGAGGCGGTGGCTGCTGGAAAACCGGAGGCTGTTGTCTTTGATTTCCTTGTCCTCCCCATGAAAAATTTGGGTGATTTCTCCAACCTGCATTATAAGTATTACTATAAGGATTATTTTGAGGTCGAGAATTATTACCCATATAATTGGCTTGTTCGGCTTCCATGTTGTGTAGATGGTCTGAATTAAACATATTTTCTGGGGCTGCATCACATTGCATCACTGATTGAGCCTGGTGGAACCAACAAAATTATCAAATTTTTTATTTAAAAGTTCTACTTGGTTAGTAAGCATAGCAACAGCATCAATATTATAGACTCCTGCGGCTTTCGTCGGCTTTGTCCTCATGACTTGCCATTGATAGTTATTCAATGACATTTCCTCAATAAATTCGTAAGCTTCGTCAGGTGTTTTATTATTGATGGTTCCGCATGCGGCTGCATCGATCATCTGCCTAGTTGATGGGTTTAACCCATTGTGGAAAGTTTGAACCTGTAGCCATAAAGGTAATCCGTGGTGAGGGCATCTTCTTAAAAGATCTTTGTACCTTTCACAGGCATCATAAAGTGTTTCTAAATCCATCTGCACAAAAGAAGAAATATCGTTTCGTAATTTAGCAGTTTTTGCAAAGGGAAAATATTTAAGCAAAAATTTTTCAGACATTTGGTCCCATGTAGTAATTGAGCCTCGTGGTAGATGGTTTAACCACTATTTTGCCTTATTTCTTAGGAAAAATGGAAATAGCCTTAGGCGAATGGTGTCATCAGTAACACCATTGATTTTAAAAGTGTCGCATAGTTCCAAAAAATTGGCTAGATGTGAGTTGGGATCTTCATCCTGTAAACCGTCAAACTGTACAAGTTGCTGAATCATCTGAATAGTACTAGGTTTTAATTCAAAATTATTAGCAGTGATAGCAGGTCTAACAATACTAGTTTGAGTACCAATCATACTAGGTTTAGCATAATCATACATAGTACGCGGAGCTTCTTCTGGTTCAGCGGGTAGTGCTGGAGGTTGGTGCATATTTTGATTTGCGGCCATCTCTTCAGTAGGTTTTGGCTCTTGCTCAAGTTCCTGCTCTAGATAATGTAAACTTCGTCTAATTTCTCCACGATTTCTGCAGACTGTAGCTTCCAAATCTTCGTCAAAAAGGAGTGGTCCTGACGGGTTGCTTCTAGTCATAAACTAGAAAAACCTAAAAAGAAAAATAAAATAAAATAATTAAAAGAAAGGAAAAAAATAACAATAAAAATAAAAATAAATAAATAAAAAAATAATGGCTAAAGTAATAGAAATCGAGCTTTCGTAATATTTCAGTTAAATCCCCGGCAACGGCGCCAAAAACTTGATATCCGCGTGATATGAAGTAATAAAATTTATAAAGAACTTGATCAAACCTAAACTGACTAATATCACGACGTTTTTAAGGCAAGCGCACCTGTCGACAGTAGTATAGTCTAGTGATAAGATCGAGTATCGTACCCAAGGGAACCGAAAGTACTATTACTCACTTTCTTTCTATTATTTAACCTAAAAATTAAGTGAGGGTTTATTTAAAACTAACTCTAAAACTAACTTAAGAAAAGCAGGAAAATAAATTGGGAAGAACTTTTAGGGAAAAGCTAATTGATATGATTAATACTTAAGAGAGAATCCACCTAGACTTCACTTGTTATTATTTTCTTGAATTATACGAGTTATTTACTTGACTTGATCCGTAGAGACCCCTAATCTATGCTAAACCCTCCGTCGAGGTGAAGAGCAACTAGGCCTAAGTTGTTAATTAAAGTTCCTTTATTAATTAACTCCCTAGGTTGCATTAATTCGATCTATGGTTCCCCATATTAGGTTTGACCCTAATCTGGCAGATTTATGTTGCCCTATGTCTAGGGTTGCATGCAACTCTGCTTAATTATGGTAGATCTACTCTTATCACAGGGACTTTTGCTCCTCTGCTTTAAGCACATCCAATTCTTGAATCAATACCTAGGACTATTAAATCAAGGATTAAAAACACATAATTAAGAACAATTCAAGTAATTCTCATAATAATCAAGAATAAATAACAAGATCTGTCTTAGGTTTCATCCCCCTCAAGTATTTGAGGGGTTTAGTTCATAATAATAAAAGAAAACATCTCAGAAGTTATAAAATAACAAATCATAAAAGAAACCAAAAACCCCTAAAGGAATTTAGGAGAATCCTCTATGTTGATGCAGAACTTCGGCTTCTGAGATGAATCGTTTGGCTTCTCCCTTCGAGTAATCCCTTACTTCTACCTGTGGTGTGGCAGAAAGACGAGAGGAAAAGAATATAGAGGGTGTGTAAAAGATGGAAGGCCCCCTCTATGTTGCCTCATGGGGTCTTTATATAGAGAAGTTTTGGGGACTCTTTCTTAGCCCCTAAGCATCCCAATTTGAGTGAAATTCGTCTTTCCCGCGACTAGAACACGCCCGTGTGCCACGCCCGTGTGGGTTTCGACAGAGGCCGTGTGATTCAGCACGCCCGTGTGTAGTGGCTGTACTTGTCGGGGCTTTGTCCGTGTGATCTTTGTGAGGCACGGCCATGTGGCACGGCCGTGTGGCACGGCTTGGCCCGTGTGATTCGTGCATTTTGGCCCATTTTTCACCGTTTTGGGCTCGTTTTCTGTTCTTTCATCTTCCCTAGGCTCTCCTGAGTATAAGATATGAAAAAGAACAATTAAGAGCACCAATTCTCACTAAATTGATAATAATTCATCCAAAATATAGGCTAAACATGAGGTAAAAATGTGTATAAATTAGCGCTTATCAAACTTACACACTTTCATGTATCATAATCTGTCGTTCCAGTCTTCATCTTACTCGAGGCTATACCATGAGTGTTTTCATATAATAAGTTGCCATGGGTCTCAACCTCATCATCGTACACTTGTTCTTATATAGTGATTTGTCAGTCTGGTTAGACAAATAACTAGCTTACCAGAGGTATAGAGGAACATTTACACAACATTCACTTACCCAAATTCATTCAGACATCTGATTGATTTGTACCCTTTCTATATCAAACTATACATGCATACTTACCCATTCAAATTCTATTCCAATAGAACCTCATACATTTTCTCATAATATGTTTATCATTTTTACTATGCTTTTTCCACTTACTGATTAATAGAGAGAACATCGTCATTTAGATATACTTCTATTAAAATAGTACGCATGCAAGAGTTAGGTTAGAGACTCACCTAACACTCACCCACAATAAATCAAAACTCCAAACTTAGACATCCTTCTCGAACCGACAACAACACCTACTTATAGAACATAGGATTACCAAATTAAAACTCATTTACATAAAAATTACCATCATCTCAATTAGTAACTACCTCCATGAAATGCCTTGTATTTACAAATTACTGTTTAGTTACCCTTTCAGTTCATAGTTATAATACTTACTAAGAGATGGAATGACTACTGATTAAACTAAGAGCCTTAGCTTTCAGCTTAGGGAGGAAAAGATACAATTAGATTTTAAAAAAAAATTGTCAGAAAGTGACATTAAAGGAATTAATATTTTGATAACCCTAAAATTTTATATTTTATTCAACTTAGTCCTTAAACTTATGATAGTTATAACTTTCAATTCCTAGCCTAAGATTAAAATCCAATTTCAAATATTCTCACTAAGGACCTTAAAATTACTATTTCTAAAATAGTATCATAACAAGTTTTATTTATTGAATTTTGTCCCTAATGTAACAAAGTTAACAATAAGCTAAATTAACTTTACAAATCTAGTCCTTTCATATTCTAAGCTTAAAATCTATCAATTTCAAGCCTAATTTTTCAAGAAACCAACAATGGAAACTTTCAAAAACTTTATCTATTTTATAAATCGGTATATGACCTAGCTAAATCAAGCTCCCATGACCTCAATTTCATAAATAAACACAAGAAAATAACTTAAATTTAACTTGGAATTTAAGGTTGAATGCAATAGAAGTTCTCCTAGGTTTTTCTTCTCCTTGGACGATGAAAAAGGAGGTTGAAGATGAAGAACGTTATTTTTTTCTCATTAGTTTAGCTTATATAAGTAGATTAGGACTTAATTAACTAAGTTTAGTAACTTAATCATGGTTTAATTGACCTAATCAATTCATTAACCAAACTTCATGGAAGATATCGTCACCATCCACTAACAACCATAGGAAAATGGTTTATTTACCCTTTTAAACCTTTCATTATTTGCTATATAAGTCCTTAAGCCATTGGCCAATTAAAGCTCTATAGCGATTAGACTTTTACAAATTAGTCATTAAGCCTTAATTTGAAATAATTACACAAAATTACTAAAGTATTTCCTAAAATATTTTTACATTATCATTGTAAATATTAATATTTAATAATTACTAGCTCCATTTACAGAAATAAGGTTCCAAAACTGCATTTTTCGATACCATTGAAAATTCAGTTGTTACACCATGGAAATCATTAGTTTTTTTTACTGAAAGAGCTTTTTGTTTTATATCTGATGTGTATTGAAATAGTCAGGATATGGGACTAAGTTTTTCTTGGGGGGCCGATTGGAGTAAATTAGTTACAACCATTTCGAGCTCATTGTGACCTTGAGCAACGACATTGCCACCTAGTTTTTCCCGTATTTCTTGTCGTGACATCAGAGGTTTGTTATTATGACGTGATTGACTATTTTTGAAAAGACCATTTTGAAACAAGTTCAAGAGACCTATATTAACTTGCATAATCTCAATCACAACCAACCAATGCATTTACAATAGCATATGAGACAAAATATACCAAATTGATACTTCGAAATGACATTAAACAAATAAGTTCTAAGTTTGACCATTTTCGATACAAATTTGATTTAAACCCTAGGTACATGCCATTTACAATCAAAAGGGTACTTTACAAACTTTGTTGAGTCCAAAATGGTTGTCTAGATGCTAGCTTCAATTCCTAGGACTTTGAGAAATACCTAAACCTGCGTAGAGAAAAACAAATTATATGTGAGCAATAGGCTCAGTGGTACATTTATTATTCAAAGCATATAACATAAGCATTAGTAGAACATTTCAATACTATATATGTATATATATATATGCAAATAACATACTACTAACTTACATTGTTGGTTACCATACTTAACATCATCAGTATTTGTATTTGAATATGCATATAACCAAATGTTCATCCCAATCCGATTTCAATATTAAGCATTCAAAAATAAATATTTTCCACATATCACATATTATTTATGATACATAATTCACTTCCTAATATCACATTATACACTAGTTTCTGAAGTCCATTGATTCATTTGAATCCATTTCCGCCCCTAAGGCCCGATTCATTTGATTTGTATAATCAGCTATGTGATTTCAACATTTCTGTTGCATTTAATTACAAATCATTCAAATAGTATTATTTTATACATTTTTGCATCATTCTCCAAGTTACATTCAAAGATGTGTAGATTGTTTAATCGGTGCTCTCCATTTGTAGAGAAAGGTACAAGAGTTCTGGTTGAATAAGTCTTGACTAAATAATATTATTTTCATAGAAAATAAAAGCCTACTCTAACTAGAGTAGGGGGCCGGTGGCAAACCCTTGTTTTTTACTAGTATTGCTGCCCCACACATGTTATGTAAGGGCTAGATTGTGCCTGTCATGTATTGCGTCCAATTATATGTGTTTGCTAAATTTTTGATACAACACTTATAATTTTATACAACCCAATATTTAATCAAAATAAATTTTATATAATCAATTAATTAAATTAACTAAATTAATTTCTCAATTAAATATTTTTTCTAAACCCAATTTTAATTTCGTTAAAGTCATAGCGACTTTAACATAATAGAATATATAAGGAAATATATTTGATTTCCTTAAACAAAAAATTTATAATGACTAATTAATTTAATTCAAAATTCAAAATTCGATTATTCAATTATAATTAATTAAATAATAATCCGAAGAACCATAAATTAATTGTCAAGTTATTTCTGTGTTTAGCAAGAAAACACATTCATTATAGATAGTGATACGTGCAATCTGTTTCTCTTACTTCATTGTTTTCATTCATTTTACTTTTATTGGTTATACATGGCACTCATTTCTAGTTATCTCGAGTTAGAAGAGGAACTAATTAGACATATATAATAAATGCTCAAATAATTTATAATCAAGTTCTCATTTTTCATTATTAATTTGAACATTATTTAGTCACGGAATCATTCCACTAAAGTGTCGTGATTGATCTCCCCCTTATTATATACCATTACGAAATCTACTTAACTAGTGCTTGTCCAATGACCTTGTTATAAGAGTGTTACCCTAATAGGATATCCTTAATCTCTATGGGATAAATCTATTCTCTCAATATGATTATATTTTATCTCATAGTAACTATTACATCTTCTTTTAAGAAAAGTCAATTACTATAAAATAGTAATTAATTAATTTATCACTAAGAAAAATGAGTCATGACCACGTTTACTTTCATCTATCATGTAATATCAATGAGAGGATATCATTTACCATTTAATTTGACTATGAATTTCACTGTTGTGGAATGATGCTACATACTGTAGAAGTTGTATACCCAACATACAAACTTTTGGTTCCTTATCTATTCAAACTCACAATTTCATTTATATCAATGATAATACTCAAGAATGACATGTTTTTATGTATTAATTGCATGATTATTTTGAGTATGATCCTACTAATTTGAGCTATTTATGGTCTTTTATCTTGTAGGGATTAAATTGGAGGCAAAAAGGAATTTTGAGGCAAAAAGCGTGAATTTGGAGATAAAGTGGGCCAACATGCAGCATAGGGAAAACGGTGGTGCCAAAAGTGCAAGCATGTAAGACACAAGGATTAAAGCGCAAAAAGAAGAGATTTTATGTCACAAGACTCTATTTTAATTCCAATAATATTAGGATAATTATTAATTATTATTATTGAGATTTAATTTTAGGATTTATTTTATTTATCTTTATTTATCTTTAATTATTTGTAATTATATTTAGGAATTTAAGTAGGAATAGACTATCTTTCTTAGCATTATATATAGGGGATGAAGTGACACAATTTAGATGTGATCTCTTTCTGTAAGCACTTTCTTCCCCATAAATTTAGTCTTTTTGTTCTTTTCATATTTCTATAAAAAATTTCCCTTTCCATTATTTTTATTTGTTTTTCCCCAAAAATCACGAGCCACTAAATCTAATCTAGCCGAAGGTTGTCGAAATTCCCCAAAAAGGTTCATGAGGCTTAGAATCTGCACTTAGCCTTCTCAACAGGGTATTCATTGCTTCTCCACATTACGGGGCTGATGCTTCTGTCCATATCCCTTAATAGGTGATCTTTTCAACTTGTGCAAGGAACGACCACTTTGTACGTCTTGGGAAAGTTGTACAGTTGGTTCGTTGGCTTTTTGCATCAGAGGTTGGCGAGTCCAAGAGAAAAAATAGCGTGGTATTCATCGTTGGGAAGTGATGATATAGCAGAAGATAGTCCTACAAAAGCGATTATTGGCTAGAGTCAGGTTCCACTATAACTGGCTAAATTCTAGGAGTTGGTGGTCGTAGACGTCCTCTTCCACTATAACTGGCTTATTCTGCTTGAGAAAGGTCACTTAAAAGCCAAGAATTGAACCCAAGGCAAATTAAGGCAACCGAAGGCTAGAAAATCACAATAAGAAATCTTTTTCTCAACTTTATTTTTACTTTTAATTTCTAAAAATTCAATTCAACTTTTAATTTTGTTCTTATTTTATTTTATTCTTAGATTAAAAACTTCTAAATTTTGTTTTTCTTTATTTTTTTCAGGAATGTAGGTTTTCTTGGGTAGAATTCTGCCCAGGATTTCAAGAAACAAGCATTCATACAATCCGGTCCCTGAGGATTCGACCCTACTTCCCTGTTACTGTTCTTTTTCATTAGTTTGTTGGGACTAGGATTTTTTGTGCTCTCAATGACCGCATCAAATTTTTGTGCCGTTGCTGGTGACTAGCAACGTACTAATCTTGTTTTTTATTTTTTATGACCAGATCTACTCTAGGCACTCTTGCATTTGACTTAGAAATTGAAAATACTGCGAGAGTTAATCGCAAGGAAACAAAGATAAGGAAAAAGCAGTTAGCGGTGGTTGGGACTCAAAGTAATCCACCGCCAGAAATCGAAATCGACTACAAAGTAGAGTCTAGGGTTAATGAAAACCCTACTCTAACATTTAAAAGTGAAAAGGTAGAAGTCGATTCACCTGAAGAAGTACTTCATGCCCGGGTTAACGAAAACCCAAATCTGGCACATTGACAAATGGCTCAAACAATTCGGCAAATGGTCGAAGCTCTGACAAAATAACTATCGTTGTGCATTGCATATACTAATATGGATACTGATTTTGAATTAAAGTCAGGATTAATTCAGTTGCTGCCAACTTTTTGTGGGTTACAAAATGAAAACCCCCATAAACATTTGAAGGAGTTTCATATGGTTTGTCTTAGTATGAAACCTCAAGGCGTAACTAAAGACCAAACTAAATTGTGTACTTTCCCTTTTTCTCTAGCAGATTCAGCTAGGGAATAGTTATTTTATTTACCTCCTGGATCTAATACAACTTGGGTTGATCTTTCTCGTTTGTTTCTCAATAGGTTCTTTCCAGCATCACGTGCAGCTGAGCTAAGGAGAGAAATCATTGGAATAAGGCAAAAGGAATTAGAGTCTCTTTACGATTATTGGAAGCGATTTAAGAAGTTGTGTGCAAGCTACCCACAACATGGTATAACAGAACAATCTCTGCTCCAATACTTCTATGAAGGCTTAAAGCCCATGGGGATGAATATGCTGGACGCTGCCAGTGGAGGAGCGTTGGTCAACATGACTCCCCAACAAGCAAGCGACTTCATATCCACGATGGTTGCAAATACTCAACAATTTCGAGCAAATCCTGAAACCATTAGGAGGGTTCACCAGCTAAGTAATTTGACCTTAGAAGATGAAGTTGATAGAATTGCTAATATTTTAAATTATCTTGTTGCAGAAAAAGCAAAACCAACTAGGCTATGCAGAATATGTACTACACCTAAACATACGATTGATGCACGCCCTAGTCTGTATGATGATACTATGGCTCATTTTGATTCTGTGGGAAACTTTCCTGGGCCACCACAAAGGTAATATGACCCCTACGCTAATACTTATAATCCAGGATGGAAAGAGCATCCTAACTTGAGTTATGAGGCTAACCCATGATATAACCAGCCATACCTTCAACCTCCATTTTCAGGAAGGTTTTACCAGTGTCAAAATGGTAAAAAGGGCAAGGAGATCCTCGAAACATTTAGAAATGTTGGGATCAACATTCCACTGTTGGACGCCATTAAACAAATTTCGCGGTATGCTAAATTTCTTAAAGAACTCTGCACCAATAAGCAAAAATTAACAGGTAATGAAAAAATAAATGTTGGTGAAAATGTATCTGCAGTGTTACAGCAGAAAATGTCAGGAAAATGCAAGGATAGGGGCATGTTTGCGATACCATACAAAATAGGCCACTTGGGAATAAAAAAGGTTATGTGTGATTTAGTGGCGTCCATAAATGTAATGTCTTTTTCTGTTTATGAATCACTTAACGCAGGTTTTTTGACGAAAATAGGTGTTGTCATACAGTTGGCAAATAGGTCTGTTGTGCATCATGTAAGAGTCCTCAAAGACATATTAGTGAAAGTTAATGAGCTTACTTTCCCTATAGATTTTTTTATGATAGAAATGGAGGAGGATAAAGCTCCTGGGTCTTTAGACATCTTGTTGAGGCTACCTTTCTTTAGTACTGTAAATACTAAGATTGACATCCATAGCAGAACCCTCACGATGGAGTTTGACAGGGAGATCGCAAAGTTTAATGTTTATGATACTATTAGTCATCCAAGTGAAATCTTGAACGTAAACCGTGTCAACATAATGGACTCATTAGTAGAAAAAACTTTTGAGTCATCTTATAGAGATAAATCTAAAATGATGTTTGATAATTTTTCTATTAATAAATTATTGGCTCCTATGGATACTAAACTTCTACCTTCTGTTATACAGGCACTAGATCCGAAATTAAAACCACTTTTTGAGTATCTCAAACACATATTTTTGGAGAATGATGAGACCATTGTCGACTTAAAAGGGATTAACCCCTTGACAGACACACATAAGATTTTCTTGGAGAAAACAACGAAACCAAAGAAAGAGGCACAAGGACGATTAAACTCAAATATGGTGGATGTGGTAGAAAAGGAGAATTTTCAAGCCCATATGAGCGAAACAATTTAGCCGAAATAGCTCCCATACTAGCTGAGGCGTCAAGCTAGCGACGTTAAACAAGCACTTGTTGAGAGGCAACCCAATTTTTATTTATATTTTTTTTTACTTTATTTGAATATTAATAAATTTCTCTTCTTCTACCTAGGTAAAACAGAGCAAAAATACATAGAAAAAGGAGAAAAACCCAAAAAATGGTATCAAATAGCCCTTATTTTATCCTTATTCCAATCAGGAATAGCTCATCCTTACTCCATGACAACCCTAAACCTACACCCAAACACTCCTCCCTTTAGCCAAACACTAAACTTATACACCCCAAACCCTAAAAATTTAACACATTTTTCCCAAAAATCCCATCAGCCGCCGTACCTTCTCCCCCACCCCTCCATCATTGATTTTCAGCCACCATGGTGAGAACCGAAGCTGAGTCACCACCGCAGGCGTCACCTACCCTGTCGCCACCCCTCACCACTTCTTCTTCCCTTCCACACGACAACGCCACACCGTCCTCCTCTCTTCTACACAACCCATCCTTGCTATCTTCTTCTTCTCCACTGCGTGCACTAACTGACAATACTTACAAAGGGAGCTCTTCTAAACTTTTTCCACCTATTTATTTATTTTCTTCCACATCGAGGACAATGTGTTTTAAGTAGGGGGAGATATTCCTTATTATTACTGTCATTTCATCTGCTATATATGTTGTTATCTGGTTGTTGCTGCTCCTTAGTGCTCAATTTTGCCCATAAATTTTTTAGAATATTCTGCCTCTTTTCATGCCCAAGAATTTAACCACAACTTACTCACTATTTGACCTACATGCATGATTCTTGTCTACTGAGTTAGTTATGATTTTGCCTATTTGATTTTATCTCCACTATTTTATTTCTATTAGATAAAAATAATTGTGATTAATAGAGTTAATTCTATCTTGCTTTTCGTAAATTTGATCAAGTTTAAAGCAAAGCAGGCACTTAATTGCATGCTAAAATTATGTTCATGACTATTAGGTGGCTACTGAAACTTATTTTTTACACTTGATTATTTTTCCTAAGTCCTCCAAAATTAAAATTTCGTGTAAATTTCGTTTAATGATAATAAATGTTTCCATGGTTATGAGTGCAGCTTAGAATGTGACTGACTGAGTAACCGGGGTAGGGTGCTTGGGTTGTCATTCTACTTCGAATCAAAAGGTTGTCTGACGTGATAGGTAAAACTCCGCTAACCCGAGGTTATGAGTACAGCTCAGAACGTGACTGACTAAGTATCTGGGGTAGGGTGCTGGGTTGTCATTCTACTTCGCGCCAAAAGGTTGTGTGACGTGATGGGTAAAACTCCGCTAATCGAAAATAAACAATTTTTTAGGAGTATGTTGGGCTGAGTAACCGGGGTAGGGTGCTTGGCTGTCATCTCTCTTCGCGCCAAAAGGTTCAATATATTCCTAAGTAAATAAATAATAATAACAAAAAAATAAAAAAAAGGAAAATAAGAGAAAAAGAAAAATAATTACTAATAAAATTGCATTTGGGGACTAAATGAGGAAACAAATAGGGTGTCTTGGTAGGTTTGGTAATTTACCTAATTTTCATGAAATAATTTAAGTCGATTTTAATTTTTGTGTGTATTAATTGGAATACTTTTTTAGTTTTACTTAAAGCAAGCTTAGGGTTCTCTTTATTTTTCATATGCATTTTTGACTGATTTTTATAAAACTTTGCAGTGGTATTTTTTTCAAGACAAATTCTAATTTTCACAGTAGATAGGAACCATACTTGAGGGCAAGCATGAGCTAAGTAGGGGGAATCTAATAATACTCTAGAATGAGATGTTTTTATGTATTAATTGCATGATTATTTTGAGTATGATCCTACTAATTTGAGCTATTTGTGGTCTTTTATCTTGTAGGGATTAAATTGGAGAATTTTAGGGCAAAAAGCGTGAATTTGGAGATAAAGTGGGCCAACATGCAACATAGGGAAAATGATGGTGCCAAAAATGCAAGCATGGAAGACACAAGGATTAAAGCGCAAAAAGAAGAGATTTTATGTCACAAGACTCTATTTTAATTCCAATAATATTATGATAATTATTAATGATTATTATTTAGATTTAATTTTAGGATTTATTTTATTTATCTTTATTTATCTTTAATTATTTGCAATTATCTTTAGGAATTTAAGTAGGAATAGACTATCTTTCTCAGCATTATAAATAGGGGATGAAGTGACTCAATTTGGATGTGATCTCTTTCTATAAACACTCTTTTCCCCATAAATTTAGTCTTTTTGTTCTTTTCATATTTCTATAAAAAATTTCCCTTTCCATTATTTTTATTTGTTTTTCCCCCAAAATCATGAGCCACTAAATCTAATCTAGCCGAAGGTTGTTGAAATTCCCCAAAAAGGTTCTTGAGGTTTAGAATCCGCGCTTAGCCTTCTGTAATAGTCGGTTTGTGCAAGTGTACACAGTCGCTCAAGTAATAAGTAAGTATAAAGAGTTATCGTCTCCATAGGGATTGTATTAGTGCAAAGTCAATTATTTATAAAATCATATTAACGATTCGGTGAATAAAAACTCAGTTGGATTGGTAGTGATGATTAAAAAAGAGAATTATAATAACTAGATGTAATGATCCCTGATGCAAATTATCCTAAGTATGCAACTATATGAATGGAATAGATTTTAGCAAATTTAACACAATATGCAACAATTCTAACATAAATAAACTAGGACAATTATTCTAATTAAACTTAATCTATTCTCAACATGCTTAATAATATTCGGAAAACACATTCCATGGCAACTCGACCTTTCATGAGTTTGAAAACCATTTTAGGATTTCTTAATATTCATGTGAAGTAATAGGGATGGTTTAAGGTATGAAACAATTTAATCACATAAATCTAAAACTATGCAGATAATAGAGCCGTACTAGGGATGTTATGCAACCTACAATTTAATTGGTTTAATGATCTGAATTGAGCATGCACATTTCAATTATACGTCCATTAGCCGTCATCTGGTTAGGATCACTCAGCTAATTGAAGTGCATTTCAATCACGTATGAACGAAATACAGACTTGATTTTAATTGAAAACATGATCGATTGAGGCACAAAACATTTTAAGCATGAATCAAATAAATATTATTTAATTAAAATAATCATCCTAGCTTAAATAAATTTAAGCTATCATTATTGAAAACAAGAACAAAGAACTCATAGCAAACATTTAAATTAATTTAAGAAAAGAAAGATTAAACCCTATTCAGAACGGCTGTTACCTGAGACTCTGAATGGTGAGAACTCCTTCGACTCTTTGCTCGCTCCTTTGCTGATGGCTCTTCGAGGTGGCCAACCAAGGTTTCTTGATAGGCTAAATAGCTAAAACCTCTTAAGGAATGATGGTGGACGGCGTGGGGAGAAGAGAGAATTGAGAGAAAATGAGAGGAGAGAAGAGAATGGATGAATGAGGGATGATTTGAGAAGTGAGGTGAAGGGTCTTATTTATAGATGAGGTTGGGGTATGAGTTTACTAAAAATAGAAGTGTTCATCCACTTCAAATCCTTCCAAGAGTGGCCGGCCATACATGTAGGAAAGTGGCTGATTTTTTAGCTTGATTCATGTGCCACATCATGCAGGAGCAAGACTCAATCTCCAGCGAATCTTCAGTTAAATCTGTGATTTCTTTAAATCTTCAAGGACTTCATGCAATTAACCCAAATGTTGAGTTATTAACCTCCATGTGCAGCCGAAATTAGGGGCTAATTTAGTCCAAATGGGACGGTATTGCAATTGAATTAAAGCTCTCCCACCTATCTAAAAATAACAGAAAAATCAAGGGACCAAACAATGCAAATTAACCACTTTAATTAATTAATTTTACTTAATTAATTAAACCCAAATTTTATTAATGAAACATATGAAAATAATTTATTAAAAATAACTTTATATTTTATTATTAAATTAAATCATGCATGGCCCACTTTATGACTTAAAAATATAATATGCTCAAATTAATATAAAATAAGCCATTTTATGCGTGAAAACTATATAATAAAACATAAAATTACATTTTAATAATTTCCATGTCCTAATTTTCATATTTCCACATATTTCATTAATTTAATAAGCAATTACTAAGTTTTAGCAATAAAATTAAGTAAAAATGTGATGAATTATATAGGAAAAATCCTATATATTTTTCTGTTTACGCACCCCCAAACTTAAATTATTGCTTGTCCCGAGTAATGTTTATGCACAACACCAGGTTTTGCTAAGGCAAATTTAGCTAAAAATGTGAGTAGCATCAACCTTCGTCCCATAATCATGCATCAATAAATTCATGCTCATAGATCTTCTTTATTAATAATTACCTCATATGCACACATTTGAGAGTTTCATACTAAGTTTCAAGATATGCCAACATGAATCATGATATGCATGCATGCCATTGCTGAAAATAATATTCTTCATTCAACATAATTTCTCATCAATCAAGCAAAACAATCATACGGCTTATTTATGCTCTTCATATGTTGAACTTAATACTTCCTCTCCACTAATGTAGGTGACATAATCATCAAATCAATAGGTATTTCATAAGGTTGTAATGGGGCTCAATTGAAGGTAGGGATTTTAAGAGATGGGAAATTTCGGTTTCAAAATCTTAACCTTTAACTTTGTCTTGGACTTGAAATTCAACCTTCTTCTTCAAGTGCACCTTTGGAACACCCCCAAACTTATTTTGAACCTATGCTCATATATTTTTCTTTTTCGAGACTGAGCAAACTTTTCTTCACTCTCTTTTTTTTGTAAATATGAACACATACATCTTCTAAACATTTAAACATTGACTACCAAGACCACTTAAGTTAAGATGGGTGTACATCATTGGGATAACTTTCAAAAGATGGGAACATGGCTTGTAATGTAGGTTCATCGCAATAAAAAGGCCATTAAGCTCAAAATTATGGTTTCAAGGGTCAAATGTCGCAAGGTTGGCTTTGAAAGGCTTAAACGTTCCAAAGAAATGGTGTCTATATCATTTTAGATTTTTATGTCTCCTAGGATTTCGCCTCAAGAAAGTCACTAAGTCAATTCTAAAGATATAAACCCTCATGTATGTCTAATCTCAGAAGAAACTAAGTTTTCATGGCAAACATTACCTACGGCTAAGTTCATACAATTATTCCATTCTTCACAATAACATACAATCGCTTAGATAAAATCATCGTTCATGCTTGCATACGAGCTATCTTATTAAAAAAAACTCTTGAAACATTCATTTATTAAAGCATACTTATGAAAAAAATTGATTGAAAAAACTCATGCAACCTATTTGCCTTACCCCCCTTAAAAAGAAGCAATGTCCTCATTGCAAGAACAAAGTAATGAATGAAAACTGAACACCAGGTAGGGTTGAAAAAAAACGAAAGGTGAGTCATTAAGACTGCTTAAATACCAAGTATTTCCTTATAACCCAATCTTAGACATGTTCATTCCCATTACCACATCACTTAGTCTTTTTCTTTCTAAATAAGTATTTATTCATGCTTGCTAGGTTTTATTTTACAAAAATTAAATTCTAAATACTAAAGAAATAAGTTCCTAAAATAAAATAAAAGATAATAATCCCCCCTTTTTATTTTCTGACTCATTCCCTTTTGTCTTTCTAAGCTCCATCCCCACTTGTATCGTCACTTTCTTCCGTCCATGTCTCAAAGATATCATCTGGGAACTCAGGCACAAAAGTATTAGAGATATTCTTAAAGGTGTTTCGAATTAAATCATCTCTATTTTTTGCATATTTCCAGTAAGTTTGTTGTTGTTTGTGCATGAACTTGCACATATCCATCATAATTGACAACTCCGATTTCTTTGAAGTACTTGCATGAGTTGGTATTGGAGTTGCAAATTCATGTTCAACACTCGGCTTGACTGGTTCTTCTTTTGGCTCAACCTTAGGTTCAGGGTTTTTAGTTCCTTCAGCTAGATTAGGACCTGCTGGTTCTGTTTCAGATTATTCTTCTTCAGATTCTACAACTGAGTTGGATTCATTTTCAGCTGCATTTGTCGACTCTTCAGTTTCTAGCTCAGATGGCTCTGCCTGCTCACCTTGGTTCAGCTCCTGTACCCTTCCTACTAGTCTCTCAAGGTTAAGATTTGTAATGCACCCTTGAACATATTACCGCTTCAGATTTGCTTGTGTTTTCACATGGGCTCGTAAGAAAAGTGAAGTGATTAATGCTGGGAAATAAACACTTCCTTTACTCTTTTTAGCACAATCATAAATCTCTTTGAGAATATTTTTCCCAACATTAATGGGCTTTTCTGTCAAGATAGCATATAACAACAGCATCTGTTCCATCGAGATAGTGGAACTATGTGAGATAGGCATAAAACTATAGCGAACAAAGTAAAACAATACCTTTGCTACTAGCTTTAGGTATTCCCTTCAGCAAGAATGGCTCCCATACTTTCTTATAATCCATTGGGATCCCGGATTTGTCACAACATTAAGTACCTGTTAAAGTAAATTCCAATTGATGTTGTTCATCATAGGGTAGTACTCATCTTCTTCAACATCAGGTAAATTGAACAAATCATTGATGGATTTAGAAGTAAGAGGTACCTTTTTTCTTCAAACGATAACCTCGGTAACATCTTGTGTAGTCAAACTTGCTTAAAATTCTCGAACTAGTTCATCATCAGGAAGTGATCGAGCATCACAAAATTGTTCCCACATAAGGGTAGTGATTGCTTTTCTAATCGGCATAGGAACAACCTTCACATCATTGCTCTTTAAGTTGAAACCTTTTTCCTGCATCGTGGGTTGATGCTTGAAAATTGAATCAAACCTCTCTTTCACCTCTTCGTTGATCATGATTGGATTTTCTGGAGTAGTCTTTGATGATCTAGTTCTTTTGTGAGACATGGTCCTTTTTCCCGAAAATTTGGCAAAGTTTCGGCAAAATAGGGAAAAAGAATTGGCAAGGTGATGGGATTTGCTACAGCAAACCCTTGCGACGGTGACAGAATTGTGGTAGCGATGACGATGTGTGGCAGCAACGTGGGTTTGCGGCGGCGACGGGAGCGACTTGTGGTGGCAATGCCAATGATTCGGCAAACCTTTTTCGGTGGCACTAGGGTATTTTGGCTAGGGGAAAAGAAAAAGGAAACTAGGGATTTCTTTAGGGATTTGAGGCTAGCAACATAAGAAGAGAATTTCTATATTTTTTTTAGGCTAAGCAACTTGTTTGATGGATGTTAAAAGAAGTAGAATGAAGAGGGGTTTATATAGGAAAAATTAGGGCAACATGTAGCACAATTTTAGCCACATTAGGGTTACTTGGGCGGCAAGGAATGGAAGTGGCAGTAAGGGCATAGATTTTTCCCTTCTTTTTGCTAACTTGGGCCTCAAATTTGGACTATATGTTCAAACTCACTTAAAAGAAAAACTGATTAGTACTTAGGCCAATTTTTGGCCTCTTTTATTAACATAAAAAAATTAAACTTAAAACAAAATAAAATTAATACTTAAAAATTTAAAATTTAATTAAAATTTCTTCTTAACAAATTACATTAAATTAATTCCCAGGAAAGGTCAGAGGGGTCACAGCGGTCCCGCTTAAATTCCAATCTCCTTAGACAGAATTAATTAAATGTACTAAATTAAGAAAATAAATTTTAATTATTTATTTATTTACAAAACAAATTTGTGAAAAGTCAAAGGTCTGTTAATTTGAACGAGGATTCAACTCGCTCAACTTCACTATCCCAATAGTGTTTGAGACGTTGACCATTAACTTTAAACGTGCCTCCGTGATTGTTGTATAATTCAACAGCTCCATAAGGATAGACTCGATATATGGTGTAGGGTCCTCTCCATCAGGATTTCAGCTTCTCAGGAAATAACTCCAACCTTGAATTAAACAACAACACCTTTTGACCTTCATTAAATTCGCGAGGCCGTATGTGACTATCATGCCATCTTTTTTATCTTTCTTTACACATTTTGGCATTCTCATAGGAAAACAACCTCAACTCTTCCAATTTATCCAATTGTAACATCCTTCTCTCGCCGGCTTGCTCAAGATCAAAATTTAACTTCTTTAAAGCCCAGTGAGCTCTGTTTTCCAACTCTAACGGTAAATGACATGCCTTCCCAAAGACCAATTGATAGGGAGTCATCCCTAACGGTGTCTTGAATGCTGTACGATAGGCCCACAATGCATCGTCAAGCCTTTGAGACCAATCTTTTCTACTAGGGCGTACTACCTTTTCAAGGATGCCTTTGAATTCACGGTTCACTCTTTCAACTTGCCCATTGGATTGGGGGTGATTGATATCGCGTGATATAAAGTAATAAAATTTATAAAGAACTTGTTCAGACCAAAACCAACTAATATCATGACATTGAGGCAAGCGCACCTGTCGAACAGTAGTATAGCTTAATGGCAAGACCGAGTTATCGTACCCAAGGGAACCAAAAATACTAGTACTCACTTCTTTCCTATTATCTAGCCTAAAAATAAAAGAGGATTATTTAAACTAATTTAAAACTAACTAAGAAAGTGTAAAAGTAAATTGGGAAAACTTTTAGGGGAAAAGCTAATTCATATGGACAATACTCAAGGGAGAATCCACCTAGACTTCACTTGTTATTATTTTCTTGAACTATATGATTTCTTTACTTGACTTGATCTGTAGAGATCCCTAATTTATGCTAAACCCTCCGTCGAGGCGTAGAGCAACTAGGCCTAAGTTGTTAATTAAAGTTCCTTTATTAATTAACTCCCTAGGTTGCATTAATTTGATCTATGGTTCCCCATATTAGGTTTGACCCTAATCCGGTAGATTTATGTCGCCCTATGTCTAGGGTTGCATGCAACTCCGCTTAATTATGGTAGATCTACTCTTATCATAGGGACTTTTGCTCCTCTGCTCTAAGCACATCTAATTCTTGAAATAATACCTAGGATTATTAAATCAAGAATGAAGAACGCATAATTAAGAACAATTCAAGTATTTATCAAATAAATCAAGAATAAATAACAAGATCTGTCTTAGGTTTCATCCCCCTCAAGTATTTGAGAGGTTTAGCTCAGAATAAAGAAGAGAAACATCACAGAAGATATAAAATAGCAAAACATAAAAGAACCTGAAAATCCCTAAAGGAATTTAGAGAAATCTCCTATATTGCTGCAGAATTCTGGCTTCTGGGATGAATCAATCGGCTTCTCCCTTGGAGTAATCCCTTGCTTCTACCTTCAGTGTGGTAGAAAGATGAGAAGAAAAATATCTCTCAAAACGTACATCTGCCTCTACCTCATGAGGTCTTTATATAGAGAGCTTGTGGGGAGCCTTTCTTAGCCTCTAAGCATCCCAATTTGAGTGAAATTCCCCTTCCTCACGACTAGAACACGCCCGTGTGCCACGCCCGTGTGACTTCGACAGAGGTCGTTCTGTTTATGGGGCACGGCTGTGTGGCCTCGTTGTGCTTTTCGGGGTTGGACCGTGTGATCTTTATGTTACACGGTCTTGTGCTACGGCCGTGCGGTAAATCCTTGGGCCGTGTGTTAAGCTATTTTTGGCCTATTTTCCTCATTTTTGGTCCATTTTTAGTTCTTTTCTCTTCCCTATGCTCTTCTGAGTATAAGATATGAAAAAGAAAGGTTAAGAGCACCAATTCTCACTAAATCATTAATAATTCATCCAAAATATAAGCAAAATATGAGGTAAAAATATGTATAATTTAGCGTTTATCAAATACCCCCACACTTAAGCCTTTGCTTGTCCTCAAGCAAAATCTCAATCCCTAATAAGAATCATTCTTCTCAACCTATAATCTTTATCAATAATGTTTCAAACTAATCCACAAGTAATCATACAATGAAAAATTCAATCAGAAGAACATTAAAGATTCAATCAATTTAAGTTGAGAATTTTGTCATTGAAAACATAAGTCTCTTCTTTCTTTCTAAGTAGTTATCTCTCCATCTTAATTAACAGGAGTTGACATCCTCACTAAAGGTTCACTCTATCCACTCAAAGTGTTTAGGGTTCAAAATTTAAGCACTCTCTAGTCAACCTGGAAAGTTATTACCATAAGCTTGCAAGAAAATCAAATCTCCACCACTATAGTTTGATATGATTCATCGATCAAAAAGTCTTTTTATGGTTGTAACGGGGCTTGATTAGGGGTGTTGTCACAGGCTGCAAACAGAGGGTTAGAATCGAGATTGAAGTGAAAATTACCTAGCCAGAAAAATCTCTATTACTGGAACATAATTTCAAAGCTTAATAACATCATTTTGGTAGCTTTAAGAGAGAAATATGCAAAAACTTAATTTGAACTATTACACATTACAACTGAAATTGACTGTATATACACATGGTTTTTTTTTTAAGAACAATTCAAGTGATACAATGAATTTAGTAAAGATTTACATATGGGAAAAGAGAATAAAGCTTAAATAAATTCAACTCAAATCTCGACAAAAATAGGGATCAAAAGTAATTGAATGGGAAATTCAACAAAAATGGGTTATTGGTTAATAATTAGAGGGTGAGTCAAGGAAAAGGTTGTTAGGCTCAATGGGGTTTACTAGGGGTTAGATTATGGAGGTAGGCTTTTGTGGAGTAAATGAGTTAAATCCTAGGTGCCTTTATCATCTCGGTATATCAAATCAATGATGTGGTCTTGACATGTATAATCAAAGCAAGTTCTAGAATAACAATTTAGTATTGACTTACTCAAAGCAATAATAAAAGTGAGCACGAAAGAATGTATGCTCAAAAGGTTCAAAAGTCTCACAAAAATTATGGCTTTTGATGTCAATCCTGTGAATTTCAAATCTCAATATAATACTTAAAATTAGGGAAGATAACTTATGCAAAAATAGGGTTCTCAAAAATTTCAACTTATCATGCTTGATTCCCTAATGTTTTTAAAGTTTGAATAACCATAGTACAATTACCTATTTCTTGATTCTCAACATATCAATAAAAATCATAAATCAATCAGAATTAATTCCTAATAGGAAACTGAGGAAAATGCAGAGAATAATGCATGAAGTACAAATTTATGGTTTTTCATGAAAGGTATACTGAATTAAAGTATGTCCCCTCCCCCACACTTAAGATGTATATTGCCCTTAATGTACAAAGACATATATCTAGCAATAAAAGTGTAATATCAAAAGAGAGGGAGAGAATTGAAAACTCCCTGAATTTAGGATGAATTGTGAGATAGGAAGAGCCAGTAGGTGTGGCACTGTGTTCCCATTTTCGTAGAGATTTGAGCTGTGAGGCTCCTTTGAAACTGCGAATGGATTTAGTAGTCGTGGGGAGTTTTGGGTCAATGGAATTTACTTCTGTGGGATTAGCCGTTAAGAACGTAAAATAAGCAAGTAAAATAAAATACTAAAATGTAAAAAGGAAATAAAATAAACTATACTAGAAAAGGAAAACAAAGTTAGAATAAAAAAAAAAAGAAAACCAAATATTAGTGGGTAAGTCTGAAAATTAAGAAAAAGAAAATAAAGAAAAATAAAAGTAGAAATAAAAATAACATAAAAAGAAGAGGAACTAGTCCTCAGATGGATCACGTGGCGGTGGTGTGATGTTCAGGTGCTGACATATCTGTGCGAGAGTGGCGTCGATGTAATCGAAGCGCTGAAAGCATTGTTGCTCAAATCGATCCAGGCGCTCGGATATGTCGACACGTGAGGCTACCGTCTGAGTGGGTCGTCTGGGGTGCCGTGGGTCAGCGGGCTCATCTTCCTCTGGTGATGGTGGTGGGACATCATCAGCAATGTCCTTTGGGTCTACGGCATCCTGGATAAGGCGGAAGTGGAAGTGACTTCCACCTGGTCATCACTCCACCATCCTCATGTGTAGCATGCTCTGGATGCCTTGTGAGGACATCTGGCCTATGAAAGTGTAGGAGGATGTCTGGGCCGTGGTGTTGAACAGGTCGAAGTAGGGGCCTAGCCTCGTAATGTAGGGGCCCATGGAGATAACGCCCTTCCGGTGCCTCTCAGTCTGGTGTTGCATGGCCAACGCTATGAAGTAAGCAAGGTCGATAGTGTGGCCATTGGCCATGCACTAGAGGAAGTATTCGTCATGAGTGTTGACGATGCCTGTACTCTCCCTTCTACCTGTAAGAGTGTGAGCGAGGAGAGCATGAATGTACCTTAAAGAAGGAGGGAGGGCGGTCGCCTTACTGATGCTAGGGTTGTAGACTTGCTGCCCCGGAGTGATCTTATACCAACACTCGACTGGCCTGATATGTATGCGACAGGAGAGGCTGGGAAAGTCCTCTTCAGCCATGAACTATTCGGAATAAAGTCCGAGGGCTGTACCAAACTCTGGGACGCTCAGTTGTCGCACTAGACCTCCTAAGCAAAATTGGATCGTACCTGGATCGTCGAAGTTGTTCATGACGTTTGGAGGTGGAATGTGGAACAGAACTCGAGGGTGAGTTCTAAGTAAGTTGGTTCCACGATTCTGAAGAACTGGTCCCATGGGTCGGTACTCAGCATGGTACAGACATCGCGTACTAGATTAATTTGCTCAAGGACCTCCCAGTCTATACATCGGCCCACAGAAATAGTGCGAGCCCAGAGTAACTGATAGCATTCCTCCTGAGAATCCTACGAGAATGTAATAAATGGGTGGCGTGCGTCGGAGGTGGGGCTTGATGAACTTCTCGGTCCTTTGCGCTTTTTGGATACGGGAATGGCAGTCTTCTTAGCACGTGATGACATCTTACCTATAATAACAAGATCATTAGTCCTAAAAAAATTAACAAGATAAAATGGAAAGTGACAATGCTTAAAAGTAAAACAAAATGGATGATTAACCTAAATAGTAGGAGCGAATCATTTTGAAAACTTGCAATAGAACTAAGAACTATAGTTGTATATATATATTGGAATTATGGCCAAATGGCATGCAAATAGAAGTTTAAATGGCAAATGAATGGAATTCTAAATGGCAAGCAAAAGTACAATCCTAGTTGATTTTATATTTTTCTAGAGTATTCATCCTATATTTCCTAATTCCATGCTTTAAATCAACAAAATGCAAGAAAAATGTCATAAAAAATAAAGAAATGAAATAAAACAAGAATAATTGAGGAAAATGAGAAAATAGAACCAATTTTTAGGCTTGCACAGTCGTGGGTTGAAGGTTGCACGGGCGTGGGTTGTTGAAAATGAAGAGTGGTGGCATTTTTAGGGCTGGGGCGGCGTTTGTGGTGGTTAGGGAGGGAGTTTTCTAGGGTTTGAGTGGAAGGGGAGATGAATAGTGGTTCCCTATTTATAGTTTTAGTGTCACACGGGCATGTCACACGCCTGTGTGAATCGTGTTTGGCCCATGTTTTTTGAAATTCGACTGTTATGGCGCGCTTGATACGATGCACACGCCCGTGTGACTGGTTCGCACGGTCGTGTGAGATCGATTCTTCGTGTTTGACACGGGTGTGTGCTAGGATCCACGGCTGTGTGAAATTTGGCAGTGTCTCCCACGGGCTGTAGGCACGGGCGTGTGTTTGTGTGTGTGCCCGTGTTGATGCTACACGATTGCCACGGCCATATAGCACAGCTGTGGGCATGTTGTTAGTAGCCCGTGTGAAATTTGGAAGGTCGTCACGGTCATGTTGCATGCCCGTGGAATGTATCAGTGGCCCGTGTTTTGGGAAAATTTTGCTCTATTTGTACACGGCCTGGGTACACGACCGTGTCCCTGTTTTTAAAGTTTGCACAGCCTTAGGCACGCCCGTGTGCCTACGGTGTGGTCCTAAATTTCTACATTCAAAAGTTAGTTTATGCATGAAAAATACTAAAAATCGTAAAGAAAAGAAAAGTTACTAAGTTAGTGCTCGGGTTGCCTCCCGAGAAGCACTTATTTAAAGTCTAAGCTCGACTCTTCCTGGATATATCATGAAAGGATTTCATGGAGTCGAAGCTCCTCCCTGTTATCTGTGAAATTCTCACCTCTATAGTGTTTAAGTCTATGACCATTTACCTTGAAAGTACCGTGACTAGGGTGAGTTACCTCAATTGTGCCATATGGAAAGACAGTTTGTACAGTGAATGGACCTGACCATCTTGACTTGAGTTTCCTAGGGAATAATTTCAGCCTCGAGTTGTAGAGTAAGATGAGATCACCTGTTTTGAATTGCTTTGGTTGTTTCAGCCTTTTGTCATGGCGTCGCTTCATGGCTTCCTTATACAGTCGCGAGTTCTCATAAGCATTGAAGTGCCATTCATCAAGCTCATTCAACTGCATTAATCTCTTCTCTCCTACACTTTTAAAATCAAAGTTTAAAAATTTTATAGCCCATAATGCTTTATGTTCAAGTTCAAATGGTAGATGGCAATTTTTTCCATAAACAAGTTTATAGGGAGATGTTCCTATGGGTGTTTTGAAAGCAGTTCTATAAGCCTATAATGCATCATCCAATTTTCTTGACCAGTCTTTCCTATTTGTTTCTATTGTTTTTTCTAGGATGCATTTCAGCTCTCTATTTGTCACTTCGACTTGGCCACTGGTTTGTGGGTGGTAAGGGGTAGCTGTTCTATGGTGTACTCCATACCTTTTTAAAACCTTTTCATATTGAGTATTGCAAAAATGTGTACCCCTATCACTAATGATTATCCTAGGTGTTCCAAATCGGGAAAAAGTCTTTTCAAGAAGCGTACTACCACCCTAGCATCATTTGTCGGTAGAGCTTGGGCTTCTACCCGTTTTGACATGTAATCTACTACTACTAGTATGTATTTATTCCCAAATGAATTAGGGAACGGACCCATGAAATCAATACCCCATACATCAAATATTTCACATGAAAGTATATAGTTCTGAGGCATTTCATTATGCTAAGAGATATTACCTATTCGTTGGTGTTTATCACAAGAGTTCACATACCTCTTGGCATCTCTGAAAAGTGTAGGCCAGTAAAAACCTGATTCGAGTACCTTATGAGCAATTCTAGTTCCACTGTGATGTCCTCCTGTGGGTCTTGAGTGGCAGTGGTTTAAAATTTGGTATGCTTCTGTGTCATCAACGCATCTTCGTATAACCTGATCTGTACAAATTCGAAAAAGGAAAGGATCTTCCCAAAAGTAGTTTTTCACATTAGTGAAGAATCGCTTCTTTTGCTGATGGTTTAACCCTTTTGGGGCTAACAAAATAATTCGCAAAATCAACAAACCAAGGAAGTGTCGTATCTGCTAAGGCTAGGAGTTGTTCCTCAGGGAACAAATCGTTCATCTTGTCTAGATATTTGGGCTGTGCGGTCTCTAGCCTTGAGAGGTGATCTGCTGCTAAGTTTTCGGCTCCTTTCTTGTCCTTTATTTCCAAATCAAATTCCTGTAACAATAGAATTCATCTTATCAATCGAGGTTTTGCATTAGTTTTAGTTAAGAGGTAGCGAAGAGCTGAATGATCAGTATAAACAATGACTTTTGACAAAATCAAATAAGATCTAAATTTGTCAAATGCAAAAATAACAGCTAGCAATTCTTTTTCTGTGGTCGTGTAATTTGCTTGAGCAGTTGTCAAGGTCCTACTAGCATAATAGATCGGCTGGAGGTGTTTGCCCCTTCGCTGTCCCAAAACTGCACCTACTGCAAAATCACTTGCATTGCACATTAGTTCAAAAGGTAGATTCCAATCAAGTGAAATCATAATCGGGGCGTTAACTAACTTATCCTTGAGGTTGTTGAAAGATTCTAGATATTCTTGGTCAAAGTTGAATGGTACGTCTTTTTCTAGTAATTTAGTTAAAGGCTTAGTTATTTTAGAAAAGTCTTTAATGAATCTTCGATAGAAACCGGCGTGTCTTAAAAAGCTTCTTATAGCCTTAACTGAATTAGGAGGAGGTTGTTTTTCAATAGTTTCAATTTTTGCTTTATCTACCTCTATCCCTTTACTAGAAATTTTATGTCCTAAAACAATACCCTCTTGAACCATAAAGTGGCATTTTTCCCAGTTTAGCACTAAATTTGTCTCTTCACATCTGATCAAAACACGTTCTAGATTATTAAGACAAAGTTGGAAAGAAATATCGAAAACTGAGAAATCATCCATAAATACCTCCATGATGTCTTCCACGAATTCATTGAAAATAGCTAGCATGCATCGCTGAAAAGTAGCAGGAGCATTACATAAACCAAAAGGCATTCTGCGATAAGCAAACGTACCGTATGGGCATGTGAACGTTGTTTTCTCCTGATCTTCTGGAGCTATCAGGATCTGGAAGTAACCAGAGAGGCGATCTAGGAAACAATAATACATATGACCTGATAATCTTTCCAACATCTGATCAATAAAAGGCAATGGGAAATGATCTTTCCGAGTGGCGTCATTCAGCTTCATATAATCAATGAAAACTCTCCATCTTGTGACTGTTCTTGTAGGTATTAACTCTTCCTTGTCATTAGACACCACGGTCAATCCACCTTTCTTAGGAACAACCTGCACAGGGCTTACCCAAGAACAGTCAGAAATAGGATAGATAATACCTGCATCTAGGAGTTTAATTACCTCGGCTTTTACAACTTCTTTCATGTTGGGATTCAATCATCTTTGGGCTTGCACGGATGGTTTGAATTCATCCTCTATTAAAATTTTGTGGGTGCAGAAAGAATGATTAATTCCCTTGATATCTGAAATTTTCCAAGCTATAGCACGTCTATGTTCTCTTAATACATGGAGTAGTTCCTCTTTCTCTGCAAAGCTTAATTCGGATGCGATAATGACTGGTAAAGTTGATTCTTCCCCTAAAAAGGTATATTCTAAATGATCTGGCAGTTGTTTTAGTTCTAATTTAGGGGGTTCAGTAATGGAAGGTTTCTGTCTCAATTCATCACTCATCTTTAAATTCTCATAACTTATGTGCCTAGCGATGATTTCATTAGGATCCAATTCTTTCCTTACTTCCTCGATTTCGTGGGTGGTTTTATCTTTCCCCCCACCTTGAACAAGACACAGTTCCAACGTGTCTGTGAGAGAAAGCTCCTGGAGATTATCTTGAACAAAATAATCAATAATATCAACAATATAACACGGATCATCTTGTTCTTTAAAGAATCTCGTGGCATCATAAATTTTAAAGACAACTTCTTCCTCGCCAACTCTAAGTACTAATTTGCCATCCCCTACATCAATAACAGCTCTAGCAGTGGCTAAAAATGGTCGTCCCAAAATCAAAGGTACTTCAATATCCTCATCCATGTCAAGCACAACAAAATCAACAGGGAATATAAATTTATCTACCTTTAATAGCACATCTTCAATGATTCCCCTAGGATATTTAACAAATCTATCGGCTAATTGAATACTCATCCTAGTAGGCTTGGGTTCCCCGAGACCTAGTTGTTTGAACATTTTGTAATGCATGAGATTAATGCTAGCACCTAAATCAGCTAAAGCTTTATTAATAAGTAAACTACCAATCAGACAAGGGATAGTAAAACTCCCTGGATCTTTCAGTTTTGCTGGCAGTTTATTTTGGAGAATAGCTGAGCATTCCTCGCTAAGTTCTACCATGGCCAATTCTTCCAACTTCTTTTTATTTGTCAGAAGTTCTTTAAGGAACCTCGCATACTTCGGCATCTGTGAAATTGCTTCAACAAAAGGTAAGTTAATGTGTAATTGTTTGAAAAGTTCAAGGAACTTAACGAATTGAGCGTCTGTATGGTCTTTCTTCAATTTTACCGGATATGGGATGCGCGGTTTGTATTCCTTGAGTGGCGGTGGAGTGTTATCCTTGGGTTTCGCTGCCTTTTCTTCTAAAATTTCTGGGATAGTCTTCTTTTCGGGTTCGGCTAGGACCTTTCCATCTCTTAAAGTAATCGCTTTGACATGTTCTCTGGGATTTGGCTTAGTATTACTTGGTAATCCTCCCTGTGGTCTTTCTAAAATTAATTTTGCAAGTTGACCAATTTGGTTTTCAAGCCCTTGAATTGATGCTTGCTGATTTTTTAGTGCCGTTTTAGTGCTTTGAAAACGGGTTTCCAACGCGGCCATGAATTTGGTAAACATCTCTTCAAGATTCGGCTTCTTCTCATGTTGCAGTAATGGTTGCTGAAATCCTGGAGGAGGCTGTTGTCTTTGATTTCCTTGTCCTCCCCATGAAAAATTTGGGTGATTTCTCCAACCTGCATTATAAGTATTACTATAAGGGTTATTTTGAGATATAGAATTGTTACCCATATAGTTGGCTTGTTCAGTTTCCATGCTGTGTCTATAAGATGCGAAATCTGGATTAAACGTGTTTCCTTGAGTCGTGTCATATTGCATCACTAGTTGTGCCTGCGTAGAACTAACAAAATTATCAAACTTTTTATTCAAAAGTTCTACTTGGTTAGTAAGCATGGCAACAGCATCAATATTATAAACTCCTGTGGCTTTTGTTGGCTTTGTCCTCATAACTTGCCACTGATAATTATTCAATGACATCTCTTCAATAAATTCATAAGCTGCTTCAGGTGTTTTATTATTGATCGTCCCTCCTGCGGCTGCATCGATCATTTGTCTAGTTGACGGGTTTAAACTGTTGTGGAAGGTTTGAACTTATAGCCACAAAGGTAGACCATGATGGGGGCACCTTTCAGAAGATCTTTATATCTCTCCCATGCATCGTATAGTGTTTCTAAATCCATCTGCACAAAAGAAGAAATATCATTTCGTAATTTGGCTGTTTTAGCTGGAGGAAAATATTTGAGTAAAAATTTTTTGGTCATCTGCTCCCATGTGGTAATTGAGCCTCGTGGTAAAGAATTTAACCACTGTTTGGCTTTATTTCTCAAAGAGAATGGAAATAGCCTCAATCGAATGGCATCATCAGTAACGCCATTTATTTTGAAGGTATCACAAAGTTCTAAAAAATTGGCTATGTGTGAGTTTGGATCTTCGTCCTGTAAACCATCAAATTGAACCAATTGCTGTATCATCTGAATAGTGTTAGGTTTTAACTCGAAATTATTAGCAGCAATAGTAGGTCTAAGAATGCTAGTTTGGGTACCAGCCAAACTAAGTTTAGCATAATCATACATAGTGCGAGGAGGTTCTTCTTGATTTGCTTGTGGCGCGACTATTGCGGGAGGTGGTGGAACATTTTGATTTGCTTCCATCTCTTCTGTAGGTTCTGGCTCTTGCTCAAGTTCTTGTTCTAGATAATGTAGACTGCGTCTAATTTCTCTGCGATTTCTGCGAACTGTTGCTTATAGATCTTCGTCGAAAAGTAGTGGTCCTGTTGGGTTGTTTCTAGTCATAAACTAAAAATACCTAAAAGGAGAAAGCAAAGAAAACTCAAAAATTTAAAAGAAAATAAAAATAAAAATAAATAAAAACTGAAAATAAAAATAAAAGAAAAAGAAATAAATAAATATATATATATATATATTAATGGCTAAAGTAATAGAAATCGAGCTTTCGTAATATTTTAGTCCTCCGGCAACGGCGCCAAAAACTTGATATCGCGTGATATGAAGTAATAAAATTTATAAAGAACTTGTTCAGACCAAAACCAACTAATATCACGACGTTGAGGCAAGCGCACCTGTCGAACAGTAGCATAGCTTAGTGGCAAGACCGAGTTATCGTACCCAAGGGAACCAAAAGTACTAGTACTCACTTCTTTCCTATTATCTAGCCTAAAAATAAAAGAGGATTGTTTCAACTAATTTAAAACTAACTAAGAAAGTGTAAAAGTAAATTAGGAAAACTTTTAGGGGAAAAGCTAATTGATATGGACAATACTCAAGGGAGAATCCACCTAGACTTCACTTGTTATTATTTTCTTGAACTATATGATTTCTTTACTTGAATTGATCCGTAGAGATCCCTAATTTATGCTAAACCCTCCGTCGAGGCGTAGAGCAACTAGGCCTAAGTTGTTAATTAAAGTTCCTTTATTAATTAACTCCCTAGGTTGCATTAATTCGATCTATGGTTCCCCATATTAGGTTTGACCCTAATCCGGCAAATTTATGTTGCCCTATGTCTAGTGTTGCATGCAACTCCGCTTAATTATGGTAGATCTACTCTTATCACAGGGACTTTTGCTCCTCTGCTCTAAGCACATCTAATTCTTGAAATAATACCTAGGATTATTAAATCAAGAATGAAGAACGCATAATTGAGAACAATTGAAGTATTTATCAAATAAATCAAGAATAAATAACAAGATCTATCTTAGGTTTCATCCCCCTCAAGTATTTGGGAGGTTTAGTTCATAATAAAGAAGAGAAACATCACAGAAGATATAAAATAGCAAAACATAAAAGAACCCGAAAATCCCTAAAGGAATTTAGAGAGATCCCCTATATTGCTGCAGAATTTTGGCTTCTAGGATGAATCAATCGGCTTCTCCCTTGGAGTAATCCCTTGCCTCTACCTTCAGTGTGGCAGAAAGACGAGAAGAAAAATATCTCTCAAAACATACATCTGCCTCTACCTCATAAGGTCTTTATATAGAGAGCTTGTGGGGAGCCTTTCTTAGCCTCTAAGCATCCCAATTTGAGTGAAATTCCCCTTCCTCATGACTAGAACACGCCTGTGTGCCACGCCCGTGTGACTTTGACAGAGGCCATGTGATATTTTGTTTATGGGGCACGACCGTGTGGCCTGGCCGTGCTTGTCGGGGTTGGACCTTGCGGTCTTTATGTTACATGGCCGTGTGCCACGGCCATGCGGTAAATCCTTGGGCCGTTTGTTAAGCTATTTTTGGCCCATTTTCCTCATTTTTGGTCCATTTTTGGTTCTTTTCTCTTCCCTATGCTCTTCTGAGTATAAGATATGAGAAAGAAAGGTTAAGAGCACCAATTCTCACTAAATCATTAATAATTCATCCAAAATATAGGCAAAATATGAGGTAAAAATATGTATAATTTAGCGTTTATCAGTGATAAGCAGTAGCAATCTTGTGCTTAACATCATACTTGTCAAGCAACCACTTAAGCCACTTATTCACAAAATTAGAACCTTCGTCACTAATAATAGCTCTTGGTCTCCCAAATCGTGTAAACACATGCTTATGCTGGAATCGCATGACTATTTTAGCATCATTTGTAGGGTATGCTTTAGCTTCAACCCATTTGGATACATAATCCACAGCAACCAAAATGTACTTGTTTCCATATGAAGAGGGAAACAGGCCTAGGAAGTGAATGCCCCATACGTCGAATAATTCAATTTCCAAAATATTTGTTAATTGCATCTCATTCCTCCTTGATATAATTCTGGTTCATTGGCAATTATCACAATTCTTCACATAAGTGTAAGTGTCTTAAATAATGTAGGCCAAAAGAAACCCGCTTGCAAAATCTTGGCTGCGGTACTTGAGCCACTAAAGTGTCCCCCATTTAGAGATGAATGGCAATGATATAAGATCTCAGCAATCTCACTTTCAGCCACACACTTTCAGATTTTGTTATCTGCACATTGTTTGAACAAAAACGGATCCTCCTAAAAACAATGCCGACTATCATGAAGGAATTTCTTCCTTTGTTGGTATGTCACTTCTCGAGGAATTATCCCACATGCAAGATAATTGGCAAAATCAGCAAACCACGGAGTTTCATGAATTTGACTTACCTCAAATAGATGTTCATCTGGGAAGTTCTCGTTGATTAGCACACGTGATTGAGTTGTCTCATCTTGCTCTAACCTTGACAGATGATCAGTTACTTGATTCTCGACTCCCTTTCTATCTTAGATCTCAAGGTCAAATTCTTGGAGCAAAAGTATCCAACGAATTAGCCTTGGTTTCGCATCTTTCTTGGTGAGTATGTAATTAATGGCCACATGGTCAGTAAATACCGTAACTTTGGTACCTATAAGATATGAGCCGAATTTGTCAAAAGCAAAGACTACAGCAAAGAGTTCCTTTTCGGTTACCGTATAGTTGAGTTGGGCTCCCGTCAAAGTTCTGCTTGCATAGTAGATAGGGTGGAAAATTTTGTTTCTTCTCTACCCCATCACAGCTCCAACAGCATAGTCACTCGCATCACACATTAGCTCAAATGGTGAGCTCCAATCGGGTGTAACAATTATTGGGGTAGAGATTAATCGTTTCTTCAGATCTTCAAAAGCTTCTAAACACACTTTGTTGAAATCAGACACTGCATCTTTCTCTAACAATGAACATAGTGGTTTAGAAATTTTTGAAAAATCCTTGATAAACCTTCGATAAAACCCGACATGGCCTAAGAAACTTCTAACTCCTTTCACATTGATTAGGGCCGGTAGTCTTTCAATTACATCCACCTTTGCTCTATCAACTTCAATACCTTTCTTTGAGATTTTATGTCCCAAGACAATTCCTTCATTAACCATAAAATGTCACTTCTCCCAATTAAGGACAAGATTTGCCTCTTCGCACCTCTTTGGTACCTTATCTAAATTACTCAAGCAATTATCATAAGGGTTACCAAAAATAGAAAAATCATCCATGAAAACTTCAACAAAATTTTCAACCATATCAGTGAATATTGCCATCATGCATCATTGGAATGTTGCAGGTGCATTACATAAACCAAAAGGCATTCACCTAAAACCAAACGTACCGTACGGACAAGTAAACCTTGTCTTGTGTTGGTCCTCAGGAGCTACAACTATTTGATTGTATCCCGAATATCCATCCAAGAAACAGTAAAATTTGTTACCTGCCTGTCGATCTAACATCTGATCCATAAAAGGCAACGGAAAATGGTCCTTTTGAGTAGTTTATTTAGTTTTCTGTAATCAATACAGATCCTCCAACCAGTAACAGTTCTCGTTGGAATCAACTCGTTATGCTCGTTTTCAACAATCGTGATCCCCCTTTCTTCGGTACACACTGCACCGGACTTACCCACGAACTATCTGAAATAGGATAGATGATTCCTGCATCTAACCATTTGATTACCTCCTTTCTCACCACTTCCTTCATAATCGGATTAAGTCTCCTTTGCCCATCAATTCGAGCTCTTTCACCCCCCTCTAAAATGATTTTGTGCATACAGAAAGTAGGGCTTAAACCTCGAATGTCAACTATGGTCCAACTGATTGCTTTTTTGAATTTCCTTAGAACAGTAATTAGTTACTCCTCTTGATCTTTCGTTAGGTCTGTTGAAATAATCATAGGTAAAGTAGAACAGTCACCTAAATAGACGTATTTCAAATGGGACGGGAGTACCTTTAGCTCGAGTTTAGGTGGTTCATTGATTGACAACTTGGGTTGAATAAATGCTCTGACTTCTGACTCCAACGGTTCAAACCTTGTGGTCTGAATAAACTTCCTCAAATTGGCTTCCATCATAACCATGTTTTCTTCACTTTCTTCATCCTCTAAAGGGTCAAACTCTAAGGCTTTCTCCAATGGATCTTCTTCACAATTTCTTTCCATAGAAACCAAGGTCTCTATTTCTTCCATAACTGAACACTCTTCTGCCGGATCAGGAAATTTAATTGCTTTCAGAATGTTAAAAGTTACCTGATCGTCTTGGACTCGCATAATGAGTTCGCCTTTCTGTACATCAATTAACGTTCTTCCCATGGCTAAGAATGGTCTTCCAAGGATGATCGGCACTTCCTTATCTACTTTAAAATCTAAGATAATGAAATCAGCAGGAAAAATAAATTTATCAACTCTTACCAAAATATCCTCGATTGTTCCTTAGGGGTAGGCTATAGATCGATCTGCTAGTTGAAGCGTCACAGTTGTAGGTCATACATCACCTACTCCTAACATCTTGAAAATGGACTTAGGCATCAAGTTGATACTTGCTCCTAAGTCACACAAAGCTTTACCACTGTAAGATTCACCGATGTTGTAGGGTATCGTAAAGCTTCTTGGGTCCTTCAACTTCGGTGGCAACTTGTTCTGCAGGAAGCACTGCACTCCTTTGTTAAAGCAACAGTCTCATACTCACTCAGTCATTTCTTTTTGGATAGTCTATCCTTCATAAACTTTACATAGTTTGGCATTTGCTCTAAAGCCTCCACCAACGGAATGTTGATGTGTAGCTCTTTCAGAACATCGAGAAACTTCTTGAACTGCACCTCCTGTTTCTGCTGATGTTGCTGCAATCTTTGCGGATATGGAGATGATGGAACTTTAGGTTGGATCAGACAACTCTTCTGAGTAGGTAAATCTGCATCCAAAGAAGATGTTAAAGTATCTGAATTCACTAAGTTAGGATTTACCTTGTCAGACTTGGTAGATTCTGACTCTTTTGGTGTAGGAATTTCAACTGCTGGTTGACTTTCCTCTTTCTCGGTAGGATCATCTTCAACATCAATCACTTGGGGATCTAGAACTTTAACATTTCGTAATGCCACTACCTTGATATGCTCCTTACCCAAGTTCCTTGGATTCTCAGTATCGCTCAGCAAAGTTCCTTGCAGTCTATTACGAAGCTCTGTAGCTAACTGACCCATTTGGTTATCCAAATTCTTCAGTGTTGCTGCTTGGCTTTGGATTAAAGCGTCATTCTTCGCCATGTATGGCTTTAATAAGTTCTCCAAACTGTTTGATGACTCAGCTTGGGCTGGCCTTGGAGCTTGCTAAATATACCATTGGGATTGGTTAGGTTTCTGCTGCATAAAGTTGTTTGGTCTATTCCCTTGGTTACTCCAAGAAAAGTTAGGATGGTTACGCCATGAAGGATTGTAGAAGTTTGACTAGGGTCCTTGTCCAATCCTATTTTGCTGCTAGTTCCCCACATAGTATATTGACTTGGGATTTGATGGACAATTCTCAAAAGAATGAACCTTCCCACTATATACACAGGAAACTATTTCAAACGGACTTGGTGGCTGAGTTGCAAAATTATTAGAGTTGTTAGCGGTAAACTGTTTCACCATCGAGGAGATAGACGATACTTAAGCTGATAATGAAGTGAGGGCATCAACTTCATGAACTCTGGCTACATGTCTTCCTAAAGCTGTACGATTTTTTGGCCATTGATAGTTGTTGCTTGCAATCCTCTCGATGATCTCATAAGCCTCATTATAAGACTTAGACAAAATTGCACCATTCGTAGAAGCATCTACCATCAATCTCGTATGTGCATTGAGACCATTATAGAATGTCTCCAACTAGATACTATGCAGAATCCCATGATGAGGGCACTTGCGAAGTAACTCTTTAAATCACTCCTAAGCCTCATTAGAGGTGTGCATGGGCCGGGCGGCCCGGCCCGGCCCGAAGGCCCGCCCGAAATGTGGGAGGGTTTGGGCAAAAATATAGGCCCGAAAAATGGGCTTGGACAAAAAAATACGGCCCGTTTAAAAAATGGGCCGGGCTCGGGTAAGATATTTTCGGCCCGGGCCCGACCCGGCCCGGCCCGAATTCACTAAAGACAAAAAATAATTTATTTTTTAATAATATTTTCCTATTATTTTCTCCCTATTTTGCTATCATTTTACTATTATATTGCTACTATTTTGTTGTTATTGTTTAGATATTGTATAAAACTTATTTTATTGTTAATTTTGTTATTATTTTAAAGACATTTGTTAATTTTGTTATTATTTTAGAGGCATTTGTTTGTTAAGTTACATCTATTTTATTGTTATTTAAGTATACATATTTTTTAAAATTTATTTTTTATTTATTGAGAAATATTTATTTTGGTTTTTTAGTATTTTTTATGGTTTATATATATTTTAAAATTATATAAAAAATAGTGTAAAAATTAATATGGGCGGGCCGGGCCGGGCCCGGGTTTTAATATTTTTATTCGGGTCGGGTTTGGGCAAAATTTTAGGCCCATTTTCCGGGCCCGGCCCGGCCCGAGCCCGACGAACGGGCCTAAATTTTTAATTGAGCCCGGCCCGAACCCGACCCGGCCCGGCCCATGCACACCTCTAAGCCTCATACAAAGACTCGTCATCTACTTGTTGGAAAGTTGTGATCTCGTTCCTTAGCTTAGCGTTCTTGCTAGGCAGGAAATACTTAACCAAAAATCTCTCTGCTAATTCTTGCCATGTAGATATGGAACTTGGTGGCAATGAATTGAGCCATGCCCGTGCTCAATCTCACAACGAGTACGGGAACAACTTCAGCCTCAGTGCGTCCTCAGTCACACCGACTATCTTGAATGAATCACTTACCCCCATAAACAATCGAAGGTGGAGATATGGATCTTTTGTAGGCATACCACTGAACTGGCCCACCGTTTGTAGCATTTGAAACATCACTGGTTTCAATTCGAACTGGGTTGCCACAATATCTGGCCTTCTAATTCCTGGATTCAACTCATTGAAGAGTGGCACAGCATATTGTCTGATGCATCGGTCCCTATCATCGGCGATGAGGATGGGATTTCATGGATGATCGACTTCATTACCTGGGTCTTGATTTTGATTTCCAAGGTCCATCTCATTTTGTCTTTGGGCTGTTCGTCCACATCTTCTTTGTCTAAAGGTCCACTCAATTTCAGGGTCTACAGGGAGTAAATCGATAACCCGATCTATGCTCATAAACTCCTGAAAGAAATTCACAAAATTAAAAAGAATAAGTTAGTAATGTTAGAAATAAACCAAATTGAAAATATATAATTTCACAAAAAATAACTCTGGCGACAAATAACAATCCCCGGCAACGGCGCTAAAAACTTGTAACGGTCAGTTTGTGCAAGTGTACACAGTCGCTCAAGTAAGTAAGTATAAAGAGTTATCGTCTCCACAGGGATTGTATTAGTGCAAAGTCAATTATTTATAAAATTATATTAACGATTTGGTGAATAAAAACTCAATTTGATTGGTAGTGATGATTAAAAAAAGAATTATAATAACTAGATGCAATGATCCCTGATGCAAATTATCCTAAGTATGCAACTATATGAATGGAATAGATTTTAGCATATTTAACACGATATGCAAAAATTCTAACATAAATAAACTAGGACAATTATTTTAATTAAACTTAATCTATTCTCAACATGCTTAATAATATACGGAAAACACATACCATGGCAACTCGACCTTTCATGAGTTTGAAAACCATTTTAGGAGATCTTAGTATTCATGTGAAGTAACAAGGACGGTTTAAGGTATGAAACAATTTAATCACATAAATCTAAAAATATGCAGATAACAGAGCCGTACTAGGGATGTTATGCAACCTACAATTTAATCAGTTTAATTATCTGAATTGAGCATGCACATTTCAACTATGCGTCCATTAGCCGTCGTCTGGTTAGGATCGTTTAGCTAATTCAAGTGCATTTCAATCACGTATGAATGAAATACAGACTTGATTTTAATTGAAAACATGATCGATTGAGGCACAAAACATTTTAAGCATGAATCAAATAAATATTATTTAATTAAAATAATCATCCTAGCTTAAATAAATTTAAGCTATCATTGTTGAAAACAAGAACAAAGAACTTATAGCAAACATTTAAATTAATTTAAGAAAAGAAAGATTAAACCCTATTCAGAACGGCTATCACCAGAGACTCTGAATGGTGAGAACTCCTTCGACTCTTTGCTCGCTCCTTTGCTGATGGCTCTCCGAGGTGGCCAACCAAGGTTTCTTGATAGGCTAAATAGCTAAAACCTCTTAAGGAATGATGGTGGGCGGTGTGGGGAGAAGAGAGAATTGAGAGAAAATGAGAGAAGATAAGAGAATGGATGAATGAGGGATGATTTGAGAAGTGAGGTGAAGGGTCTTATTTATAGGTGAGGTTGGGGTGTGAGTTTACTAAAAATAGAAATGTTCATCCACTTCAAATCCTTCCAAGAGTGGCCAGCCATACATGTAGGAAAGTGGCTGATTTTTTTAGCTTGATTCATGTACCACATCACGCAGGAGCAAGACTCAGTCTCCAGCGAATCTTCAGGTAAATCTCTGATTTCTTTAAATCTTCAGGGACTTCATGCAATTAATCCAAATGTTGAGTTATTAACCTCCATGTGCAGCCGAAATTAGGGGCTAATTTAGTCCAATTGGTACGGCATTGCAATTGAATTAAAGCACTCCCACATAACTAAAAATAACAAAAAAATTAGGGGACCAAATAATGCAAATTAACCACTTTAATTAATTAATTTTACTTAATTAATTAAACCCAATTTTTATTAATGAAACATATGAAAATAATTTACTAAAAATAACTTTATATTTTATTATTAAATTAAATCATGCATGGCCCACTTTATGACTTAAAAATATAATATGCTCAAATTAATATAAAATAAGCCATTTTATGCATGAAAACTATATAATAAAACATAAAATTACATTTTAATAATTTTCATGTCCTAATTTTCATATTTCCACATATTTCATTAATTTAATAAACAATTACTAAGTTTTAGCAATAAAATTAAGTAAAAAATGTCATGAATTATATAGGAAAAATCCTATATATTTTTCTATTTACACCTTCTCAATAGGGTATTCACTGCTTCTCCGCATTACGGGGCTGATGCTTCCGTCTATATCCCTTAATAGGTGATCTTTTCAACTTGAGCAAGGAACGGCCACTTTGTACGTCTTGGGAAGGTTGTACAGTCGGTTCGTTGGCTTTCTACGTCAGAGGTTGGCGAGTCCAAGAGACAAAATGGCGTGGTATTCGTTGTTGGGTAGTGATGATATAGCAGAAGATAGTCCTACAAAAGCGATTATTGGCTAGAGTTAGGTTCCACCATATCTTAAGTCTAAATTCTAGGAGTTGGTGGTCGTAGGCATTCTCTTCCACTATAACTGGCTTATTCTGCTTGAGAAGGGTCACTTAAAAGCCAAGGATTGAACCCAAGGCGAATCAAGGCAACCAAAGGCTGGAAAATCACCATAAGAAATCTTTTTCTCAACTTTATTTTTACTTTTAATTTCTGAAAATTCAATTTAGCTTTTAATTTCGTTCTTATTTTATTTTATTCCTAGATTAAAAACTTTTAAATTCTATTTTATTTTATTCTAATTTAGAGATATTTATTTAATAAAATTTCAAACACTGAACATATTATTTTAGAGATATTTCAAAGAAGTACGTGTTGAAATATGTATAGCATATAATTTTGTATAACAAATTTATATGAAAAATGAAAAAGCACAATGCAGCCATCTTCAAATCCCTCCAATTTAGGTATCAGCTAATAAAATGTTCTGTTGACAAGTATAATTAATATAAAGCCTCTTGTCTCCAAACCAACCCATTTTATCTTTATCAACAAATTGCTTCCATAATATATAAAAAAATAAATAAGTGAATCCAACCTGCAGGAACCTCCCACAAAGATGCTTCTGAATGATAAATACATTACAAAACTTGGGTAAATGATAAAATACCATATTATCAGCTGTATCATAAGTCATCAATTTTGTCATGACTTTCGTAGTGAAGGACTGATGTTTTAAATTGCTCATTGCTAAGATCTCTATATATTGCTTTTCCCACTTGAAGTTTTCCTCACTAAAACATCAAATAGAAGTGACTTAAAGAAGATAAAAATGAAGAAGCAAGTAATTTGTTCGACTGTCTTTCCTCTCCTTTGCATTCATTTTCTTTTTCTTAGTGTTGAAGCTCAAACGTGCAGCCCTAGTGGCAAGATCAAAGGGAAAACCCCTCCACCAGGGCAATGCAACTAGGAAAATGATTCTAATTGTTGCAAGGATGGCAAGTGGTACACAACATCCAAATGTTCACCCCCTGTATCAAGCCAAACAAAAGCAACACTGACGCTTAACAGCTTTGAGCAAGATGGAGACGGTAGTGCACCATCCGAATGTGACAACCAGTACCAGTCCGATGATGACCCTGTGGTGGCACTTTCTACAGGGTGGTATAACAACGGGAAGAGGTGTTTGAAGTATATCAACATCCATGGCAATGGAAAATTTGTGAGGGCTAAAGTTGTTGATGAATGTGATTCTACAATGGGATGCGATTCAGACCATGAGTATCAACCCCCTTGCCCTAACAACATTGTTGATGCCTCGAAAGTAGTTTGGAAGGCTCTTGGAGTGCCTGAGAACAACTGGGGTGGGATAGATATCTACTGGTCTGATACTGATTAATCATTTTTTTATATTTATATTTATAATGTATGTATTAGACTAAAGATTTCTTGTGCGCCTTAGTTAACATTTATGTTACTATTAATGTAAATTTTATATATATGTGTTATGTATTTTGAGCCATAAATTATGTTTTATATCTTCATCATTTGCTCTATCCTTAATTAATTTCAGAATTAGATGAGTACTGGATTTGGTATGAGTTCCATAGGGGTGTAAATGAGGCACTTATGCTTACAGATTATTCAAAAGAAATTCAAATTCGGTTTAAGCAAATTCGAGCCAAGCCCAAACTTGATTGAGCTTTTATTATTATTATTATTAGATCACTTTTCTTCCTATTTTGTGTAGATCATGAAGAACAAACAAAGAAGATAATATACAAATGTTGAGGTTGAACTCTAAATAAACTAAAATGATCGATTAATCTACGGTCTCTTCTTTGCTTCTTTGGTGGCCAAATTTGGCATGTTCCAAACGAGTAAAATTAATTTTAAAATTGTTTCAATAAACTTCAATGACTGGTGTCAATTAAGCAAGAAAATGAGAGAAATTTGACAGAAAAGATTAACGAAATTACTAAAATAACCAAAATTTAAGTAGAAGAAAACATATACAAGATCTCAAACACACATTTAGAATATTTAACTATTGAGCCAGATCGATTTACTTTACACAATAAACAATTCAAATATTAAGATACTTGTGGCGTTATAGTTTTTTTTTTTTTAAATTTTAAAGACTATATATTTTAATGTTTATATTATAGTATTGTATAGTATTATAAATTTAATTTTTATATGATATAAATTTTATAATATGCAATAGAACTAAAAATTGAGTTGAGTTTGGCTCAGTTAGTCTTAACTCTTCCATAATTTATATGAATTTAATTTTTTATCCAAATCTAATTTTTGTGCTTAATATTTTTATATGCAAATTTCCAAATTACAGACAAAATTTCAAATTTTGGTCTAACATATCTTCTTCCGGTGAATTAAAACAATATTATATGTTGTTGCTTTACCATTACAAGAGTATAACGTGCCAAGTGATTGAGACACAAGATTATCATGCTAACAAATTTGCAACTTTCATGGAATGGCGTAATTTTTTAGGTGTTTGTAGGCCACGCAAGAGAATCTAGAAACGATTAAGGATGAGGAAAAAGATGTCACTCTCAAAAGGCTCTAGATGCGCGCTGAGCAAAAGACGTGTTCAAGTGCCGAGGACACCGATGAAACACCATCTCGGTGGTGTTATTGACCGCCTATGGTGATTGAACTAGGGTTTGTAAACAATTAGATCCTTTGAGCATGGGTTCCATTTATTTCCTGCATTTAGATTTGGATTTTAAATTGTATTAGTTTAATTTTAGACTTGGTAGGTCAGATTTTTTATGATTGAGATGAAAATTGATGATTTTTTCATGTTTTTAGGGATTAGTTCAGTGAAATTGTGATACCCAATAGGGCACATCGCGACTTCCTAGACAGTTTTGAGAGGGACCAAAAATCTTCAGTGGTATCACAATATCCACCTATTAATATCGCGATACCCTTGAAATTTCCAAAATAATTTATTTTACATAGTGGTATCACAACACTGAAGGCAAACTCGAAGATGAGGGGTCAAAACAGAGGATATCGCGATATCCAAGTTAGGTCACGTGATACCCGGTTCCAGACATTGCAACCTATGCGTTTTGGAGGCTTTAAGCCTCCAAATACTCCAAAACTCACAAACCTTCTCTTATTTCCCCAAAACATTCATTCTAAATCCTTAAAAACTCTTCCCCCTATCAATTTCTCTCAATCTCCCATTCAAATTTCCTTTGTGTAACATCCCAAATTTAGCTCCACAAAAATGTAAAAATATATAAAAAATAAGGAATTGACTCAATGGTTAGTTATTTAATGTAAAAGCATAAAAGTTAGTTGGAGGTTCCAAGTTTAAGTCTCAACTCCTACAAAATAAATAGATTTTTGCAAATTCTCTTTTTTTTTTTTTTTTGTGTGTGTGTTGCCATCCAAGCCTAGTAAACCTAGGTATAAATACAATTTTTTTTATCAAAATAATCATCCTTTGAATCCTTTTTTCTTCTACTTTAGTCATCCCTAACCCCCTCTCCCTCTCTTCATCTTTAATTTTTTTTTTCCCTTTTTCCTCTATTGTTGTTGTTGCCTACACCTCCCCTTACCATCTTCTTCTTCTTTTTTGTTGCCTCAAGATTGTGCACCATCTCCTTTACTATATTGCTTCAATTTCCCCTTAAATAAATCAGCCCTAAATCTAAAATATTGAACTCCAAAATCGATCCCAAACATTGCCAAGAAGGTGTCATTGTCGTTTTTTTCAACTAGCTTGGGTAATATCTCTTTTCTCCTCAATTTCTTGGTTAATCTTGTCAACTAAAAACCAAAATTTCCAAATCTGGAATTTGGGAGATTTTAAATATTTTTAAAGGTATCTTTCCAAATTTTAATGAGGTCTCAAACCATTTTAAAATTCAGCCCCAATTTTGACCACCATGGGTGGTGGTGCGTGCACATGTGTAGAATAGGGGTTGTTTTGTTCCTTGAATAGGGGCTATAATTTGAGTTCTTGAATACTCATAATCAACTATTAAGCCCATGTCAATTAGGGGAAAACGTTCTTGATCATTTGGGCATTCGAAACTCACAAATCGGTAAGCATAAGTGTAATTAAACGTAAAATTAATTGTTGTTTCGACATAGTTGTAGGGTAAAGAATATGGATTGATTAAATGAAGGAATTTAATCATTATTAGCTATTTATTTTCCAGTATATTATTGAAATAGGTTCTGACTCAAACACCTCGAATCAATCGTAAAGCTGAAGAACTATTTTACGTACGGTTCGCATTGATACATGGTAAGGAATCAAACTAGTTTGAATTCATGAAATAGTTATTAATTTGACGATTGGTTTGAACCTATAAGTGGGTAATTTGGAGTTGGTTAAATGGTAAATTGATTGAATTTATACTGAATTTTGGTTTAGGGTTGTATAAAGGTTTATTATGGAAAATAGAAAGATTCACTAGGGTGCTGGGAGAAAGTGAAAAATAAGGTGTGGGTCATAAACTTGTAAAATTTGTTTGATAATAATAAATGTCATGTTATATTTGATAAATTAGCTTCCTGATTGGTTTAATTTAATAGCCAAGATTTTAGTTTTGTGAGTGGTCGAACCAGGTGCGTTTCAAGCCTTAAAAGATTGTTGTGTTGGCAAAATTGATAGTTTGAGTATATGAATGTGTAATTGAGATAGTTATGCATAATTATATTATGTAATATGAGAATGTTTGGTTGAATGGTATGAAATATTGAGATATAGGTTTATGCATGATTTAAATGCATGAAATATTACTATGGTATATGCACGTGAGATTGCTATTGGTGCACAATGAAATTCATAAAGTATGTAAATTGAATGATATTGATAGATATCATCCTATTGGTAATTTGAAAATTGGGAGACTGCTTCCTTTTACTGAAAGTAAGTGATTATTGAGGACATGTTGCACTTGTCGAATAAATGTGAAAAGTATTGAAATATGATTATGTATGAATTTATATGACATATTGCATGTGCATTGAGATGGGATTTTGTGTTTGACAGAGAAGTTCTGTGGAGTACCTACAGCATATTAAGTCCTCGTTTAATGATGAAATATAGGACAATGTACACTTTCATTGTTGTGACAATTTTTGCTTGCTTCCCAAGCAAGCTGCCATTGTACCTGTAGTGTAATATCCCGAATTAGGGCCTAATCGGAATAGTGGTTTCGTGACCACAAATTCGAGATAGAAATAATTACTTTATAATTATTTTGAGGTTTATGATATGATTGCATGATTGTGTGGAAATTTCGTGAAGAAATTCTATGCATAAAGTGCTTAATTTGAAATTAGGGGCTAAATCGAATAAGTTGCAAAATTTGCATTCTAGAATCTTTTAGTATGAAATTGCTTTGGAATATTAATTAGGAGGTCTTAAATAGCAATTTGACCAATTTCTAAGTTTATGGACAAAAATTGGACATGAATGGAATTTTTGAAAGTTTAGTAAGGAAGGGCATTTTGGTCATTTGGATATTAAATGAAATAAAATGGGAAAAACAACAAAAAAATTAATCATCTTCTTCATATGTTGCTGCCGAATTTTGCTCTCCACCATAGCTAGGGTTTCAACACTTTTAAGCCTTGATTGTAAGTGATTTCCATGCCTGTTTTTAATGTTCTTTACATTTTTGAAATCCTCGTAGCTCGGTTTACCTATTTTTACCAATATTTTGAGCTAGGGTTTATATTTGGAAAAATACCCATAGGTGAAATTTGTGTATTTTGGTGTTTTATGATAGAATATGAGGGTTTAAATTATGCTAGACAACTTGTGCTACTCGGTTTTAAGTAAAAACGAGTAAAACGGCTTAATTAGTAAAAATATATATTGTTCATAAGTGTATGTTATAGTGGGAATTTGAGCTTGCTAATGGTAAATAAATGATCAGCATGTCCTAAAACATAAGAATTTGAAATAAAATTTAATTTCCGAGCCTTGGGGCAAAAGTGTAAATATGCAAAAGTTTAGGGGTAAAATTATAATTTTGTCAAAAATTGAATGAAGGACTATTTTGATAATGTGAGTATTAAATGAGCTAAATGTGCTATTTTAGATCAAGAAAAACGAGATTCAAGTCGTGAACGAGGGAAAAACAAAGTTGTCGAGGAATAGGCTTGATTCCAAATATTTTGCCATAAGGTAAGTTCATGTGTAAATAATGTAACATGAAATATATGCTTTGTGGTTATTATTGAATTATAATACCCCATTTTTGCCCAGGCCCATACCAAAAAATGATAAAAAAAAAAAAAATTCCAAGCCCAGTCCAGAATATATCATTTGGCCCGATCAGAATGGCCCATTACTTGAAAAGATTGAAGGTCCATCTACAAACTTGACGTATATGGAAACATAATCTTCAAGGATACGTAATCTTAGAAATGATATGTAAATCTTAGATATGATATGCAATCTTAGAAGATATGGTATGCAATCTTAGAAGATATGATTTTGATATCTTAGAGATTTAATTTGAAGATACCCTTTAATCTTAGCCGTTGATGTAATTGATCTGTACCATTGGATTTGGGGAGGCTCAACTATAAATAGATGCCTCCCCCCCATTGAAAACACACTTGAGTTTTGGCAAGCAATAAAAATTCTTGAGAGCTCTCAAATTTCTCTCCCTCTTACGTTCTTATTTTCTGCGGTTTGTTCTTATTTTATTCTTTGTTCATCTTCATTTTTCAACCTTTTTTCATTTTGATTTAATCCCTATTTCCTTGTTTTTTAATTCTTTTATATTTTATTTTTTTATAATTTTAGTATTATATCAAATTATTTTTTTATTAAATTCTATATTACTCTTTGTTTTAAAAATATATATTTCATTTAATTGAAAAGTTTTTCTTAAATAAGGCAATGTTTGGTGTTTAGAAAATCGGGAAATAGTGCCCTAACATGCTGGGTTGCGATTTTTCATTTGACTAAATAACCAAATATCCTTTTAATAAATTTTCCTAAATTACGAGGTGATTTCAGTTACAAAAGCTTGAGAATATCGTGTCCTATCATGCTGGATGTGATATTCGTGTTCTTTTGGAACGAAGGATTCTCAGTTTTTATATCAAATTATTTTTTATTAAGTTCTATATTACTCTTTGTTTTAAAAAATATATATTTCATTTAATTGAAAAGTTTTTTTTCTTAAATAAGGTAATATTTGATGTTTAGAAAATCGAGAAATAGTGCCCTAACATGCTGGGTTGCGATATTTCGTTTGACTAAATAACCAAATATCCTTTTAATAAATTTTCCTCAATTACGAGGTGATTTCAGTTACAAAAGTTTGAGAATATCGTGTCCTATCATGCTGGATGTGATATTCGAGTTCTTTTGGAATGAAGGATTCTCGGTTTTTAAACTCAAACTATTCTGATTTTAAAGGGATCTTATTTTGAATTATTTCAAACTTTGACATTAAGATAGAAAACAATTCAATTTGGTTCCAATTTTGGGCGTTGTGAGGGTGCTAACCCTTCCTCACACGTAACCGACTCCCGAACCCGTTTTCTCAAAAATTCGTAGACCAAAATGTTTTATAAGGTGATCCAATCACACTTAAAAAGATTGGTGGCGACTCCCATTTTCATTTTTTTTTAAAGTCGAACCCCGTTTTTCAAACTCGTTCAAAAATGGTTTCGACACGAATAATATGCAAATTATGTGTGCTACTTGTTAAATATAAATTGCTACCGAGTATTGGTTTCGGTATTCTGTGGAAGACGGCAAGGATATGTGATTGAGGAAAATCCCGTTTGAACCTTAGGAATAGATTAGGATACAAGTGACGTGTCATTAGGATGGTTGGGCATCCGAACTCGTTGAGTTGAGTCCGAGTTCACTTATGGATGCAAATGTCCGAACTCATTGAGTTGAGTCCGAGTTCACTTATGGATGCGAATGGCCGGGCTCGTTGAGTTGAGTCCGAGTTCGCTTATGGGCGGGTTACATGGTTGTTTGATTACATATGTGGCACTTATGTGCAAATTATCCATGTATCTGAGTTATATTCCGATGTGTTCAACGGGTAAAATTCTAGTGAAATGGAAGAACACTCAAGATGCAAGTGTCATTTTGATAAGTGTTGTGAAATGGACACTTTGGACAGGTATGTACTTAACCCTCGGGTTGAAACTCGATACAACAACAATAACGTGGTAAGATGATAAATGATGATTAGAAATGTGATATTGTTTTGGTGATACCATGCTAGTGTTATTTGGTATAATTGATTTGTTATGTTACTTGTTATTTGCATGTGAACTTACTAAGCATTTATGCTTACTCCCTCCTTTCCATTTATTGTAGTTTTGGACAAGCCGGCTTGGGAATCGGGATAGGTCGAAGGCTCGCTCACACTATCCGAAGAACTATTTTGGTAAAATGGCTTGTATGACTCGAATATGGCATGTATAGCAATATACTTGTTTTGTGTAATTAATCTTGTGATATGGTTGTGGTTTGGTTGAGAAAATGCCTGATAATAATTAGTCCTTGGAATGGCTAATTTAGATCATGTATGAGACCATGTATGTTCAAAGTGATACTAGTCCATGAATATTCATAGAAAAGTGAAATTTGTCATAAAATAGAATATTGTAACAGCAGTGACATGAGTTTCAAAAATCACTAAAAATAGTAGAGACAGAATTAGGTGATGAATTAAATATGAAATTGAACCTTATTGTGTCTACTTTCATATGGAAGAAGCGAAATAGGTAAAGGAGTTATATGTTGTGAGATATTTGAGTTTTAGTGAAACAGGGCCAGAGCTATTTTTGGATCCCCTGTTCCAACTTTGGAAATTCACCATAAATTGTACAAAAATAATTAGGAGATGTACTTTATATGTTCAGAATCCTTATTGAGTCCAGTTTTAATAGAAACAAACGGCATAGTCACATGAATTTTTTACAGAGAGAAAAGTGGTTCGTGGTAAGCAGAGGTCAGTGCAGTCGAGTCCTGAAACAGGGGTAACTTTAACTAATAAACTGTACTAATTAGCCTAACAAAAAATTCTAGAAAAAAATTAATAAATAGATAAATGAATCTAGATTCAGGGATTACAGATCTTGATTTTGAGTTTTGTAACTCGAGATATGATTTCTTTTGTAACCATGATGCAGATAGACAGCATGTTGCGAATGTAGAAATAAAGGATTCAAAGTTCTTAAATTGGTAAATTATGTTCAGTAACACCTCAAGCTCGACTCCGGCGACGGTCTCGGGCGTGGGGGTGTTACATGTAGTGCTAGAGTTTCACTCCAATTTAAAAATTGGTACGCATGACCGAGTATACGTCAGGCATGCTGACATTGATATTTCCCCTGTCGCTATTTGCAAGTTCTATGGCATATTGTGTTATGAAAGAGACGACCTATTGTCTCTTGACTTGAACAATTTCACAAATATTGACACGGGTGCCATTTTTAGAAAATTTCAACCTACTAAAAAGCCTTAAAATAAAAAATGGTCCCCAAACTATAGCACTTTTTCAATTTATGTACTTAAAACTTTTCCTTTTTTTTTTTTGTCAAAAGTGCTACTTGAACTTTCATTATGTTAACACTATTGTTTCTTTTATGAATTGTCGTTTGAAATAATTGTCTGAGTCAACCAAAGCCTGACACGTAATCAAAAATTAAATTTTAGTATGTTTAAGTACTGAATTTTTTTACAAAAAAATATTTTTATTTTTATTTAACGTTTTAAAATGATTTTATTTTAATTTTAAAGACAACATATTTTAATGTTTATACTAATATTGAGTTAAATTATTGAGTTAAATTTTTTACCCAAATCTAATATTGGTGCTTAATGCACATTTCCAAATTACGGACAAAATTTCAAAATTTGGTCTGCCAATTAAAACAATATTATATGCTGCTGCTTTAACTAGGAAAGTTAATTTGTCAAGATTTATATACTTATTGCTCCTCCTTTGGCTCTTTCACCTTGGTTCTTTCCTGTGAACGGAATTTAAGACAGCAATTCTAACACTACTATTGGGACTGGAAATCAGGAATATGATTTTTATATGTATATATATTTAAAGATATTTTAAAGAAGTATACGTGTAATGTATGTATAGAAAATAATTTCCATTGCAAAAATTTTATGGAAAATGAAAAGCTAAGTGTAACCATCTTCAAATCCATCCAATTTAGGCATCAGCCAATAAAATGATTTGTTGACAAGTATAATCTAAAGCCCCTTTGATCTTCATCAACAAATAGCTGCCATAAGATATTTAAGAAAAATAAACTAAAAGTGAACCAAACCTACAGGAACCTCCCACATAGATGCTTCTGAATGATAAATATATTACAAAATTTGGGTAAATGATAAAATACAATTTTATCAGCTCAATGGTAAGTCTTCAGTCCATCATAAATTTTCATAGTGAAAGACCAATATTTTAAATTACTTATTCCTAAGATCTCTATATATTGGTTTTCCCACTTGAAGTTTTCTGCACTAAAACATCAAAACAGAAGTGACTTAAAGAAGATAAAAATGAAGAAGCAAGTAATTTGTTCCACTGTCTTTCCTCTCCTTTGCATTCTTCTTCTTTTTCTTAGTGTTGAAGCACAGACGTGCAGCCCTAGTGGCAAGATCAAAGGGAAAACCCCTCCACCAGGGCAATGCAACCAGGAAAATGATTCTGATTGTTGCAAAGATGGCAAGTGGTACACGACATACAAATGTTCACCCCCTGTATCAAGCCAAACGAAAGCAACACTGACGCTTAACAGCTTTGAGCGAGATGGAGACGGTGGTGCACCATCTGAATGTGACAACCAGTACCACTCCGATGATGACCCTGTGGTGGCACTTTCTACAGGGTGGTATAACAACGGGAAGAGGTGTTTGAATTATATCAACATCCATGGCAATGGAAAATCTGTGAGGGCTAACATTGTAGATAAATGTGATTCTACTATGGGATGCGATTCAGACCATGATTACCAGCCCCCTTGCCCTAACAACATTGTTGATGCCTCGAAAGCAGTTTGGAAGGCTCTTGGAGTGCCTGAGAACGACTGGGGAGAGATGGATATCTACTGGTCTGATACTAAATAATCACTTTATCCATATTTATATTTATAATGTATGTACTAGACTAAAGATTTCTTGTGCGTCTTAGTTTACATTTATGTTACTATTAATGTAAAATTTATATATATTATGTAATTTGAGCTGTAAATTATGTTTTAAATCTACATTATTTGCTCTATCCTTACTTCTTACTTGGAGAAATTCTTAGTTAATTCTTGAAATCAAATGAGTGTTGGATTTGGTACACGTTCGATAGGGGTATAAACAAGGCACTTGTGCTCACAAGTTATTTGAAAGAAATTCGAAATCGATTCAAGCGTGAGCAGCTTGAGTTATCAAGTGAGCCATGTTTGAGTACCTTATTTCTTGATTTCAGCAGCTCGTGAGCTTGATCGAGCTTTTTATTAATAATACATTTTCAATATTTTTAATATTATATTACAATGTTGTATACAAAGCTAGTTCAAACTCAAGCTCGAATATGTAAATGCTTTATCTAACCAAGCTTAAATAGTTTGTTTTTACCACGAGCCGAGTTGGAGCTTCTAGAATAGTATTCGACCAAATTGGAGCCATATTTCAAGCAATGAATTTTGAGTAGAGCTCGAGCCTGATGAATCTCAGCAATCATGGAGCAGATATCCATAAATCAAATGGCATATGGGTATAAAGTTCATTGTCTTTTTAATTGTTTCTCTTCCATGTTTTCATAGGTCATGACTTGCGGGTAATATCCATTAATCTTCTCATCCTAAGTAAACTAGGTAACATGTTTCTGGTAAGAACGAACACTGCTAGTTCATGGTTGCCTTAATTTATTAAAAAATTTACCTTATACGGATTTACTCATCAGCTGGACATAGATATGCTTTTCTTTTTCAAGATTTTCATATATTTGAAAAGTCTTTGGAAGATTATATCTTAGTATTTCTGTTAACACATGTACATTGTATGTAAGATATTAAAGAAAAACGATGAGTGGAGTTTTTGTTTCACCATCACAGGGTTTTGGCTGAAGGGATTATAGTCCCAGATATTGATGGATCGGCCTGCTTTAAAAAAAGACCATGTGTGCCGACAAGCAGTCTCGATGATAATTCAAGAAAGCAACCGAATCAAATATTGAAAGCTGCTATGACCATCAACAAAGAATTTTTTTTTCTTCCTATTTCATAAAGACAGGGAATAACCAACTAAGGAGAGAATTTACAAATGTGGAGGTTGAACTCTAAATAAACTAAAATCACCAATCAATCTACGTATCTAGTTTGTTACCAGTCAAAGCTCTTCGTTGAACAACTAAAACTACTCTAAATATTGTCCTCCCTTTGCTTCTTTTGTGCCTTTGCGGCGAAATTTGGAAAGTTACAAACAATAGAAACAAATTTAACAACATCTTTGACTAAGTCGTTGTGGTATAGTGGTAAGTATTCCCGCCTGTCACGCTGTTGACCCGGGTTCGATCCCCGGCAACGGCGATCATTTCTTTACGTGTTTCTAGCTTTTGTCAGTGATGCAATCAGGTAATCTACTTCCCTAAATGCCTTATTTGGAGCCTTCTGGGATAGTGAAAAGCAAGATTGTTAAAGCTGCGGCACTCATGCTTAATTCAGAGTTTTACTTTTACAATTTTATTTCATGTTTGAACTCTTTCAATTAAGTTTGTTTATGTTAAACGTTAATCATTGGTTTCTATTAAGCAAGCAGCCCTATGCTTCAGCAACACTTTGCATCAACAGCCTATGCTTCCACCCCTAGATAAAAAACCAAGTCTCCTATATCCCTTAATAAGAAATTTTCATCTAGTGATTTCACCAATACATCAATTTTCCATTGATCATCCCCTGTAATGACTATGCCTTCTACATGCACTAGTCGATACGCTTTCTTCCCGTTAGTGTTCTTAATATAGAGAGCAACGTCGGCCGCTGATTGTTTGAACCCCAGTTATCAAACCTACTCTTTAAGCTTTTCAAACCATGCCTCTAGGGCTTGCTTGAACCCACAAATGGCCTTTTTCAGTTTACACACTAATTGATCTCCTCCAACAGTACAATGCTCAGAATCAGGAAGTTGTAACTAACATGTATACCTCTTCTATGAACTCCTTATTCAGAAACGCATTGGGAATATCTAATTCTCTCAACTTTCATTTGTTGGTTAATGCAAAGTGTAAGAATCATCCTCACTATATTGTCTTTAATTTTTGGATTGTCAGTTTCCTTGAAGTTATGTCCAACAATCTAGGAGTACCCTTTTGCGACCAGTCTAGCTTTATACCTTGCTGAACTTCCACCTACATGTCTTTTGACTTTGAACATGCATTTACATCCCACTGGCTTGTGACCCCTTGGAAATTTCAACAAGCTTCATGTATCTTCTTTTATTATTGCAGACAATTCAACTTCTACTACATTCTTCCATTAAGGTTGACTAGCAGCTTCAACAAATCCTCAGGGCTCATCTAGTGAAAGGTTTACAAAACACGCTTAGCGCTTGTGAATACCAGCCTTTGCACAAATAAGCATAGGATGAATATTCATTATTGTAGGAAGAGGTCTTGGAGTGAGCAATTGAGGTGGGATGGATATTTATCGGAATGATACTAATTAATCATTTTATCCATATAAATATTTATAATATTTGTATTAGATTAAAGATTTCTTGTGCATCTTAGTTAATGTTACAATTAATGTAAAAGTTATATATATATATCTTATATTATGTATTTTGAGTCGTAAATTATGTTATAAATCTTTAGTTAGCTCTATTCTTCTTATTTGGAGAAATTCTTAGTACTCGAATTTAGATGAGTGTTGGATTTGGTTTGTTTGATAGAGATGTCAATGATGTACGTGTGCTCGAAAGTTTGCTTGAGTTAAATTCGAAAAGAAAATTCAACTTCGATTAAGGCATTTTTGAGCCAAGCTCAAGCTTGAGCAGCTTGAATTATCAAATGAACTAGGTTTCTTTAGGGTTAAGATATCTAAGAGGTCCCTGTATTGTAGTGTTTGGATCAATTTAGTCCCTCTATTATTAAATGAGTTAGTTTGGTCCCTATAGAATTAAAAAGAATCAAATAAGATCAAGTTGCACCAAAGTTAACAGTCGTGGTGTAAAAAATATCTTGAATTTTATTTCAATTCCAAACAAAATATTTCATTTTCAAAACTATAAAACTTTAAAAATAACAACTCTATTAAATAGCGAATGGTATCTTTCAAACAATAAATGTTAACTATTTTTCAATTTGGCCGTAATCCATTTAATAATAGAGGAACAAATTTCATCCGAACGACCTCTTAGGTACATTCACTATTTCTTTAGTCAAGATTTTGAGGATCCTTATAGGATTATCATATGTATCAACATAGTCCATAATTATTGTTTGTAATCAAATGGTCAAGTTTCAACTCACTAAATTACAGTTAAAAAGGAAAATTCAAATCCTACTTGGAGTTTACCATAGGGGTGGTGACAACATTATTTGCGAAGTCTTATTCTTAGAGTAGGGTTTACCACCCTTTGATATTAACTTGGGTTTGTTAGGTCTCGTCGTGTATCAAGCCAATTATATGTGCTATTTGATTTTTAAATTAACTTATATAATTTATTCAAACCTAGTAAATATATTATCCTATGTCTAAAATATTATTTATTCTTTTTAATTTAATTTAATTAAATATATTATTTTCTAAACCCAATTCTAATTTCATTGAAGTTATGAAAATTTTATCGTACTAAAATATATGAGCAAATCAATTTAATTAACTTGTTTTTATGGAACTATGATGACTTAATTAATTTAATTTTTACTTCGAACTTCACTTATTTAATTTCTTATTAAATAATAATTTGAAGATACAAATTATGTTTTAAATCTTCATCATTTGCTTTATCCTTACTTATTACTTGGAGAAATTCTTAATTAATTCTCTGAATAAGATTAGTATTGGATTTGGTATGCGCTCGATAGGGGTGTAAATGAGACACTTGTGCTCGAAAGTTACTTGAGTTAATTTAAAAAAAAAAATCAACTTCAATTAAGACATTGTCAAGCCAAGCTCGAGCAGCTTGAGTTATCAAGTGAACTAGATTTGATTAGTACCTTAATACTTGATTTGAGCCGCTCATGAGCTTAATCAATTTTTTTATTAATAATGCATTTCTAATATTTTTAATCTTAAGATAAAAAATTCACCTGGAATCCAACCCGAAATTAAATAGGAAACTCAATTCCAACCCGATCCAACCCAACCCAGCCTAAATTTAATTTAATATTTTATTTTTATTTTAAAGAAAATAAGATTTCTTTTTTATTTTAGACTTAAATTTTTTTTATTTACTTGTTTAAAAAAACTATATATGTATATCAAAGGCATTTTTTAAAATATCTTAAGATAGGTGGATTTACCTCAAACATGACATTGATCTGATTCGACTATTTTTTTAATTTCATCCAACGTGATTCACCCTAAACCTAATTTTTCAAGAGAAAATCATTCGTAACGAATCAAGTCGAGTTGAAACCTATCGAATTCATGCTTTTTTACTTAATCTTGAAATAGCCCTACACGCTCGTGTTTTAGGCTATGTAACTTCTGAAATAGCCCTACACGCCCGTGTGTTAGGCCGTGTGCTAGGCCGTGTAACTGCCTGACTTGGATGCAATAAAACCTATAGGGGACACACGGCCGTGTTGCCAGGCCGTTTGTCACACACGACTGAGTCACACACTCGTGCCTCAAGCAGTGTGTACATGAGTTTGCCCAAAAATCAAACCATTTCCAACTCTAAACCATAAATACAGCTAAAGGCATTTTGTGCACATAATCAAGACATCAAACCTTACCAAAACTTGCATAAAATGACCAATTCAGTAGTCCTAAACCAATCAACCAATATGCCATTCAAGGCACCTCAATTGTAAACATTCAAACTTACCTAAACATGTATACTTTACCAAATTTCAACCATACACATCTAGTTTAATACCATCTTCAAACATACCATATCTTGACCATATTGAAACCAATTCATCACATATCATTTTAGTCATTCAAACATGCATCTTTACTTAATCACATTAACACATACTATTAAGGCATCAAAAGGGCCAAACCAAGTAACTTGTACAAACCAAATCATCAAACAATCATTCAACTAAACATCATTATAAGTCCACCTATACATGCCATTATAACCCTTAGCCAAAATGCTCAAAAACTACTGAATTAACTGTTGGATAGTGTGATAGGTCTTCAACAAGCTTCCAACCAAAATCGAACCTTTAGATGATCTACAGGAAAAGAAATCAACCAAAGTAAGCCATAATGCTTAGTAAGTTCGTATAAAGACACCTTAACTACTGACATAATAGAATAAACAACTAAGCATAATTTTTATTATATTTTAAGCTAACTTTCATTTTCTATTCATTACACCTCTCATAGATAATTGGTGTAGCCTTGCGTATACATGTATTTATTTTTCCTTATAAGCATCCCATATAACCATTTTACTTAAACGTTTCTTCTTACCATAACAGTTTCACCTTTAACATATAATCATTCTGTAATTCATATTTCGTTTCAAACTTTCTTACCATAACCATTTTTCCTTATAATTGGTGTAATTTTTTAGGTGTTTGCGGGCCACGCAAGAGAATTCAAAAATGATTAAGGATGAGGAAGAAGGTGTGACTCTTAAAAGGCTCTAGTCGCGCGCTGAACAAAAGACATGTTCGAGTGTCGAGGACACCAATGAAACACCATCTCGGTGTTGTTATTGACCGCCTATGGTGATTGAACAAGGATTTGTAAATAATTAAATCCTTTGAGCATGGATTCCATTTATTTCCTGCATTTAGATTTGGATTTTAAATTGTATTAGTTTAATTTTAGACTTGGTAGGTCGGACTTTTTATGATTGAGATGAAAATTGATGATTTTGTCATGTTTTTAGGGATTAGTTAAGTTAAATTGTGATACCCAATGGGGCATATCGCGACTTCCTGGACAGTTTTGAGAGGGACCAAAAATCTTCAGTGGTATCACAATATCCACCTCTTAATATCGCTATACCCTTGAAATTTCCAAAATATTTTTTTACATAGTGGTATTGCGACATGGAAGGAAAACTCTAAGATGAGGGGTCAAAATAGAGGATATCACGATATCCAAGTTGGGTCACATGATATCTGGTTCCAGATATTGCTACCTATGCGTTTTGGAGGCTTAAAGCCTCAGAATACTCCAAAACTCACAAACCTTCTCTTATTTCCCCAAAACATTCAGTCTAAATCCTTAAAAACTCTTCCCCCTATCAATTTCTCTCAATCTCCCATTCAAATTTCCTTCATGTAACATCCCAAATTTAGCTCCACAAAAATGTAGAAATATATAAAAAAAAATAAGCAATTGGCTCAATGGTTAGTTATTTAATGTAAAAGCATGAAAGTTAGTTGGAGGTTCCAAGTTCAAGTCTCAATTCTTACAAAATAAATAGATTTTTGCAAATTCTCTTTTTTTTTTTTGTGTGTGTTTCCATCCAACAATTTTGTTATCAAAATAATCATCCTTTGAATCCTTTTTTATTCTACTTAGCCGTCCCTAACCCCCTATGTAACACCTCCAACTCGGCCTAGGAGTCTAGATCGAATTCGGAATGCTACATTGATCACCGAAGTGATTGTAGAAAAATTTTACAAAGCAACTTATCTTCGTAAACCGAAATCGTAAATAACCACACAGTAAAAATTTACTATAAATCTTAATATAAAACATGTTAAGTTATGCAAATAAAACATAAATCAGAAACTATACCACGATATTATAAATCCTTATAGTTTAAACTTTAACAGAATGATGAATAAAACCAAAGTAAAAAACCCATAGTTTATCCACCAAGACTGTCTGAGACATCTGTGTACCGAGTCTAAAATCTAGAATCCAGAACTGTACCTGAAAGGGGAAATAGAAGATGGGGTGAGCTACTTGAGCTCAATGTGAGATCAAACTAGTAAAACTATAGTAACAAAAACTGAACAGAGACAAAGAAGTTTGGAAACAGTTCCGAAATAGAACATACTTACAGACCGTTTAAAACAAGAACAGACCATATGTAACTTTACAGTCATATTGCTCTGTCAGACACAGTAACAGTATTTTCCAAGTGTTACAAACTGGGCCTAAGCCCTTTCTAGAATCAGTACCATTGTGGGCCTTAACCCATCACATTAATTATCTAGTCAAATGGTCGCAAACAAACCTACAAGGTTCTCATAGGCACGAGTTCCTTTTAGTTGAATATTACAATAGGATATTTCAATCTATCAGGCATTTAGATATTTTAGACAAATAATACAATCACATACTGTCACAGTATGACATTCGGTCAATCAAATTCAATCAAATGCATATGAGTGCAAATGAGTTATAAAATAACCCACCCATCCAGCCAACACACCATCTCCGTCCACCCCTACACATCTTGTGGGGATATAATCTACCCACCCATCCCTGCACTCCGAGTAGGACCTTGAAAAGCCCATCCAACCTTATATACCATAAGATGTCATCCCGAGTTTCCCGGCAACAATGATTATCAACATTGTCCTCGACCCTTAGGGAATTGAGACCGCCTTCGACCCTTAGGGAATTGGGGCTAGCAATGCGCAGTTAAACCGTGGTACAGAAATGTAGTGAACTACCAGATCAGATAATAGTAAATAGCGTAGCTAACGTATATGCGATACAGTGCAATTCGGTAAACCACTATACTGTCGAGTTGCAGTACAACTGCCAGATTAATCAAATCGTCTAGGACCCTTTGGGTATTGGGACTGCCCATGACCCTCTGGGTATTAAGGCTTCAATATGCAGATAAACTGCCAAATCATAAATCTCCCTTCTCTTCAACATCCCAACCCAAAAATGGTTTATGTGAATGTATGTATGCAAATGTATGAATGCAGATGCACCATTTCAAAACACAATTTTAGACATTCATTCAGAAGCAATCAGTTACAATCAATCAATCAGTTACAAAAACATGCATACCTATATACCCAGATTCGGTACCTAACATAACACCCATTCAATTACAAGCAATGCATAATTTGAGGTCAGAACAGGGTCGTGTTCACCCTCAGTGAACTTAGTCGAGGGGTTTGGAACATATGGGCTCACAATAGCATTAGACCTGCTCTAGATTCAAAATTTGGCAAGCTAGGGTTAACCGAATAATTTAATGAATTTGATGCTTCTAATCATTTAATTTCATGTTTTATACTTAGGTGAGCATAGGAAAGTGAAAAGAGCAAGAAACGGGCAAAAAATGGATAAAATGGGCTAAAATCAGCATTTAACATGGCCTAAAAACTTCCATACTGGCTGACCACACGCCCGTGTGTCAAGGCCATGTCGACTTAAAACCCACTCAGTGTTACACACGGCTTAAAACTTCGCACATAGGCAGACCACAAGCCCGTGTCCTTGTCAAGCACTGTTTCAATTCTACTTAGAAAAGGCTAATTTTTACATATTTTGGGCACTCCTGAGTCTATATAAACACCCTAGGAGGGGAGTAAAGGACACACACAGATTAGAAAGTAGAGAATTACTCAAAGAAAGCTATTGGATTCATCCCGGAAGTTGGAATCTCCTTCAAGACTAAAGATCTCCCTTCAATTTCCTTAAAGTTTTTGGGTTTCTTTATGTTTTGTTATTTTCCAAATTTTGAGATGTTTTCCTTTGTGATCATGAACTAAATCTCTTAGATACGTAAGGGGGATGAAACCTAGGATGAATCTTTTTATTTTCTAAATTATATGATAAATATTTGATTTGTTCTTAATTATATGTTCTTGATTCTTGTTTTAGTATTTTAGGATATTAATTCAAGTATTGATATGCTTAGTCAGTGAAGCAAAAGTCCCTGTTTAAGAGTAGATCCAACATAATTAAGTGGAGTTGATTGCAATCCTAGAGATAGGACAACAAAAATCTGTCAAATTAGAGTCAAATCTAATAGGGAAATCCATAGATCAAGTTAATGCTACAATAGGGGTTTTAATTAGAAAGAGATTTCAATTAAACAACTTAGAGTTAGTTGTTTTTAGTCTCAAAATAGGTAATAATATAAATTAAGGATTTCTACGGATCAAGTCAAGTGAATAAATCGTCTAATTCAGAGTTGAATAATAAGTGAAGTCTAGGTGGATTCTTCCTTGGTTATTGTCCTTATAAATCGGTTTTCATAAAAGTATTTTCTCAATATACTCTCTGTCGCGTTCTTAGTTTAGTTAGTTTTTAGTTTAAAACAAATCCCCTTAATCTTTAGGCTAGATAATAAAAAGATAGTTAATACCAGTACTTTTAGTCCTTGTGGATATGATATTCTAGTCTTGCCATTGCTATACTACTTTTCTATAAGTGCGCTTGCCTGTATCATGATCATAGTTAGTTTTAGGATCACCATCAAGTTTTTGGCACCGTTGCCGGGGACTAAGATATTAGGAACACTTGATTTTTATTACTTTAGCTAGTTTTACTTTCATTGCAATTTACTTTTTGTTTTTAATTTAAAATTTATTTTCTAATCTCTCTATTATTTGTTTCTAACAGGTGTCTCTAGTTTATGACTAGAAGGAACCCATCAGGACCCTTTCTATTTGACAGTGAGATAAAAAGCATTAGCTTGCAAAAACCAAAGAGAAATAAGGCAAAGTCTGTAGTACATAGAGGAAGAGCAAGAGAACGTGACCAATACAACCGAAGAGATGGCGGAAAATCATCTACTACCACCTGTGGTAGCCGCAGTTCTGGTGAATCAGAATCCTGCTCCTCGTACTATGTATGATTATGCTAAGCCTAATTTAGCTGGTATTGAATCGAGTATTGTTAGATTGCTATTTGTGCAAATAATTTTGAACTAAAACCTAACACTATTCAAATGATACAACAATTTGTTTAGTTTGATGGTTTGCAAGACAAGGATCCCAATACGCATTTGCAAGCTTTTTGGAGTTCTGCGATACTTTTAAAATTAATGGCATTTCTGACAATGCCATTCGCCTTCGTTATTTCCCTTTTCTTTAAGGAATAAGGCTAAACAGTGGTTGAACTCTCTACTACGAGGTTCCATCACTACTTGGGAACTGATGACCGAAAAATTTCTTTTAAAATATTTTCCGCCGGCTAAAATAGCAAAGTTGAGGAATGATATCTCTTCTTTTGTGCAGATAGATTTAGAAATGCTTTATGATGCATGGGAGAGATACACGGACCTATGGAGAAGGTGCCCTCACCATGGGTTACCTCTATGGCTTTAGGTTCAGACTTTTCACAATAGTGTGAACCCCTCAATAAGACAACTAATCGATGCAACCGCTGGTGGGACCTTGAATAACAAAACACCTAGAGAGGCCTATGAATTTATTGAAGAAATGTCACTGAATAACTATTAGTGGCAAGTCATGAGGACGAAGCCGACAAAAGCTGCCGATGTTTTTAATGTTGACACGGTCGCCATGCTATCTAACCAGGTAGAGCTTTTGAATAAAAAGATTGATGGTTTGTATGGTTCTACGCAGGTACATCCAGTGATGCGGTGTGATTCAATTGGAGGAGGGGTGCACAACACAAACTATTCATCCTACAATCCTAGCATAGAGGACGAACAAGTCAACTATATGTGTGACATCCCTAATTTGACCCTAGTCAGGAAGTAGGTTCGGGACCACAAAACCGAGTCACACAAATAATTGATTGTTAAATTTCATGTCTATTTTATGTTACAATGTATGTGTGAAATTTTGATGCTTTAATTTTTGTCAATTGAATGCGAATTTAATCAAAAGGGCTTATGTGAGAAACATTGAAAATGTGTTGGTTAATTTTTAAAATGGCCAAATTGTTGCATGGATTAAATATGGGGACTTGCATGTCAAAGTCCCCATTTTTCATGATAGTGGCTAGCCATGATGGTTTTAGGTGAGAAAATATGTATTTTATTTGTTGTAATGATGGCTAATAAATGATGTTATATACATTTTGTTAAAGAATTAAATAAAGGCTTATAAAATATGAAATAAAGGTTTTTATAATGGGGAAAAGGGGATGAAAACAAAGTTTCATCCATTCTTTCTCTCAATAGCCGATTCTTAGGATCAAAGAAGAACAAAAGGGGGCCCTTAGACATACGGAAATTATATTAGTAATTGGAGGTATGTTTGGCTTAATTTCTTGATAATTTTGGTAAAGTTGAGTTGTTAAATAGATTTTGAAGTTAGCCCATGCATTTATTTTTGAATTTAAGAAGAATGATACATTCGGCTATGCTTTGATGTGCTTGGATTGTTGTTCATTGAGGTTGTGTTGAGGAATAAATATATGTGAGTATAGATTAGTTAACTTTTGCCATGAGTGACTAATATGAGTGAATTTCATTCGGCTAGAGTGGTAGTGTATGGAAATTTTGCTTAATTTTTAGATTTGATTATGAAATTGTTAATTTGTGTTATTGTGTTAGCCGAATATGTTTTTAATTAGTAAGTTGAGAGATTGAATTGTTTAAAGAGCCATAGCATAACCCATGAAAGAATTTTGAGTTTGGTGGTATTAAGCATATTCGGCTGTGGTGTCAAGGTGTTGAATATTTTTGATGATCTAGATAATTATAAATTATATTTGGGGCTTGGTAATTGTGCTAAAAATGAATGCTTAAATTGTTTATTTGCATGGTTACCGAATTAGAGACTAAATAATAATTTGAGTAAGTGATTGAGGAATGGTTAGAAGAATTTGAATGCTAAACTAGTTGATTTGTTTATAATGTCCGATTATGATCATTTATAGAGATGTAAATGAATTGTTGTTATGTGAATAAATATTTATTTGATGATATATATATATGTATTCGGAAATGGGATAAAATGTGTATTAAGGTAAGTTTCATGGTGATTATGCTTGTGATGTTGGGTTAATTCGGCATTGAGTAATGTGGGGTAAGGTGATTAATCGGCTATGAAATTAGCTAAATTGAATAGGTATGTTTAATGATATGCTTAGTGTAATGTATAATCTTATAACTCGGTTTGGTATTGAGATAAAGCTTAGATGTATGATTGGATTTTTGGTATGTGTTAAATTGGTTAATCAAAGATTTAATATGACGAAATGTTAATGAATAACATAATTGGTTTGCACCTTAAATAGTTGAAAAAAGCTTGCCGATTATGATTAAATGTTTAAATTGTAATGGTCATATATAGGTATATATATATATATATGCCTTATGTATGTACCATGTACACATAAGGACATTCGGCAATATGATTAAATTCATGTATAAGAAAGCATGATAAATTAAGTGACTCTTTGCTTGTGAATGTGAATTAGATATAGATTAAATAAGCATGAAATCGAGTCATGGCATGTTTTATTAAATATGATACATATTGAAAATGATATGTGATTGCCAAATGTGATTGTTAAGTGAATAATATTAGTTAAGTACTTAAGCAAATCTATTGTTTTACTTAAGCTTAAGAGCAAAGAGGATCAAAGTCGGATAAGGGAAAAGAGAAAGTAAACGAATAGCCGTGGATATCTAGTCGTCGACCACTTCTGAGGTAAGTTTTAAGTGATTAAACATTGAGTAAATTCAATCATAATAGGACATAATGAGTTGATTTAATAAGATATGATGTGGCCATGATATGTTCTAAACTCAAATGGTAAGTTCATAAGTGTTTGGACTTGGAAATTTAAGAGCAAATTGTAATAATCTGCTTAGGACAGCAGCAGTAACGTGATTTTAGAAAATCACCATAAATTGTTGGAGTGGAATTAGAGGTTGAATAAAATACGTAATCAAATTTTAATGAGTCTAGTTTCTTATAAAAGAAACTGTGTAAGCAAAGGAATTTCCTATAAAGAGATATTTAAAGTTGTGTGAGACAGTGTTAGAATTACTCCGAAATCCCCTGTTCTGTATTTAGAAAATCATTATAAATTGTACAAAAATTTTTATAAGATAAAATTTACATTCCTAGACTCCTTAATGAGTCTAGTTTCAAATGAAATAAACAAGAACATATTTTGAATTCAGTACAATGAGAAATTTGATTTGTAGTGAAGAGTGGTCAGTATAGTCAAATAGTGAAATAGGGGAAACTTTAAGAAAAATTCTGGTATTGATTGGCCAAACCAAAAATTCTGAAAATTTTATGGATAGAAGATATATGAGTCTATTTTCAGAGAAAATTAACGGCACTTCATTCGGAGTTTTGTAGCTCCAGTTAAAAATAATTTAATGACTGTTGCACAGGAAAAACAGCTTGCAGTGAATCTGAAATTTTGTTGTAAACATTGATAAAACTATTTGAGTTGCTTATAAGCTATTGCTGAAATTGATGTACAAGATAAATATATAGGTGGTGAGGCCAAAATGGCTAAAATTTAAATGTGTGCAAGTTATCCGAATGGCTATCTTATAAACGTAAGCTATGTATATGTAATATGTGTTGATAGTTTTATAAATTGAAGGTGAAGTGACATATATGTTGTTTAGCCGAATGGTTGTCATGAGAAGAATGTAAGTCATGTGTGTACTTGCTTATTTAGTTGGAAGTTTATTGAAAGGGATATATATATATAAATATGTATTAAAGTCGAATGATATTATGACATGAAGTTAAGGTGCATGTTATATGCTTATATTCGAATGAGGTTAATGAATTACAAATGTGATAGTCTGTGTGAAATGTGGTAACATGTGATTAAATATACATGGAATTTGGAAAGTGTCCGGGTTAAAACTCACTGGCTATGTGATGTGGCCTAATGGCTCTTGTGAAATGAGACTAACTATATTGAGATACGAATAAGTTCGAATGAAGTGATACCTCATTAATGTGTTTCCGTGATGGGAAAATCGAAGGTATGTGAATTGATGTGTATACAACTTTGTGAATTGATTATGATGATATATCCGGGCTTAAAGTCCCGCAGGCTTGGTGCTGGTAACTGGATTCGGATTTTTAAACCTAGTAGGCTATGGCTAAGTGACTTGAATTATTTCAAAACGAAGACCATTTGTATATCTTTAAGATAAGGATTTAATTAGTTTCATGAAAATCTACTAATTTGAGTTGTATTCGGCAAGATGTGCAAATACAAGGTATGGATTGCATTTGGTCATTTATGTATATGTGATAAGGAATATGTTTGGTTCTTTTTATACTTATACGTAACTTTATTACTTGTCATGATTAGATTATTTAAAAATATTAATGTGATTATGAACTAAAGAACTAAGCTCCTAAATACATACATATATATATATATATATATATATATTTATGTATGTGCACGAAATGAGTGCATATGAATAAGTGGTTAGAGGTATTGGAAGATTGAATTGGTAAATGGTAACTATGGAAACTGTAAGTGTACAAAGGTTAAGTATATGGTAAGTGATACTTACTTGCTATGTGAACTCGATTTCGGTTGAATTACAAATGTGCTTAGGGAATCACTTATGAGATGGTTATAAGTTATATTCAACGAGTATTGACTCTATCAAATTGTTTATGTAAGATTAAAACATGAATATGTGCTTCCAAATATGGAAATCGAATGTGATTATAGTGTTATTTTTTAGTTCGACTGATTAAACTAGAAGTAGCATTGATGTTTTTAAATGCGAAGGGGTATATACTCTTAAATTTGGATGAAATAGATGAATTATGTGTGCATACATGGGGTTTAAACTATTTGACCGAATGGTGATATATCTTGACATTTCAAAACGTGATTTGTGCAAGGCCTAATCTTAAGTGACTTAGTAATAAATCAACAATTACGGATGTTCAGCACATTAAGTTGGCCAGGTATGTATCATGTTCTTGTGTAGGCTTATTAAGCCGATCGAGACTTCACTTGGATTTTGTGTAAGTTATAAATGTATTTAATTCAGTAAAGTTAATTGTTTTACTTAAGACTTACTGAGCCTTGAAAGCTTACTCTGTTGTTACATTTCTCTGTTTTATAGATTATCGATTTTGGCCTTTGCTCGGGGACCGTCAGCAACTCGTCACACTATCACTATCCACTGTTTGGTACTGCTATGTTTGGATTATCTTATGGCATGTATAGAATAGACTAGTAACGGAAGAATAATTTGGTTAATGTATATAAGCCATGCGAAAATGGCATCTTTTGAATCTTTTCTTATAGAAGTTTAAATTTTATCCCTAGCTGTATTTAGTGTTTATCCAAATGAATGATCGTAAAAAAAAAAATTTACTGTTCTGTCATGAGTTACAAGTCCGGTAATGCCCCTTACCTATTTCGGTGACGGTTACGAGAATGGGGTGTTACAATATGGGTAACAATTCTAGACCTCAGAATAATTTATATAGTAACACTTATAATGTAGGTTGGAAGAACCATCCCAATTTCTCGTGGGGTGGTCAAGGAAACCAAAGGCAACAACTTCCCCCAAGCTTTCAATCGCCTTACCAACAGGAAAAGAAACCAAACCTTGAGGAAATGCTTACGAAATTCATCTCGGTGTTAGAAACTCGCTTCCAAAACACTGAAACCGCGCTAGAAAATCAGCAATCATCAATTCAAGGGCTGGAAAATCAAATTAGTCAACTAGCCAAGGTGATTTCTGAACGACCACAAGGTAACTTGCCAAGTAATACTGAAACTAACCCAATGAAGCAACTCCATGCCATCACTGTGTGCGATGAAGAAGGTTTAGTAGAACCTGAACCAAAACCAAGGCAAGAAACTATGGTAAGCAAAGGTAAGGTTAAGGTAAGCCACAACAAACTAGTAGGTAAAGAGTATAACCCTCGTGTGCCATACCCAAATGCGACAAGGAAAGACCGCACAGACGAACAATTTGGTCAATTCCTTAAACTTCTAAGAAAATTACATATTAACTTACCATTTATTGAAGCTCTTTCACAAATGGAAAACGTCATTCAATTCTTAAAAGAGCTTTTAGCAAACAAACAGAAGATAGATGAGTCATCGCAAATTGATAGATCTAAGGAGCTTTACGATTCCTTGTTTAATTGGTAGTTTAACTGTTGATAATGCCTTGGCTAATTTAGGGGCTAATATTAATGTAATGCCTCATAAAATGTTTAAACAACTAGGTCTTAGGAAACCCAAACAAACTGGGATGAGTATACAATTGGCAGATAAAACTATTAGATTTCCTAGGGGTATTGTAGAGGACGTACTTGTAAAAATTGATAAATTTATATTCCCAGTTGATTTTGTTATGCTAGACATGGATGAGGATAGTGACGTGCCCTTAATGTTAGGTAGACCCTTTTTAGCAACTACTAGGACTATCATTGATGTTGGTACAAGTGAACTTACACTTCATGCAGGTGATGAAATAATTACCCTTTAGGCTCGTGATTCGATTAAGATATCGAGTAAAGAAGATGACTTTATAAAACCTGTTAATGCAACTAATCACATGGTTCAACCTTCTTTGCAGGAAACACTTTCGAGAAGCACAAATAGGCCACGTTCTAGTTCATGTGACAACAAGAGAGCCATTCATGAAGAGCGAATGCTACAAATAGAAGAACTAGACGAATGGCGGACCTATGGCAGAAAGGAATCTAGGATACACCATGCAAAACTAAAACAACGCCATGACGAACTTAAGGTTAGAACGAATCAATTTAAGGTTGGCGAAAAGGTACTTTTGGACACACCAGACCCTCGAGTTGTCACTTTAAAGCCCAATGCATGAAAAGAAACTCCTTTCACGGTACTGCCCATAAAGTATAGTTGAGGTGACACATAATGAATTCGGCACTTTGAAAGTAAATTGCACTTGACTTAAACCTTACTTTGATGTCAAGATTGATAGCAGCAAAGAGGAGTTTCAACTCCTTGAACCACCGTGACTATGCGAATAAGAGGTAAGTCAAGCTTAGACTCTAAATAAGCGCTCCTCAGGAGGCAACCCCTAGCAATAACACCACTAACTAGTTTATTTTATCTATTCTTCATGTTTTAGGTGCAGGTTTTTGACCCACACGACCTGGGCACATAGGCCTGTCCTTGGCCGTGGGGAAACAGGGCTAAAAATACCCAAGTATTGACATGAAACGGCTATAGACGGTCGTGTGGACCACACAACCTGGACACACGGGTGTGTCCTAGGCCATATGAAACCTGGAGCTTAATTTTTCAAATTTTAAACAAATCAGAGTCAAACACGAGCAAGGCACACGGCTATGTGCACGACACAGCCTAGCCACATGGGCGTGTAAAAAGTAACACGGGCATGAGGCACATCACACGGGTATGGGAGAAGCGAAGAACAATGCACACTGCCGTGTGGACCACAGGGCATGGACACACGGGCGTGTTCAAGGCCGTGTGACAAATAGGCATTAAAACTTCCTCGACAAACACGAGTTGAAATCTAGCCACACGGGTGTGTGACATGCCCGTGTGACCCAACACGGGACCGTTACACGACCATGTTGTCTTTAAAACCCCTAACCCCTTCTTCCTAACTCTCCAAACCCTAAATGTCGTCGCAACCCCCTTTTCCCTCCACTCCGGCCCCATTGTCCTATTCTCGCTCAGCCCACCCTTTCCCTTAAACTTTATCTTCCTTCCCCCTCCCTTCTTGGCCAAAACCACCCACAACCCAGCCCGAAACAACCTGACCTCCCCTTCCCTTGTTTCACCAACCCCACGACCCTCCTCAATACCGGTTATCTCACTCTGACGATCAGGATGACCCCGAGGACATTACTGATGAAGTCCTCCCCCTCACGAGGATCCACATCAACCACCACCACCTAGTCACCGACCTACCACTGCCACATTGACCGATATCTGAGTGACTTACCCGCTTTAAGTAGCAGTGCTTTGAGAGATTCGATAGCATCGATGCCACTCTTCGACAGATTTGCCACCACCTTCACATTTCCCCTTCGGCACCGCCGAACCATAAGGCGTCCAATGATGAGGACCTTTTAGTCCATTTATTTTTATTTTTATTTATTTTTATTTTCATCTTTATTTTTATTTTTCTTTTCTTTATTTCTTATGCTCTTAATTTCCCCTTTAACAACTTATTGTTTATCTTTTGAACTAAGTTTAATATACGGGTAATCCTTTACATCTCTTCCACAGTTGTGTTTATTTTCTTAAATAGCTCAGAATCATGAACTTCTTTAGCTTTTTTCTCTAATTTCACTTTCACTATTCCAAGGATTTCATCCAAAATTCAGGGGAGTTTCATTTCTCTCCCTCTCTTATGATATTATGCTTATATTCTTATTATCCATTTTTGTACATTGAGGGCAATGTATATCTTAAGTGTGGGGAGATTATTCATATCATTATTAGAAAATCTCTTAATTTTGTCTTGTTCTTAAGTATTGTTCTCATATTACTATTAGAAAGAAATTTTGATTGATTTATGATTTTTTTTGATATATTTTGGACTAAATCTTAGGTATTTGTGCATTGATTGTTTAAACTATAAGACATTAGAGAATCAAGCATGATAAGTTGATTTTTGAATTAAAATTTTCTAGGTTGTTTCCCCAAATTGAGGTATTATCTTGAAGTTTGAAATTCACTGGATTGACATCAAAAGCCATAATTTTAGTGAGATCTTGAGCCTTTAGAGCATATATTATTTATTGCTCACTTTTATTGTTACTTATAAGTGTGGTAATATTGATTTGTTATTCTAAAACTTGCTTCGATTATACATATTGAGACCACACCATTGATTTGACATACCGAGATGATAAGGGCACTTAGGTTTTAACCCCCTCACTCCATAAAAAACCTACCCTCATAATTAACCTTTAGTGAACCCCCTTTGAGCCTAAAACCTCTTTCTTAATTTACCCTCAATATTAACCCATAGCCTATTTTTTATTTCTTGAGAATTCCCTTTACTTAACTTGATCCCCATTTTGTCGAGATTTGATTTGAATAATTGTCTGGCTATGATCTTCTATTTAGTTAGTAAATATTTGATTTGTTCTTAAAAAAATGCATATACAAGGTCATTTCAGTTGTTAAATTATCATTTAGCATATTATTTATTACGAAGCTATATAATGCTTGAACTTGAACAATGTTATTCATGAGGAAAAACTCAATTCTAGGATTATTTATTCAGTGATGTAATTTCTCAATATTAGTTATTCTTCTAGTTATTTAATTTTTCAGTTCAATCTCGATTCTAACCTTGTTTTTCAGCTTGTGTCCACACCCCTAACCAAAGCCCATTACAACCCTTTAAAGACCTTTTGATTGGTGTTTCATCTCAATTCATAGTGGTGGAGATTTGATTTTCATGCAAGCCTATGGTAATAACTTTTCATGTTGACTATTGAGTGCCTAATTTTTGAACATTAAACAACTTTAGTGATTTGAGTGAATCTTTAGTGAGGGTGTTAACTCTGTGAAATTTTGAATTAAAGGTAACTACTTAAATGTAGGGAAATACCTATGTTTTCGTGCTAAAATGTTCAACTTGGATTGGTGGAAACTTTGATGATCTTTTAGTTGAATTCTCAATGTATGATTACTTGTGGATTATCTCGAAATTTATTGATAAAAATTATAAATTCAGAAGAACTAATTTTAATTGTGAGTTGAGGATTTTGCTTGAGGACAAACAAATTCTTAAGTGTGGAGATATTTTTTGGATGATTTACCGAATAATTTAATGAGTTTGATGCTCCTAATCCTTAAATTTCATGTTTTATAATTATGTGAGCATAGGAAAGTTGAAAGAGCAAGAAATGGGCCAAAAAACGGACAAAATGGGCTAAAATTAGCATTCAACACGGCCTAGGCACTCCCACACGGATAGGCCACACGCTCGTGTGTCAAGGCCGTGTTGACTTAAAACCCACTCAGTATTGCACACGGCTTGAACCTTTGCACATGGGCATACCAGACGCCCGTGTCCTTGTCGAGCCCTGTTTCAATTCAACTCAAAAAAGGCTAATTTGTAGGTATTTTGGGCACTCCTAAGTCTATATAAACACCCGAGGAGAGGATTAAATGACACACACAGAGCAGAAAGCAGAGAGTTACTGGAAAAAAGCTGTTGGATTCATCTCGGAAGTAGGAATCTCCTTCAAAACTAAAGATCTCCCTTTAATTTCCTCGAAGTTTTGGGTTTCTTTATGTTTGTTATTTTCCAAATTTTGAAATGTTTTCCTTTGTGATCATGAACTAAATCCCCTAGATACCTAAGGTGGATGAAACATAAGACGAATCTTATTATTTTCTGAATTATATGATAAATATTTAATTTGTTCTTAATTATGTGTTCTTGATTCTTGTTTTAGTATTTTCGGAGATTAATTCAAGTGTTGATATGCTTATTCAGTGGAGCAAAAGTCCCTGTTTAAGAGTAGATCCAACATAATTAAGCGGAGTTGATTGCAATCCTTGAGATAGGACGACAAAAATCTATCAAATTAGAGTCAAATCTAATAGGGAAATCCATAGATCAGTTAATGCTACAATAGGGGTTTTAATTAGAAAGAAATTTCAATTAATCAACCTAGAGTTAGTTGTTTTTAGTCTCGAAAGAGATAATAACATAAATTAGGGATTTCAATGGATCAAGCAAAGTGAATAAATCATCTAATTTAGAGTTGAATAAAAAGTGAGGTCTAAGTGGATTCTTACTTGGGAATTGTCCTTATAAATCGGCTTTCATAATAGTATTTTCTCAATTTACTCTCTGTCCCGTTCTTAGTTTAGTTAGTTTTTAGTTTAAAACAAATCTCCTTAATCTTTAGGCTAGATAATAAAAAGATAGTTAATACTAGAACTTTTAGTCCTCGTGGATACGAAATTTCGGTCCTGCCATAGCTATACTACTGTTAGATAGGTGTGCTTGTCTTTATCATGATCATAGTTAGTTTTGGGATCACCATCAAATCCAGGCCGTGTGGGGATCCAAACGCCTATGTAAAAGGTAGCACACGACCGTGTGATAGAGGCACACGCCCGTGTGCTGCAGGGGCACGGCTGTGTGAACAGGCCGTGTAACTCATTATCCAATTTCACTAATTTAAGGTGCAGGGCAGACACGATCGTGTGAGGGGTCACACGCCCGTGTGGCCATCAGACACGGCCGTGTGTCCCATAACACACGCCCGTGCAAAATCTCTAGGCCCCGAATCAGTCACACGGCCATGTGTCCTGAAGAACACGCCCATGTCGAAGCCCTATGATAAACCATAATATATACATATTTTTACCCCATGCTTGGCACATTTATGGATGATTTATCATTAGATTTATGGAATATGATGCTCCTAATCCTTTAATTTCATGTTTTATACTTAGGTAAGCATAAGGAAGAGAAAAGAGCAAGGAACAGGCCAAAAACAGACAAAATGGGCCGAATTCAATAATCAACACGGCCTAGACATCCACAAACGGGTAAACCACACACTCGTGTGTGACACACAGAATCGAACACACCTGAGCAACCTCATACGGGCGTGTCACACGGGTGTGTCCCTGTCAAGACCTGTTTTAGTTTAACTCGAAAAAGGCTAATTTTGGGCTAAGAGAGGTGTTTCAAAAGCCTATAAAAAAAAAAAACCCAAGGGGAGAAACAAGAGGAGACAGATAGTAGAAAGCAAGGACTTACTCGAAGAATGCCGATTGGTTCATCTCGGAAGCAAGGATCTCCATCAAGGCTGAAGATCTACCTTCAATTTCCTTCAGGGGTTCTTGGGTTTTGTTTATGTTTTGTTGTTTTCCCAATTTTGAGATGTTTTCTTTTATAAATATGAGCTAAACCCCCTAAATACCTGAGGGGGATGAAACCTAAGATGAATCTTGTTATTAATATCTGAATTATATGATAAATTTTTGATTTATTCTTATTTCTGTGATTAATTCTTGTGTTAATATTCCAAGATATTAATTCAAGTCAAATGTGCTTATTCAGTGGAGCAAAAGTCCCTGTTTAAGAGTAGATTCAACACAATTAAGCGAAGTTGATAGCAGTCCTAAACATAGGATGACAAAAATCTATCGGATTAGAGTCAAATCTAATAGGGAAGTCCATAGATCGAGTTAATGCAACACTAGGGGTTTTAATCAGAAATAAATTTCAGTTAATCAATCTAGGGTTAGTTGTTTTTAGCCTTGAAAGCGGTATTAACATAAATTAGGGATTTTTACGGATCAAGTCAAGTGGATAGATCATTTATTTCAAAGTCAAATAACAAGTAAAGTCTAGGTGGATTCTTCCTTGTGTATTGTCTTAATCAATCGGTTTTCCAAAAGTATTGTCCCCAATTCATTCTTTGTCACATTCTTTATTGATTAGTTTAGTTTAATTAGTTTAAAACAAATCCCCTTTATTTTTAGGCTAGATAATAAAAAGAAGGCTAGTACTAGTACTTTTAGTCCCTGTGGGTTCGACATACTGGTCTTGCCATCAGCTATACTACTGTTCGATAGGTGCGCTTGCCTTTATCGTGATAATAGTTTAGTTTTATAGGTTTGACCATCATAAATATCACTATCAATTTTTTTGGCGCCGTTGTCGGGGAACTAAGATATTAGGAACACTTGATTTTTATTACTTTAGCCATTTTTACTTTATTGCAATTTATTTTTGTTTTTAGTGTAAATTTTTATTTACGAAATCTTTCTTTTTGCTTTTCATTGACAGGTGACTCTAGTTTATGACTAGAAAGAATCCATCAGGACCTTTGCTTTTTGATAGTGAGATACAAGCATGAGCTCGCAGAAACCGTAGAGAAATAAGGCGAAGCCTACAGTACATAGAAGAAGAGCAAGAGAACATGACCAGTACTACTAAAGAGATGGAGGCAAATCAAGTATTGTTAGGCCTGCTATTGCTGCAAATAATTTTGAACTAAAACCTAACACTATACAGATGATACAACAGTTTGTTCAGTTTGATGGTTTGCAGGATGAGGACCTTAACACACATTTAGCAAACTTTTTGGAATTATGTGACACCTTTAAGATCAATGGCGTTTCTGATGATGCCATTCACCTTCGGTTGTTTCCCTTTTCTTTGAGGAATAAGGCTAAACAATGGTTAAACTCTCTACCACGAGGGTTTATCACTACTTGGGAACCAATGACTAAAAATTTTCTTTTGCAATATTTTCTGCCAGCTAAAATGGCAAAGTTGAGGAATGATATCTCTTCTTTTGTGCAGATGGATTTAAAAACATTTTATGACACATGAGAGAGATATAAGGATTTATTAAGAAGGTGTCCTCACCATGGGTTACCTCAGTGGCTACAGGTTGAAACTTTTCATAATGGTTTGAACCCCTTAACAAGGCAAATGATCGATGTAGCTGTTGGTGGAACAATCAACAACAAGACACCTGAGGAGGCTTATGAGTTTATAGAGGAGATGTCATTGAATAATTATCAGTGGCAAGTCATGAGGACAAAGCCACATAAAGCCGCTGGTGTTTTTAATGTTGACCAATCGCCATGCTTTCTAGCCAGGTAGAACTTTTGAATAAAAAGATTGACGGTTTAGTTGGTTCTACGCGGTACATCCAGTTATGCAGTGCGACACGAATATAAGTGGTGTGAGCAATCCAGAGTACTCCCCCTATGGACATGGAATGCTGAACGAGCAAATGAATTATATGGGTAATAATTCTCGACCTCAAAACAATCTTTATAGTAACACTTATAACGCATGTTGGAGTAATCATCCAAATTTTTCATGGGGAGGTCAAGGGAATCAAGGAAATCAAAGGCCACCACCCCCTCTAGAATTTCAGCAACCTCCCTATCGGCAGGAAAAGAAACCAAACCTTAAGGAGATGTGAGAAAAATTCATATCGGTGTCAGAAACGTATTTTTAGAATACCGAAACCATACATAAGAACCAACAAGCTTTAACTCAAGGACTTGAGAATCAAATTGGTTAACTTGCCAAGATGATATTTGATAGACCACAAGGTAGCCTACCGAGCAATACTAAACCCAATCCTAGGGAGCATGTTAAAGTAGTTACATTAAGGAATGGGAAAACGCTAGCTGAGCCTGAAAAGAAGTTGCTACAAGAGCTTGACAAAGAAAAAGTTGAGGAGGCCCAACCCAAGGGTAATGTCTCACCAGTACTTAGAGAATACAAACCACCCATCCCATATCCAGCAAAGCTAAAGAAAGACCGCATGGACGCACAATTCGGTAAATTTCTTGAAATTTTTAAACAGTTCCATATCAACTTACCTTTTGTTGAAGCTATTTCGCAGATTCTTACGCATGCAAAATTTTTGAAGGAACTTCTAACAAACAAAAGGAAGTTTGAAAGAGCTGTCCATAGTAGAACTCAACGAGGAATGTTTAGCTATCCTCCAGAACAAATAACCAACCAAACTGAAAGATCTAGGAAGTTTTACTACTCCCTGTCTAATTGGTAGTTTAAATATTGAAAAGGCGTTAGCTGATTTAGGTGCTAGTATTAATTTAATGCCTCATAAAATGTTCAAGCAACAAGGTCTTGGGGAACCAAAACCCACTAGGATGAGTATAGAATTAGCTGATAGATTTGTTAAATATCTTAGGGGTATCATTGAAGATATGCTAGTAAAGGTATATAAATTTATATTCCCTGTTGATTTTGTTGTGCTTGATATGGATGAGGATGTTGAAGTACATCCTAGGACACCTATTTTTAGCCACTGCTAGAGCTGTTATTGATGTGGGGGATAGTAAACTTGTGCTTAGAGTAGGTGATGAGGAAATCATTTATAAAATTTATGATGCCATGCAGTTCTCTAGAGAACAAGATGATTCCTATTATTTTATTGATTCTGTTGACTACTCTATTCAAGATTCTTTTCAAGAAATCGCTCTTAAGGACACGTTGGAACTGTGTCTCGTTCAAAGTGGGGAGAAGGGCAAAATCACCACTGAGATGGAGAAGGTAATAATTGATTTGAATTCTAACGAACCATCTCCAAGACAAATTGACTATATTGGGATAAATGATGAACTAGACAAAAATCCTCTATTGATGAACCCCCCAAACTGGAACTAAAGCAATAATCACTTAGAATATGCATTCTTTGGAGGTGACTCTACATTGCCAATGATCATTGCTTCAGACTTGCAACCCAAGGAGAAAAAGGAATTACTCCAAGTTTTAAAAGAACATAAAAAGGCCATAGCTTGGAAAATTTTTGACATTAAAGGGATCAGTCCTTCTTTTTGCACCCACAAAATTTTGATGAAGGATGAATACAAACCATGTGTGGAAGCTCAAAGATGACTGAACCCCAACATGAAAGAAGTTATCAAACCTGAGGTAATTAAACTTCTAGATGCTGAAGTTATTTATCCTATTTCTGGTAGTGCTTGGGTAAGTCTTGTGCAGGTTATTCCTAAGAAGGGAGGCATGACTGTTATTGCCAACGAAAAGAATGAATTGATCCCTATAAGAATAGTCACAGGTTAGAGAGTATGCATTGACTATAGGAAGTTAAATGATGCCACCAGAAAAGACCAGTTTCCTTTGCCCTTCATTGATCGAATGTTAGAAAGACTGTCAGGGCATATGTACTACTATTTCTTGGATGGACTCTCTAGCTACTTCCAAATCTCGATAGCTCTTGAAGATCAAGAGAAGATGGCATTCACATGTCCATATGGTATGTTTGCTTATCATATAATGCCTTTTGGATTATGTAATGCTCCTACTACTTTTCAGTGTTGCATGTTAGCCATCTTTGACGAACTCGTGGAGGACATTATGGAGGTATTTATAGTCGACTTCTTGGTATTCGGTATCTCTTTCCATCTTTGCCTTAAAAATTTAGAATGAGTTTTAATAAGATGTGAAGAAACGAATCTTGTTCTTAACTGGGAAAAATGCCACTTTATGGTTCGTGAAGGTATTGTGTTAGGTCATAAAATTTCTAGTAAAGGGATAGAGGTTGATAAAGCAAAATTTGAAACCATTGAAAAAATACCTGCTCCAAATTTAGTTAAGGCTATTAGAAGCTTTTTAGGACATGCTAGTTTTTATAGAAGATTTATTAAGGATTTTTCTAAAATAGCTAAGCCTTTAACGAAATTACTAGAAAAAGATGTGCCCTTCAATTTTGATTAGGAATGTTTAGAAGCATTTAATACTCTTAAAGAGAAATTAACTAATGCTCCGATTATAATTGCACCTGATTGGAATTTACCTTTTGAACTAATGTGTGATGCGAGTGATTTTGCAGTAGGTGCAGTTCTAGGACAGCAAAGAGACAAGCATTTTCAGCCAATTTATTATGCTAGCAAGACTATGACAGTCGCACAAGAGAATTACACTACCACAGAAAAAGAATTGCTAGCTGTAGTTTTTGCGTTCAACGAATTTAGACCATATTTGATTTTGTATAAAGTTTTCATTTATACTGATCATTCTGCTCTTCGTTACCTTTTAACTAAGTCTGATATGAAACCTCAATTAATAAGATGGATTTTATTATTGCAGGTATTCGACTTAAAAATACAAGATAAGAAAAGGGCTGAAAATCTGGCAGCAGATCACCTTTCCAGGCTTGAGAATCCACATCTTAAGGAACTTAATGAAGCTGAGATTAACGACTCGTTTCCTGAATAACAACTTTTAGTCATATTTGATTTGAGGTACCTTGGTTTACTGACATTGCAAATTATTTAGCTACTAACATAACCCCAAAAGGGTTGACACATTAGCAAAATAAGCAATCCTTTGCTAATGTGAAAAAAAACTTTTGGGAAGATCCTTTTCTTTTTCGTATATGTGTAGATCAAGTCATTCGAAGATGTGTTATAAGGTTCGAAGCAAATAAGATCTTGGAACACTGCCACTCAGGACCAACCGAAGGATACTACAGTGGGACTAAGACGGCTCATAAAACACTTGAATCAGGTTTTTATTGGCCCACACTATTCAAAGATGCCAACAAGTATATTACTACTTGTGACAAATGCCAAAGGACAAGTAATATCTCGAAACGTGATGAAATGACTTAAACATATATGCTCTCATGTGAAATATTTAATGTATGGGGTATTGACTTCATGGGTCAATTCCCTAGTTCGTTTGGGAATAAATACATCTTAGTAGCAGTTGATTACATGTCGAAATGGGTGGAAGCCCAAGCTTTACCTACTAATGATGCTAGAATGATAGTGAGATTCCTTAAGAAGCTCTTCTCTCGATTTGGAACACCTAGGGAAATTATTAGTGATAGGGGTACTCATTTTTGTAATGCTCAGTTTGATAGAGTTTTACAAAAATATAGAGTGCACCACAGAACAACTACCCCTTACAATCCACAAACCAGTGGCCAAGTCGAAGTAGCCAATAGAGAACTTAAACGCATTTTAGAAAAGACAGTCGAGTCAAATAGGAAAGATTGGGTGATAAAGGTAGATGACGCTTTATGGGCTTATAGAACTGCATTCAAAACTCTAGTAGGAACACCCCCTTACAGACTTGTTTATGGAAAAAGTTGCCATCTACCGTTTGAACTTGAACATAAGGCATTTTGGGCTATCAAATTTCTAAATTTTGATCCTAAACTTTTAGGTGAGAAAAGATTAATGCAGTTGAACGAGTTGGATGAGTGACGTGCTAATGCATATGAAAATTCACGCCTACACAAGGAAGCAACAAAGCGACGCCATGATGCTCATTTAAAACAACATAAGTAATTTGAAGCCAGTGATCTTGTTTTACTATACAACTCGAGGCTCAAATTATTCCATGAAAAGTTGAAATCATGGTGGTCAGGCTCATTTGTAGTGAAAATCATCTTCCCATACGGAATGGTAGAGGTAACTCATCCAAACCACGGCACTTTCAAGGTAAATGGTCATCGACTTAAACTTTATATGGGTGAGGATTTTAAGAATGAGAGAGAGAAGCTTTGGCTTCACAAACCCTCATAGAGGTATGAACAAGGTAAGTCGAGCTTAGACTCTCAATAAGCGCTTCTAGGGATGCAACTCGAACACTAAAGTTGTTTACTTTCTTAAATTTCAATTTATAACTTCTAACCAAATTACTAAAGCGCAGGTTTCTATAACCACACGACCTGGCACACGGGAGTGCCTGAGGCCGTGCCCCTACCACGAGTTAGTCCCACGGGCATATCCTTGGCCGTGTGAAAGTATGACTCAATTTTTTACCAAACTTACGATGTCACACGGGATGTGACAAATCACCACGGCCGTGCGATATGGTCATGGGTGAACCTGATTAAGTCCTACAGTCGTGTGAACCGATACACGGGTGTGGGAAAAGTGCATAGTTCTAAACACGACCATGTGATGCGGTCGTGGATAACACCACGAGCAAGTAACACGGGCGTGCTAACACCCGTGTTAAAACAGGGCTTTGAAATTTTGCAAACATACTGAGACATGGGATGCGATAAATCTACACAGGCGTGCCTAGCAACCATGTGCAAACCTGACAAAAGCACATGGGCACATTATCCAACCCCACGACCGTGCCCATAAGCCATGGATGATCCTGAAAAAGTAGCACGAGCGTACGACATGCCCGTGCCCATAACCCATGGACAACACTGAGAAAATAACACGAGTGTGCGACATGCCCGTGCCCGTACCCCGTGGGCGCCTCTGATTAAAACCCACGGATGTGTGAACCTATACACGAGCGTGGGAGAAACGAAAAAAGCAATACATGGTCATGCGATATGGCCGTGTGCACTAACACGCCCAGGGAACACGGGCGTGTCCAAAGGCTGTGAGCGACTTAAACTAAAATTTCATGAAAAACACAGGCTGAATTTGAGGCACACAGGCGTGGGCCATGGCTGTGTGACCCAACGCAAGCTTGGCACGGTCGTGGCCACTATTTAAACCCCTTTCTATTCATTTTTACTGTTCATCTTCCCCAATAAGAACACTAGCCACTGATACCTGTTCTCCCCATTCTTACCACAGTTCGCCATCATCTCTTCTGTAACACCCCAAGCCCGGCACAGACGTTATGGCCAGATCTGGTGTGTCACATGGAAGTCACATTCAAAATTGGTCTTAAAATAGAATCAAGTTAAACCATTTTTTTAAAAGTTAAAAATCAGATCGTCTTATTTGCTAAAATCGATTATTTGAAGTTATGAAATCTATTTGCTTATTTATTGTTTTTGAAAACATTTAGCGTGAATTACTTGAAACCATTTGTTGTTAGTTTTGGAAACCCGTTTAACTCCTTAAGCAGTTGAAATTATAAAATAGCTCAAAATAGAGAAAATTAAATGAAAATCACAAAATGGCCTTATTACATAAATAATACCCAAACTAGAATTCAATAAAAACCAACGTCCGAAGGCGAAAGTCATGTGGCCATCCCGAGTCCCTCGTAGCTCAAAATCATTTATGGCTAGGGGTTACCTGCACATTTAAATTAAAAGGCCAGTTTGTGAGAACTTAGTGTATAACATCCCCAACTGGTGATAGAGAGCAGATATGCAGAACAGACTAGGCCAAAGCCCAATACAGAATAGATCAGTCTGGGCCTTAGCCCTATTCAGAAACAGAATGGGCCCAAGCCCATTACAGATACAGAACAGGGGATACATGAATAACCCAACCTAGTCCAACCATCACACCACCTGTACTAGCCCGTCACACCATGTGGGGAATAAATCAACCCACCCAGCCCGCACACCAATACACAACCAAGCTGCTATTAATAGATATCGTGGCAGAGCCACTAAATACAGATTACATGGCGAAGCCATTATACAAAATTACGTGGCAGAGCCACTATTATAGAGCTACCTCCAATCTCAAACCCACCCCATGCAGAATAACATATCATAATCAGTATAACATGCATGCATATTACAGACACAGATACAGTCATATTTATCTATCAGACAATCAATCTTTAGAGGTATAAAGGTCTTTAGACAGTAAGAGGTAAAATGGTAATTTTGACCCATCATGGGTATTTTGATCATTTTATTAACTTTCGAAGTCATGATACCTAATACGACCCCCTAATAAGTCTAACGTCGCGTTAAGCACCTCAAATAGTCTTTAAGCCATAATGGTGTATATGGGCCCAACAACCCTTATTGGGCCCAGGTGGGCCCACACGCTCGTGTCGCCCATTCTGTCTAGTTTCACGTACAGCATCAAAAACCTTATCAATCAACATACCAACGATCACTTATCGAGCAGTTTACCCATATGTGCTCGTAGGCCCATTGGGCCCATTTCGGCCTATCGAGGCCCATAACGGCCCAAGTACATGAAAATGCGCGCAAAGGCCTCAACAATCTATTGCCCATGATTTGTGGCCTCGGTTCGGCCCACAAGCGTTCGCACGCCCGTAAGGCCTTGAATGCTGACGTTTCGGCATTTTGGCTTTTGCTGACCTACGCTACAGAAGGGTGTGGTTACACACCTGATTACGATTTAAGTAGAATAACTCACGAACACTGCCCCTATAATTCGACATGATCAAAAGTCAGCTTTAATCCACTTAGTTCATCAACAATAACCCATACTTGGAAATACTACTTACACCAGACGAGAGTATTATAGCCCGTTCCTTACAACAAAGGCTTGAGATAGGCTGCACTCTTCTTATCGATACACTGCTTTAATGAGAGGATTTATTAGGTAAAAACGTTATGGATAAAACGATCACTTTTGAAAAGCAACTACAAAGGCAAAGAACATTTGGCCTCTCCAAAGGAAATTAGCATCTAAAATAATAAAAAGATAGAGAAAAGATTTGCCTACCAACACCCAATTGGCACCTAACACCATAGAGAAAAATCGGCACTTGACAAAGTGCCCCAAAACTGAATATGCCCAAATCAGCCAAGGGAATAAATCACTGGAAACGAAACACCGTTTGACAGACTTGATGAGAAAGGGAAAAAGAAGATTCAATTCAAAAAAGAAGAAAAGTAGAACAAGGTTTGGCTATTTGAGAGTATTGTGAAAGATGATATAGGAAAAGAGGGATATAAGTTTCGGCCAAAGAGTGAGAAAAGGAGCAAAAAAGATTCGGCCAAGGTGAGAGGAAAGGGAAAAGAAGAGAAAATAGAAAAGTAGGGTTCGGCACTGGTAGCTCAGTTGAATGAACAATGGAGGGGGAGAAGCATAGTAGGGTTCGACCAATGAAGGGTATTTTAGCAATAAAGGAGAAGTCAGATTCGGCTAGAAGAAACGAAAGTGGAGAGGGAAAAGATAAATGAGATTCAGCTTCTAATGAAATTTGTGAAAAGAAAATGGTTATCCAAGAAGAGCACTTATCGGCGAGAGAGAAAAGAGAGGAGTAAAATGAAGTTTGGCAAAGTTGCACACACCCTAAAATGATCCCGAAAAGTCCCAAAATGGTCACTTGCAACCCCACGCTCGGAAGAAAAAAGACACGAGACTACTCAAAAGAATGAAACCCGAAAATGATAACTAGCAAGGAATTCGGCACCTAATACTCACCAATTGCCGATTATGCTTAGCTCAAACCACATAGCTGAAAATCTCACTTCCAAAACCCCAAATTTGGCTAACTCCTATCCATCCCCAAATCCTTTGAAAATCTCCACAATATTCTCCACATATTTCTCACCTTGATCTTCTCCAACTTCCCACTTCAAACTCAAATCAAGCTTTGACCAATTCAAATGCTTATCTCTTACCAAGTCAACAACCACCTCCAGTGTTTGAACTTAAATCCATCTCTTACTTAGTCCATGCAGCAAAATAACAACCCTTAGCTAAAATGGGATTCGAGCCCCATACCTGCTTCCCTCAACATATGACGCCACCCCCTTATGTGGCACCACTTTTCCACTCCACTAGAGGCTCTCTTATGTCATGAAAACCCCGAAAAATTTTACTTAAGTCCTATTAGCTAACATCCCTCCTCCCCTAAGTTAAAAATTAAAATTTTTCCCAAGGTTTGGCTTGAACCCAGGCCTTCTAAAGGTCCCCCAAACACACCCAAAACATCAATTTAGCACACCTAACAATGCAATTTCCACTTTATGCAAAACATTCAAAAACCCTAAAATTTGTGGCGTTACAAGTCTACCCAATTAAAGAAATTTCGGCCTCAAAATTTACCTGGTTAGAACAAGTGAAGGTATTCTTGATGCATCGTGTCCCACTTGGCTTCCTTTGTACCATGATTATGTCAAAGCACTTTGACTAGTGGAACGAATTTCCTTCTTAGTACTTTAACATCACGATCCAGAATTGTAACACCCTTAATCCCTGTCCGTCGCCGGAATAGGGTTACAGGGTATTACCTAACTAAACACTACTTTCGGACATTCAAAAATAAACATATACAGTAAATCTTTATTCACCTTATAGTAGTGAACATCAAAGAAATTTAAAACATTTAAATTTTATTTAGCAATAAGGCAAGCCATTTTCGCATGGCTAGAATATAAATACAAACTCAAAATATATCTTGATTCAATATGACGAGTTAAGTCTATACATGCCGTCTTTCAAAGTTATAGACTTTAAAAGTACGAAAGACAGTTACGATAGTGTGGATGACTTTGAACTTGAATCCCCGAGCTTGTAGCTTTCAAACGAGATCTATAAAACAGAGTAACAAAGACACTCGAAGTAAGCTTATTACCTTAGTAAGTCTTAAGCAAATTAAACAACTTAACTTAATTAAACACATTAATTAAGTATAAATAATCTAATTATAACATTATTTGGCCGAATAGGCCTAAACTCAATAGTACACATTTTCATTGACATCTCATTTGTTTAGAATCTGAAATCACGGAGTCACATCATCAAATATCAACATGGCATTAATTTATTTAACTCATTAGAGTTAATTTAAGGCACCATAAAAACCTATAATTTCAATGATTGAATCACATAGGTAACACATATACATCTATGTATATAAATTCCACAGAGGCCGAATTCATAGATATACGACTATTTCTCATATGCATTGCATAATTAACTTTTACATACCTGAACAACTTAATTTAGTGAACGAATTCGGATACCGTATAGCATGAGCTTCGTAATTTTAGTCTCTTTAATAGATCACCAGCATTCAGTCTGCTAGGTATAACCCGAGCTTATCACTGGCACAAGCCTGTTGGACTTTGAGCCCGACACTCATCATCAACAATCATGCTTGCTAAGCTAGAGGCCCGAATTCTACGGTATGATAATCATTTCAAAAGGTTTCATACCCCTTCAAGCACCTACTTCTCGTTTCCACTTACAATTCACATAATTTGAACATTAATATCATTTGCACCTAAACTCATACCAATAGCTTTATTTTCACTTAATACTTCTCATTAACATATTTAAAACATATCATTATATATTTTATAACTTTCGAATACAAACTTTTAACATTAACCACAATTTCACTTCTTAACTTACTATTCGGTAATATAATCATAATACTTACTCCTTTCATTTGATATATAATTCAATTTGATAATACGCAACTTATTTATACATATCATTATGCCTTAAAAGGCCGAATACTATACTATACAATCACATGCTCATACTAGGTCCTCTTGATTTTCAATCTTATTTAATCACGTTCTAATTATACATATTATTCACTTCATAACATATATCATAATATTAAAGCAAGGCTTACGCGTACCTTATTATACTCTATGAAATTATTTAACTCACACAAAGCTTTCTTGTTCATTTTAACTCTTTTAACGCTCGTCAATATATATAATCTCGAAGCATTACACTTATCTAATAATAATATCAAGTACATTATAGTTACTCTTAAGTTTCCAACAACCTTACTCAAGATACCTTTTTCACTAATGCATACGGTCTAATTCATTTATCAAAATACTTGTTTAATTCTTCACATTATCATATTCATTAATTTAATCAAACTAGCCACAGTCGGCTTATGAGAACCATTCATCACTATTTTAGCACTTAGACTATTTGAACTCATCCTTCTTGCTACTAAATTTATTTAATCTTTAAGCATACTAAAGTAAAGTTCAAACACTCAAGAACTTACCTCGACTGCCATCGAATGATTACGAATCCACTATACCACCACTTTTGCCTTTCTTTTATCTGAATGTGGCTCTTGAGCTAAATTAAATAAATTCAACTAATCACCTCTCTATTATTTAAAACCACATTCGGTACTTTAAAAGAAAACATTGACAAGTCTCAAAACACAAACAACACTTATCAAAATCATGTAATTTACACACTTCACATGGCATTATTACGTTTATTAACCTTACTTTCATTCAACCACTCTTCTTGAACCGAATGCTCCTACACTTATATAATTATACTCTTAGACCGTAATATAACATCAAGTGTACATGCTGTTCCTATAGCCGAATATCACTTTCTAATTAATTAAAATCTTTTAATACTTAACACACAAGTCCATTCAGCATTTGTTCATTCAACTCATATATATATATATATATATATATATTCATTGACAACCTCTATATCTATAATTTATTTACGTCCTTTTTCATGCTACATTCGTCATTTGCTCACATATATGTTAAAATTTTAACATTCAAACTTAATACAAAAAATCTCATAAAGCCGATTATCAAACATATGAACATTAATCATGTAACACCCCCACGCCCGAGACCGTCGCCGGAGTCGAGCTTGAGGTGTTACCGAACATAATTTATCATTTAAACAACTTTACATCATTTATTTTAATTTTCGGAATAAGCAGTTTTTCTGCGTCATGGTCGCTAAAAAAATCATATCTCGAGTTACGAAACTCGAAATCATGATCCGTAAATTTTTCCTGAATCTAGACTCATATATCTATCTACTAAATTTTTTTCTAGAATTTTTGGCTGGGCCGATTAGTACAGTTTATTAGTTAAAATCTCCCCTGTTACACAGCTCAACTGCTCTGACCTCTGTTCACTACGAACTAATTTTATCCCTGTACAAAATTCAAACAGGAATACCATCTATTTCATTAGAAACTAGACTCAATAAGGAATCTAGGCATATAAACTATAATACCTAATTATTTATGTGAAATTTATAGTGAATTTTTGAAGTCAGAATAGGGGATCACAGAGTCAGTCTCACTTAACTGAAAATTTCTCATAATATACAACTCTTTTTCCTACTCTGTTTCTTCCACATGAAAATAGACTCATTAAGCTTTAATTTCATACCTTATTAACCTTTTAATTCCATTCCTACTATTTTTAGTGATATTTCAAATTCACGTCACTGCTGCTGTTTGCATCTGTTTTCAAGCTACTTTTATACTTTTCATAGTTTTCATGTGATAGTTACCATTTAAGCATACATACCATTAAACACATGCATGGTTAGCCATTTCATTAGCTATTCACTTCCAAGCATTTATACACCATATATTGAACATATCATTCTATAAAAGACTAAGTCCCTATACATGCCATACACAAAATGAATCGTCTAGTTATACCAAAATGATTCCTTTGATAGTGTGATCTGAACTCCGACGTTTCCTTCGATCCCCGAGTAAGCTTGACAAGAACTATAATAAGAAAGAAAATAAAGGGGTAAGCACTAGGCTTAGTAAGCTTACAAGCAAATAAATTGCAACATTTAACATATTGAGCAATTATACATAATATCGTCTAGCATCATAAACTTTCTTTACTTCTCACTTACTACCTTCTTTCTTACCTGACCTTTCGTTATTCATAAACATAATCTAACTTCCCCTTTGCTGATAGTTCACTGAATTTAACTTGTACAATGACCCGTTGAACCACTCGGAATACTAAGGATACTCAGGTTATTCCTGTCTGATAAAATACTGCCAATGCCATGTCCTTGACATGGTCTTACATGAAATATTCCTGTCTCCAAAGCCATATATACGATATGGACTTACATGGCTCAATACTGTCCTGTCTCCAAGGCCATATACACGATATGGGCTTACATGGCGCAATACTGTCCTGTCTCCAAAGCCATATGTTTAATATGGACTTACATGGCTCATTACTGTCTGTCTGTTAACCCAAATATCCTAGCATTCCTAAGGCTCAAACGGGGCTTTCTAATGCTTCTTCTCTGTCACTTCTCTTTAAATTCGACTTTGAATATTTCCATAAAATAAATATATGAATGCTGGAAATTGACAATATCAATGTAAAACAATGAAATATTGCATTTATTTACCGTAAACTTACCTCGATACAAATTGTGACTAAACTTTACAATTTAGTCCTTTACTTTTTCTTTTCCCCGATCTACTCTTGAATTTCGTTCTTCTTGATCTATAATAGCAAATTTAACTTATTTAATATCAACATTTATCAAAACAGCCCTTTACTCAAACTTTGGCAAAATTACATTTTTACCCCTAAACTTTTGCATATTTACACTTTTGCCCCAAGGCTCGGAAATCAAAACTTATCACAAATTCTTGTATTTTAAGACATGCTGATCATTTATTTACCAACATCATCTTCAAATTTCTACTATAACATACACTTATGTACAATCGGTATTTTTACCAATTAAGCCCTTTTACTCGTTTTTACCTAAAACCGAGTAGCTCAAGTTGTCTAACATAATTTAAAACCTCATATTCTATCATAAAACATCAAAATACACAAATTTCACCTATGGGTATTTTTCCAAATATGAACCCTAACTTAAAATATTGCTAACATAAGCTTTATCGAGCTACCGGGACTACGAAAACGTAAAGAACATTAAAAACGGGGCTTGGAATCACTTACTATGGAGCTTGGAAGCTTGAAACAAACCCTAGCTATGGAGAACCCTTGAAATTTCGTGGCAATGAAGAAGATGATGATTTTTTTTTTCATCTTTTCCCTTTTTATTCATGTTAATAACCAAATGACCAAAATGCCCCTCCTTACTAAACTTTCAAAAATTCCACCCATGTCCTATTTTGTCCATGAACTAAGAAATTGGTCAAATTACTATTTAAACCCTCCTAATTAATATTTCAAAGCAATTTCATAATAAAAACTTCTAGAATGCAAGTTTTGCAATTTTTTCGATTTAGTCCCTAACTCCAAGTTAAGCACTTTACGCGTAGAATTTCTTCACGAAATTTTCACACTATCATGCAATCATAATATAAAATTCAAAATATTTATAAAATAATTATTTCTATCTCAGATTTGTGGTTACGAAACCACTATTCCGATTAGGCCCTATTTCGGGATGTTACATTTCTCCCCCCCTTTAGGGATTTTCATCCCCGAAAATCTTACCTGTAAAGAGATTTGGGTACTGTTTTTGCATGGCCTCTTCGGGTTCCCATGTAGCCTCATCCACCCCATGTCTATTCCATAAGACTTTCACAAGAGCAATACTTTTATTCCTTAATTGCTTTACCTCACGAGCTAGAATTTTTACTGGTTCCTCATCATAAGTCATATCTGGTTGAATCTCAACCTCTGTCGGAGAAATCACATGCGATGGATCTGACCGATAACGTCGTAACATTGAAACATGGAACACATTATGAATTTTCTCTAATTCAGTCGGTAAAGCTAATCGGTATGCTAATGGCCCAATTCTCTCAATCACTTCAAACGGCCCAATAAAACGAGGACTTAGCTTACCTTTCTTGCCAAATCTGAGAAATTTTTTCCACGGGGATACTTTCAAGAATACCTTGTCGCCAACCTGATATTCAATCTCTTTTCTTTTTAAATCTGCATACGACTTCTGCCTATCTGAAGCTGCTTTCAAATAATTTCTGATAACTTTCACTTTGTCTTCTGTTTCTTTGACTAGATCAACCCCGTAAATCTGATTTTCTTTAAGTTCTGTCCAATATAAAGGTGTACGACACTTGCGTCCATACAAAGCTTCATAGGGTGCCATCTTCAAACTCGACTGATAACTATTATTATAGGCAAACTCTACTAATGGTAAGTATTTTTCCCAACTGCCTTGAAATTCTAATACACAACATCTAAGCATATCTTCAAGTACCTGAATAACCCTCTCTAACTGACTATCGGTCTGAGGATGAAAAGCCGTACTAAAACTCAACTTCGTACCTAATGCCTCTTGTAACTTTTTCCAGAATCGTGAAGTAAATCTCGGATCTCTATCTGAAATGATCGATAATGGTATTCCATGTAGTCTGATTATCTCTGAAATGTACAACTCAGCCAACCTATCAAGTGAATAATCCGTACGAACTGGGATAAAATGAGCCGACTTAGTTAGCTTATCAATTACAACCCAAACTGCATCTTTCTTTTTCGGTGTTAACGGTAACCCTGTCACAAAATCCATAGTAACTCTGTCCCATTTCCACTCCGGAACTAGTACAGGCTGCAATAATCCCGAAGGTACCTGATGTTCGGCCTTTACCTGTTGACAAATCAAGCATCTGGAAACAAACTCTGAAATATCTCTTTTCATTCCTGCCCACCAGTACAATTTCTTCAAATCATTGTACATCTTTGTACTACCCGGATGAATAGACAAAGAACTGCTATGTGCTTCCTGTAAGATCTTCCGAATAAGCTCATCATTCTTTGGTACACATATTCTGTCTCTAAACATCAAACAACCATCAGAACCAATTCGGAAATCTGATTCTATGCCTAACTCACATTGAACTCTTTTAGCTTGTAACTCATTGTCATCTTTCTGAGCTTCACAAATTTCTTCAAGAAATATCGGTTTAGCTCTCAATTCAGCTAAAATAGAACCATCATCCGACATGGCTAAATCGGTATTCAAAGCTCGCAATATAAATAAAAGTTTTCTACTTAAAGCATCAGCAACTACATTTGCTTTACCTGGGTGATAATCAATCACTAGCTCATAATCTTTAATCAACTCTAGCCATCTTCTTTGCCTCAGGTTCAAATCTTTTTGAGTCATCAAGTATTTCAAGCTTTTATGATCGGTGAATATTCGGCACCGTTCACCATACAAATAATGTCTCCAAATCTTCAATGCAAACACAATCGCAGCTAGCTCTAAATCATGCGTCGGATAATTTTTCTCATGTGGTTTCAACTGTCTAGAGGCATAAGCAATCATCTTTCCTTCCTGCATAAGTACACAACCAAGATCATTCAAAGATGCATCACTGTAAATCACAAATTCTTTACCCGGTTCTGGCTGTACTAAGATGGGAGCTTCAGTCAACAATGCCTTTAACTTATCAAAACTTTGCTGACACTTTTCAGTCCATTCGAACTTAACATCCTTCCGCAACAATCTCGTCAACGGGGTAGCTATCATAGAGAATCCCTCTACAAATCGTCTATAATAGCCAGCTAAACCAAGAAAACTTCTGACTTCTGAAACATTTCTGGGAGGCTTCCAATCGACAATGACTGAAATTTTGCTCGGATCAACTCTAATACCTTCACCTGAAACAATATGTCCAAGGAATCCAACTTCTCGGAGCCAAAACTCACTTTTACTGAACTTAGCATACAACTGATTATCTCTCAAAATTTGTAGAACTGTTCTCAAATGTTTTTCATGTTCAGTTTCATCAGGAGAATAAATCAAGATATCATCAATGAACACAACTACAAACTTGTCCAAATATGGTCTAAATATTCGGTTCATTAAGTCCATAAAAACAACAGGGGCATTGGTTAAGCCAAAGGGCATCACAAGAAACTCATAATGACCATACCTAGTTCGGAATGCAGTTTTCGGAACATCTGACTCCTTAACTCGCATCTGATAATATCCGGATCTCAGATCGATCTTGGAAAACACAGTGGCTCCCTTCAACTGATCAAACAAATCATCAATTCTGAGCAATGGATATTTGTTCTTGATAGTTACCTTGTTAAGCTGTCGATAATCTATGCATAATCTCATCAAACCATCTTTCTTTTTCACAAATAGCACTGGTGCACCCCATGGTGAACTACTGGGTCTTACAAAACCTTTATCAGTTAATTCCTGCAACTGAGCTTTCAATTCTTTCAATTCCGACGAAGCCATTCTATAAGGAGTAATGGAAATAGGTGTGGTACCTGGAATCAGCTCAATACCAAACTCAACTTCTCTAACAGGAGGCAAACCTGGTAATTCTTCCGGAAATACATCTGGATACTCACACACTACGGGCACTGATTCAACTTTCAATTTTGAATCTTTAGTATTCAATACAAAAGCAAGGTAAGCCTCACACCCCTTTCTCAAATATTTTTGGGCTGTCATAACAGAAATCATAGCAAATGAACTATCTGACTCATCTGAATTAACCCGAAGAATCTCACCATTTTCACATTTTAACTCAATGAATTTCCTTCCACAATTCACTATCACATCATGTGCCGTCAACCAATCCATACCCAGAATAACATCAAACTCATCAAATGGTAATAACATGAGATCGGCCGAAAAACAGTGACCTCTAATCATTAAGGGGCAATTTCTACATACTTTATCTATCAATACACTCTTGCCTAGTGGATTCGATACTTTTATCACAAATTCTGTGGATTCTATAGGCATACTCATTTTAGGCATCAATTTCATACAAACATAGGAATGGGTTGAACCCGGATCAATTAAAGCAACGACATTAATGTCATGTAAAGAAAATGTACCCGTAATCACATCGGGGGAGGATGCTTCTTCTCGAGCACGAATAGCATAAGTCCTTGCTGGGGCTCTAACATCTGGTCTCATCGTCGAATCTCTAGTGGTGCCTCTGTTACTTGCTCCTACTCCCGGTTGCCTCGATGATCTGCCTCTAGTAGGAACATTTCCGAATCTAGCACTCTGTGTTACTTCTCGTTGAGTCACCTCTGGACAATCTCGTACAAAATGATCTGGAGCACCACATTTGTAACAAACATTTTCGCCTGCCCGACAAGGACCATAATGAAGTCTACCACATCGTGGACATCCTGATCTACTCGATCTAACATTACCCACACTTGCGGTCGAAGTGGTCTGAGTTTTCGGATCTTTAAATCTGCTACCTCTATTCTGACTAGATTGCCCTGCCGAGAAGCTAGATCTGGTAGAAAACTCTTTGGGCCTCTTGGATGTAGCCTGAAATGATCTGCTCATTTGTCTTTTCTTTGTGTCTCGTGTCTCTGCTTCAGTTTTACCTTTTCTTTTTAACAACTCCTCTGCTTTACAGGCTCGGTCAACTAGAACGACGAACTCTTTTATTTCTAGAACACCCACTGATAGTCGGATATCATCATTTAACCCATCTTCAAACCTTTTACACATAATAGCTTCCGTAGACACACATTCTCGAGCATATTTACTGAGTCTAACAAATTCACGCTCATAGTCGGTCACTGTCATGTTACCTTGTTTCAGCTCTAAGAACTCTTTTCTCTTCTGATCAATAAACCTCTGACTGATGTACTTTTTACGGAATTCTTCCTGAAAGAAATCCCAAGTGACCCTCTCTTTCGGTACAACTGATACTAATGTCTTCCACCAGTGGTAGGCTGAGTCTCTAAGGAGTGATACTACACATTTCATACATTCTTCGGGTGTACAGGATAATTCATCGAAAACTCTAATGGTATTTTCTAGCCAAAATTCTGCTCCTTCTGCATCATCATCTTTTGTTGCTCGAAACTCTTCTGCCCCATACTTTCTAATTTTATCAACTGGTGGCTTTTCTCTTATTACTGTATCTGTGACTGGGGGAGCTTGAGCTACATGGGTAGCCTGAGAATCATGAGGGGGTGGAGGTCTAACTGCCGGATTCGTACGAACGAACTCGGCAAACCAATCATTCAAAGCTTGGAAGAGAGCTTCTCGAGTCACTCCTCCCTGATCAACTATTACTGGCCTATTCTCAGATGGCGCTGCCCCTTCCGTAGGAGCAGGCGCATTACTTTCCATGTCATCATCACCAGCTCGTTCGGGATCCATTACTATAAAACAAAATATTTAAAAATCGTCAGGAGCCGTCACACTATCAAAATATAAGTATGGCATGTATAGCTAGACTCTTACTCACACTAACTGTTCCGAGAACTGACTAAACCTGCTCTGATACCAATAAATGTAACACCCCCACGCCCGAGACCGTCGCCGGAGTCGAGCTTGAGGTGTTACCGAACATAATTTATCATTTAAACAACTTTACATCATTTATTTTGATTTTCGGAATAAGCAGTTTTTCTGCGTCATGGTCGCTAAAAAAAATCATATCTCGAGTTACGAAACTCGAAATCATGATCCGTAAATTTTCCCTGAATCTAGACTCATATATCTATCTGCTAATTTTTTTTCTAGAATTTTTGGCTGGGCCGATTAGTACAGTTTATTAGTTAAAATCTCCCCTGTTACACAGCTCAACTGCTCTGACCTCTGTTCACTACGAACTAATTTTATCCCTGTACAAAATTCAAACAGGAATACCATCTATTTCATTAGAAACTAGACTCAATAAGGAATCTAGGCATATAAACTATAATACCTAATTATTTATGTGCAATTTATAGTGAATTTTTGAAATCAGAATAGGGGATCACAGAGTCAGTCTCACTTAACTGAAAATTTCTCATAATATACAACTCTTTTTCCTACTCTGTTTCTTCCACATGAAAATAGACTCATTAAGCTTTAATTTCATACCTTATTCACCTTTTAATTCCATTCCTACTATTTTTAGTGATTTTTCAAATTCACGTCACTGCTGCTGTTTGCATCTGTTTTCAAGCTATTTTTATACTTTTCATAGTTTTCATGTGATAGTTACCATTTAAGCATACATATCATTAAACACATGCATGGTTAGCCATTTCATTAGCTATTCACTTCCAAGCATTTATACACCATATATTGAACATATCATTCTATAAAAGACTAAGTCCCTATACATGCCATACACAAAATGAATCGTCTAGTTATACCAAAATGATTCCTTTGATAGTGTGATCTGAACTCCGACGTTTCCTTCGATCCCCGAGTAAGCTTGACAAGAACTATAATAAGAAAGAAAATAAAGGGGTAAGCACTAGGCTTAGTAAGCTTACAAGCAAATAAATTGCAACATTTAACATATTGAGCAATTATACATAATATCGTCTAGCATCATAAACTTTCTTTACTTCTCACTTACTACCTTCTTTCTTACCTGACCTTTCGTTCTTCATAAACATAATCTAACTTCCCCTTTGCTGATAGTTCACTGAATTTAACTTGTACAATGACCCGTTGAACCACTCGGAATACTAAGGATACTCAGGTTATTCCTGTCTGATAAAATACTGCCAATGCCATGTCCTTGACATGGTCTTACATGAAATATTCCTGTCACCAAAGCCATATATACGATATGGACTTACATGGCTCAATACTGTCCTGTCTCCAAGGCCATATACACGATATGGGCTTACATGGCGCAATACTGTCCTGTCTCCAAAGCCATATGTTTAATATGGACTTACATGGCTCATTACTGTCTGTCTGTTAACCCAAATATCCTAGCATTCCTAAGGCTCAAACGGGGCTTTCTAATGCTTCTTCTCTGTCACTTCTCTTTAAATTCGACTTTGAATATTTCCATAAAATAAATATATGAATGCTGGAAATTGACAATATCAATGTAAAACAATGAAATATTGCATTTATTTACCGTAAACTTACCTCGATACAAATTGTGACTAAACTTTACAATTTAGTCCTTTACTTTTTCTTTTCCCCGATCTACTCTTGAATTTCGTTCTTCTTGATCTATAATAGCAAATTTAACTTATTTAATATCAACATTTATCAAAACAGCCCTTTACTCAAACTTTGGCAAAATTACATTTTTACCCCTAAACTTTTGCATATTTACACTTTTGCCCCAAGGCTCGGAAATCAAAACTTATCACAAATTCTTGTATTTTAAGACATGCTGATCATTTATTTACCAACATCATCTTCAAATTCCTACTATAACATACACTTATGTACAATCGGTATTTTTACCAATTAAGCCCTTTTACTCGTTTTTACCTAAAACCGAGTAGCTCAAGTTGTCTAACATAATTTAAAACCTCATATTCTATCATAAAACATCAAAATACACAAATTTCACCTATGGGTATTTTTCCAAATATGAACCCTAACTTAAAATATTGCTAACATAAGCTTTATCGAGCTACCGGGACTACGAAAACGTAAAGAACATTAAAAACGGGGCTTGGAATCACTTACTATGGAGCTTGGAAGCTTGAAACAAACCCTAGCTATGGAGAACCCTTGAAATTTCGTGGCAATGAAGAAGATGATGATTTTTTTTTTTTCATCTTTTCCCTTTTTATTCATGTTAATAACCAAATGACCAAAATGCCCCTCCTTACTAAACTTTCAAAAATTCCACCCATGTCCTATTTTGTCCATGAACTAAGAAATTGGTCAAATTACTATTTAAACCCTCCTAATTAATATTCCAAAGCAATTTCATAATAAAATCTTCTAGAATGCAAGTTTTGCAATTTATTCGATTTAGTCCCTAACTCCAAGTTAAGCACTTTACGCGTAGAATTTCTTCACGAAATTTTCACACTATCATGCAATCATAATATAAACTTCAAAATATTTATAAAATAATTATTTCTATCTCGGATTTGTAGTTACGAAACCACTATTCCGATTAGGCCCTATTTCGGGATGTTACAAATCAATTCATCAACTCATTCGGTAATTTCACTCAAAATTTCTCTATTTTGTCCATATGGACCGAACCATATTAATGCTCTAAACAACACATATATCTTAAATTAACAACTCCTCAATGCATATTATCACCAATTCAATTTAAAAGACACTAAAACACATTCTAACTTTCATATCATCATTTTAAAAAAATGCAAATACTACCCTAATGATTACCTAAATCCATACTAGGCTACTACCCACACACGGCAAGTCTCATTTTCATACTTCCAAGGATTAATCCACACTTTACAACAACAAAGCACTTTATCAACTCACTAATACACAAAACGGCACCCCTAGCTCACAAATACTTAATTTAACATCAATTTATTTAACAAATTTCTCAATTCAAAATTCGGCAACTATGAGTAAGAACTTAAACAATTATAGCACAAGAACATTTTTAATTCAATCAAGGACGATCTCACATCTATAATTCACCAATGGAAATTTCATTCTATTTATCTCAATTTATTAACAAACCCAACCTTGTGTGGCTTTAAGCAATATTTGGCCATTCATTAACAAAATTTATTCTCATAATAATTCATGCTCACATTCAGTCATTTATACAACTATTAAGCATACAACTATTAATTCCAAATTTAAACACAAGTTTAACATTTTAAACTCAATGGTCGACACTTCATGAAGCTACCAAGACTCATCGATTTCTATTTCACACACACACACACGTTCAATTCTTCTATTTAACACTTAATTTTTTTGTTTCATAGCTCAATTTAACACTTAAGCATGAACTACTAACTTTTAGCACTATTTCACAATTTAAAACAAGCTACCGAATGCATTAATGCTCATCAATTTCATGGACTCAACCATGGGTTAACTACACAAGGTGTTAATCAACTCAATTACAAGAACAATTTGCAATAAAATAAAAATCACACAAACTCACCTTTGATTTATGCCATCACCATTGCCGAATGTATTAGCTTCTTTTCTTCCTTTTCTCTCTTTATGGTTTCGGCCAAGGTGAGAAGAAATAACATCTCCCTTTGTTTTTGTCACCATCTTTGATTATAATATGTTTTCTTATTATAAAACTTTTTTATTAAAACATATATTATAATTCATATTCTAAAACACTTACTTATTATTTTATTAATAAAACAAAATGTATCAAAGTCATTCAATCACCATCATGCCGTCCACTACTAAGATAATGGGGAATTTGCCATGCAAATCCTCATGTTTCAAGCCATGCAATATTTGGCCACTACAATTTGACCTTACACAATTTCAAAGTTTCTCACATAAGTCCTTCTTAATTAATTCCTCATCCAAATGACAAAATTCAAGCATGAAATTTTCGCACATGCATTTTTCACAAATAATAGGTATAGAATTTATCATTTAATTATTTTCGTGACTCGGTTTTGTGGTCCCAAAACCACTTCCCGACTAGGGTTAAATTAGGGCTGTCACAAGAATTTGCACTGATTCTTCCTTGAAAGTCAGATCAGGTTTAACTTCAATCTCCTCAACCTGCACTATATGTGAAGGATCAGAATGATACAATCTCAGCATGGAGACATGAAAGATGTTGTGAATTCGATCTAATTCCAGAGGTAACTCAAGCTGATAGGCAACTGGTCCCACACATTTCAGAACTCGATAGGGCCCAGACAACCTAGGGCTCAGCTTGCCCTTCTTTCCAAATCTTAAAATTTATTTCCACAGTGAGACCTTCAGAAATACCAAATTCCCCACAGAGTACTCAATCTCTTTCCACTTCATATTGACATATGACTTCTGCGTATCGGATGCTTCCTTGAACCGATCTCTAATCAGCTTAACTTTGTCTTTAGTATCTACAACTAACTCTGGCCCTAAAACTTAACGCTCACCAAATTTAGTCCAACAAGTAGGCATACGACATCTACGACCATATAGCGCCTCATATGGTGCCATCTAAATACTTGCCTGATAACTATTATTATACGCGAACTCATCTAACGGCAAGTAGTCTTCCCAGCTACCTCGGAAATCAATAACACAACTTCTTAGCATATATCTTCCAGTATTTGAATCACCCTCTCCGACTGTCTATCTGTCTGAGGGTGAAAGGCAGTGCTGAAATCCAATCTTGTACCCAAAGCTTCGTGCAACTTCTTCCAGAACCGAGATGTGAATCTAGGATCTCTGTCAGATATGATTGATACCGGCACCCCATGAAGTCGCATTATTTTAGCCACATATAACTTAGCTAACTTCTGAAGTGACTAATCCATATGGACTGGTATAAAATGGGCGGATTTCGTAAGTCTGTCCATAATCACCCAAACCGGGTCCTTCTTAGAAGGCGTCAAGGGTAGCCTACTCATAAAATCCATGGAACCTTTTCCCACTTCCAGAGTGGAATCTTAACCGGTTACAGAAGCCTAGAAGGCACTTGATGCTCAGCCTTCACTTGTTGGCATGTCAGACACTTACCCACAAATTCTGTTACCTCACACTTAAGTCTAGGCCACCAATATAACTCTCGCAAATCCTGATACAACTTATTTTTACTAGGATGCATGGCACAAGGGTTGCCATGTGCCTCCCACAGTATTGACTGCCTTAGATCAGACCCCTTTGGAACGCAGACTCTCCCACAGAAACACAAAACACCTTCACTATTCAGTCCAAAATCAGATATCTCACCATTCTTCGCTTGTCGAAATCGAGGAACCAGTGATTCATCCAAAAACTGTTTCTCCTTAATTTGCTTAGTCCAAGCCGGTCTCACTTGCAATTCAGCCAGTAAACTACCATCATCAAAGAGGCTGTTTCTCCTTAATTTGCTCAGTCCAAGCCGGTCTCACTTGTAGTTCAGCTAGTAAACTACGATCATCAAATAGGCTAAGATGAGAGAACATTACTCTCAAATCAGATACAGCCCTACGATTTAGTGCATCTGCTACCATAGTAGCTTTACCCGGGTGGTACTCAATTGAGCAATCATAGTCCTTAAGCAACTCTATCCATCTTCGTTCCCTAAGGTTCAACTCTTTCTTAGTAAGGAGGTATTTGAAGCTTATATGGTCCGTGTAAATAATACACTTCTCCCTATATAAATAGTGCCTCTAGATCTTTAGCGTGAATACCACCGCTGCTAACTCCAAGTTGTGAATAGGGTAGTTCATCTCGTGAGGCTTGAGTTGTCGTGATGCGTAAGCAACCACTTTACCCTCTTGCATAAGCACACAATCAAATCCAACATGTGATGCATCACTATACATAGTAATGTCCTTCCCAAATTCTGGCTGTACTAACATAGGAGCTTCAGTCAAAACTTTCTTCAATTTCTCAAAACTCTCTTGATGCCTATCACTCTAGATAAATGGTACCCCTTTCCTCAGTAACTTAGTCAATGGTGCCGCAATTACAGAAAATCCCTCAACAAACCATCTGTAGTACTCAGCCAGACCTAGAAAACTTCAGATTTCCAACATAATCCTCGGTGGTTTTCAGTCCAAAACTGCTTCAATTTTTCGAGATCCACTCTAATTCCCTCGGTAGATACCACGTGACCCAGAATTCACACTTGCTAAATTTTGCATAAAATTACTTTTCTCTCAAAACTTGCAGAACAGTCCAGAGATATTCATCATAGTCCTCTTCAATTTTTGAATACACCAAGATATTGCCTATAAAGGCAACCAGAAACCGGTCCAGATAGGATTGGAATACCCAGTTCATGAGATCCATAAAGGCTGCTAGTGCATTCATAAGTCCGAACGACATCACCAAGAACTCATAGTGACCATACCGCGTTTTGAATGTCGTTTTATAAATGTCTACCTCCTTAACCCTCAATTGATGGTATCCAAAATGAAGGCCAATCTTGGAAAATACCGAAGCTCCTTTAAGTTGATCAAAAAAGTTATCTATCCTTAGAAGAGGGTACTTGTTCTTAATAGTCAGTTTGTTCAACTAACGGTAATCAATACACATACACATCATCCCATCTTTCTTCTTGACGAATAACATCGGTGCTCCCCACGGAGACACACTCGATTAGATAAAACCTCAATCCAGAAGTTCTTGGATTTGCGCCTTTAACTCCACAAGCTCCTTCGGTGCCATCTTGTAAAGGACGATGGACACAGGAGCAGTTCCAAGCAACAACTCAATTCCAAATTCAACCTAATGATTCGAAGGCAACCTAGGAAGCTCATCGGGAAAAATATCCTGAAACTCCTTGACAGTCCTTACCTCATCCATAGAAGGACCTTTAGAATCAGAATTGCTCACATACGCCAGGAATGCCTCGCAACCCTTACGAACCAACTTTTCAGCCCATAACGTTGAGATAAAATTAGACAAATAATCTCTTCGCTCCCTTATCACAGCTACCTCCTCATTCTCCAAAGTCTTTAAAATCATTCGCTTAGCAGTGCAATCCACGTTCGCTCGGTGCTTAACAAGCCAATCCATACCCAAGATAAGATCAAATTCTCTAAACGGTAGTTCCATCAGATCTGCAGGAAAGGTTCTACCCTATACTTTTAAGGGCACCTCTCTAAAAAGTTTATCTACCCTAAGCGAGTGTCCTAGTGGACTAATTATAGATATCTCACTAGTAATATTCTCAAAGTGTATACCCAACTTCCCAGACACAGTATAAGCAACATACGAGTGCATAGACCCAATATCTATTAAAGCAAAATATGGCATGCTATGAACCAAAAATGTACCAATTATGACGTCAGGTGGATCACTATCCTCTCGGTGACGAGCAGTGTAGACCAAAACTGGCCGTCGTGCCTCAGTGTTACCAGCACCTTTACCCGATGCTCCACGAACACGTCCATTCCCATTTCCGCCCCTGGCTTGGTCACGCGCTCTCGGTGGTTGCTGACCACCTCTCACTGGCTGAGTAACCCTCTACTCTGTAGCTTGCATCTGTATCGGCCTCTGAGGGCAATCTTTGACTCGGTGATCCTTAGACCCATATCGGAAGCATGCACCAGTACGCCTCTAACATTCACCCATATGTGACCTCCCACAGTCCGCACAAGCCTGCGGTCTAACCATATTAACTGAAACTGCTCGAACCGGCTCATCAACTCTGACTCTCCTAATAGGCCTCTCTGAAGAACCCGATGGCCCTGAATCTCTCCTGAATCTGACCCCGTCCTTCTCCCGATTCTGACGCTCTGAGCGCTTCACCTCTCAGCTATCTTAGCTTTTTCCATAAGAGTAGCAAAATCACGCTCCTTCTATGGAACAATCAGTACACGCAGTTCGCCTCTAAGATTGTCTTTGAAACACGCACTATGCTCGTATTCAGTGGCAACAATCCCATAGGCATATCGGCTCAACCTTAAGAACTCCACCTTATACTCTCCTACCGACCTGTTCCTTTGAGTCAGACTCAAGAATTCCTTTCTTCGGGTGTCCACATAACTCGCCCCGACGTACTTTGTAACACCCTGAATTTGGGCCTAGAAGTTTTGGCCTTGAGCATGGGAGCGGTTGAAGGCAGCTTATAATATTTTGTTATGCATGTAAATTCCGTTAATGAAGGCTTGTTTCAGTGGTTAAGTATGCTGAGAAGTGTTGGAGAAGTCCTAGGTTCAAACCTGGACTCTAGCAAAAATTTTGGTTTAAGTTAAATTAAACCCTGGGTGTAGTAGGTAGGCCTTAAGAATATTGTTGGAGAAATTGTGCCACAAAAAGCCTTGTGGTCTAGTGGCAAAGTAGCGCCACATAAGAGGCAGGAAGGTGGCAAGGTCTAGGGTTCGAAACTCATGGCAATCAAAGAGCATTTATTTTGCTAAAAGGGGGCGGCAAGAGTTGGTGTTGGATTTAAACTCTGATGATGGAGGGATTCTACATCAGGAAGCTAACATAAGAGTGGATGCGAAGATGGCTTTAAATAGGGAGAACCATGAGAAGAGTAAAGGTACCTTTCTTGGCTGATCCCTTTCGCTTTATGGCGGGCTCGTTTGGGTTGGGCGTCGGCTAAAAGTGCTCGGAGTGCAGATGAACTCTAGTCTCTTATCAGGTGTGTATTTCTCACTACTATAGCTGTAGGATGGCTACTTCGGGCAGCGATAAGCCGAAAGGTGCCATGTGGGCCCAATGGGCCTACGGGCCCAATTGGATAAGTTGTTTAATTTTGTAGCAAATATTAGACTAGATTAGGTGAATCTTATATCTGTGGCTAGATTTGGGCTAAAAGAGCCACACGAGCGTGTGGGCCCATTTGGGCCGAGAATGGGTTTTAGGCCCATTCGCATTGTTATCTCTGTTTAGAATATTTTAGTTTACCAAATTATTGAAATACCCTCGACTTGTAAAATTACCAAAGTACCCTCGATTTATAGAATTACCGTTTTACCCTCGATTTAAAAAATTACTGAAATACCCTTGATTAACAAAATTATTGAAATACCCTTGGTTTACAAAATTACTAAAATACCCTTGGTTTACAAAATTAAAAACTACCCCCGATTTGTAAAATTACCGAATTACCCTCGATTTGTAAAATTATAGAAATACCCCTGATTTGTGAAATTACAGAAATACCCTCGATTTGTAAAAGTACTGTTTTACCCCTAATTTGTAAAATTATTGTTTTACCCCTAATTTGTAAAATTACTATTTTACCCCTGATTTGTAAAATTATCGTTTTACCCAAATTTGTAAAATTACTGTTTTACCCCTAATTTGTAAAATTATCGTTTTACCCTTAATTTGTAAGATTATCGTTTTACTCTTGATTTGTAAAATTATCGTTTCACCCTTGATTTGCAAAATTACTAAAATACCCCTGTAGGGTAGAATTACCGAAATACCCTTATAGGGTAGAATTACTGAAATACCCTTATAGGGTAGAATTACCAAAATACCCCTGTGGGGTAGAATTACCGAAATACCCCTGTACGGTAGAATTATCAAAATACCCCTGTAGGGTTGAATTACTGAAATACCAGTGTAGGGTTGAATTGCCGAAATACCCTTGTAGGGTAAAATTACTGAAATAACCTTGTAGGGTAGAATTACCGAAATACCCCTGTAGGGTAGAATTACCGAAATACCCCTGTAGGGTAGAATTATCAAAATACCCCTATACGGTAGAATTACCGAGATACCCCTGTGGGGTAAAATTACTATTTTGCCCCTAGGGTGTTAAATGACTGTTTTGCCCTTGTGGGCAAGTGACTGGCTTGGACTGTGTGTTTGACGGATTTAGTTGTGAATATATATTGGTGATATGAATGACTTGACCACGATTGTTTGATTCAAATATGGGCATGACATTCTGCATACATGACATGTTGCATGGGTTGGGATTTTGTATGGAGGAAGATCTGATCTGTTAGGATCGCATGGTTGCTTAATAACTGTGGATCCACTGAAGGCTTAAGAGCCGTATATTCGTACTGATTTGGTAAGGTCACACGGGTCGCCCGAGACGACTGTAGACCGATCGATGGCTGAATGCCGATCATGTTACCGAAGGCTGTGCACCGTTATTGTGGGCTTCGTATCGATATTGTGGGCTTCGTGCCGTTGTTATGGGCTTGTGCCATTACCGAAGGTTGTGTGCCGTTATTGTGGGCTTCTTATCGATATTGTGGGCTTCGTACCGTTATTATGGGCTTTGTGCCATTACCGAAAGCTTTGTGCCAATATCACAGGCTTTGTGCCGATTATAGACACGTTACCGATAGCTTTGTGCCACGTATTCTGTTAAGTGACTTTGCCACGTTATCTGATTCTGGTGGCAATGCCACATATACTATTGAGGCTCTACCTCGTTTTACTGTTCTGGTGGCTTGGCCACAAATACTGTTACTGGCAGCTATGCTGCAACTGAGGTGTGCTGGCTGGGTGGGTTGAGTTATTCCCCACATGGTGTGCTGGTTGGTACGGGTGGTGTGATGGCTTGACTGGGTTAGGACTGCATTCACATTTTGATTCCGATTTTGATTCTGTTAATTGATTCTGATTCTGATTCTGATTCTGATACTGATACTAACTCTGATTCTGATTCTGATACTGATTCTGGTTCGGATAATGTCTTTGATTTTGTATTGGGCTAAGGCCCATCTGGTACTGCCTTTTATAAGGGGCTATGGCCCAATTGATACTGAAACTATGGTAGGGCAAACTTTTTAATTCTTTTACATGACTGACTGTTCGTATTTTTAGTTGGGGATTACACACTGAGTTTTCGTAAACTCACCCCGTTTATTAACCTTTCAGGTAATCCCCAGCCTTAGACGGATCTGAGCTGCGAGGGACTCGGAGAAGGCCACACACTGCTTATGCTTTCTGTTTTGATTATTTACTCTCAAATACTTTATTTTGGGTTTGGTTTGTAATAGGGCCTTTTATAATTTTTGGATTTTATTTGAAGGTTTTTTATTTACTTTGAATTATATCTACTAGAGGTGAATCGCGGTTTTCCAAAATGTTAACTGTTTTCGAACACTACGTCTTCCGTAACTAACTAAATTAAGCTTTCGCAACAATGAAGGTTTTAAAGGTAATAATGTTTTTAAAACGGATTAACTTTTAGTTGACAACGTTTTGAAAATAAACAAACACAAGTTTTAGTTTGGAACAAGTTTCTTTAAGAAGGGTTTCTTTGAAAACATGGTTTTCGAAAAACACTTCAATGTGGCACGCCAGACTCGAGCCTAACTTCTAGGCTGGGTATGGGGTGTTACATTTAGTAGTATCAGAGCCAGGTTACAACAACTCGGTTGTGGATTTGGTTTTCAAAGTTTGAACTTTAGAAAATTATTTGCAAACATGTGGTATTTTTGAGGTATTTCTCTTAAAAAGTGTGGCACACCGAGTCTCTAGCGCTGAATCCGTAAGTCTTCTGAATACTTTTGTTTGTTTAGAAATTGAAATACTGTGGATTCTTTAAATATTGGTTTGAATTTAAATTTGGTATTTATTTTATGTGGATGTGATGTTTGGATACAGAAATTGTATATATGTGTGATAAATATGTGTCTGCTTCAATGATTAAGTGTTGTATGTATGAGATGTTCGAAGTTCCTGTTGAAGTGTGATAGTGATAGTAGGATTAGAGTGCACAGCGGTAGCATAGTGGGGTAGATGTTACACGACTATCTCGTTAGAGGGAAATTTCAGGGACGAAATTTCCTTAAGGGAGGTAGAGTTGTAACACCCTGAATTTGGGCCTAGAAGTTTTGGGCCTTGAGCAGGGGAGCGGTTGAAGGCTGCTTATAATATTTTGTTGTGCATGTAAATTCTGTTAATGAAAGCTTGTTTCAGTGGTTAAATGTGCTGAGAAGTGTTGGAGAAGTCCTAGGTTCAAACCTGGACTCTAGCAAAAATTTTGGTTTAAGGTAAATTAAACCCTGGGTGTAGTAGGTAGGCCTTAAGAATATTGTTGGAGAAATTGTGCCACAAAAAGCCTTGTGGTCTAATGGCAAAGTAGCGCCACATAAGAGGCAGGAAGGTGGCAAGGTCTAGGGTTCGAAACTCATGGCAGTCAAAGAGCATTTATTTTGCTAAAAGGGGGCAGTAAGAGTTGGTGTTGAATTTAAACTCTGATGATGGAGGGATCCCACATCAGGAAGCTAACATAAGAGTGGATGTGAAGCTGGCTTTAAATAAGGAGAGCCATGAGGAGAGTAAAGGTACCTTTCTTGGCTGATCCCTTTCGCTTTATGGCGGGCTCGTTTGGGTTGGGCGTCAGCTAAAAGTGCTCAGAGCGCGGATGAACTCTAGTCTCCTATCAGGTGTGTATTTCTCACTACTCTAGCTGTAGGACGGCTACTTCGGGCCGCGATGGGCCGAAAGGTGCCATGTGGGCCCAATGGGCCTACGGGCCCAATTGGATAAGTTGTTTGATTTTGTAGTAAATATTAGACTAGATTAGGTGAATCTCATATCTGTGGCTAGATTTGGGCTAAAAGGGCCACACGAGCGTGTGGGCCCATTTGGGCCGAGAATGGGCTTTAGGCCCATTCGCATTGTTATCTCTGTTTAGAATACTTTAGTTTACCAAATTACTAAAATACCCTCGACTTTTAGAATTACCAAAGTACCCCCTATTCACAGAATTACCGTTTTACCCTCGATCTACAAAATTACTGAAATACCCTTGAATAACAAAATTACTGAAATACCCTTGGTTTACAAAATTACAAAAATACCCCCGATTTGTAAAATTACCGAATTACCCTCGATTTGTAAAATTATAGAAATACCCCCAATTTGTGAAATTATAGAAATACCCTCGATTTTTAAAAGTACCATTTTACCCCTAATTTGTAAAATTACCGTTTTACCTCTAATTTGTAATATTACTATTTTGCCCCTGATTTGTAAAATTATCGTTTTACCCTAATTTGTAAAATTACTGTTTTACCCATGGTTTGTAAAATTATCGTTTTAACCCTTAATTTGTAAGATTATCGTTTTACTCCTAATTTGTAAAATTACCGTTTTACCCTTGATTTGCAAAATTACTAAAATACCCCTGTAGGGTAGAATTATCGAAATACCCCTGTAGGGTTGAATTAGTGAAATACCCGTGTAGGTTTGAATTGCCAAAATACCCTTATAGGGTAAAATTACTGAAATAACCTTGTAGGGTAGAATTACAGAAATACTCCTGTAGGGTAGAATTATCGAAATACCCCTGTAGGGTAGAATTACCGAGATACCCCTGTGGGGTAAAATTACTATTTTGCCTCTAGGGTGTTAAATGACTGTTTTGCCCTTATGGGCAAGTGACTGACTTGGACTGTATGTTTGACGGATTTGATTGTGAATATATATTGGTGATATGAATGACTTGACCGTGATTGTTTGATTCAAATATGGGCATGACATTTTGCATACGAGATGTTGCATGGGTTGGGATTTTGTATGGAGGAAGATCTGATCTGTTAGGATCGCATAGTTGCTTAACGACTGTGGATCCACCGAAGGCTTAAGAGCCGTATATTCGTACTGATTTGATAAGGTCGCACTGGTCGCCCGAGACGACTGTGGACCGATCGATGGCTGAGTGCCGATCATGATACCGAAGGCTGTGTGCCGTTATTGTGGGCTTCGTCCTGATATTGTGGCCTTCGTGCCGTTGTTATGTGTTTGTGCCATTACCAAAGGCTGTGTGCCGTTATTGTGGGCTTCGTATCGATATTGTGGGTTTTGTGCCGTTATTATGGGCTTTGTGCCATTACCGAAGGCTTTGTGCCAATATCACAGGCTTTGTACCGATTATAGACACGTTACTGATGGCTTTGTGCCACGTATTCTGTTAAGTGGCTTTCCCACATTTTCTGATTCTAGTGGCAATGCCACATATACTGTTAGAGGCTCTACCTCATTTTACTGTTCTGGTGGCTTGGCCACAAATATTGTTACTGGCAATTATGCTGCAACCGAGGTGTGCTGGCTGGGTGGGTTGAGTTATTCCCCACATGGTGTGCTGGTTGGTACGGGTGGTGTGATGGCTGGACTGGGTTGGGACTGCATTCACATTTTGATTCTGATTCTGATTCTGTTAATTGATTCTGATTCTGATTCTGATTCTGATACTGATACTGATACTAACTCTGATTCTGATACTGATACTGATTCTGGTTCGGATAATGTCTCTGATTTTGTATTGGGCTAAGGCCCATCTGGTACTACCTTTTATAAGGGGCTAAGGCCCAATTGATACTGGAACTGTGGTAGGGCAAACTTTTTAATTCTTTTACATGACTGACTGTTCGTATTTGTAGTAGGGGATTACACACTGAGTTTTCATAAACTCATCCCATTTATTAACCTTTCAGGTAATCCTCGGCCTTAGATGGATCTAAGCTACGAGGGACTCGGAGAAGGCCACACACTGCTTATGCTTTCTATTTTGATTATTTACTCTCAAATACTTTATTTTGGGTTTGGTTTTAATAAGGTCTTTTATAATTTTTGGATTTTTATTTGAAGGTTTTTATTTACTTTGAATTATATTTGCTAGAGGTGAATCGCGGTTTTCCAAAATGTTAACTGTTTTCGAACACTTCGTCTTCCGTAACTAACTAAAATAAGCTTTCGCAATAAACAAGGTTTTAAAGGTAATAATGTTTTTAAAACGGATTAACTTTTAATTGACCACATTTTGAAAATAAACAAACACAAGTTTTAGTTTGGAACAAGTTTCTTTAAGAAGGGTCTCTTTGAAAACATGGTTTTCGAAAAACACTTCAATGTGGCACGCCAGACTCGGGCCTAACTTCTAGGCTGGGTATGGGGTGTTACATACTTTCCTTGAAAAGCCATCTTGAAGAGATCCCATGTTAACCGATCTACCGCTGTACCATCTCTCACAGTGAGCTACCATTGGTAGGCCTCGTCCCGTAGTAAAGACACGACTCGCTTCTGTTTCTGCTCCACCAAGCAGTCCAGATCATCTATTATTTGCTCCGTGGCCTCTAACCAGTATTCGGCCACATTTGGGGCTACGCCAGATACACCCCTAAAAATCTCTGCTCCATTAGCCCGAAGCAGCTCAAAAATAGATCCACGACCCACAGACCCAGTACTTGCTCCAGCAACTCGCTCTAAAACTTGGAGCATCGCTTGGGACAAAGCATCATCCCTTGCAGCTCTATCTTAAGATCTTGTCTTAGTTGCCAGAGATGTCGGTGCCTTCCCAGCTGGCATTTGTCCTGACGCTGAAGATCCAGCCCAAGCACTTTCTTGGCCTCTACCACGACCCCTTCCACGTGCAGCTCTCGTGCACATATTGTATTATCTGATTTATGAATTTTATGGATTAGTTCATAATTTCAGTAATTATTAGGATGTTTTATGCGGAAAGCAGTAATTTAGAGTTTCGTTTTCACGGATCGAAATCTAGCTACAGTTTTTAGTTTTTCCTACAGTCTTGGTTTGCCCGAACTACAGAGCTTCAGTACAGTACTAATATCTACAGTAGTTCTTCAGTACCACAGTTAAATCTATAACAGAAAAACATGTCAGAGAACTTACAGATTTGGTGCCGGAGACTCGGTGTGCCACACTTCCAATATCAACATTTAAAAAGAACAACCAAATTCACCTAGAAATCCTCATTTTTCAGAAAGTCAAGATTTAGAAAAATTTAAAAACCCTTTTTAAGGGAAATTGCAAAGAAAATAACTTTTCAAAACAATTTAAATCTTTAAAATCAATTTTAAAGGAAAAACTTAAAACCCATACCACAGCCGAGTTGTTGCAACCTGCTTTGATACCACTAAATGTAACACCCCAAACCTGACCCAAATGTTTTGGCCAAATTTGGTGTGTCACATGGAAGTCACGTTTGAAATTGGTCTTAAAGCAGAATCCGGTTAAACCATTTCTTTATAAGTTAAAAATTATATCGTCTTATTTGCTGAAATCGATTATTTGAAGTTATGAAAACTCTCTGCTTATTTATCGTTTTTGAAAACATTTCGCGTGAATTACTTGAAACCATTTGTTGTTAGTTTTGGAAACCCGTTTAACTCCTTAAGCAGTTAAAGTTATAAAATAGCTCAAAATAGAGAAAATTAAACAAAATTCCCATAATGGCCTTATTACATCAATAATACCCAAACTGGAATTCAATAAAAACCAACGTCCGAAAGCGGAAGTTATGTGGCCACCCCGAGTCCCTCGCAGCTCTAAATCATCTATGGCTAGGGGTTAACTGCATATTTAAATTAAAAGGTGAGTTTACGAGAACTCAGTGTGTAATATCCCTAACTGATAATAAAGAATAGATATGCAGAACAGACTGGGTCGAAGCCCTATACAGAGCAGATTAGTTTGGGCCTTAGCCCTATTCAGAAACAAAGTGGGCCCAAGCCCATTACAGATATAGAACAGTGGATGCATGAATAACCCAGCCCAGTCCAACCATCACACCACCCGTACCAGCCCGTCACACCATGTGAGGAATAACTCAACCCACCTAGCCCATACACCAATACGCAACCAAGCTGCTAATAACAGATATCATGGTAGAGCCACTAAAAATAGATTATGTGGCGAAGCCACTATGCAAAATTACATGGCAAAACCACTATTACATAGCTACCTCTAATCTCAAACCCACCCCATGTAGAATAACATATCATAATCAGTATAACATGCATGTATATTACAGACATAGATACAGTCATATTTATCTATCAAACAATCAATCTCTAGGGGTATAAAGGTCCTTAGACAGTCAAAGGTAAAATGGTAATTTTTACCCCTCAGGGGTATTTTGGTCATTTGACTAACTTTCGAAGTCACGATGCCTAATATGACAACCTAATAAGTCTAACGTTGCATTAAGCGACTCAGATAGTCTATAAGCCATAACGATGTGCATGGGCCCAAAAACCCTTATTGGGCCTAGGTGGGCCCACACGTTCGTGTGGCCCATTCTATCCAATTTCACGCACAGCTTCAAAAACCTTATCAACCAACATAACAACTATCACTTACCGAGTAGTTTACCCATATGGGCTCGTGGCCCATTGGGCCTATTTCGGCCCATCAAGGCCCATAACGGCCTAAGTGCACGAAAACGCGCGCAAAGGCTTCAATAGTTATTGCCCACGATTTGTGGCCTCGATTTAGCCCACAGGCATTCGCACGCCCGTAAGGCCTCGAATTCTGACGTTTCGACATTTTCGCGTTTCAGCTTTTGCCGACCTATGCTATAGAAGGGTGTGGTTACACACCTGATTACGATTCGAGTAGAATAACTCATGAACACCGCACCTATAATCAAACATGGTCAAAAGTCAGCTTTAACTCACTTAGTTCATCAACAATAACCCATACTTGGAAATACTACCTACCCCAGACGAGAGTATTATAGCCCGTTCCTTAGATCGAAGGCTTGAGACTAGTTGCACTCTTCTTATCGATACACAGCGCTAATGAGAGGATTTATTAGGAAAAATCATTGTGGATAAAACGATCCCTTTTGAAAAGCAACTACAAAGGCAAAGAACATTCGGCATCTCCAAAGGAAATTAGTATCTAAAATAATAAAAAGATAGAGAAAAGATTCGCCTACCAACACCCAATCGGCACCTAACACCATAGAGAAAAATCGGCACTTGACAACGTGCCCCAAAACTGAATATGCCCAAATTAGCCAAGGGAATAAATCACTAGAAACGAAACACCGTTTGACAGACTTGATGAGAAAGGGAAAAAGAAGATTCGATTCAAAAAGGAAGAAAAGTAGAACAAGGTTTGGCTATTTGAGAGTATTGTGAAAGATGATATGGGAAAAGAGGGATATAAGTTTCGGCCAAATAGTAGGAAGAGGAGCAAAAAAGATTCGGCCAAGGTGAGACGAAAGGGAAAAGAAGAGAAAATAGAAAAGCAGGGTTCGGCGCTACCATAGCTCAGTCGAATGAACAATGGAGGGGAGAATCATAGTAGGGTTCAGCCAATGAAGGGTATTTTAGCAAAAAAGGAAAAGTAAGATTCGGCTAGAAGAAATGAAAGTAGAGAGGGAAAAAAGAAATGAGATTCGGCTTCTAATGAAATTTGTGAAAAGAAAATGGCTATACAAGAAGAGCACTTATCGGCTAGAGAGGAAAGAGATGAGCAAAATGAAGTTTGGCAAAGCTGCACACACCCTAAAACAATCCCGAAAAGTCCCAAAATGGTCACCTGCAAGCCCACGCTCGGAAGAAAAAAGACACGGGACTACTCAAAAGAATGAAACCCGAAAATGATAACTAGCAATGAATTCGGCACCTAATACTCACCAATTGCCGATTATGCTTAGCCCAAACCACATAGCCAAAAATTCAACTTCTAAAACCCCAAATTTGGCTAACTCCTATCCATCCCCAAATCCCTTGAAAATCTCCACAATATTCTCCACATATTTCTCACATTGATCTCCTCCAACATCCCACTTCAAATTCAAATCAAGCATTGACCAATTCAAATTCTTATCTCTTACCAAGCCAACAACCACCTCTAGTGTTTGAACTTAAATCCATCTCTTACTTAGTCCATGCAGCAAAATAACAACCCTTAGCTGATAATGGGATTTGAACCCCATACCTCCTTCCCTCAACATATGACGCCACCCCCTTATGTGGTGCCACTTTACCACTCTACTAGAGGTTCTCTTGTGTCATGAAAACCTCCAATAATTTTACTTAAGTCCTATCAGCTAACATCCTCACTCCCTTAAGCCTAAAAATTAAAATTTTGCCCAAGGTTTGGCTTGAACCCAGGCCTTCGAAAGGCCCCCAAACACACCCAAAACATCAATTTAGCACACTCAACCATGCAATTGCCAATTTATGCAAAACATTCAAAAACCCTAAAATTTAGGCCGTTACATCTTCCCTCCAACTCCGGCCGCCGTCCACTCCTCTTGCCAGCCCAAAACCCACTCAAATCTCTCCTTTCTCTTCCCCTATCCCCCACTCTGAAACTTTCTCTATCACAAACCCTCTCCTTTCTTCCCTTTTCCCTATACTCTTCTCCCCACGCTACCACTATTCTTCTTCCCTTCACATTGCACCAGCCATAAAAGAGCTCAAACCACCAACCACTGCAGTCTCACACCGCACCAGCACACCCCATCCGGCCCTACTCCGGCCGACCATCTGACCACCACTGCCGGTTCCCTCTATTTCTCCTTTATCACTATTAAACTTATTTTATTTGTCATAACTCTTTAAATTAATTCTTTATCGTTTATTCTATATACTTTTATGTATAACTTTTATTTCTTTTACAATTCCTACTACTTGATTTGAAATTGGCCTTGTTTAAGTACATAGGCATTTTGTTCAACTAATCCGTGTTACTCATCTACATAGTTCGTGCTACGCTATTTTTACTACTAAGCTATTTCTACTATTCGGTTCATTTAGGAATTTAGGGATTTTTTAAGTAGTCTACTTAGGCTACTCTTATTCCTAAGACAAAAATTCTTCCTAATTATTGTGCTCAGCTATTATTACTTTATGCATGCTGCTTGTTTAGGTACTAGTCCAATTTGATGTCAAATGGATGTATTCTTTTTGGATTCCACTTTCTTAAGACTTAGTTTGCGTATTAGATATTGTTTCATTTCTTAATTAAATTCTTTGTTTATGACAGGACCATTATGGAAAACACACGTGGCAAGTCTAAGGTAGCCATCCCTGCTTCGAAAAAGAGGAAGGGACCCAGAGCTACGTCCTCCAGCGTAACCACTGAAGTGTGCCACCATTTCCTCCAGGTTCCATTGAGACCCCAGGAGGAGCTCTTTCAGATACTTCGAGCGAGACCCCTTGGAGTGGGACGATGTATCGACTGGGCCACCCTAGAGCAGGTCTAACTCGCTGACGCAGTTCGAGCCCTCCTCACTACGAATCTATGGGGACGCTTCTTTGACATTGTCGAGCCGACATACCTGGAGCTTACCTTAGAGCTCTATTCTACATTCCATCTTCAGACAGTTATGTCAGAGTTTGACGATCCAGGCATAGTTCAGTTCCGTCTCGGTGGCTTAGTACGTCAACTAAGCGTTCCTGAATTCAGAGTCACGTTGGGACTATATACAGAGGAATTCATGAACGACTACGATTTCTCTAATCTCCATTGCCACATTCACTATTCTCCTTCTTCTTGTTGGAGGGCCCTAGTCCCTGCTTCAGCCACCTACGACCCTAGTCACTCCAAGGCGTCAGCCCTCTCTCTATCATTATGATACCTACACGCTATCCTCACCCATACTTTGACAGGTCGACGAGAGAGTACCAGTGTAGTCAACACTCACGACGTTTACTTCTTATGGAGCATGGCGCAGGGGCACGTGTTCGATTTAGCATACTTCATAACCCTCGCTATTCGACACCAGATGGAGCGACATAAAAAGGGAGCTATTTGCATGGGTCTTTATGTGATATGCCTCGGACAACACTTTGGCCTTCTCAACACAATGGCGCAGTCCTCATCGCTCACTCTCATCAGCCTGATGTCCCCACAAGACATCTCAAGCATGCTTCGCATGAGGATGGTTGAGCGTCATCATGGGTCTGATCGTCCTTATTACCATCTAGCTCAGTCCACTGATCAAGACGACCCCAAGGACATTCCTGATGATGTCCCCCACCTCAAAAGGCTCCACCTTCTCAGCCACCATCAATTAATAGATCAGTTCATGCGATTGCTTCATTCATTGACATCTCTAAATGCATCACTCGATTCAAGCAGTAGTGCTTTTAGTGATTCGATCACATTGATGCCACTTTACAGCAGATTTGTCAGCACCTCCACATTTCACCACCACCTCCACCTCACGAACCATCTACCGATGAGGACGCTTGAGTCCTCTTATCTTTATTTTTATTTTTTTATTTTTTTATTTTTTATTTTTTATTTTTATTTGAATTTTTATGTTTTCTTATCTTTATCTTTATCTTTATCTTCATTTCAATTTTGTTTTTATATTCTACAAAACTTAACTTAGTCTATATTGAACCTTTTATATTTATGGTTGTTCTTAACGAGTAACCACGCTAATCCATTATTCCTAAACCATTATTGATGCTATCGCAGTTAAAAAGAGCTCAAAAGCTCAATAGTACTCAAGAATATACAACTCCACTGGGAAAGGTACTCCACGACTACCATGTCCTGCAAGACCACGATAATATTTTCCTTTAGAATGGTACTTGTGGACACACACCCTCTACCACCACCAGAGTATCCTCCTCCACTTTCACCTCTGCCTAGCTACAAATTCAGCTTTCACCATTCGAAGGATTTCATCCAAAATTTAGGAAGTTTCATCTCTCTCTCCTTCTCTTTTGATCTATGCGTACAATTTTATCTAACTTTATACATTAAGGACAATGTACATCTTAAGTGGGGGGAGGATTTTTATCAGAAAATCCCTGAATTTTGTCTTGTTCTCAAGTCACTTTCTCATATCACTATTAGAATGAGTTTTGATTGATTTATTATTTCCATTGATATACTTTGGATTAAAACATAGGTATTTGTGCTTTGATTATTTAAACTTTAAGATATTAGAGAATCAATCATGAAAAGTTGATTTTTGAGAATTAAAATTTTTGTAGGTTGTTTCCCCAAATTTAGGTATTGCCTTGAAGTTTGAAATTCGTAGGATTAACATCAAAAGCCATAATTTTTGTGAGATTTTGAGCCTTTAGAGCATATTTTCTTTCTTGCTCACTTTTATTTTTGCTATGAGTGTGTCAATATTGATATGTTATTCTAGAACTTGCTTCAGTTATGCATATCGAGACCATAACATTGATTTGATATACCGAAATGATAAAGGCACTTAGGTTTAACCCACTCACTCCATAAAACCTACCTTCACAATTGACCATTAGTGAACCCCCTTGAGCCTAACAAACCATTTATTGATTTACCCTCAACATTAACCTATAACCCATTATTGTTGAAATCCCCTAATTAAATTGATCCCATTTTTGTCGAGATTTGAGCTGAATAGTTATCTAGCTATGTTTTCCTTTTCGATTAGTGAAGTTTCTTTAAATATTTGATTTTTTTCTTAAAAAAACTAGTCATTTAGCATATATTATGAAGTTATGTAATTCTTGATCTTAAACGATGTTATTCATGAGAAAAGCTCAATTCTAGGAATATTTATATTCAGTAATGTAATTTATAACATCCCGACATAGGGCGTAATCGGAATAGTGGTTTTGTGACCACAAATCTGAGATAGAAATAATTATTTTATTATTATTATGATGTTTATGATGTGATTGCATGATGGTGTGAAAATTTCGTGAAGAAATTCTATGCATAAAGTGCTTAATTTGAAATTAGGGAGTAAATCGAATAAGTTGCAAAATTTGCATTCTAGAAGTTTTTAGTATGAAATTGCTTTGGAATATTAATTAGGAGGTTTTAAATAGCAATTTGACCAATTTCTAAGTTTATGGACAAAAATTGGACATGGGTGGAATTTTTGAAAGTTTAGTAAGGAAGGGCATTTTGGTCATTTGGTTATTAACATGATTAAAAAGGGAAAAAGATGACAAAATTGCTATCATCTTCTTCATTAGCACGAAATTTCAAGGGTTCTCCATAGCTAGGGTTTGTTTCAAGCTTCCAAGCTCCATAGTAAGTGATTCCAAGCCCCGTTTTTAATGTTCTTTACGTTTTTAGAGTCCCGCTAGCTCGATAAAGCTTATGCTAGCAATAATTTAAGTTAGGGTTCGTATTTGGAAAAATACCCATAGGTGAAAAGTGTTTATTTTGATGTTTTATAATAGAATATGAGGTTTTAGATTATGTTAGACAACTTGTGCTACTCGGTTTTAGGTAAAAACGAGTAAAAGGGCTTAATAGGTAAAAATACCTATTATACATAAGTGTATGTTATAGTAGGAATTTGAAGATGTTGTTGGTAAATAAATGATCAGCATGTCTTAAAATACAAGAATTCGTGATAAATTTTGATTTCTGAGCCTTGGGGCAAAAGTGTAAATATGCAAAAGTTTAGGGGTAAAAATGTAATTTTGCCAAAGTTTGAGTAAAGGACTGTTTTGATAAATGTGAATATTAAATAAGTTAAATTTTCTATTATAGATCAAGAAGAACGAAATTCTGGAGTAGATCGGGGAAAGGAAAAAGTAAAGGACTAAATTGTAAAGTTTACATTAATATTTTCAATTTCCAGCATTTATATATTCATTTTATGAAAATATTCAAAGTTGAATTAAAGACGATGTAACAGAGGAAAGCATTAGAAAGCCCCGATTGAACCTTAGGAATGTTAGGATACGAAATGTCATGACATTTGGGGTTGACAGAACAAGACAAGACAGGAATGAGCCATGTAAGTCCATATCAGATATATGACTTTGGAGGCAGGAATGAGCAATGTAAGCCCATATTAGATATATGGCATTGGAGACAGGAATAATTCATGTAAGTCCATGTCAAGGACATGGCATTGGCAGGATATTGTTAGACAGGAAAGACCCTAGTATCCTTAATATTTCGAGTGGTTCAACGGGCCATTGTACAAGTTAAATTACAGTGAATTATCAGCAAAGGAAAGGTAGATTGTATTTATGAATAATGAAAGGTCAGGTAAGAAAGAAGGTAAGTGAATAAAGAAGAAGGTAGAAAATGAGATGTAAAGAAAGTTTATGATGCTAGGTGACATTATGCGTAATTATCCTTTGTGATGAATGTTGTGATTTATTTGCTTGTAAACTTACTAAGCCTAGTGTTTACTCTCTTTATTTCCTTCTTCTTATAGTTTTTGCCAAGCCACTTGGGGATCGAAGGAAACGTCAGAGATCCAATCACACTATCGAAGGAATCACTTTGGTATAGTTAGACGTTTCGTTTCGTGTATGGCATGTATAGGAACTTGGCGTCTTTTGATATGATATGATCAATGAATGATGTGTAAATACTTGCTAGTGATTAGCTACTAGAATGGCTGATGATATACATGTTTAATAGTATGTATGATTGAGTAATAACTATCACATGGAAATTAAGGAAAATGTGAAAGTAGCTTAAAAATAGATTCAAGTAGCAAAAATGATGTGACTTTGAAAAATCAATGAAAATAGTAGAAACATGATTTGATGGTGAATAATATACTAAATTAAAGCTTATTGTGTATATTTTCATATGAAATAAGAAAAACAGGTAAAGGTATTGTATTTTATGAGATATCTGAGTTTTAGTGAAATAGGGCCAGAGCGATTTCTGGATCCTCTGTTCCAAATTTGGAAATTCACCATAAATTGTAAAAAAATAATTAGGTGGTTCACTTTATATGTTAAGAATCCTTATTGAGTCTAGTTTTAAAAGAAACAAATGGCATAGTCATATGAATTGTTTACAGGGAGAACAGTGGTTCGTAGTAAGTAGAGGTCAGTGCAGTCGAATTCTGAAATAGGGGTGACTTTAACTAATAAACTGTACTAATTGGCCTAGCCAAAAATTCTAGAAAAAAAAATTAGTAGATATATATATATGAATCTAGTTTCAGGAAAAATTTATGGATCTTAATTTTGAGTTTTTGAACTCGAGATATGAATTTTTAAGCGACTATGACGCAGAATGGTAGCAAATTTCGAGAAGCTTAAATAAACGATTTAAGGTTGCTTAAGTGATAGATTAAGTTTAGTAGCGCCTCATGCTCGATTCTGGCACCGGTCTCGAGTAAGGGGTGTTACATAATTTCTCAGTATTGGTTATTTTTCTAGTTAGGTAATTTTTCAGCTTAATCTCGATTCTAACCTTCTCTTTCAGCTTGTATCCCACCCCTAACCATAGCCCTATTACAACCATTTAAATACCTTTTAATCGATGTATCACCTCAATTTATAGTGGTACATATTTGATTTTCTTGCAAGCCTATGGTACTAAATTTTCATGTTGACTAATGAGTGCTTAATTTCGAAACCCCAAACAATTTGAATGATTTGAGTGAATCTTTAGTGAGGATGTCAACTCTTGTTAGTTTTGAATTAAAGGTGATTACTTAGATAAGGGGAAATGCCTATGTTTTTGTGATAAAATGCTCAACTTGGATTGTTTGAGAATTTGATGTTCTTTTAGTTGAATTCTCAATGTATGATTACTCATGGATTATTTCGAAACATTATTGATAGAAATTATAAACTAAGAAGAATGGATTTTGATTGTGAGTTGAGGATTTTGCTTGAGGACAAACAAAGGCTTAAGTGTGGGGATATTTGATAAACCATAATATATACATATTTTTACCCCATGTTTGCCACATTTATGGATGATTTATCATTAGATGTATGGAATATGATGCTCCTAACCCTTTAATTTCATGTTTTATACTTAGGTAAGCATAAGGAAGAGAAAAGAGCAAGGAACGGGCCAAAAATAGACAAAATGGGCCGAATTCAATAATCAACAAGGCCTAAACATCTGCACACGGGTAAACCACATGCCCGTGTGTGACACACAGAATCGAACACAGCCTGAGCAACCTCACACGGGCGTGCCCTTGTCGAAACCTATTTCAGTTTAACTCGAAAAAGGCTAATTTTGGGCTAAGAGAGGTGTTTCAAAAGCCTATAAAAAGACCCAAGGGGAGGAACAAGAGGGGACAGAGAGTAGAAAGCAAGGAATTACTCGAAGAACACTGATTGATTCATCTCGGAAGCAAGGATCTCCATCAAGGCTGAAGATCTCCCTTCAATTTCCTCCAGAGGTTCTTGGGTTTTCTTCCCAATTTTGAGATGTTTTCTTTTATAAATATGAACTAAACCCCCTAAATACTTGAGAAGGATGAAACCAAGACGAATTTTGTTATTAATATTTTAAATTATATGATAAATATTTGATTTGTTCTTATTTGTGTGATTAATTCTTGTGTTAATATTCCAGGATATTAATTCAAGTCAAATGTGCTTATTCAGTAGAGCAAAAGTACCTGTTTAAGAGTAGATTCAACACAAGTAAGCGGAGTTTATTGCAATCCTAGACATAGGATAACGAAAATCTACCAGATTAGAGTCAAATCTCATAGGGAAGTCTATAGATCGAGTTAATGCAACACTAGGGGTTTTAATTAGAAAGAAATTTTAGTTAATCAACCTAGGGTTAGTTGTTTTTAGCCTTGAAAGAGGTATTAACATAAATTAGGGATTTCTATGGATCAAGTCAAGTGGATAGATTATTTAGTTCAAAGTCAAATACCAAGTGAAGTCTAGGTGGATTCTTCCTTGGTTATTGTCTTAATCAATCGGTTTTCCAAAAGTATTTTCCCCAATTCATTCTTTGTCGCATTCTTAGTTAATTAGTTTAGTTTAATTAGTTTAAAACAAATCCCCTTTATTTTTAGGCTAGATAATAAAAAGAAGGCTAGTACTAGTACTTTTAGTCCTTGTGGATTCGACATCCGGGTCTTGCCATCAGCTATACTACTGTTCGATAGGTGACTTGCCTTCATCATGATAATAGTTTAGTTTTACAGGTTTGACCATCATAAATATCACTATCACCCTAATTTCCAAAATTTGTGACACGGCCGCATGGTAAGGCTGTGTGACTCAAAATCCCTAATTCCAAACCTCACTCGCCCATGTGCCCAAGGGACACAGCCATGTGGATTCCGTCAAAAATCCCCAAATTAACCACACGCTCTTATGGCCAGACCGTGTGGCACCTAATTTAGCGCGAAAACCTTATTTCCCAAATCCACACAGGCGTGTGCATAGTTATGAAAAACCAAAGGAAGGGATTCGGAACACAACATAACAATTGATTAAAAAAGAAGAATGTAGTAATAAGATTTGAATCCCACACCTGATTTGATGATGAATAGGACGGCGGAGGAGCGATAATCTCGAAGCTGCAATTAAAATATTTTAGAAATAGGAAAAAACAAAACAAGAAGAACAGAGAGGAGAGGGAGAAGAAGCGTCCCAAAATAGAAGATATCAAAATAAAAATAAAAATAAAGTAAGAATAATAGTTTTAACACGAAAAAATATCAATAGTTATTATCATAAAAAAATAACTAAATGACATAAAAAGTCCACACTAGGACTCGAACTCAAGACCTTCTGCCAACTAACTCTCCACTTAACTACTAGACCAGCAGGCCCATTCTGTCACTTAAACGCACAACTTCACTTATGTGTGCCCCCTCCACACTGTCCCTATGCTCAAGACCCAAAACCTCTAGGCCCAAAATTGGGGGCGTTACACCCTGACCCTTTCTTCATCTTTAATTTTTTTCTTTTCCCTTTTTCCTCCATTGTTGTTGTTGCCTACACCTCCCCTTTTACCATCTTCTTCTTCTTTTTTGTTGCCTCAAGATTGTGCACCATCTCCTTTACTATATTGCTTCAATTTCCCCTCAAATAAATCAGCCCTAAATCTAAAATATTGAACTCCAAAATCAATCCCAAACATTGCCAAGAAGGTGTCATTGTCGTTTCTCTCAACTAGCTTGGGTAGTATCTCTTTTCTCCTCAATTTCTCGGTTAATCTTGTCAATTAAAAGCCAAAATTACCAAATCTGTAATTTGGGAGAGTTTAAATATTTTTAAAGGCATTTTTCCAAATTTTAATGAGGTCTCAAACCATTTTAAAATTCAGCCCCAATTTCGACCACCATAGGTGGTGGTGCGTGCGCATATGTGTAGAATAGGGGCTGTTTTGTTCCTTGAATCTTTCCCATTTAATTCAAGCCATAATTAGAGTTCTTGAACCCTCCTAATCAGCTATTGAAACCATTTCAATTAGGGTAAAACGTTCTTGGTCGTTTGGGCATTCGAAACTCACAAACCAGGAAGCGTAAGTGCAATTAAGTGTAAAATTAATTGTTGTTTCGACATAGTGGTAGGGTAATGCATATGGATTGATTAAATGAAGGAATTTAATCATTATTAGCTATTTATTTTCCAGTATATTATTTAATTAGGTACTGACTCAAACACCCTAAATCAATCGTAAAGCCGAAGAACGATTGCACGTACGGTTCGCATCGATACATAGTAAGGAAACAAACTAGTTTGAATTCATAAAATAGTTATTAATTTGACAATTGGTTTGAACCCATAAGTGGGTAATTCGGAGTTGGTTAAATGGTAAATTGATTGAATTTATACTGAATTTTGGTTTAGGATCGTATAAAGGTTTATTAAGGAAAATTGGATGATTTACTAGGGTGCTGCGAGAAAGTGAAAAATAAGGTGTGGGTCCTAAACTTGTAAAATTTGTTTGATAATGATAAATATCATGTTATATTTGATAAATTAGCTTGCTGATTGGTTTAACTTAATAGCCAAGATTTTAATTTTGTGAGTGGCTGAACCAGGTGCGTTTCAAGCTTTAAAAGATTGTTGTGTTGGCAAAATTGATAGTTTGAGTGTATGAATGTGTAGTTGAGACTGTTATGCATAATTATATTATGTGATATGAGAATGTTTGATTGAATGGTATGAAATATTGAGATATAGGTTTATTATGGTATGAAATTTGATCTGCGGTCTCTTCTTTGCTTCTTTGGCGGCTAAATTTGGCAAGTTTCAGAGAGTAAAATTAATTTTTATATGATATAAATTATATAATATGAAATAGAACTAAAAATTGAGTTGAGTTTAGCTCAGTTAGTCTTAACTCTTCCATAATTTATATGAATTTAATTTTTTATCCCAATATAATTTTTGTGCTTAATATTTTTATATGAAAATTTCAAAATTATAGACAAAATTTCAAATTTTGGTCTAACATATCTTCTTCCAGTGAATTAAAACAATATTATATATTGCTGCTTTACTATTACAAGAGTATAACGTGCTTTACCATTTATTTCCTGCATTTAGCTTTGGATTTCAAATTGTATTAGTTTAATTTTAGGCTTGGTAGGTCGGATTTTTTATGATTGAGATGAAAATTGATGATTTTGTCATTTTTTAGGGATTAGTTCAGTGAAATTGTGATACCCAGTGAGGCATATTGCGACTTCCTGGACAGTTTCGAGAGGGAGCAAAAATCTTTAGTGGTGTCACAATATCCACCTCTTGATATTGTGATACCCTTGAAATTTCCAAAATAATTTTTTTACACAGTGGTATCGCGACACTGAAGGCAAACTCGAAGATGAGGGGTCAAAACAGAGGATATCGCGATATCCAAGTTGGGTCACGTGATACCCAGTTCCAAATATTGCAACCTGTGCATTTCGGAGGCTTAAAGCCTCCAAATACTTCAAAACTCACACACCTTCTCTTTTCCCCAAAACATTCATTCTAAATCCTTAAAAACTCTTCCCCCTATCAATTTCTCTCAATCTCCCATTCAAATTTCCTTCGTGTAACATCCCAAATTTAGCTCCATGAAAATGTAGAAATATATCAAAAATAAGGAATTAACTCAATGGTTAGTTATTTAATGTAAAAGCATGAAAGTTAGTTGGAGGTTTCAAGTTCAAGTCTTAATTCTTACAAAATAAATAGATTTTTGCAAATTCTCTTCGTTTTTTTTTTTTTTGTGTTGCCATCCAAGCCTAGCAAACCTAGGTATAAATACAATTTTTTTATCAAAATAATCATCCTTTGAATCCTTTTTTCTTCTACTTTAGCCATCCCTAACCCCCTCTCCCTCTCTTCATCTTTAAATTTTCTTTTCCTTTCCCTTTTTCCCCCATTGTTGTTGTTGCCTACACCTCCCCTTTTACCATCTTCTTCTTCTTTTTAGTTGCCTCAAGATTGTGCACCATCTCCTTTACTATATTTCTTCAATTTCCCCTTAAATAAATCAGCCCTAAATCTATAATATTGAACTTCAAAATTGATCCCAAACATTGCCAAGAAGGTGTCATTGTCGTTTCTCTCAACTAGCTTGGGTAATATCTCTTTTCTCCTCAATTTATTGGTTAATCTTGTCAATTAAAAACCAAAATTTACAAATTTTGAATTTGGTAGATTTTAAATATTTTTAAAGGTATCTTTCCAAATTTTAATAAGGTCTCAAACCATTTTAAAATTTATCCCCAATTTTGACCACCATGGGTGGTGGTACATGCGCATATGTGTAGAATAGGGGTTGTTTTTTTCCTTGAATCTTTCCCATTTAATTCCAGCAATAATTTGAGTTTTTTAACCCTCCTAAACAGCTATTAAAAGCATGTCAATTAGGGGAAAACGTTCTTGATCGTTTGGGCATTCGAAACTCACAAATCAGGATGCGTAAGTGCAATTAAACGTAAAATTAATTGTTGTTTCGACATAGTTATAGGGTAAAGGGTATGGACCGATTAAATGAAGGAATTTAATCATTATTAGCCATTTATTTTCCATATATTATTGAATTAGGTGCTGACTCAAACATCCCGAATCAATCGTAAAGTCGAAGAGCGATTGTACGTACGATTCGCATCGATACATGGTAAGGAATCAAACTAGTTTGAATTCATAAAATAGTCATTACTTTGACGATTGGTTTGAACCCATAAGTGGGTAATTCAGATTTGGTTAAATGGTAAATTGATTTAATTTATACTGAATTTTGGTTTAGGATTGTATAAAGGTTTATTAAGGAAAATTGGAAGATTCACTAGGGTGTTGGGAGAAAGTGAAAAATAAGGTGTGGGTCCTAAACTTGTAAAATTTGTTTGATAATGATAAATGTCATGTTATATTTGATAAATTAGCTTGTTTATTGGTTTAACTTAATAGCCAAGATTTTAGTTTTGTGAATGGTCAAACCATGTGCGTTTCAAGCCTTAAAAGATTGTTGTGTTGGCAAAATTGATAGTTTGAGTATATGAATGTGTAATTGAGATTGTTATGCATAATTATATTATGTGATATGGGAATGTTTGATTGAATGGTATGAAATATTGAGATATAGGTTTATGCATGATTTAAATGGATGAAATATTACTATGGTATATTTACATGAGATTGCTATTGGTGCACAGTGAAATTCGTAAAGTATGTGAATTGAATGATATTGATAGATACCATCCTATTGGTAATTTGAAAATTGAAACACTACTTCCTTTTACTAAAAGTATGTGATTATTGAGGACATGTTGAACATGTCGAATAAATGTGAAAAGTATTGAAATATGATTATGTATGAATTTATATAACATATTGCATGTGCATTGAGATGGGATTTTGTGTTTGACAGAGAAGTTCTGTAGAGTACCGATGGCATATTAAGTCCACATATATTTGTAACCAGTGCACTGAGTACCGAGGGGATTGGCGATTATATTGCATTATTTATTAGGCAGTTTCACTGCATTATTTATTATTGGTGGTTTTACCACATTGAGCTTTGCTCACATACATTGGAGTTTGGCAGACGGGTTCTGGGGAACCCGTGATGTGTACCAGACCGTATGGGTAAGATCTCACATGTGCATTTTTCATGAACATGTGCATTTGAAATTATTATTGATAACGTTTGATAGTGCTATTGGTATTTTGGGGTTTTTATGCATACATGACATGCATACTTGGTATAGATACACAGTTTTTTTATAAATATGTTGAAATGGGCTATGTATGATATATGGCGAAATTAATAATTTGACTAGTAATGCTACATTTCCTCTTCTAAGAAGATAACGAAATGATTTTTTGAAGGCAATGCCAATAGTTGGGGGTTTTTTTTTTTTTTTAAATTCACCTAATTCACTAATTCGACCTAAACATGGTTGGACTAAGTAAATGAACGTTTTTCCAAAGCTAACAATAGAAACTACGGTTTTATAAAAGGGAGTACTTGAAGGTTTTTAACCATCGTTAGGGTAGGTTCTTGACACTAAGGTGTCCCATGTGGCCTTCCCGATTCGTTCATAACGTTCAGGTCGGGTTTAGGAGGTTACACTTCGATTCATTGATCGATTTCTTTTATTTCACTTTACCTTTTGTTAGTTTTCTTCTTTTGCAAGTATTGCACCATTTTTGCTTGGGGAACACGACACTTCTCGGTTCAATCCATTTGACTACAACAATCAATACAGTTTAAGTTTTCTTTTCCTTTATTTATTATTACTATTTTTCTTATTTCCATTTTGAAGTTTTCAATTTACGTATTGATCGCTTTCCATTGGATATTGAGTTTCTTTTTATTGACTTTAAGTGCAAAAATTAAAAGAGTGCCCCCGAGAATGCATAAACGATCTCGTTCCCACACCGCCTCAGTTTTGTCATCGAAATACAATGGTGTTAAATTTGTACAACAAGAGGCTGCGGATTTTTATCAAACAATTCAGGGACATGTGTTCATCCCTGAACATGATTTTGATCCAGCCTCCTCGTTTAATGATGAGATGTAGGACGATGTACACTTTTATCGTTGGGACAATTTTTGCTTGCTTCCCAAGCAAGCTACCATTGTACCTGTAGTGCTAGAGTTGAATTTTAATGTTTATACTATAATATTGTATAGCATTAAAAATTAAATTTTTATATGAAATAAATTATATAATATATTATAGAACTAAAAATTGAATTTGGTTTCTCAGCTATAAATTATTGAGTTAAAATTTTTACCCAAATCTAATATTGGTGCTTAATGCACATTTCCAAATTACGGGCAAAATTTCAAAATTTGGTCTGCCAATTAAAACAATATTATATGCTGCTACTTTAACTAGGAAAGTTAATTTGTCAAGGTTTATATACTTATTGCTCCTCCTTTGGCTCTTTCACCTTGGTTCTTTCCTCTAAACGGAATTTAAGACAGGAATTCTAACACTACTATTGGAACTGGATATCAGGAATATGATTTTTATATGTATATATATTTAAAGATATTTTAAAGAAGTATACCTGTAATGTATGTATAGAAAATAATTTCCATTGCAAAAAATTTTATGGAAAATGAAAAGCTAAGTGTAACCATCTTAAAATCCATCCAATTTAGGCATCAGCCAGTAAAATGATTTGTTGACAAGTATAATCTAAAGCCCCTTTGATCTTCATCAATAAATAGCTGCCATAAGATATTTAAGAAAAATAAACTAAAAGTGAACCAAACCTGCAGGAGCCTCCCACATAGATTCTTCTGAATGATAAATATATTACAAAATTTGGGTAAATGATAAAATACAATTTTATCAGCTTAATGGTAAGTCTTCAATCCATCATAAATTTTCATAGTGAAAGACCAATATTTTAAATTACTTATTCTTAAGATCTCTATATATTGGTTTTCCCACTTGAAGTTTTCTGCATTAAACATCAAAACAGAAGTGACTTAAAGAAGATAAAAAGGAAGAAGCAAGTAATTTGTTCGACTGTCTTTCCTCTCCTTTGCATTCTTCTTCTTTTTCTTAGTGTTGAAGCATAGACGTGCAGCCCTAGTGGCAAGATCAAAGGGAAAACCCCTCCACCAGGACAATGTGATATTCGCGATATGAAGTAATAAAATTTATAATAATGAGCACACCAGAAACTAACTAATATCACGGTTTAAGGCAAGCGTACCTATCAAACAGCAGTATAGCTTAGTGGCAAGACCGAGATATCGTACCCAAAGGAACCAAAAGTACTAGTACTAACTTTCTTTCTATTATTTAACCTAGAAATAAAAGGAGTTTTTATGAAACTAAACTAATTCTAGAACTAAACTATGAATGCACAAAAAGTGAATTAGGGAAAAACTCTTTAGGGAAAACTGATTGATTTGGACAATACTCAAGGGAGAATCCACCTAGACTTCACTTGTTATCAACTCTTGAACTAGACGATTTATTCACTCAATTTGATCCATAGAAATCCCTAACTTATGTTAATATCTCTCTCGAGACTAAAAACAACTAACCCTAGGTTGATTAATTGAAATCTCTTTCTAAGTAAAACCCCTAGTGTCGCATTAACTTGATCTATAGATTCCCTTATTAGGTTTGACCCTAATCCGGTAGATTTTCGTCGTCCTATCTCTAGGATTGCGATCAACTCCGGTTAATTGTGCTGGATCTACTCCTATACAGGGACTTTTTCTCCTCTACATAAGCACATTCGACTTAAATCAATATCCCGGAAATATCAATCTAAGAATTAAAAACACAATTAAGAACAAACCAAATATTTATCATATAATTCAAGAGAAAATAATAACAATCTGTCTTAGGTTTCATTCCCCTCAAGTATTTGGGGGTTTAGTTCATGATTATAAAAGAAAACATCTTAGAAGAAATAAAATAAAAAAACAGAAAGAACCCTAAAACCCCTAAAGGGAATTGAAGGGAGATCTTCAGTCTTGAAAGAGAGTTCAACTTCTCGGATGAATCAATCGGCTTCCCTTGGAGTAATTCCTTGCTAAAAGCACTCTTTTTAGGAGAGAAAAAGTATATTCTTGAGGGGAGTCAAGTCTCTCTTTGTAGTTTCCCCTTAGGGTCTTTATATAGAGCTTTGAAGTGTCTTTCTTAGCCCCTATGTAGCCTTTTCCGAGTGAAATTTAACTTCCTCATGACAGGGACACGCCGATGTACCACGCCCGTGTGGATAAAGGCCCAGGCTGTGGTCGGGCCTGTTGATGGTGGCACGGCCGTGTGGTGAATCTCCGTGCCGTGTTATTTTCATACTTTGGCCCATTTTCTCTATTTTTCGCCCGTTTCTTACTCTTTTCTCTTCCTTAAGCTCACCTGGGCATAAAACATGAAATAGAAGGATTAAGAGCACCAATTTTCACAAATTCAATGATAATTCATCCAGAAATTAGGCTAAGCATGAGGTAAAAACATGTATCATATATCGTTTATCAAATACCCCCACACTTAAGCCTTTGCTTGTCCTCAAGCAAAATCTCAACTCACAATTAAGAATCATTCTTCTCAATTTACAATCCTTATCAATAATGTTTCAAACTAATCCGCAGGTAATGAATACAATGTAAATTCAATCAAAAGAACATTAAAGATTCAATCACTTTAAGTTGAGAATTTTATCACAGAAACATAGGTTTTCTCCCTTCTCCTAAGTAATTACCTCTCAATCAAAATCAACAAGATTTGACATCCTCACTAAAGATTCACTCTATACACTCAAAGTGTTTAGGGTTCAAGAATTTAGCACTCTTTAGTCAACCTGAAAAGTTATTACCATAAGCTTGCAAGAAAATCAAATCTCCACCACTATAGATTGATATGACACATCGATCAAAAGGTCTTTCAATGGTTGTAATGGGGCTTTCGTTAGGGGTGTTGTCACAAGCTAAAAAGAGGGTTAGAATCGAGATTGAATTAAAAAATCATCTAGCTAGAAAAATCTCTACCACTGGAACATATTCCTAGAGCTAAATCTTATGATGGAATCGTTCTGGATTCGGAAGCTTGTAGAAATATGCAAAAACTATTGAACTATTACAAATTACAACTGAATTAACTGTATATACACTTTTTTTTTAAGAACAAATCAAATATAATAAATTAAATATTTACAACTTTACAACCTGGAAAAGAGAATAGAGCTAGATAATAATTCAACTCAAATCTCGACAAAAATAGAGATCAAAATAATTGAATGGAGTTCAACAAAAACGGGTTATGGGTTAATATTAGAGGTAAGTCAAAGAATGGGTTGTTAGGCTCAATGGGGTTCACTAAGGGTTAATTTATGGAGGTAGGCTTTTATAGAGTAAGTAGGTTAAATCCTAGGTGCCTTTATCAGCTCAGTGTATCAAATCAATGATGTGGTCTTGACATGTATAATTGAAGCAAGTTCTAGAATAAGAAATCAATATTGACTCACTCAAAGCAACAATAAAAGTGAGCACGAAAGGATGTATGCTCAAAAGGCTCAAGAATCTCACCAGAATTATGGCTTTTGATGTCAATCTTACGAATTTCAAATATCATGATAACACTTAAAATTAGGGAAGATAGCCTAGAAAAAATTTACATTCTCAAAAATTTCAACTTATTATGCTTGATTCCCTAGTGTCTTTAAGTTTGAATAATCAAAGCATAAGTACCTATGTCTTAATTCTCAACACATCAATAAACATCATAAATCAATCAGAATTAATTCCTAATAGGAGATTGAGGATAATGTAGAGAGTGAAAGTGATAATTCAAAATTTTGAGAACAATGCAAAAAGTTAGTTTTAAAAATTTTCAGGGATTTCAAAGAGAATGTAATGATTGAAAGTAAGTTTCCCTCCGCCCCACACTTAAGATGTACATTGCCCTCAATGTACAATGATACATTAGTAGCAATAGAAGCATAAGATCATAAGATAAGGAAAGGCATGAAACTCCCTGGATTGGATGAATTTGTGAGGTAGTGGTGCCTATAGAGTGTCTGGGACAAAGGAAGGTGCAAAGGTGGATACTCCGATGGTGGTAGCGTTTGTTTGTCCACAGCTTTCGTGTTGGGAGTGTAGGCTTTGGCGGTGTCAACTGTGTGAAGTTGTGGCAAGATTCCCTTTAGATTTTAGATTTGAGCTGAAAAGCTCCTTTGAAACTGTGAAAGCATTTATCAGTTTTAGGGAATTTGGATTAACAGAATATGTTTGTTAGGGGATAGCCAATACGAAATAATTAAAATAAAGAAATAAATTAAGTAAAGTTCTAAAAATACTAAAATTCAAATAATGAAAAATATAAGATGAAATAAAATAAAAATAAAAATAAAAATAAAAATAAAAGATAAGAAAATAAGAGGATTCAGAAGTCCAAATCCTCAGATGGTTCGCAAGGTGGGGGTGGTGAGGAGATGTGAAGGTGTTGGCATATCTGCTGAAGAGTAGCGTCAATATGATCTAAGCGTTGGAAGCACTGCTGCTCGAATCGTGTAAGCCGTTCATATATGTCAACGTGTGAAGCTGTTGCATGAACTGGGCGACGAGGGGGTGGTGGCTCAACTAGTGCCTCCTCCAGTGGTGGTGGGACATCATCAGTAATGTCCTCAGGATCCTCCTGCAATGCATCTCTAAGTAAGTGGTATTATGGAGGATCGGTCCCACGTCAGCACTGGATCATCCTCATATGTAGCATAGTCTGGATGCCCTGAGGGGACATTTGGCTTATCAAAGTGTAGGAGGATGTCTGGGCCGTGGTGTTGAGCAGTCTAAAGTAACGGGCCAACTGTGTGATATACGGGCCCATAGATATTACACCTCTCTGATGCCTCTCGGTCTGGTGTTGGATGGCATGAGCGATGAAGTAAGCAATGTCGATGACATGTGCGTTCGCCATGCTCCATAAAAAATAGGCATCGTGGGTGTTGACGACACCTGTGCTCTCACATCTGCCCATTAGTATGTGTGCGAGGAGGCCATGAAGGTACCTCAAGGATGGGGTGAGGTCGGTCGCCTTGGAGTGACTAGGGTCGTATGTAGTTGATGCAGGGACTAGGGCTTCCCAACACCTAGCTGGTGATCAATGAATGTGGCAGTGGAGTGTGGAAAAGTCTTCGTCAGCTATGAACTCATTTGTGTAGAGCCCTAGTGCACTACCAAATTTGGGAATGCTCAACTGGTGCACCAATCCACCGAGTTGGAATTGAATGGTGCCTGGGTCATCGTGGTTTGTCATCACTACCTGTAAATGAAAAGTAGAGCAGAACTCTAATGTTAGCTCAAGGTATGTGGGCTTAATGATGTTAAAGAATTGCTCCCAAGGGTCGGTGGATAGTAGGGCTCGAACAGCGTCAACAAGATGGACTTGCTCCAGAGTGGCCCAGTCGATGCATCGTTCGGCTCCTAAAGGGCAGGCTCGTAGAATTTGAAATAACTCCTCTTGGAAGTTCTGTGGGATCTGGATGAATGGATGGCGCGTTTTGGCTATGGGTCTAGAGGATGAACCACTAGGCCCCTTCCGTTTCTTTGAAGTAGGGACGGCCACTCTCTTATCGCGTGACAACGATATAATTCCTAAAAAAATGATATGCATTAGTCCTAAAAATTGAAACTAAATTAACAAGACAATGTGAATATTAATAAGTTCTTATTCTTAAACCATAAACAAAAAAAAAAAAATATTGAAGAATAGTATTAAAATGGTGATTCACTAACCTAATTGATATATTCTACTTATCCTAAGCATGGTATCAAATTAAGGAGGCATGGGTATCAATTTATACTAAGTGAATAGTACTCTAGATTAGAAAAAGTGGCAAGCAAAGGAGAGTCTAAATGGCATCATGAAATTCTCTATAGTGGTTAATAATCTAGATTGTTCATGCTTAATCAATGAATTTCATGCCTAAAAATAATGCAAAAACTAAATAAAACATTTTATTAACATAAATATAGAGAAAAACATTGAAAATTAAAGAGGAAAATAAGAAAAATGAACCGAATAGGTGACTAAAGGGGTGGAGCACGGTCATGGTACGTGTGGCATGGTCATGGAGGAACTTTTAAGGCCGGCGATGGCACTAGGGAGGGTTGTTGTAGGGTTTGAGTGGGAAGATTTTAGGGTTTAATTGAAGAAGAAGGTGAATAGTAGTCTGCTTATATAGGTTTTTAGGTTACATGGGTATGTCACATGCCCGTGTGACTCCGGTTTTGGCCGTGTGGTTTGAAAATTTGGGATTTTGACGCGCCTGGTTCGCGACACATGCTCGTGTACCTAGGGCGTGTTGAGGCACACGGCTATGTCGCACGGCCATGCCCTTCGATGTTTGCTTCTCCTACGGCCGTGTAATAGGTCACACGCCCGTGTCTGAATTGATAGTTTCGACCACGGTCTAAGGGCACGGGTGTGTCGCATGCCCGTGTTTGATTGAATAGTTTCAGCCACGGCCACATCGCACGGCCGTGACATTTTGTCTAGGCCCATTTTGGATCAATAGTGTCGACCACGGCCACGTCGCACTACCGTGGCAATTTGTCGAAGCCCGTGTTTTAGAAAAATTTTACCCTACTTGTACACGGCCCAATTGCACGGCCGTGTCTCTGCTCGTATTGTCCACACGGCCTTAGGCACGCCCATGGGCATGGCCATGTGGCCCGAAAATCCTGCATTCAAAAGGGTTAGTTGATGCATTAGAAAGTCAAATTAAAAGAATTTACTAATGTTAGTGCTCGGGTTGCCTCCCAAGAAGCGCTAATTTAGAGTCTAAGCTCAACTCTTCTTGTATGTATCATGACGAGAGTTTGTGGAGCTGAAGCTCCTCCCTATTATTCTTGAAATTCTCACCTCTATAATGTTTAAGCCGAAGGCCGTTTACCTTGAAAATGTCGTGGTTTGGATGAGTTGCCTCGACTGTGCCGTATGGGAAGACAGTTTGAATAGTGAATGGGCCTGACCATCTTGATTTAAGTTTTCCAGGGAATAGTTTAAGCCTTAAGTTGTATAACAAGACAAGATCACTGGTTTTAAATTGCTTTGGTTGTCTCAAACGATTGTCATGGCGTCGCTTTGTGGCTTTCTTATATAATCGTGAGTTTTCGTATGCATTGCAGCGCCATTCGTCCAGCTCGTTTAGTTGCATTAGACGTTTCTCACCTGCGAGCTTAAAATCAAGATTTAAAAATTTAATAGCCCAAAATGCTTTTTGTTTGATTTCAAATGGCAGATGACAACTTTTTTTGTAAACAAGTCTATAAGGAAATGTTCCTATGGGAGTTTTGAATGCAGTTCTATAAGCCCATGAAGCATCATCTACTTTTATTGATCAATCTTTCCTATTTGTTTCTACCGTTTTTTCTAGGATGGGTTTTAATTCTCTATTTGTTACTTCGACTTGTCCTCTAGTTTGTGGATGATAAGGGGTAGCTGTCCTATGGTGCACTCCATATCTTTTTAAAACTTTATCAAATTGAGCATTGCAAAAATGAGTACCCCTCTCACTGATAATTATCCTAGGTGTTCCAAATCGAGAGAAAAGTTTTTTAAGAAAACGTACTACTATTCTAGCATCGTTAGTAGGCAAGGCTTGGGCTTCCACCCATTTTGACATGTAATCTACTGCTACTAGTATGTACTTATTCCCAAACGAAGTAGGGAAAGGACCCATGAAATCAATACCCCATACATCAAATATTTCACATGAGAGTATATAGTTTTGAGGCATTTCATTATGCTGAGAGATATTACCTGTCCTCTGGCATTTATCACAAGAGGTCACATACCTGTTGGCATCTTTGAAAAGGGTGGGCCAGTAAAAACCTTATTCGAGTACTTTGTGAGCAGTTCTAGCTCCACTGTGGTGTCCTCCTATTGGTCCTGAATGGCAGTGATCTAAAATTTTATATGCTTCTATTTCAGTAACGCATCTTCGGATGACTTGATCTACACAAATATGAAAAAGGAAAGGGTCTTCCCCAAAGTAGTTTTTCACATCATCGAAGAATCGCTTCTTTTGCGGATGGGTCAACCCTTTTGGGGTTATGTTAGCTACTGAATAATTTGCAAAATCAGCAAACCAAGGAACTGCAACTTCTATTATGGCTAGGAGTTGTTCTTCAGGAAATGAGTCGTTTATTTTATCGAAGCCTCGGGATATGGATTTTCCAATCTTAAGAGGTGATCTGCTTCTAAATTTTTAGCTCCTCTCTTGTCTTGTATGTCTAAGTCGAATTCCTGTAACAATAGAATCCATCTTATTAATTGAGGTTTTGCATCAATTTTAGTTAAAAGATAACGAAGAGTGGAATGATCAGTATAAACGATGGCTTTCGACAATATCAAATATGATCTGAATTTATCAAATGCAAAAATAATGGCTAGCAATTCTTTTTCTGTGGTAGTATAATTTGCTTGCGCGGCTGTCAAAGTTTTGCTAGCATAATAAATCGATTGAAAGTGCTTGTCTCTTCGTTGTCCCAAAACTGCACCTACTGCAAAATTACTCGCATCACACATTAGTTCAAAAGGTAGATTCCAATCAGGTGAAATCATAATCGGGGCATTAACTAGCTTTTCTTTGAGAGTGTTAAAAGACTCTAAACATTCCTGGTCAAAATTGAAAAACACATCTTTTTCTAGTAATTTTGTTAAAGGCTTAGCTATTTTAGAAAAGTCTTTAATAAATTTGCGATAAAAACCAGCATGTCCTAAAAAGCTTTTTATAGCCTTAACCAAATTAGGGGGAGGTAATTTTTCAATGGTTTCAATTTTTGCTTTATCTACATCTATCCCTTTACTAGAAATTTTATGTCCTAGTACAATACCTTCTTGAACCATAAAGTGACATTTTTCCCAATTGAGCACTAGATTTGTCTCTTCACATCTTATCAGAACACATTTTAAATTATTAAGACAGAGTTGAAAAGAATTACCGAAAACTGAAAAATCATCCATAAATACCTCTATGATGTCTTCCACGAGTTCGTCAAAGATAGCTAACATGCATTGCTGAAAAGTAGTAGGAGCATTACATAATCCAAAAGGCATCCTACGATAAGCAAACGTACCATATGGACATGTGAATCTTGTCTTTTCTTGATCTTCTAGAGCTATTGGGATTTGGAAGTAACTAGAGAGGCCATCCAAGAAGCAGTAATACATATGTCTTGACAATCTTTCCAACATCTGATCGATAAAGGGTAAGGGAAAATGGTCTTTTCGAGTTGCATAATTCAACTTCCTATAATTAATACAAACTCTCCATCCAGTGATTGTTCTTGTAGGTATTGACTCCTTTTTGTCATTAGACACCATAGTCACGCCTCCCTTTTTAGGGATAACCTACACAGGACTTACCCAAGGACTGTCAGAAATAGGATAAATAATTCCCTGCATCTAGAAATTTAATTACCTCGACTTTTACAACCTCCTTCATGTTGGGATTCAATCGTCTCTAAGCTTGCACCGATGGCTGATATTCATCTTCCATTAAAATTTTGTGGGTGCAAAAAGAAGGGCTAATTCCTTTAATATCGGAAATCTTTCAAGCTATAGCCTTTTTGTGTTCCTTTAATACTTGAAGTAATTCCTCTTTCTTTTCAGTGCTCAAGTCAGATGCGATAATCACTAGTAATGTAGAATCTTCTCCCAAAAATGCATATTCTAAGTGGTCAGGTAATTGTTTTAGCTCTAATTTAGGAGGTTCATCAATCGAGGGTTTTTGTCTCAGTTTGTCTTTTAACTTAATACCCTCATAACTTATGTGCCTTGTGACAAGTTCATGAGAGTTCAACTCCTTCATTACTTCTTTTACTTCATTGGTGGCTTTATCTTCCTCCCCACCTTGAACAAGATATAGTTCCAACGTGTCTTCAAGAGTGATTTCCTATAAATTGTCTTGAAAAAATAATTAATAACATCGATGAAATAACAAGAATCATCTTGTTCTCTAGAAAATCGCATAGCATCATAAATTTTAAAGACAACTTCTTCTTCACGTACCATCCCCTACGTCGATAACAGCTCTAGCAGTAGCTAAGAATGGGCGTCCCAAAATTAAAGGTACCTCAATATCTTCATCCATGTCAAGCACAACAAAATCAACAGGGAATATAAATTTATATACTTTTACTAACACATCTTCAATGATTCCCCTTGGATATATAACAGATCTATCAGCTAATTGAATACTCATCCTAGTGGGTTTCGGTTCCCTTAGACCTAGTTGCTTGAACATTTTGTAGGGCAGTAGGTTAATACTAGACCTAGATCAGCTAAGGCTTTTTCAATGATTAAGCTACAAGCAAGGAATAGTAAAAATCCCCGGGTCTTTTAGTTTGGTTGGCAGTTTATTTTGGAGAATAGCTGAGCATTCCTCGTTGAGTTCCACTGTAGCTAGTTCTTCCAACTTTCTTTTATTTGTGAGAAGTTCCTATAAAAACTTTGTGTATTTCGGCATCTGCGAAATTGCTTCAACAAAAGGTAAGTTAATATGTAGCTGTTTAAAAAGTTCAAAAAATTTACCGACTTAAGCGTCCGTGCGGTCTTTCTTTAACTTTGCTGGATATGGTATGGGTGGTTTGTATTCTTTAAGTGCTGGCGGAGTGTTTTCCTTGGGTTCCTCTTCCTCTACCTTGTCTTTTTTGGATTCTTGAACAGACTTCTTTTCCAGTTCAGCTAGTACTTTTCCATCCCTTAGAGTAATTACTTTTACATGTTCTCTAGGATTTGGCTCAGTATTACTCGGTAAACTACCTTGTGGTCTATCGGATATCATCTTTGCAAGTTGACCAATTTAATTTTCAAGCCCTTGAATGGATGCTTGCTGGTTCTTCAGTGCCGTTTCAGTGTTTTGGAAACGGGTTTCTGATGCAGCCATAAATTTGGTGAACATCTTTTCAAGGTTTGACTTTTTCTCTTGTTGTGGAGGTGGCTATTGAAATCCCTGAGGAGGTAGTTGTCTTTGATTTCCTTGTCCTTCCCATGAAAAATTGGGGTGATTTTGCCAACCTATATTATAAGTATTACTATAAGGATTATTCTGAGGTCTAGAATTATTACCCATATAGTTGGCTTGCTCGATTTCCATGCTATGTCCATAGGAGGAGTAATCTGGATTGTACATGTTTCCCTGAATTGCGTCACACAACATCACTGGGTGTGCCTGCATAGAACGAACAAAATTATCAATCTTTTTATTTAAAAGTTCTACCTGATTAGAGAGCATGGTGACGGCACCAATGTTAAAAACTTCTGCAGCTTTTTTCAGCTTTGTCCTCATGACTTGCCACTGATAGTTATTTAGTGACATCTCTTCTATAAACTCATAGGCTCCTTCAGGTGTTTTATTGTTGATTGTTCCTCCGGCGGCTGCATCGATCATCTGTCTTGTGGAAGGATTCAAACCGTTATGAAAGGTTTAAACTTGTAATCATAAAGGCAACCCATGGTGAGGGCACCTTCTCAAGAGATCTTTATGTCTCTCCCAGGCATCATAAAGTGTCTCTAAATCCATCTGCACAAAAGAAGAGATATCATTCCGTAATTTAGCTATTTTAGCTGGAGGAAAATATTTAAGTAAAAATTTTTCGGTCATTTGTCCTCATGTAGTGATTGAGCCTCGTGGTAGATAATTTAACCATTACTTATCTTTATTCCTTAGGGAAAAAGGAAATAGTCGGAGGCGAATGGCATCATCAGAAACACCATTGGTTTTAAAAGTATCACAGAATTCCAAAAAATTTGCTACGTGTGAATTAGGATCCTCATCCTGTAAACCATCAAACTGAACAAATTGCTGAATCATCTAAATAGTGTTAGGTTTCAATTCAAAATTATTTGCAGCAATAGCAGGTCTAATAATAATAGATTGAGTACCAACCAAATTAGGTTTAGCATAATCATACATAGTATGAGGAGCATTGTTTTGGTTCACCGGCTCTGCGGCTATCACGGGAGGTGGTAGATTGTCCTGATTTGCTTCCATCTCTTCAGTATACTCTGGTTTTTCCACTTGTCCTTGTTCTAAATAATGTAGGCTTCGTCTAATCTCTCTATGAGTTCTACGAACTGTAGCTTCTAAATCTTCGTCAAAAAAATAATAGTCCTCCTATGTTTCTTCTAGTCATAAACTAGAGATACCTGGCAGGGAAAAAATAAAGAAAATTAAAATAAATAAACAAAACAAATAAAAATAAAAGTTGAAAATAAAAATAGTAATGGCTAAAGTAATAGAAATTGAGTGTTCTTAATATCTTAGTTCCCCGACAACGGCGCCAAAAAACTTGCTATTCGCGATATGAAGTAATAAAATTTATAATAATGATCACACCAGAAACTAACTAATATCACGATTTAAGGCAAGCACACCTATCGAACAGTAGTATAGCTTAGTGGCAAGACCGAGATATCGTACCCAAGGGAACCAAAAGTACTAGTACTAACTTTGTTTTTATTATTTAACCTAGAAATAAAAAGAGTTTTTATGAAACTAAACTAATTCTAAAACTAAACTATGAATGCGCAAAAAGTGAATTGGGGAAATATTCTTTAGGGAAAACTGATTGATTTGGACAATACTCAAGGGAGAATCCACCTAGACTTCACTTGTTATCAACTCTTGAACTAAGCGATTTATTCACTTGACTTGATCCATAGAAATCCCTAACTTATGTTAATATCTCTCTCGAGACTAAAAACAACTAACCCTAGGTTGATTAATTGAAATCTCTTTCTAATTAAAACCCCTAGTGTCGCATTAACATGATCTATGGATTCCCTTATTAGGTTTGACCCTATTCTGGCAGATTTTCGTCGTTTTATCTCTAGGATTGCGATCAACACCGCTTAATCGTGCTGGATCTACTCCTATGTAGGGACTTTTGCTCCTCTACATAAGCACATTCGACTTAAATCAATATCCCAGAATATCAATCTAAGAATTAAAAACACAATTAAGAACAAACCAAATATTTATCATAAAATTCAAGAGAAAATAATAACAAGATCTATCTTAGGTTTCATCCCCTTCAAGTATTTGGGGGTTTAGTTCATGATTATAAAAGAAAACATCTCAGAAGAAATAAAATAACAAAACATAAAGAACCCTAAAACCCCTGAAGGTAATTGAAAGGAGATCTTCAGTCTTGAAGGAGAATTCATCTTCTGGGATGAATCAATCGGCTTCCCTTGGAGTAATTCCTTGCTAAAAACACTCTTTTTAGTAGAGAAAAAGTATATTCTTGAGGGGAGTCAAGTCTCTCTTTGTAGTTGCGCCCTAGGGTCTTCATATAGAGCTTTGGAGTGTCTTTCTTAGCCCCCTAAGTAGCCTTTTCTGAGTGACATTTAACTTCCTTATGACAGGGACACGCCCGTGTGCACGCCTGTGTAGATCGAGGCCCAGGCCATGGTCGGGCCTGTTGATGGTGGCACGGCCGTGTGGTCTGGCCGTGCTCGTCGAGGTTGGGCCGTGTTTGAGCTTAAGGTGGCATGGCCGTGTGGCACGGTCGTGTGGTGAATCTCTGGGCCGTGTTGTTTTCATACTTTGGCCCATTTTCTCTATTTTTGGCCCGTTTCTTGCTCTTTTCTCTTCCTTGAGCTCATCTGGGCATAAAACATGAAATAGAAGGATTAAGAGCACCAATTTCCACAAATTCAATGATAATTCATCCAGAAATTAGGCTAAGCATGAGGTAAAAACATGTATCATTTATTGTATATCATAATGTAACCAGGAAAATGATTTTGATTGTTGCAAGGATGGCAACTAGTACACGACATACAAATGTTCACCCCCTGTATCAAGCCAAACGAAAGCAACACTGATGTTTAACAGATTTGAGCGAGATGGAGACAGTGGTGCACCGTCTAAATGTGACAACCAGTACCACTCCGATGATGACCCTGTGGTGGCACTTTCTACAGGGTGGTATAACAACGGGAAGAGGTGTTTGAATTATATCAACATCCATGGCAATGGAAAATCTGTAAGGGCTAAAGTTGTGGATGAATGTGATTCTAGTATGGGATGCGATACGGACCATGATTATCAGCCCCCTTGCCCTAACAACATTGTTGATGCCTCGAAAGTAGTTTGGAAGGCTCTTGGAGTGCCTGAGAGCGATTGGGGTGAGATGGATATCTACTGGTCTGATACTGATTAATCACTTTATCCATATTTATATTTATAATGTATGTACTAGGCTAAAGATTTCTTGTGCATCTTAGTTGTAACACCCCAAACCAGGCCCAAACGTTATGGCCAAATCTGGTGTGTCACATCACCTAGAACTAATCCACGTTGCCTTGTTACTAAGTTTAAGGTGAGCTTTGTAAAAATGATATTTAGGTTTTAGGAGAAATTCCCGGTTTATCTGAGGAACGTTGTAGTCTTTGCCAGTTGTTAAAAGATTTGCTTTTTATCTACAACTTGGTTAACCAATTGAATTGTGTCATTAATTTTGAAAACGTTGGATTAAGTTTGAAAACCCGTGTAACCATATTCAGGATAATCAAGTAAAGTATGAATAAGTTATAAAAAAATAAACCCAAAAACATAATTAAAGCGGCCTTATTACAAACCCAAAAATTAAAAACAAAAACGAGTAGTTAAAAATAATGAAATAGATAAAATAAGTTTAGAACCATAAACACAGTCTTTGTGGCCACTCTGAATCCCTCCTAGCTCCAAGTCCACGAACTAGGGCTCACCTGCAAGGATGGAAGGAAAAGAGTGAGTTTGGAAAACTCAGTGTGTACAGAAGCCCCTCCAAAGCCCAAGTCAGCTCAAGCCCACTAGGCCTGAGCCCAATCCAGTCTCAGTATCAACTGGGCCGAAGCCCTATTCAGTTACAGTTATTGGGCTGAAGCCCTATTCAGTTACAGATACTGGGTTGAAGCCTTATTCAGATAATGGTACGGTCCATAGGCCCAATACAGATACAGAACAGATAAATATCATGAATGCAAGCCCATAATATGTGGGGAGACTACTCAACCCACCCAATCGCTTCACACCACCCGTCCTAGCTAGCACACCAGGTAGGGAATGACTCGACCCACCCAGCCCACACACCACAGTTGCAGCATGGCTGCTCAGATAACGTGGCCAAGCCACTAACAGTATAACGAGGCAAAGCCCCTTTTCAGTAATACGAGGCATAACCCCTCTCAGTAAACGTGGCAATGCCACTCACACTTCCTCCATCAATAATAAAACCCATGCAACAGATAAATATAATATGGCATACAGTAACAGAAACAGTCAGTCATGCATTTCAGTCAAATTTAGCCCTAGGGGTATAACGGTCATTTTACACCTAGGGGTAAAACGGTAATTTTCCACCTATCGAGGTATTCAGTAATTTTATCAATTTTTAGGGATTTCATGCATACTACAGTCACTACTAATCCATTTGTCGTCACAGTAGTCTATTTAACTTAGTTTATCAGTTTTAGCTATTGGGCCCTAAAAACCCCTAATGGGCCCTACAGTGTCTGTTGGCTACTTAAGCCCATTTAGTCCAAGTTTCATATTCGGTTACCAGTTTTAGTAGTTTCGACCCTACAGTCTATCAGAATACCTTTAATGCCTATTTTTACCCATATGGGCTCGAAATCCCATTGGGCCCACATTCGGCCCATCGAGGCCCAACTTACTGAGACACGAAATTGCGCACCCAACTAACTTACTACTCGCGATTACAGATCCATTGAATTCCAACCGACTTGTGAGCACTCACACGCTCACAAGCCCACGAAATACCAGAACTTCGACATTTTAGCTTTTCGACTTTTGCCGATTTGAACTATGAAAGGGTGCTCGATACACACACTTGTTTTGCTATTCTACCAGTGAGATCTCCTATGCGCTTCCTCCTACAAATGATCACTTAACAGATTAGATCATGAACCCATGAAAACTAATGTAGACATCACTTATTATATTCGGCCAGTATCCCTAAAGCCTCTGGGATTTTACCTTGGTCGACTTAAATCTACTAGATGTAGATCTAGCTATACCGACGATCTTAACTCCAAACACGCCTTGTTTGATCACCTCCTTCGCGTACTAACATACATCAGAACCGAATACAGAATTAGGATCAATCATTAGCCAAGTGGACAGCCTCCCTATGCTCACAGGGATTCGGCTTCTTCTTAAGCTGTAAGATAACGAATGTACAAGGTGTTTTGACTACTTACCAAGAGTTCTACGTGCTGAATACTACTCCCACACCCTCTCTAAACTAGATCTATTGCAGATCTATTCCCAAACGCTAGCAGAGAGTGGATCTAGGAGGTTCAGCTTTTAGATCTATGCCAAAGTGTCCTTGTTTGGTTTAAAAAAGAACAGCGTGAAGAGAAGTTCACAAGACACAAAACAAACGATAGAGAAAGAGGTGGGAGATTAGGGATTTAGTTCTTTGAGAAATTGAAAAGAAAGTAGGGATGGATTCGGTAGAAGGAGTAATGGCAATGAAGTGTTTTCGGCTTTTAATGGCTGTCGACAGTAGTTGAAGAAAAGGGAAGAGAAGTGGTTTGATTTGGCTTAGAAGAAAAGGTGATGGGATGGAATCAGCTTTAGAGTGCAAAAAGGACAAAGAAGCAAAAAGAATGAAGGAGAAAGAAGAGGGGAAAAGAGAAGTAGATTCGACTAGATGGAGAAATCGGTAAGAATGCTTTAGGGTGGTAGCTTTCGGCTCTTAGGGACAGAAAAGAGAGAATGAATGAGGCCAAAAGAATGACAAAAAGAAAGACCTAATGATCTATACACAATCAGCAGAAAAAAGAGGCTCACTTACCTAAAGAAATCGGCACCAAAAAACTCAAAATGCCAAAAATGTTAACCCAAAAGTTAGGTGCTGAATTTGCAATACCATGAGTCCCATAGCCAAGCATTGCTTCTCAAATTCAAACATTCCTAAAATTTGTCCTTGATCTACTCTCATGAGCAATTCAAACTCGTCTCAGCAGAGTTTCACTTGAGTGCCACCACTTGACCAACACATGCACACAAAAATAAAAGTACCATAAGCTTACCTTGTGACTTGAACGCTGGACCTTGAATACCATCCCACACGCCACTGTTTTAGGAGCTTAGTGGTGCCACCTTGCCACTTTGCCAAGGCCCTCTTTGTGACAAATTCTACCAACTTTTTCTTAAGAGCCCACTTAACCAAGTTTCCCCCTTCACTTAAAATCCATACTTTGATAATTTTAGCAGGTTTTAACCTAAGTTGGGCCTCCTAAAGGCCCACTAACATACTTAAACACATATTTAACAATCACAACACTAAAAATTCAAGTTTTCACCAAAATCACAATAAACCTGAAAAAGTGCCGAAAACTAGAGTGTTACAACACTACCCCTTTAAAGAAATTTTGGCCTCGAAATTTACCTGATCCAAAAAGTTAAGGGTATTGTTGACACATCGCCTCTTCTGGCTCCCAAGTTGCCTCTTCTCATCCATGGTTGCGCCACAACACCTTTACTAACAGAACTGACTTCCTTCGTAAGACTTTGACTTCACGATCCAGAATTTGCACTGGCTCCTCCTCAAAGGTCAAATCAGTTTTTACTTCAATCTCCTCCACTGGTACAATATGCGAAGAATTCGAACGATATCGTCTCAACATAGACACATGGAAAATGTCATGGATGCGGTCTAACTCTGGTGGTAACTCCAACTGATATGCTACCGGCCCTATTCGTTTAAGAATCCGATAAGGCCCAATGAACCGCAGACTCAACTTACCATTCCTGCCGAGTCTCAAGATCTTATTCCACAGTGAAACTTTTAGAAACACCATGTCCCCAACAGCGAACTCGATTTCTTTCCACTTAAGGTCCGCATATGACTTCTGCCTATCAGACGCCTCCTTTAACCAGTCTCTGATCAGCTTAACCTTGCTCTCAGTATCTGCAACCAACTCTGGTCCAAGAACTTGTCGCTCCCCTAACTCTGTCCAACATGTAGGCGTACGACACCTTCGCCCATAAAGTGCCTCATACAGAGCCATCTGAATACTTGCTTGATAAGTATTGTTGTTTGCAAATTCCGCCAATGGTAAGTAGTCCTCCTAACTTCCACGAAAGTCGATAACACAACCTCTTAGCATATCCTCCAGAACTTGAATAACCCTCTCTGACTGTCCATCTGTTTGAGGGTGAAACACCGTACTGAAGTCCAATCGCATACCCAATGCCTCATACAACTTTTGCCAGAATCGAGATGTAAATCTAGGATCTCGATCAGAAATTATCGAAATTGGCACCCCATGCAAATGCACTATCTCTGTCACGTACAACTTGGCCAACTTCTGAAGTGAGTAATAAGTTCTAACCGGTATGAAATGAGCGGACTTCGTCAATCTGTCCACGATTACCCAAACAGAGTCTTTCTTCAAGGGTGTCAAAGGTAACCCACTCACAAAATCCATAGTTACTCTCTCCCACTTCCACTGTGGAATTTTCACTAGCTGCAACAGTGCAGAAGGCAACTGATGCTCAGCTTTTACTTGCTGGCATGTTAGACATTTCCCGACGAATTTAGTCACTTCTCCCTTAAGTCCAGGCCACCAGTACACCTCTCGTAAGTCTCGATACAACTTATTTCCTCCTGGATGCATAACACAGGTCCACCATGAGCCTCTTTCAGAATCATTTGCCTCAAATCAGAGTCCTTCGGAATGCAAATTCTCCCACGAAAACAGAGAACTCCATCAGTATTTAATCCAGAGCCCTCATTCTCACCCTTCTTAACTTGCTGAAATCGAGGAACCAACGAATCATCCTCCAATTACTTCTTTTTAATCTGCTCAGTCCAAGTTGGTTTCACTTACAACTCAACTAATAGACTTCCATCATCGTCCAAACTCAAATGAGCAAATATAGTCCTTAACTCAGCAACAGTCCTTCAGCTTAGTGCATCAGCCACCACGTTAGCCTTGCCTGGATGATACTCAATCGAACAGTCGTAGTCCTTAAGTAACTCTATCCATCTTCGTTGCCTAAGGTTTAACTCATTTTGAGTCAACAGATACTTGAGACTTTTATGGTCGGTGTATATAATACACTTTTCCCCATATAGGTAATGTCTCGAGATTTTCAACGTGAAGACCACCGCAGCTAACTCTAAATCATGCGTAGGATAATTAGCTTCGTGAGGCTTAAGCTATCACGAGGTGTAAGTGACCACCTTACCCTATTGCATCAGTACACAGCCTAATCCCACATGCGAAGCATCACTGTACACAGTGAAATCCTTCCCAGACTCTGGCTGAATTTACACCGATACCTCAGTCAATACCATTTTTAACTTGTCAAAAGCTTCTTGTTGCTTCTCAGTCCATACAAACGCTACTCCCTTCCTTAGTAGTTTCATCAACGGTGCGGTGATTAAAGAAAACCCCTCTACAAATCTTCTATAATAGCCTACTAGACCCAGAAAACTTCGAATTTCTGATACTGACCTTGGAGGCTTCCAGTCCAGAAGTGCCTCAATTTTTCGAGGATCTGCCCTAATCCCCTCAGCTGAAACAACATGACCCAGAAAAGTCACTTCTCGCAACCAAAATTCACACTTACTAAATTTCTCATACAATTGCCTTTCTCTCAACACTTGCAGAACAATTCGGAGGTGCTCATCATGATTCTCCTTAGTTTCTAAATACACCAATATATCGTCAATAAAGATGACCACAAATCGATCCAGGTACAGCTGTAACACTCGATTCATTAAATCCATAAAAGCTACAGGTGCAGTCGTTAATCCAAACGGTATAACCAGAAACTCGTAATGACCATACCGAGTTCTGAATGCAGTCTTGTGAATATCCACCTCCTTTACCCTTACTGATGATATCTAGATCGAATATCGATTTTGGAAAAAACTGAAGCTCCTTTAAGCTGGTCAAACAGATCGTCTACTCTTGGCAGAGGATACTTATTCTTTATCATCAGTTTGTTCAACTAGCGATAATCGATGCACAAATGCATCGTCCCATCTTTCTTTTTTACGAACAGCATCGGTGCTCCCCATGGAGACACGCTTGGTCTAATAAAACCCCTATCCAATATCTCTTCAATTTGCACTTTCAGCTCCACTAGCTCCTTCGGTGCCATCCTGTAAGGTGCGATAGACACTGTAACCGTTCCAGGCAGTAAATCAATCCCAAATTCGACTTCTTGGTTCGGAGGTAATCCAGGAAGGTCCTCTGAAAAGACATCTTGAAATTCATTAACGATTTTGACCTTCTCCACAATCACATCCTCAGTCTCAGTTTGGCTCACAAATGCTAAGTATGCCTCGCAACCCCTTTACGAATCAGCTTTTCAGCCCTCAAGGCTGAAATCACATTGGACAAGTAGTCCCTTCGCTCCCCAATAACAATTACCTCCTCACCCTCAGTTGTTCTCAACACCATTCTCTTAGCCGCACAATCCAGAGTCGCCTTGTGCTTAGCTAACCAGTCCATGCCCAAAATCAACTCGAATTCTCCAAATGGTAATTCCATTAAGTCCCCAGTAAAGATACTACCTTGAGTCTTTAAAGGCACCTCCCTAAAGAGTTTATCTACCCTAACCGAGTGACCTAATGGACTGATTATAGTTACCCCACTCACAGTTCCCTCAGAGTGCACACCCAACGACCCAGAAATCTCACATGCAACATACGAATGTGTCGAACCCACATCAATCAGAGTAGTGTATGGTATGCTAGAAATCAAGAACGTACCAGTTATGGCGTTAGGTGTATCACCCTTCTCTCGACAACGAATAGCATACACCAAGGCTAGCTGACAAGCCTCAGTATTACCAGTACCCCTGCCAGGTGCCCCACGTCCACGTCCATTTCTGTTGCCACCTCTACCCTAACCACGGCCTCTCGGCGGTGGCGGTCCTCCTCGCACTGGCTGAGCAACCCTCTGGTCAACAACTTGAGTCTGGGCTGGCCTTTGTGGATAATCCTTAACTTGGTACTCCTTAGACCCACATCGAAAGCAAGATCCAATACGTTTTTAACATTCACCTCGATGTACTCTACCACAGTCCCCACAAGCCTGTGGTCTAACCATGTTTACCAACACAGCTCAAACCGGTTCTTCCACCTTAGCTCTCTTGAAATTTTGGTTTGCAGCCCTTGATGATCCAGAATCCCTCTTAAATCAGTTGCGATCCCTATCGCGATTCTTTTGCTCAGCTCGCTTCACTTCCTCAGCTATTTTAGCCTTTTCCACCCGTGCAGCAAAATTACGCTCCCTCTACGAAGCTATCAGTACCCTCAGCTTATCTCTGAGGCCATCCTCAAAACGGACACTGCGCTCATATTCAGTAACAACAATAACGCTGGCATAATGGCTCAACCGTAGAAACTCTGCCTCATACTCAGCAACGGACTTACTGACCTGGGTCAGATTCAGGAATTTCTTCCTACGTGCATCCATATAGCTAGCCCAACATATTTGCCCTTGAAGGTCGCCTTGAAAGTTCCCAGGTTACCCGTTCAGCTGGGGTACCCTCTCTCACGGTGATCCACCATTGATATGCCTCGTCTCGCAACAACGACACCGCTCCTTTTAAGTTTACTCCACTGAGCAATCCAGGTCATCCATCATCCGTTCTAAGGCTTCCAACCAATACTCAGCCACATTTGGGGCTACTTCAGATATACCCCTAAAAACCTCTACTCCGTTAGCACTGAGTCGTTCAGAAATGGACCCTCTATTCACGGTTCCAGTGCTCGCCCCGGCGACCCTCTCTAACACCCTTAGCATGGCTTGGGACAGAGCGTCGTCCCCTTCAGCCCTATCATATGATCCAGTCTCTATTGCTGGTGGAGCTTGCACTTCCTCAGCTGGCATATGTTTGGAAGATGAAGATCCAGCTTGCACACTACCTCGGCCTCGTCCACGGCCTCGTCCATGGGCTGCTCTCGTACTCATATTGATTCATCTAATTCACAAATTTTATGATATTATTTTAATGTTTCAATTCTTTATTACAGGATGTTTTATGAACAGATAGAGTTTCAGAGTTTATTTTCACGTAATCATAGTCTAACTACTGTCTCAGTCTTTTAGGGTTTAGTTTTCCCTATGGTCTCAATCTTGTAGTCTCAATACTACCCTCTCTACAGTATCATATCAAAGGCTCAGTTCTATCTATAGTATTATTTCAGTACAGTACAGTATATAAAGTAGAAATACTTACAGACTTGGTGCCGGGGATTCAGTGTGCCACTTCTCCAGTTTTCAGTAAAACTCAAAAAGGTTAAGATTTTTCAAAATCAAACCTTTAAAACATGTGTATTTTGAAAAAAAAAAGTTTGAAAAGAGTCTTTCTAAATTTTTCAGAAAATTTGATTTTCCAAAGATACCCTTCTTGGGCTTAAAAATTTTGAAAGCCTTGTTGGACACGATCCATAGCCGAGTTGTTACAACCTGGCTCTGATACCACTAAATGTAACACCCCAAACCCAGCCCAAACGTTATGGCCAAATCTAGTGTGTCACATCACCTAGAACTAATCCACATTTCCTTGTTACTAAGTTTAAGGTGAGCTTTGTAAAAATGATATTTAGGTTTTAGGAGAAATTCCCGGTTTATCTGATGAACATTCTAGTCTCTGCCAATTGTTAAAAGATTTGCTTTTTATCTACAACTTGGTTAACCAATTGAATTGTGTGATTAATTTTGAAAACGTTAGATTAAGTTTGAAAACTCATGTAACCATATTTAGGATAATCAAGTGAAGTATGAATAAGTTATAAAAAAAATAAACCAAAAAACATAATTAAAGCGGCCTTATTACAAACCCAAAAATTAAAAACAAAAACGAGTAGTTAAGAATAATAAAATAGATAAAATAAGTTTAGAACCATAAACACAGTCTTCGTGGCCACTCTGAATCCCTCCCAGCTCCAAGTCCACGAACTAGGGCTCACCTACAAGGATGGAAGGAAAAGAGTGAGTTTGGAAAACTCAGTGTGTGCAGAAGCCCCTCCAAAGCCCAAGTCAGCTTAAGCCCACTGGGCCTCCCAATCCAGTCTCAGTATCAACTGGGCTAAAGCCCTATTCAGTTACAGTTACTGGGCCGAAGCCCTTTTCAGTTATAGATACTAGGCCAAAGCCCTATTCATATAACAGTATGGCCCATAGGCCCAATACAGATACAAAACAGATAAATAGCATGTATGCAAGCCCATAATATGTGGGGAGACTACTTAACCCACCCAACCGCTACACACCACCCGTACCAGCCAGCACACTATGTGGGGAATGACTTGACCCACCCAGCCCACACACCACAGTCGCAGCATGGCTGCTCAGATAACGTGGCCAAGCCACTAACAGTATAACGAGGCAAAGCCCCTTTCAGTAATACGAGGCATAGCCCCTCTCAGTAAACGTGGCAATGCCACTCACACTTCCTCCATCAATAACAAAACCCATACAAATGATAAATATAATATGGCATACAGTAACAGAAACAGTCAGCCATGCATTTCAATCAAATTTAGCCCTATGGGTATAACGGTCATTTTACACCTAGGGGTAAAACGGTAATTTTCCACTTATCGAGGTATTCAGTAATTTTATCAGTTTTTAGGGATTTCATGCATACTACAGCCACTATTAATCCATTTGTCATCACAGTAGTCTATTTAACTTAGTTTATCAGTTTTAGCTATTGGGCCCTAAAAACCCCTAATGGGCCCTACAGTGTCTATTGGCTACTTAAGCCCATTTAGTCCAAGTTTCATATTCGGTTACCAGTTTTAGTAGTTTCGACCCTAAAATCTATCAAAATACCTTTAATGCCTATTTTTACCCATATGGGCTCGAAAGCCCATTAGGCCCACATTCGGCCCATCGAGGCCCAACTTACCGAGACGCACGAAATTACGCACCCAACCAACTTACTACTCGCGATTAAAGATCCATCGAATTCCAACCGACTTGTGAGCGCTCGCACACTCACAAGCCCACGAAATACCAGAACTTCAGCATTTTGGCTTTTCAGCTTTTGCCGATTTGAACTATGAAAGGGTCTTTGATACACACACCTGTTTTGCGATTCTACTGGTGAGATCTCCTATGCGCTTCCTCCTACAAAAGATCACTTAACAGATTAGATCGTGAACCCATGAAAACTAATGTAAACATCACTTACTATATTCGGCCAACATCCCTAAAGCCTCTGGGATGTTACCTTGGTCGACTTAAATCTACTAGATCTAGATCTAGCTATACCGACGATCTTAACTCCAAACACACCTTGTTTGATCACCTCCTTCACGTACTAGCATACTTCAAAACTGAATACAGAATTAGGATCAATATTAGCCAAGTGGACAGCCTCCCTATGCTCACAGGGATTCGGCTTCTTATTAAGCTTTAAGATAATGAATGTACAAGGTATTTTGACTACTTACCAAGAGTTCTACATGCTGAATACTGCTCCCGCACCCTCTCTAAACTAGATTGTTGCAGATCTATCCCCAAATGCTAGCAGAGAGTGGATCTAGGAGGTTCGGCTTTTGGATCTATACCAAAGTGTCCTTGTTTGGTTTAGAAAAGAACAGTGTGAAAAGAAGTTCATGAGATACAAAACAAACGATAGAGAAAGAGGTGGGAGATTAGGGATTCAGTTGTTTGAGAAATTGAAAAGAAAGTAGGGATGGATTCGGTAGAATGAGTAATCGGCAATGAAGTGTTTTTGGTTTTTAATGGCTATCAACAGTAGTTGAAGAAAAAGGAAGAGAAGTGGTTTGATTTGGCTTAGAAGAAAAGGTGATGGGATGGAATCGGCTTTAGAGTGCAAAAAGAACAAAGAAGAAAAAAGAATGAAGGAGAAAGAAGAGGAGAAAGGAGAAGTAGATTCGGCTAGATCGAGAAATCGGCAAGAAAGCTTTGGGGTGGTAGCTTTCGGCTCTTAGGGACAGAAAAGAGAGAATGAATGAGGCCAAAGAATGACAAAAGGAAAGACCTAATGCTCTATACCCAATCAGCAGAAGAACAAGGCTCACTTACCTAAAGAAATCGGCACCAAAAAACTCAAAATGCCAAAAATGTTAACCCTAAAGCTAGGTGCCGAATTTGCAATACCATGAGTCCCGTAGCCAGGCATTGCTTCTCAAATTCCAACATTCCTAAAATCTCTCCTTGATCTACTCTCATGAGCAATTCAAACTCTTCTCAGCAGAGTTTCACTTAAGTGCCACCAGTTGAACAACACATGCACACAAAAATAAAAGTACCATAAGCTTACCTTGTAACTTGAACCCTGGACCTTGAATACCATCCCACACGCAACTTTTTTAGGAGCTTAGTGGCGTCGCCTTGCCACTTTGCCAAGGCCCTCTTTGTGACAAATTCTACCAAGTTTTTCTAAAGAGCCCACTTAACCAAGTTTCCCCCTTCACTTAAAATCCATACTTTGATAATTTTACCGGGTTTTAACCTAAGTTTGGGCCTCCTAAAGGTCCACTAACATACTTAAACACATATTTAACAATCACAACATTAAAATTTCAATTTTGCACCAAAATCATAATAAACCTTAAAAAAGTGTCGAAAACCAGAGCGTTACATTAGTTTACAGTTATGTTACTATTAATTTAAAATTTATATATATTATGTATTTTGAGCTATAAATTATGTTTTAAATCTTGATTATTTGCTCTATCCTTACTTCTTACTTCGAGAAATTCTTAGTTAATTCTTGAAATCAAATGAGTGTTGGATTTGGTACGCGTTCCTATGTCCAAAATATTATTTATTCTTTTTAATTAAATTAAATTAAATGTATTATTTTCTGAACCCAATTCTAATTTCATTGAAGTCATGACAACTTTATCGTACTAAAATCTATGAGCAAATCAATTTAATTAACTTGTTTTTATGGAACTCTGATGGCTTAATTAATTTAATTTTGACTTCGAACTTCAATTATTTAATTTCTTATTAAATAATAATTTGAAGATACAAATTAATTAATCTATGTATTTTGGGCCATAAATTATGTTTTAAATCTTCACCATTTGCTCTATCCTTACTTATTACTTGGAGAAATTCTTAATTAATTCTCCGAATAAGATTAGTGTTGGATTTGGTATGCATTCGGTAGGGGTGTAAATGAGGCACTTGTGCTCAAAAGTTACTTAATTTAAAAAAAATTCAACTTCAATTAAGGCATTGTTGAGCCAAGCTCGAGCAGCTTGAGTTATCAAGTGAACTAGATTTGAATACCTTAATACTTGATTTGAGCTGCTCATCAGCTTAATCAAATTTTTTTATAAATAATGAATTTCTAATATTTTTAATCTTAATAGAAAAAATTCACCTAGAATCCAAGCTCGAAATTTAATGGGAAACTCAATTCCAACCCGATCCAACCCAACCCAGCCTAAATTTAATTTAATATTTTATTTTTTTATTTTAAAGAAAATAAGATTTCTTTTTTAGTTTAGACTTAAATTTTTTTTATTTATTTGTTTTAAAAAACTATATATGTATATCAAAGGCGTTTTTTAAAATATCTTGAGATAGGTGGATTTACCTCAAACATGACATTGATCTGATTCGACTATTTTTTTTAATTTCATCCAACTTGATTCACCCTGAACCTAATTTTTCAAGAGAAAATCATTCGTAACGAATCACGTCGAGTTGAAACCTATCGAACTCAAGCTTTTTTACTTAATCTTGAAATAGCCCAAGACGCCCGTGTTCCAGGCTGTGTAACTCTTGAAATAGCCCTACACGCCCGTGTGCCAGGCCGTGTGCTAGGCCGTATAACGGCCTCACTTGGATGCAATAAAACCTATAGGGGACACATGACCGTGTTGTCAGGCCGTTTGTCACACACGGCTGAGTCACACGCTCGTGTCTCAAGTCGTGTGTACATGAGTTTGCCCAAAAATCAAACTATTTCCAACTCTAAACCATAAATACACCTAAAGGCATTTTGTGCACATAATCAAGACATCAAACCTTACCAAAACTTGCATATAATGACCAATTCGGTAGTCCTAAACCAATCAACCAATATGCCATTCAAGGCACCTCAATTGTAAACATTCAAACTTACCTAAACATGTATACTTTACCATATTTCAACCATACACATCTAGTTCAATACCCTCTTAAAACATACCATATCTTGACCATATTGAAACCAATTCATCAAATATCATTCTAGTCATTCAAACATGCATCTTTACTTAATCACATTAACAAATATTATTAAGGCATCAAAAGTACCAAACCAAGTAACTTGTACAAACCAAATCATCAAACAATCATTTAACTTGTCGAAAAAATAAATAAATAAAGAACACACAGATTTTACGTGGAGACTCTTTCGGGAAAAACCACAGGCAGAGGAGAAGAAAATTCACTATGTCGAATTTGAATTTATACAAGAGGAATAGACTATGTCTATTTATAGGCTTGTAAAGCCATATTCTAGTAGGATTGAAACACCTTATCCTAATCAATATAACATAGATGGAGTTTAATAAGGTTTAAAAAACCTTATTCTAAAATAAAATAAAAGAAGTCTAGTTTTATTTGGATATTACTTTTATTTTATTTTCCATCATATTTTATTTAAATAAGAATTCGGGTCACTTAATTCTAACAATCTCCACCTTGACACTAATTCTTAATAAACAAGTTCTTCATCGCGAACTTTCAACGAACAAGTTCTCCACCTCTTCCATAAAACCCCTTAAGGGTTTAACTTCAACAATGAACACCAACAAGTCTAAGCAGTGCTCAAACTTGGTTATAGGAAGTGACTTAGTCATCATATCTGCAAGATTTTCATGAGTACTAATTTTGCTCACAACAATATCACCATGAGCAATAATATCACGAACAAAATGATACCGAACATCAATGTATTTTGTTCTCTCATGAAACATTTGATCTTTTGTAAGAAAGATTGCACTTTGACTGTCACAAAATACTGTACTGATTTGAAGGTCTTCATTAAGTTCACTAAATAGTCCCTTCAACCAAATAGCTTCTTTACAAGCCTCAGTAATCGCCATGTACTCAGCTTCAGTGGTAGACAAAGCAACTGTAGTTTGCAAATTGGCTTTCCAACTGATTGCACAATTTCCAATTGTAAAGACATAACCTGTGAGAGATCTTCTTCTATCAAGGTCTCCAGCAAAATTAGCATCAACATACCGAATGACTCCATCTATAGTTCTTCCAAACTGTAAGCAAACATCAGTAGTACCTCGTAAGAATGTTAAAATCCACTGAACTGCTTTCCAGTGTTCTTTACCGGGATTCGCCATGTATCTGCTAACTGCACTGACTGCATATGATAAATCTGGACGTGAACAAACTATGGCATACATGAGAGATCCCACTGCACTAGAGTATGGAACATATGACATGTACTCTTCATATTGAACCTGCAAATAACTTTCTCAATGTACCCTTTCTGACTTAGGTACAGTTTACTTGCTTTTCTATCTCTAAGAATTTCCATAGCAAGTATCTTCTTTACTGGTCCTAAATCTTTCATCTCAAATTCTTCACTTAGTTGGACTTTGACCTTTCTTATCTCTCATTTATCTTTTGCTGCTATCAACATGTCATTAACATAAAGGAGTAGATATACAAAAGATCCATCATTGTTTTTCTTATAGTAAACACAACTGTTAAAGCTACTTCTTTGGAAATCATGAGAAGTTATAAAGGAATCAAACCTCTTGTACCACTGTCTTAGTGACTATTTCAAACCGTAAAGGGACTTTTTCAACAAGCAAACATAGTCCTCTTTTTCTGAGACTGTAAAACCCTCAGGTTGTTGTATGTAAATGTCCTCCTCAAGCTCTCCATGCAAAAATGTAGTTTTAACATCTAACTGCTCAAGCTCCAAATCATGCATGGCCACAATACCAAGCAAAGCTCGAATCGAACTATGCTTCACAACTGGGGAGAACACATCTGTGAAGTCCACTTTTAGAATTTGACCGTAACCCTTTGCAACAAGCCTTGCTTTAAATCTGGGTTCTTCAACTCTTGGAGTCCCTTCTTTCTTTTTATACACCCATTTATAATGAACAGCCTTTTTACCTTTAGGTAGTTTTACAAGGTCCCATGTTTTGTTTTTGTGGAGTGATTTCATCTCTTCTTGCATAGTAAACATCCACTTTTCTGAGTCTTCACAACTAACCGCCTCAAAATAATTAGATGGCTCTTGATTTGCATTTATATCTTCAGCCACATTTAAAGCATAAGCAACTAGATCAACCTCAGCATACTTTTTTGGAGGTTTAATTTCTCTTCTAGTTCTATTTTTGGCGATAGGGTATTGTGGTGAAGAAGCAACTCTATTCTCAATTTTTGTACTACCTTGAGGAGTCGACTTTGTATTAATCTGATGCTCCACCTGCTTTTGATTTTCTTTATTAGAAGAATCTTTAAGAGATAAGTTAGGTAGCATAGCAGTTTCATCAAAAACAACATCTCTGCTAATCACAACTTTTCCATCTTCAGGACACCATAACTTATACCCTTTTACACCAACTTTATAACCAAGAAAAACACATTTAATGGATCTCGGTTTCAATTTTCCATTATCAACATGAGCATATGCAGGACACCCAAAGATCTTTAAATCAGAATAATTAGCAGGATTACCAGACCATACCTCTTGTGGAGTCTTTTTCTCAATGGCAATGGATGGAGATCGGTTGATCAAAAAACATGCAGTAGAGGCTACTTCGACCCAAAATGACTTTAGTAAGTTGGCATTTGACAACATACATCGAACCTTCTTCATGATCATTCTATTCATTCGTTCTGCAATGCCATTTTGCTATGGAGTATGACGAACTGTCAAGTGTTTCATGATCCCTTCTGACTTGCATAGTTTATTAAACTCATCATAACAGAACTCTAAGCCATTGTCTGTGTGAAGGTGTTTTATTTGTTTTCCCGTCTGTTTTTCAATCATAGTTTTCCAAGACTTAAATGCAGAAGACACATCTCTTTTTTGCTTCAAGAAGAACGCCCAAACTTGTCTGGAAAAATCATCAATAAAAGTTAGCATATAATTAGATCCACCTCTCGAAGGCACTCTAGATGGCCCTACAGATCAGAATGAATATACTCTAACGTTCCCTTCGTGTAATGGATTCCTCTGGTGAATCGAACTCTCTTTTGCTTCCCAAAAATGCAATGCTCACAGAACTTCACTTTGCAAATTCCTTGCCAATCAAGAAGTCCTCTTTTGCTCAATTCTGCCATACCATTCTCACTCATATGCCCTAGGCGCATATGCTAAAGTTTAGTAATATCATCATCTGATAAGGAAGAGGAGGTGACAGCTGTATCACCAGTAACAGTAGAACCTTGCAGAACATATAACTTGGCAATCTTTCTTTGCCCTTTCATCACAACAGGGAACCTTTAGAAATCTTCAAAACCCCACTTTCAGCTATGTATTTGTACCCTTTTGAATTAAGAGTATTAATGAAATTAAAATTCTCTTCAATTCTGGAACATGTCGTCCGTCACTGAGTGTTCTGACAACTCCATCAAACATCTTAACTTTAATCGTTCCAACACCTGTGATTTTACACGAAGCATTATTTCTCATCAAAACAACACCTTCAGACATTGTGTTATAATTTGTAAACCAATCTCTATTGGGACTCATGTGGAAGGTGTAACCCGAATTAAAGATCTACTCCTCGCTCACTTTAGAATTGATGACTGAAGCGACTAAAAGTTCACCATTGCTGTAGTCTTCTACAACATCAGCTTCACCGAAATTTTTTGGTTGTTTTCCCTTTTGATTCGCAGCCTCCCTTTTGATCTTATTCTGTAGCATATAGCACTCAGATTTTATGTGCCCTTTCTTCTTACAGAAGTTACAAGTTTTACCTATGTTTGAAGACTTCGATATACCCTTAGATTTACCGTGAGGATTCCGTTCTTGTGTCCTTCCACGATCATCATCAGCATTCCGATCTTGTCTCCCACGAACTATGAGACCCTCACCCTGAGAGTCGATTTTAACCACAAGATGCTTCATCTTATCATACGAGGTTAAAGAATCATAAACCTCATCGGCTGTGAGAGACTCGCGGCTATATAAATTGTGTCTCTAAAGGTTGAATAAGATGGGGGCAACGAACAAAGTAGAATCAACCTTAGATCTTCCTAATCATATTGAACCTCTATGGCCTCCAAGTTTGGGAGAATTTCTTTAAACACTGTTAAGTGTTCATGCACAGATGCACCTTCCTCCAAATGATGAGCATAAAGATGTTGCTTTATATGCAGCTTGCTGGTTAGGGTTTCCAACATGCATATTTGTTCTATCTTTTTCCATAATCCAGCAGCGGTCTTCTCCTTCATCACATCTTGCAAAATTTCGTTAGACAAATGCAGATGTAACTGTGTTAACGCCTTTCGATCCTTACGCTTCTTCTCTTCATCCGTTAATGTTGAAGGCATCTTATCTATCCCTAGCAGGGCTTCCTCTAGATCCATCTGCGCAAGAACTGCTTGCATCTTAATCTTCCACAACGTAAATCTGGTGTTGCGATCCAATAGCGAAATTGCATACTTCAAAGACGCCATTACCGTGATTGAGATGAAAAACCTGGAAGCTCGGATCCCAATTTGTCGAAAAAAATAAATAAAGAACACATAGATTTTACGTGGAAACCCTTTCGAGAAAAACCACGGGCAAAGGAGAAGAAAATTCACTATGTCGAATTCAAATTTTTACAAGAGGAATAGACTATGTCTATTTATAGGCTTGTAAAGCCATATTCTAGTAGGATTGAAACACCTTATCCTAATCAATATAAAATAGATTGAGTTTAATAAGGTTTAAAAAACCTTATTTTAAAATAAAATAAAAGAAGTCTAGTTCTATTTGGATATTACTTTTATTTTATTTTTCATCGTATTTTATTTAAATAAAAATTCAGGTCACTTAATTCTTACACAACTAAACATCATTATAAGTCCACCTATACATGCCATTATAGCCCTTAGCCAAAATGCTCAAAAACTACAAAATTAATTACTAGATAGTGTGATAGGTCTCCAACAAGCTTCCAACTGAAATCATACCTTCTGATGATCTACAAGAAAAGAAATCAACCAAAGTAAGCAATAATGCTTAGTAAGTTCGTATAAAGACAACTTAACTGCTGACATAATAGAATAAACAACTAAGCATAATTTTTATTATATTTTAAGCTAACTTTCGTTTTTTATTCACTACACCTCTTATAGATAATTGGTGTAGCCTTGCGTATACATGTATATATTTTTCCTTATAAGCATTTCATATAACCATTTTACTTAAACGATTCTTCTTACCATAACACTTTCACCTTTAACATATAATCATTTTATAATTCATCTTTCATTTTAAACTTTCTTATAAGCATATCATCCAAAAATCACTTACTTTCACTAAACAAGGTGAAAGCTAAATAAATGAATTGATCATACATGTTCTTCATTTACGAAGCACTTTTAGGATTAGTACTGAAAATGGTTCATCGTATGCTTCCTGTACTATAATAATTCAATCGAAACTTATACATATATGTGTATAAACATCTATCTTTAGCCGAATAATCATTTATATCATGATACTCACATATGATCAAGTAATTCATTAAATATTTAACATTTAACATTTACTAATGTCTTGACGATACATTCCCCTTTATCATTTAAACAATTTTGTAAATTCCATTCACATTTAGCCCAATGAACTAGTAACACTTAGATACTCGAGTAACTACACCACACCAGAGGCATCATAAATGCATAACAAGAGCACCGAAATGCAAATAGGGGAACAAATGTGTAAACAGGGGCACCGTAGTGTGAACAAGGACACCAAAAGTGTATACAGGGGCACCGAAGTGCAAATCTTGTACAAGCGCACATTATAACCCTATTGGCATGCCAATCGTATCCTAATAGTTTACTATGTGCAAACGGGCATTTAAACAAAATCATAACTTTTATGAATCAGAGACACTTCCATATAACTCCATACACATGTTGTAACAATTCATAATCATTCCAAAATCACATATATCATATTTCATAATTATTCAATAGTTTTCAGATAAATCCTTTCTCACCTTATATTTAGATATAATATTTCGATTTCCAACTCACATATGAAATATCATCTATATAAATTCATAAATCAGCAATAACATTATGTGTGTGTATATATATATATATATATATATGTACAAGTCTATACCTACGAACTTACCTCAACAATTACAGTTGTAAAACGAGGCCGATGACTAATCCGACACATTAACTTTTCCTCTGCTTAGTTCCGTTTGATTCATTTCTGGATCTAGATAATAATTTTTCATTCACTTAATACAATTCTAGCACTTAAATAATATGTCTAATAAAATGAAGACCTTTCATAATCATTTTACAAATTTATCCCAATATTTTACCTTTTATGCAATTTAGTCCCTAAACCCAAAGCTTGCAATTTAACCAATTTAACTAAAATCAAAGTCAACCGAATAGTATAAGACTTCACTACAGCACATATTTTTTGTTATTTAATATCAAGTCATTGTACTTCTACTATTTTTACATTTTAGTTCTTAAACATCAAAATTACCACGAACTACTTTACATAATAGTCCTATCTAGCAACCAAGCTTAAGGTTCTACCATAAAGTTTCAAGAACATCTCAATTCATCCATGGTAAAATTCTAAACATTTAACAACTTTACAAATTAACCCTTGGGCTAGCTACATTAAGCTAATACGACCTCAAAAACATAAAACTTATTAAAAACGGATTCAAAATACTTAACATGCATCAAGTTTAATTTGGGCGAATGCTTCCTCCCTAAAAGAATGGTGTTTCGGTCAAGCCTTCTCCAAATGAAAAGGATGATATCCTTTTTTCTTTACTTAATTTTAAGTTTAATTGACTAATTACCAATTTACCCTTAAAAACTAAACCAAATTTCACCAAATGCCAAGCCATGTTCATCCACTAACCTTTAAATTGGTTTAATTACTTAAGGCCCTTAATTCATGCTTTTATATCCACTAAATATTTACAGCTCGATTTACAGAAATGTGGTCTCGATACCTCATTTTCTAAAATAATTTAACTTTAAGGTCTTACCACTTGAACTTAATTATTCATTCAAATAACATAATTTACCAATTCAATATTTATTTTAATATTATAATTTACTCGTAAATATTAAATACTAATATTTATGGGCTCACTTGTCAAATTTGTTGCCTTGAAACCATTGTTTTCAACACCATTGAAAAACAAGTTGTTACACTTCTTTTCGAGAACTTTCCTACAAGCTTATTCAATTATATCACTGTTCTAAATCAACCAAATTAGCTTTGGATGTATCATAACCTTATCATAGCAGTATCTATCACGAAACCAACTAAATGTATCCAAAACTTACCATACGGGCAAACAATCACATTCTACCTTGCAGACTTAGCAAAGTATGCCACAATGGCCAAACAAAATATCCCACAAGGGCAACATAAAGAATTCACATGTTTACTATTCTGATGGTTTCCACAAAATGTGCCATGGGTTTCTCCCTCACGGACTTATCCATAAGTTTCATGTATTCTGATCTACCAGATCGATTTACACTTTATCAAATGCTACACCATGAGCTAATGCGATTTCTTGAGATTTGGAATGTCCAAAAAATGGCTTAAATGAAGGATCATCTTGAATGGTCTAAAGAATGGTGTAAACCACAACTCAAAGCACTTGAATGTTTCTTCATTAAAGTTATGTATCCTTCTTGTCACACCCCAAACCCGGCCTAGACGTTATGGCTGAATCCGGAGGTGTCACAAGTAATGGATTTTTAAAATGTAATAGCGGTGATAAAACTAATTCAGTTTTCAACTCATATTTGCTCATGTCCTTGTCAAAACGTTATTTATTTGATTAATTTGCATTGACACGCGATTTAAGTGGAAGCTACAAAAAGAACTGGTGAATTTCCAAAAGTTGTTGTTTAAAATTTTTAGAAAACCTTTATTTACATAAAACCGTCTATTTTACTAAAAATGTTTTGTCGAAGCCTGCAGTTTGTTAACCAATCAAACCAAAAACCATAGTTATAAAGCCATGAAGTTCATGCAATCCAGATACATACAAACCCTTAAACAATCCAGAACATAATATAAAAACAATAATTAACAAGTTTAAACAGTTACGATCATGTAGCCACTGCTGAGTCTCCCGTTGCATTGATCCGCCTAAGTCTGTTGATTACCTATACAAAATAGACAGAAAGGGGTGAGTTTATGAAAACTCAATGCGTAACCCAGCAGAAAGAAGCATGTACACATATAGATCATCATAAAACAAGTAGATACAAATTCAGGCCTAATCCCATTTCAGATATAGAATCAGATACAAATATGCAGATTCGATAATAGAATCCTTCCCTAATCCTCTGCACACCATCTCCGACCATCCTAACACACCATGCGGGGTTAAAAACACCCACCCAACCCTACACACCATATTATGTCGTTACGGAACGGAACAGATAAAGTGCAAGCTATGTGCCAAAACAGAGGCGTAGGTCGCCTTTCAGAACACTTCCTCCATATATATCAACCCACCCCAAAACCACATACAAATAATCATATAACAAACAGATACAAATTTGGGCCTAATCCAATTATAGATACAAAATTAGATACAAATATGCAGATGAGATAATAAAATCCTACCCCCATCCTCTATACACCATCTCCAACCATCCCAACACACCATATGGGGTTAAAAACACCCACCCAACCTTACACACCATATTGTGCTGTTATAGCACATAACAGATAAAGTGCAGTTAGGTGCCAAAACAGAGGCAAAGGTCGCCTCTCAGAACACTGCCTCCATATATATATATATCAACCCACCTTAAAAATAGATATAGATTTTAGATACAGAATTAACATGTGCACTTGCTTTGATAAAGATATAGGATATAGATACAAATACAGATATCACTCACATTGAACTAATCATACATGCTTATCAGTATCTTACACGAAACAAAACATCAAATCTACAGTTTATAGGGTTTGGAAGGCCCTTACCAACCCTACGGTAGGCCCACAATTGATCTGAATGACCTGTGTAACCCTAGGGAAAATTCCAAAATTTTGGGCCTATATGCTCGTGTGGGCCCACAAGCCCGTGCGAGTACAATTAAACTAAGAGCCTGGGCTTCTAGCTTAAGGAGGAAGAGATAAAATTAAACTTAAAAAAGAAAGAGTTGGAGAGTAACATTGAAGGAAGAAGAAAAACTCCCTTATGAACCCTTTTAACACACGTATACACACACAAAAACATATATGACCCATTTCTTCCTAGTGGAACTTAACAAGGGTCACAAATTTCACAATTTTTCCTCCTTTATGGTCTACAGTTTTTGAGAGAAACATAAATGAGAACCCTGCATAATAGATATCAGACCAGTCTATTTAGTTGGTTTCTACCCAAGTCACTTTACAACCCAACCAACACAATACTAAGACAAACAAGGCGTACTATACATTTAGCTATAACTCATACTATAATTATCTTTTCATTTAACAAAAATTTTCTCTTTAAATAGTAGAATAGTCTGAAATAGTATCTTCACTTACTTACATGGCAGTTATTATACGCCCACACATATGTGCCAAAAGAAATAATAGGGCGGATTACACTTCACTAAAGAAATTATTTCACTACTACACGCCTTAAACTTAGATCCGCTATACTTGGTATGTGACAACCCTCCTCCCCTTAATAAAATTTCACCTCGAAACTTTTCTAACTTGGAAGAAATCCACTATATAATTGAAAACTAATCGTTCGTGCCAGACGCATACCATTAATGGGCGATCAGTCCTTCTTACTTATAGCATCTTCTTATCAAAGACATACACTTTAGATATTCCTTGCTAGGAAGAGTGTCATAATGCTACTTAATTGGCAAATTCAGAATTTGATGGTTACTCCCATAGATTCAAACATTACATAACTTACCTTATTGATAGATGTCCAATTTGTATTAGAGAACCTAAACAGTTACCAAGAAATAAACTTCTTGTGCACATTTGTTTCTCTATAAAATAATTACTCAAATACCCATTCAAACACATTTGCTAAAACATTAGAAACCCTAACTTCCTTTCCGTTTAATCTTTCTGCTTCCTTCGATCTTAGTCTTCACATTTATCAGAGGTAAAATTTACTCTTATTCTTTTCCTTTTCTTTCACACAAAAATGGTTAGAACAGCCACTAAAGGGAGGGGCCGACGCCAAGTTAACTAAAACGAAAACCCCATAAATCCTTTCTTCTTCAAACCTGAAAGTCCCAATGATACTCCATTGTGCATGGAGACTCCTTCATATGAATGTAACACCACCTCGGATGAAATACACCGATATTTATGAACTCGGGGTATTCTTCACCCAAAATTTTCTTACAATTTTAGACGGCCACATCGGTTTGTTGGAGTGATAATACCCTAGGCTTTATTCTTCCCATAATTTTATTGAAGTTCGATTTTCATCTACAGCTTCACCCTTCCTCTTGTGCGGTATTAAATGTGTATGGTATTACCTTGGACAACAATTAGCCTTATCTTGATGGACTTTTGTAGCCTACTTTATAGATTGTTTCTTGCATAATGAACCACCACTTCTAGGTGTATTCTAAATATTTTATCAGTTGGAGATAAAAAGACAAGGGACTGTTGCTGGAAATGCCCATTTCAGCATACACCAGGGTTGCGAGCCTATCATTCAAAATAGTATTTCATAGCTGCACTTAAGGAAGGAAAAATTTGTAAGTTTCATCTGTAGGCTTGAAAATGGATTTGGCTTTCCCATACATTGGTCCATTCCTCATGAGTCTATTTCTGCTAAATGTCAGCTAGGTAATGCTCAAGTTGCCTTGAAGCAATATAAACGGCTGAAAAGGGGACGTACACTTGAGCTGGTGGTAATAGTTACAATTAGAAATGTATTCCAATATTATTTACAGAATCTAAGCCCCAATGATTGTCATGTAACTAACCCTATCAGTTGGTTAAATGATTACAATGTGGCCTCAGCATCAATGGCCTGAACTCACAATGCTACTAAATATTAGGCACAAATTTTGACTGGGTGTATAGGGGCACTTCCTTTCTTTTGTGTGAAGTTTTTAGAATTCGTTCTCGCAATTGGATTATCACACCTCCTTGTACTCTTTATTCTTCTAGTTGGGTTAGTTCTCATATTGATGATGCATAATCTTCTTTGAGTACTCACACTACACCCAATCAAGCACTAGATATGGATATCACAACTCTCTTGGGTGAGGCTCATACAAAGGAGAGAGCTACTACTACTGCTCCTTTGACGAAATTAGCAGCAAAGAAAAATCAAAAGAATCCCAAAGTAGAAGAGAGTACTCAAGAAATTGAAGAGAGTGAACACCCACAACTAAAGCGAGGCAGACGTAGGAAGGGGCTCCCTACTCTTGAAACTCCTGCATATCCAATTCCTACACTTCCTGTAGTACTAGTGGAGTTTGTCCACTCTACAGATTCTTTAATTTGCCACACTGATCCTCCATTGGTTGAGGTCCCAACAAAATCATTATGCGTAAACAATCCTGAGCTACCTACACTAAAATAATATTGAATCTTCCAACACAAAAGAAGTCGATTTTTCCCCCTTGGTTAATACCTACACAAAGATTCATCACAATAACACATCCAAAACTGATTCCAAGAAGTTCAAACTTTAAGAAGACTTACCTTCAACAGACTAAAATAACGAAACAAAGAGGTTTAACCACAGATAAAAAGATAGGACAATATCACTGGCAAAGAGAGGAAGGAGAAATGGTAGGGGCAAAAGAGAAGAAGAATTAGCGTAAGAAATTTTTTAGAGGGGGAGAGAAAATCAAATTTTGAAAAAAAATAAAATCAAAATAAACTAATTTGATACCTCCCCAATATCTTCTCAACCTCCCAATATCCCACTACATTTTAACCACATCACTACTCAAAATTTTGGTTACATCGAAACATTGACACAACGCTAAGCAAAAATATCACCTACACTAAAATAATTTGCCACACTGATCCTCCATTGGTTGAGGTCCCAACAAAATCATTATGCGTAAACAATCCTGAGCTACCTACACTAAAATAATATTGAATCTTCCAACACGAAAGAAGTCGATTTTTCCCCCTTGGTTAATACCTACACAAAGATTCATCACAATAACACATCCAAAACTGATTCCAAGAAGTTCAAACGTTAAGAAGACTTACCTTCAACAGACTAAAATAACGAAACAAAGAGGTTTAACCACAGATAAAAAGATAGGACAATATCACTGGCAAAGAGAGGAAGGAGAAATGGTAGGGGCAAAAGAGAAGAAGAATTAGCGTAAGAAATTTTTTAGAGGGGGAGAGAAAATCAAATTTTGAAAAAAAATAAAATCAAAATAAACTAATTTGATACCTCCCCAATATCTTCTCAACCTCCCAATAACCCACTACGTTTTAACCACATCACTACTCAAAATTTTGGTTACATCGAAACATTGACACAACGCTAAGCAAAAATATCACCTACACTCGCACAGGGATTCGAACACAGGACTTGTTAGAATTAAGTGACCCAAATCCTTATTTAAATAAAATACAATGGTATAATAAAATAAAAGTAAAATCCATATAGAACTACACTTCTCTTATTTTATTTTACAATAAGGTTTTTTAAACCTTATTAAACCCCATCTATTTTATATTGATTAGGACAAGGTGTTTCAATCTTACTAGAATATGGCTTGACAAGCCTATAAATAGACATAGTCTATTCCTCTTGTACTCATTCAAATTTGACATAGTGAATTTTCTTCTCCTTTGCTTGTGGTTTTTTCCCGAAAGGGTTTCCACGTAGAATCTGTGTGTGTTCTTTATTTTTTTCTTTTCTTTGCGATATATTGTCATTACCTATATTATATTTTCATAAATTGGTATCCGGGCTTCCGGGTTTTTTCATCTCGATCACGGTAATGGTGTATTTGAAGTATAAAATTTTGTTGTTGGATCGCGACACCAGATTTGCGTTGTGGCAGATTAAGATGCAAGCAGTTCTTGCACAGATGGATCTAGAGGAATCCCTGCTAGGGATAGATAAGATGCCTTCAGCATTAACGGATGAAGAGAAGAAGCGTAAGGATCAAAAGGCGTTAACACAGTTACATCTGCATTTGTCTAACGAAATTTTGCAAGATGTGATGAAGGAGAAGGCCACCGCTGGATTATGGAAAAGGCTGGAACAAATATACATGTCAAAAACTCTAACCAGCAAGCTGCATATGAAGCAACGTCTTTATGCTCATCGTTTAGAGGAAGGTGCATCTGTGCACTAACACTTAACAGTGTTTAAAGAAATTCTCTCAAACTTGAAGGCCATGGAGGTTCAGTATGATAAGGAAGATCTAGGGTTGATTCTACTTTGTTCGTTGCCCTCGTCTTATTCAACCTTTAGAGACACGATTTTATATAGCCACGAGTCCCTCACGATTGATGAGGTTTATTATCCTTTAACCTCGTATGATAAGATGAAGCATCTTGTGGTTAAAACTGACTCTCAGGGTAAGGGTCTCATTGTTTGTGGGAGACAAGATCGGAATACTGATGATGATTGTGGAAGGACACAAGAATGGAATCCTCACGGTAAATCTAAGGGTAGATCAAAGTCTTCAAACAGAGGTAAAACTTGTAACTTCTACAAGAAGAAAGGGCACATTAAATTTGAGTGCTATAAGCTACATAATCAGATCAAAAGAGAGGCTGCGAATCAAAAGGGAAAACAACCAGAAAATTTCGGTGAAGTTGATGTTGTAGAAGACTACAGCAATGGTGAACTTCTAGTCACTTCAGTCATCAATTCTAAGGTGAGTGAGGAATGGATCCTTGATTCAGGTTGCACTTCCACATGAGTCCTAATAGAATTGGTTTACAACTTATGAAATAGTGTCTGAAGGTGTTGTTTTGATGGGAAATAATGCTTCGTGTAACCGTAGGTGTTGGAACAATTAAAGTTAAGATGTTTGATGGAGTTGTTAGAACACTTAGTGACGTACGACATGTTCCAGAATTGAAGAGAAATTTAATTTCGTTAAGTACTCTTAATTCAAAAGGATACAAATACACAGCTGAAAGTAGGGTTTTGAATATTTCTAAAGGTTCCCTCGTTGTGATGAAAGGGCAAAGAAAGACTGGCAAGTTATATGTTCTGCAAGGTTCTACTATTACTAGTGATACAGCTGTCGCTTCTTCCTCCTTGTCAGATGATGATAGTACTAAACTTTGGCATATGCGCCTAGGGCATATGAGTGAGAATGGAATGGTAGAATTGAGTACAAGAGGACTTCTTGATGGGCAAGGAATTTGCAAACTGAAGTTCTGTGAGCACTGCATTTTTAGGAAAAAAAAGAGTGTTCGATTCACCAAAGGAATCCATAACACGAAGGGAACATTGGAGTATATTCATTTGATCTGTGGGGGTCATCCAGAGTGCCTTCGAGAGGTGGAGCTAATTATATGTTAACTTTTATTGATTATTTTTCCAGAAAAGTTTGGGCATTCTTCTTGAAGTAGAAAAGTGATATGTTTTCCTCATTTAAGTCTTGGAAAACTATGATTGAAAAATAGATGGGAAAACAAATAAAACACCTCCACACAAACAATAGCTTAGTGTTCTATTCTGATGAGTTTAAGAAACTGTGCAAGTTAGAAGGGATCCTAAGACACTTGATAGTTCGTCATACTCCACAGCAAAATCGCATTGCAAAATGAATGAATAGAACGATAATGGAGAAGGTTCGATGTATGTTGTCAAATGCCAACTTACCAAAGTCATTTTGGGCCAAAGCAGCCTCTACTGCATGTTTTTGTTTAACCGATCTCCATCCATTGCTATTGAGAAAAAGACTCCACAAGAGGTATGGTCTGGTAACCATGATGACTATTCTGATTTAAAGATTTTTAGGTGTCTTGCATATGCTCATGTTGATAATGGAAAATTGGAACCGAGATCCATTAAATGTATTTTTCTAGGTTATAAAGCTGGTGTAAAAGGGTATATGTTATGGTGTCCTAAAAATAGAAAAGTTGTGATTAGTAGAGATGTTGTTTTTGATGAAATTGCTATGCTACCTAACTTATCTTTTAAAGACTCTTTCAATAAAGAAAATCAAAAACAGGTGGAGTATCAGATTAATACAGAATCTACAATATAGTTGAGTTCTCAAGCCAGTACAAAAATTAAGGATAGAGTTGTTTCTTCACCACAATACTCTATAGCTAAAAATAGAGCTAGAAGAGAAATCAAACCTCCAAAGAAGAATGCCACGACAGATCTAGTTGCTTATCTTTAAATGTGGCTAAAGATATAGATACAAATCAAGAGCCATCTAATTATTCTGAGGCGGTTATCATGAAGACTCAGAAAAGTGGATGTTTGCTATGCAAGAGGAGATGGAATCACTCAAAAAAAAAAACATGGGATCTTGAAAAACTTCTTAAAGGTAAAAAGGTTGTTCATTGTAAATAGGTGTATAAAAGGAAAGAAGGGACTCCAGGAGTTGAAGAACCCAGATATAAAGCAAGGCTTGTTGCAAAGGGTTACAGTCAAATTCCAATAGTGGACTTCACAGATGTGTTCTCCCAGTTGTGAAGCATAGTTCGATTCGAGCTTTGCTTGGTATTGTGGCCATGCATGATTTGGAGCTTGATCAGTTAGATGTTAAAACTGCATTTTTGCATGGAGAACTTGAGAAGGATATTTACATACAAAAACCAGAGGGTTTTACAGTCTCAGAAAAAGAGGACTATGTTTACTTGCTGAAAAAGTCCTTACTGTTTGAAACAGTCACCAAGACAGTGGTACAAGAGGTTTGATTCCTTTATGACTTCTCATGATTTCAAAAGAAGTAGTTTTGACAGTTGTGTTTACTATAGGAAAAACAATGATGGTTCTTTTGTATATCTACTCATTTATGTTGGTGACATGTTGATAGCAGCAAAAGATAAATTAGAGATAAGAAAGGTCAAAGCCCAACTAAGTGAAGAATTTGAGATGAAAGATTTAGGACCAGCAAAGAAAATACTTGGTATGGAAATTCTTAAAGATAGAAAAGCAAGTAAATTGTACCTAAGTCAGAAAGGGTACATTGAAAAAGTTCTTTGCAGGTTCAACATGCAGAGTGCTAAGCCTGTTAGTACTCCTTTAATAGCTCATTTTAGACTTTCATCAGCTTTGTCTCCACAATCAGATGATAAGATTGAGTACATGTCACATGTTCCATACTCTAGTGCAGTGGGATCTCTCATGTATGCTATGGTTTGTTCATGTCCAAATTTATCATATGCAGTTAGTGCAGTTAGCAGATACATGGCGAATCCTGGTAAAGAACACTGGAAAATAGTTCAGTGGATTTTAAGATACTTACGAGGTACTACAGATGTTTGTTTACAGTTTGGAAGAACTAGAGATGGAGTCATTGGGTATGTTGATGTTGATTTTGCTAGAGACCTTAATAGAAGAAGATCTCTCACAGGTTATGATTTTACAATTGGAGGTTGTGCAATTAGTTGGAAAGCCACTTTGCAAACTACAGTCGCTTTGTCTACCACTGAAGTTGAGTACATGGCGATTACTAAGGCTTGTTAAAAAGCTATTTGGTTGAAGGAACTATTTAGTAAACTCAATGAAGACCTTCAAATCAGTACAGTATTTTGTGACAGTCAGAGTGCCATCTTCCTTACAAAAGATCAAATGTTTCTTGGGAGAACAAAACACATTAATGTTCGGTATCATTTTGTTCGTGATATTATTGCTCGTGGTGATATTGTTGTAAGCAAAATTAGTACTCATGAAACTCCTGTAGATATGATGACTAAGTCACTTCCTATAACCAAGTTTGAGCATTGCTTAGACTTGGTTGGTTTTCATTGTTGAAGTTAAACCCTTAAGGGGTTTTATGGAAGAGGTGGAGAACTTGTTCATTGAGAGTTCGCGATGAAGAACTTGTTCATTGAGAAATCGTGTCAAGGTGGAGATTATTAAAATTAAGTGACCTAAATCCTTATTTAAATAAAATACAATGGTAAAATAAAGTAAAAGTAAAATCCATATAGAACTACACTTTTTTTTATTTTATTTTACAATAAAGTTTTTTAAACCTTATTAAACTCCATCTATTTTATATTGATGAGGATAAGGTGTTTCAATCTTACTAGAGTATGGCTTTACAAGCCTATAAATAGACATAGTCTATTCCTCTTGTAATCATTCGAATTCGACATAGTGAATTTTCTTCTCCTCTGCCCGTGGTTTTTTCCCGAAAGGGTTTCCACGTAAAATCTGTGTCTGTTCTTTATTTTTTTCCTTTCTTTGTGATATATTTTCATTACCTATACTATATTCTCACAGGACCTCATCCCACAGACCCCCTTTCTATTTGAACCAGCAGGCTCATTGTTATATGGATTTACAAATAATTTAAAAAAAGCCCACTACTCAAAAGTAAGGCTTAAATTAGAAAAATTAACAAATTTTGCCAAAGATAAGGCTTGAACTTAGGACCTCACACACACACCCAGAACACTTAACCATTGAAGCAAACATATATTTGTGTCAAATTTTATAGGAGTAGAAATAAATTATTTGGGGTGTTACACTTCTCTTGTTCTAATCAAACTATACCTGCATACTTTGTAACACCCCAAACCCGGCCCAGACATTACGGCCAAGTCTGGTGTGTCACATCACCTATACCTGACCACGTTACCTAGTTACTAACATTAGGGTGAATTTGGCAAAACTGATATTAGAGTTTTAAGAGAAATTCCCGGTTAATTATATAGATGTTTATTTTATAAAGACTTACCTTGTCACTCATTTGCCTCGTGTGACAGGTTTTTAAAATGTTGGATTAATTTTAAAGAAAGCTGGCGTAGCTAGTTTCAAAAATAATTTAAATAAAGCAAAAATAAATAATTAAAACCCATAATAAAAATAAATAAAGTGGCCTTATTACAAACCCAAATTAAAATAAATAGTGAATGGAATAAATTAAAAAAAAGTAAATAATCTAATTAAACCAGTGTTTCGGTTTCCGTGGCCACTCTAAATCCCTCCCAGCTCCAAGTCCACTGCCTAGGGCTCACCTGCAAGGGTGGAAAGAGGAGGGGTAAGTTTGGTAAACTCAGTGTGCAAAGAATCCCATCCAGAGCCCAAATCAGCTCAGGCCCACTGGGCCTAAACCTAGTCCAATCTCATCCACAACTGGGCCGAAGCCTTTCAAATATCGGTTACTGGGCCTTAGCCCTTTTCATATACAATATCACTGGGCTGAAGCCTTTTACGGTAATCGGTATGGCCCATAGGCCCAATTCAACATCAAAACAGTTATGCATGCAAAACCCATATCAACATGTGGGGAAGCTACTCAACCCACCCAACCGCTACTCTCCACCCGTACTAGCCAATCTCTCCATGTGGGGAGAACTACTCAACCCACCCAGTCGCTACTCTCTACGGTGGCAGCATAGCTGCATAATCCTATAGTGTGGTCAAGCCACCAGAACGGTATTACGAGGCATTGCCTCTTTCGGTAAACTAGGGCAAAGCCCCTTTTCGGTATTCGTGGCATTTGCCACTTAGCACTTCCTCCAATCATATAACCCAACCCCATGTAGCAAATGATCATGTCATGGATATAATGTATAGAAATAATAAAACATGCAATCTCAGTCAAACATAGCCCTAGGGGTATAACAGTCATTTTACACGTAGGGGTAAAACTGTAATTTCTCACCTATGAGGATATTTCAGTATTTATTCCACTTTTTAGGGTTTTATGCACTATATAGTCATTTATCATACAACTTTTATCTCATTAGGTTACTTAGCCCATTTTAGCAGTTTACAGTCATTAGGCCCTAAAACCCCTAATGGGCCCTACAATGTCCAATAACATCTTAAGCCCAATTAGTCCAGATTTTACGATCAATTTGCCAGTTTATACAGTTTTAATCGTACAAACTATCAGTACACATTTGTTACCCAATTATCACCCATATGGACCTGTAGGCCCATGGGCCCATTTTCAGCCCATTGAGGCCCAACTACCGAAGTGCACGAAATTGCACATGCGACTATCTTACCACTTGCGATCTCAGATCCAACGATTTCTAACGTCTTGTGAGCATTTGCACACTCACAAGCCCATGGAATACCAAATTTTTGGTCAACCTTTTGGTCACTTTTTGGTCACTTTGGCCTTTGCCGATTTAGACTAAAGAAAGGGGTTAATACACACCTGTTTGGTGACAACTGCTAATGAGATCCCCCACGATATCCTACAATCGATTACCACAACTTTTAGTTTACAAATCCATGTCACCAAACTCAATATTCACTTACCATATTTGGCCATAAGCACCTAAGGCCCTCAAAATCTTACCTTTGCTGAAAACCGATGACTAGATCTAGATCTAGTCATTTCGAAGATCCAAGCCCTCGTCAGCAGTCTCTGAATCACACTAACACCAAAAGAAATTGATTACTACAACCCATTAGGGTCTTAAGCCTCAATCGACAGCCTCCCTAAATTTTAGGGACTTCGACTTTTTTTAAATTGCAAAATAACTTATAGGTCTGGGTTAACGGGCACTTACCACTGATTTCCCTTCTGTTTTTACTCAGATCTGATATAGATCTAACCCCTAAATGCTAGCAGAACTCGAATCTTAGAGATCTAAAGATTCGACTATGAGCTCCTAAAAGTGTGACGCTTTTAGCTTTTGACAAGTGAAGAAGATGATGATTTGGGGTTATAGGTTTGGAGTGATGTTGTTGACAAGTACTAAGGGCTTAAAGAAGATGAAAATCGGTCAAAAGGGGTTGAAGGAATTGAGGGATTTTGGCTTGGAGAAATCGGCACAAGAAGTAAGTTTTCAAGATTTCGACTTTTATGGCAATCGGCTATGGTGGTTTTTAGAAGGTTGGAATTGAAAGAGAGAATGAACAGAGTGGTAGAGAGGTTTTGGCTAGAAAAGACAAGAAGAAGAATGAAAATAGAAGGAGAAAAGAGAATAGAAGAATTGAAAAAGAAAAAAAATACAGAGGAGGAGGAGAGGAAGAAGAAATCGGCACAGGTAAAAGGAAATTTGTGTTTTTGGTCACTTTGGTGGCTAACCCTAATTTGTCTTGATAGAAAAAGAAAAGATACTAACCCTAATTACTAGTAGAGCAATCGACCCAACCTCTCTAAGGCCCTAGCCTATTCTACTCAGGTTAATCACATGCCCGGCACATGCCTAAAAATTAAAAGTAACACTTCGCTTACCTTGTGACTTGAACACTGGCCCTTGTACACAACTCCACACGCCACTTTTTTAGGCCCCTAAGTGGCGCCACCTTGCCACTTAATCAAGGGCTTATTTATGCTTTAGTTTACGAAGTTTTTCTTAAAGGCCCACTTAACCAAGTCCTCTTTCACTCAAAATCCAAACTTGATATTTTACCGGGTTTTAACTTAGGCTTGGGCCTTCTAAAGGCCCACTAACACTCTTAAACATATTTTCAGCAATCAGAACACCAAAATTTCAAAATTTCACCAAAGTCACAAAACCCGAAAAATCTCGAAAATCAGGGCGTTACATACTTACTCATCCACATTCTATTCCAATAGAACATCATACATTTTCTCATAACATGTATATCATTTTTACTATGCTTCTTACACTTACCAATTAATAGAGGTATCATTATCATTTATATATACTTCTCTTTGAACAATACCCATGCATGAGTCAAGTTAAAGACTCACCTGATACTCACCCACTATAAATTGAAACTCCAAACTTAGATATCCTTCTCAAACTAGCAACAACAATTGCTTAAAGAATATAGGATTACTAAATAAAAACTCATTTACACACAAATTACTATAATCTCAATTACTAATAACCCTCATTCAAAGCCTCGCGCTTACAACTTACTATTCATTTACCTTTTATAGACTTACTCTTTTAGAACTTAACATGCAGAGTTTTAATACTTACCTGGAGATGGAATGGCTACTGATTAAACTAAAAGCCTTCACTTCCAGCTTAAGAAGGAAGAGATATAATTAAATTTACAAAATAGAGTTGGAGAGTAGCATTAAAGGAAGAATAAAACTCCTTTATGAACCCTTTTAACATACGCACACACAAACAAACACATATTTGACCCATTTCTTCCTAGTGGAACTTAACAAGGGTCACAAATTTCATAATTTTTCCTCCTTACTGGTCTATAGTTTCTGAGAGAAACATAAATGAGAACCTTGCATAATAGATATCAGACCAGTCCATCCAATTGGTTTCTAACCAGGTCACTTTACAATCCAACCAATACATAACTAAGACAAACATGGCATATTATACATTTGACTATAACTCATATCGTAATTATCTTTTCATGTAACAAAACCTTTCTCTTTAAATAGTAGAATAGTCTGAAATAGTATCTTCACTTACTTACATGGCGATTACTATACGCCCAAACATATGTGCTAAAAGAAATAATAGGGCAGATTACACTTCACCAAAGAAATTATTTCACTACTACACGCCTTAATCTTAGATCTGCTAGACTTGGGATGTGACAACTCTCCTCTGCTTAACAAAATTTCACCTCGAAATTTTCTAACTTGGAAGAAATCCACTATACAATTGAAAACTAACCGTTCGCGCCATACGCATACCATTAATTGGCAAACTATCCTTCTTACTCATAGCATCTTCTTATCAAAGACATACACTTTAAATATTCCTTACTAGGAAGAATGTCATAATTCTACTTAATTAGCGAATTCAAAATTTGGTGGTTACTTTCATAAATTCAAACACTACATAACTTACCTTACTGATAGATGTCCAATTTGTATTAGAGAGCCTAAACAATTACCAAAAAATAAACTTCTTGTGCACATTTGTTTCTTTATAAAACAATTACTCAAATACCCATTCAAACACATTCACTAAAACAATGGGAACCCTAACTTCTTTTCTGTTTAATCTTTCTGCTTCCTTCGATCTCAGTCTTCACATTTCTCAGAGGTAAAATTTACTCTTATTCTTTTCCTTTTCATTCACACGAAAATGGTTAGAACAGCCACTAGAAGGAGGGTCCGAGGCCAAGTAAACTAAAATGTCAACCCCAAAAATACTTTTTGCTTCAGACGTCAAAGTCCCAATGATACTCCATCGCGCGTGGAGGCTCCTTCGTATGAATGTAACACCACCTAGGATAAAATACACCGATATTTAGGAACTTGAGGTATTCTTCACCCAAAATTTTCTTACAATTTTAAACGGCCACATAGGTATTGTTAGAGTGATAATACCCTAGGCTTTTTTCTTCCCATAATTTTATTGGAGGCCAATTTTCATCTACCGCTTCACCTTTCCTTTCGTACGGTATTAAATGAGTATGGTATTGCCTTGGACAGCAATCAGCCATATCCTGGTGGACTTTTGTAGCCTACTTCATAGATTGTTTCTTGCGTAATGAACCACCACTTCTAGGTGTATTCTAAAAATTTTATCAGTTTGAGATAAAAAGACAAGGGATTATTGCTGGAAATGCCCATTTCAGCGTACATTAGGGTTGCGACCCTATCATTCAAAACAGTATTTCGTACCTGCACTTAAGGAAGGAAAAATTTGTAAGTATCATTTGTAGGCTTGAAAATAGATTTGGCTTTCCCACACGTTGGTTCCTTCCTCAGGAGTCTATTTATGCTCACTGCCATCTAGTCAATACTCAAGTTGCCTTGAAGCAATATAAACGGCTAAAAAGGGGACGTACACTTGAGCTGGTGGAAATGGTTACAATTAGAAATGTATTCCAATATTGTTTATAGAATCTAAGCCCCAATGATTGTCAAGTAACAAACCCTATCAGTTGGTGAGATGATTACAATGTGCCTTCAGCATCAACGGCCTGAACTCACAATGCCACTAAATATTATGCACAAATTTTGACTAGGTGTATAGGGGAACCTCTTTTCTTTTGCTATGAAGTTTTTAGAATTCATTCTCACAATTGGATTATCACACCTCTTTGTACTCTTTCTTCTTTTAGTCGGGTTAGTTCTCATATTGATGATGTAGAATCTTCTTTGAGTTCTCACATTACATCCGATCAAGCACTAAATATGGATATCACAACTCTCTTGGGTGAGGCTCATGCAAAGGAGGGAGCTACTACTGCTGCTCCTTTGACGAAATCATCAGCAAAGAAATATCAAAAGAATCCCAAAGTAGAAGAGAGTACTCAAGAAATTGAAGAGAGTGAATACCCACAACTAAAGTGAGGCAGACTTAGGAAGGGGCTCCCTACTCTTGAAACTCCTACCTCTCCAATTCCTACACTTCCTACAGTACCAATGGAGTCTGTCCACTCTACAGATTCTTCAATTTGCCACACTGATCCTCCATTAGTTGAGGTCCCAACAAAAACATTATATGTAACACCCCTGACCCGGCCCAGACGTTATGGCCATGTCCGGTGTGCCACATCACCTAGACTATGCTACGCCGTCCTATGTACTAAGTCTGATGTTCGAGATTTTTGAAAAGTAATATTTGTTCTTCTTGAAATTCCCAATTTGATTAATATTCGACCTAATCTCTATCTCATTTGTGAATTGTTTCATTTTAGTCTTATCTTCATTCTTAGTTTTTAGTAAAGTCAGGTTGTTTAAAAAAATATTGATTTAATTTTCAAAAACAGTGTATGTTCAAGTTTGAAATAAAACCGTAAAGAAATCCCAAATAACAGTTATAGCGGCCTTATTACAACCCATATCAAAGTAAAAACCAATACGAAATATTTAAGTTAAACCAAGAAAGTTCAGTCCTCGTGGCCACTCTGAATCCCTCCCAGCGTCCAAGTCACAATCTAGGGCTCACCTGCAAGGATGGAAAGAGAGGGGTGAGTTTGGGAAAACTCAGTGTGTGCAGAACCCATCCAAAGCCCAAATTGGCTCAAGCCCACTGGGCCTAAACCCTAACCAGTCTCAGTCAGATACTGGGCCAAAGCCCTATTCAGATAGCAGTAAACTGGGCCAAGGCCCTATAACAGATACTGGGCTGAAGCCCTATTCAGATAACAGATTGGCCCATAGGCCCATAACAGTACAGTACAGTAATGCAGTATAAATGCAAACCCAATTGGGGAGACTACTCAACCCACCAACCGCTACACACCACCCGTACCAACCAACACACCATGTGGGGAATAACTCGACCCACCCAGCCCACACACCACAGTCGCAGCATGGCTGCTCAGATAAATAGTATACGAGGCAAAGCCCCTTTCAGAAACAGTACGAGGCATAGCCCCTTTTCAGTAACGTGGCTGTGCCACTCACGCTTCCTCCATTATCAAAACCCAACCCATGCAATAGATATATATCATGGCATGCAATAACAGTAACAGTTATGTCAAACAGTACAGTCAATTATAGCCCTAGGGGTATAACGGTAATTTCCTACCTAGGGGCAAATCAGTAATTTCTTACCCTAAGGGTATTTCAGTAATTTTACTCCCATGTTACAGATGTTATGCTTATTACAGTATTTATTAATCACACAGCTATACAGAAATTCAGTTACCTCAGTTTTTCAGTTTTAGCATTAAGGCCCTAAAACCCCTAATGAGCCCTATTACGCCGATTGGCCCATTAGGCCCATTTAGTCCCGATTTCACATTCGGTTATCTTGTTTTAACTGTTTTCACATCTACAGTCCATAATATTACCTTTAAATCCAGTTTAACTCACTTGGGCCCAAATCGCCCATTGGGCCCATATTTGGCCCACCGAGGCCCAACTTACCAAAATGCCTAAAATTTAGCGGTCAACACGTCTAACAGTGCCGATTCCAAAACTAACCTTCTCCTTCCAACTTGAGAGCATTTGCATGCTCGCAAGCTCTCGAAATACCGAAACTTCGGCATTTCGGCTTTTCGGCTTTTACCGATTTGTGCATGGAAAGGTGTTCGAAACACACACCTGTTTTGCAATTTCTCCTACGAGATCTCCTATGCGTTAATCCCTACAATCCAATACTTAACTGATTAGACCATATCAACACTTAATCTGAATCGAAAACTTACCCAAAACCTTCCTTACACATTCGGCCAACACCCTTAATGGCCTTAATGTTCTTACCTTGACGATTTAGATCCCTTTAGATCTAGATCTGATGTTCCAAAGTCTTCAACCCCTTGCTTGATCACCTTTTCATCCAACTAACACACAAAAGAACAAAGAAAACGGCCTTTTATTTACCAAAAATCCAAAACGACACAACCATTAGCTTTAGGGACTTTCGGCTTTTCCAAACATGAAATATCGAACAGATCTGAATGATTAAACACTTACCAACGATTTCTCTTCAGTTCCTATGTAGATCTGATGTAAATCTGACCCTTAAACGTCAGTAGAAACCTTATCTCTGAGATTTGTAATTTCGGCTATCTCCCTACAACTATGGTGATTTCGGCTTTTTAATAAGAGAAGAAGATGGCGTTTTGGCTGTAGCTTTTGGGTGATGGTGTCGACAATGGTGTGATTAAAGGGAGTGTAGTAATCGGCCACAATAGGTGAAAGAAACAGAGGTGATTTGGCTTACAAGAAATCGGCAAGAAAGGAAGCAGTTTTCGGGATTTCTGGCACTTTGAGCAATCGGTTATGGTTGATTTTAAGAAGAATGGAAGCAAAAGAAAGAGTGGATCTATGCAAGATAGGTATTCGGCTAGGGAAGAGATCAAAGGGAAGAATAAAAATGAAAAAAACAATGGTGGAGATGGGAAAGGAGAAATCGGCTATGAACTTTCCAGGGAGGCAACTCTTGGCTTTTCTGACAGTAGAAGAGAGGAAAAAACCCTAAGGTGGCTAACCCTAATTGTCATGACAACAAAAAGAAAATAATATAACCCTAGCATTCCCTCTAAAGCAATCGGCCCAAGTCCTTAAAGCCCCTTGCCGAAATTCACCTAAGTTAGGCTCATGCTTGAAAATTAAAAAGAACTCGACGCATACCTTGCATCTCGAACCCTTGTCCTTGATCATTCATTTAGGCGCCACTTTTTTAGGAGCTTAGTGGCACCACCTTGCCACTCAACCAAGGCTCCCTTTGTGACATCTTTTACACGGTTTTTCTTAAAAGCCCACTTAACCAAGTCCCCTTTCACTTGAAAATCCAACTTAATATTTTACCGGGTTTTGACTTAAGTTTGGACCTTCTATAGACCCATTAACACATGTACATACATTATCAACCTTTAGAACACCAAAATTTTAAAAATTTCACTAAAATTCACAAAAGCCGAAAAATCCCGAAAATCAGGGCGTTACATTATACCTAGAGCAGCCAGTGGTTCCTACAAGTCCTTAGTCCCAGCAGGCCTTTTTGTAGAAAGAAATGAGTTTTGCCCATGGCGTGACTTATTGAAATTTGGATCATCTCCTATTTTGTTAAGCTCAAACTTCTAAAGTCAAAACAATATGATACCACCTTAGATGAAAGAGTCTCTCTACTCTTATCTTTCTTCCAGTCTAGAATTGTCTCCTCTTTCATTAATGTGAAGTCTTCAAAAGCTCTATCTATGTAGAATGGGCTGTAGAGTGGGCTCCTCCAAGAAACTAGTAATTTCCATAATGCTAAGGTTTTGAGATTAGAGAAGGCATTCAAAGTTAGTGAACAAACTATAGTTGAACTATGCCAATCTGGCCAGATATAGGAACAAGATTTAAGATATGGATTCTTGTATCATGACGTGGAAACTAAGTTCCAACACGCACAGACTAAATGCACCCAGCTTGAAAGGGAATTCAAGTCACTAAAGAAGAGCGAATCCTCTTTAAAGGAGAAACTTAATGCTAAGAAGCTCCACCACAAAGTTGAGTTGGATAGTTTATGCCAATCCAATGAGGAAGCCATTAAAAAAAATATTAAGAAGGCACCACAAAGAACTCTACTAAGGCCTAACTTGAGTTAAGGTCTAACCTAGTTCTTCATACTCAAGTGATTGCTGGCCCATTGAATCTAAGTTATGTAGACTTTAATATTATTCTCAAATGGCGGATACCATATACTCAAATTTTCGCACTATATATAACAAAGACAAACTTAAATAAACAATTTCTTATGTTTTTCATGACTACGAATACGCCCATATTTGGAACTAATAGATTTTCATGGTAAATACCATTTTATGAACATGTAGAAACCCACTTTTTTTCAAGAACTTTCCTAAAAGCTTATTCGATTATATCACGGATCAAAATCAACCAAATTAGCTTCGGATGTATCATAACCTTATCATAGTAGTATCTATCACAAAACTAATAGAATTTATCCAGAACTTACCATATAGGTGGATAATCATATTCTACCTTACAGACTTAGCAGAGTACGCCATAATGGCCAAGCAGAATACATCACAAGGGTAACATACATTATTCACGTGTTTATTGTCCTAACGAACTTTCACAGAAGGTGCCATTCATTTTTCCTTCATGGGCTTATACATAAGTTTCATGTATCGTGATCTGTCAGATCGATTTACACTTTATCGAATGGTACACCATGACCATTCATACTATCATATCTTGTCGGGGATCACAACCACATGGACTTACACACTTTCATGTATCGTGATCTGTCGTTCCAGTCTTCATCTTACTCGAGGCTACACCATGAGTGTTTTCATATAATAAGTTTCCATGGGTCTCAACATCATCATCTTAAACTTCTTTTAATATAGTGATTTGTTAGTCTGGTTAGACATATAACTATCTTACTAGAGGTATGACAGAGGGACGTTTACACAACATTCACTTACCCAAATTCGTTCACACATCTGATTGATTTGTACCTTTTCTATATCAAACTATACATGCATACTTACCCATTCACATTCTATTCCAACAGAACTTCATACATTTTCTCATAACATGTTTATCATTTTTACTATGCTTTTTCCATTTACCGATTAATAGAGAGAACATCATCATTTAGATATACTTCTATTAGAATAGTATGCATGCAAGAGTCAGGTTAGAGACTCACCTAATACTCACCCACAATAAATCAAAACTCCAAACTCAGACATCCTTCTCGAACCAACAACAACTACTACTTATAGAACATAGGATTACCAAATTAAAATTCATTTACTATCATCTCAATTGCTAACTACCTCCATGCAAAGCCTTGTATTTACAAATTACTGTTCATTTACCCTTTACAGGCTTACTCTTTCAGAATTTAAGATTTAGAGTTGTAATACTTACTAGGAGATGGAATGACTACTGATTAAACTAAGAGCCTTAGCTTCCACCTTAGGGAGGAAGAGATACAATTAGATTTAAAAAAAAATCTCAGAAAGTGACATTGAAGTAATTATTTTTTTGATAACTCTAAAATTTTACATTTTATTCAATTTAGTCCTTAAACTTAGGATAGTTATAACTTTCAATTCCTAGCCTCAGGTTAAAATCCAATTTCAAATATTCTCACCAAGGACCTTAAAATTTCTATTTCTAAAATAGTATCATAACAAGTTTTATTTATTGAATTTGGTCCCTAATGTAACAAAGTTAACAATAAGCTAAATTAACTTTACAATCTAGTCCTTTCATATTCTAAGCTTAAAATCTATCAATTTCAAGCCTAATTTTTCAACAAATCAACAATGGAAACTTTCAAAAACTTTATCTAATTTATAAATCGGTACATGACCTAGCTAAATCAAGCTCCCATGACCTCAATTTCATAAATAAATACAAGAAAATAACTTAAATTTAACTTAGAATTTAAGGTCGAATGCCATAGAAGTTCTCCTAGGTTTTTCTTCTCTTTGGACGGTGAAAAAGGAGGTTGAAGATGAAGAATGTTATTTTTTCTCATTAGTTTAGCTTATATAAGTAGATTAGGACTTAATTAACTCAGTTTAGTAACTTAATCATGGTTTAATTGACCTAATCAATTCATTAACCAAACTTCATGGAAGATATCGTCACCATCCACTAACAACCATAGAAAAATGGTTTATTTACCATTTTAAACCTTTGATTATTTGCTATATAAGTCCCTAAGGCTTTGGCCAATTAAAACTCTATAGCGATTAGACTTTTACAAATTAGTTCTTTAAGCCTTAATTTGCTATAATTACACAAAATTACTGAAGTATTTCATGATATATTTTTATATTATCATTGTAAATATTAATATTTAATAATTACAAGCTCGATTTACGAAAATAAGGTTCCAAAACTGCATTTTTCAGTACCACTGAAAATTCGGTTGTTACACCATGGAAATCATTGGGTTATTTTACTGAAAGAGTTTTTTGTTTTATATCTGATGTATATTGAAATAGTCAGGATATGGGACTAAGTTTTTCTTGGGGGTTGATTGGAGTAAATTAGTTACAACCATTTCGAGCTTGTTGTGACCTTGAGCAATGACATCGCCACTAGTTTTTCCCCTATTTCTCGTCGTGACATCAGAGGTTTGTTGTCGCGAAGTGACTCACTATTTCTGAAAGGACCATTTTGAAACAAGTTCAAGAGACCTGTATTAACTTGTATAATCTCAATCACAACCAACCAATACATTTACAACAGCATATGAGACAAAATATACCAAACTAATACTTCGAAATGACATTAAACAAATAAGTTCTAATTTTGACCATTTTCGATACAAATTTGATTTAAACCCTAGGTACATGCCATTTACAATCAAAAGGGTACTTTACAAACTTTGTTGAGTGAAAATTGGTTGTCTAGATGCTAGCTTCAATTCCTGAGACTTTGAGAAATACCTAAACCTGCGTAGAGGAAAAACAAATTGTACATGAGCAATAGGCTCAATGATACATTTATTATTCAAAGCATATAACATAAGCATTAGCAGAACATTTCAATACTATATATGTATATATATGTGCAAATAACATACTACTAATTTACATTGTTGGTTACCATACTTAACATCATTGGTATTTGTATTTGAATATGCATATAACCAAATGTTATTTCATCCCAATCCGATTTAAATATTAATCATTCAAAAATAAATATTTTCCATATATCACATATTATTTATGATACATAATTCACTTCCTAATATCACATTATTCACTAGTTTCCAGAGTCCATTGATTCATTTGAATCCATTTCGGCCCCTAAGGCTTGATTCATTTGATTTGTATAATCAGTTATGTGATTTCAACATTTCTTTTGCATTTAATTAATAATCATTCAAATAGTATCATTTTATACATTTTTGCATCATTCTCCAAGTTACATTCAAAGATGTGTAGATTGTTTAACCGGTGCTCTCCGTTTGTATACGAGTAACACATACATTGTCCATCATTCACTTAGATTAAGGTAAGTCACACAATGAATGTCACAAGTGAATAAATCCATAAACAGATCTAGGATCTATTCTACTTGTGTCTTGTCCGATGTACTGATAAAGTCAATCACATCTATGGCTTTATCTTTTAGGAGTCATTCACTACAATACCTAAGACAAGACATCTATACTATATGACCAAAATAGTACAAATCATATTTTAAAGTGACCATGTGTGTAATTTACCCTATTTCTAAGTTCTCTATTCATCTCAAGATTGTGCTATTTTAATCTCGAAATTTTGTAGGGCATTACATTGCCGTTTGAATACAAATGGCTCTATTATATTGTTTTAGAAATATCCAAATCAAACATATGAATTAACATAAGCATAATACAAAAGAGTTCCATGAATAACTAATCAAATAATCACACCACCACTACCACTATTTTTAATTTTTGGACTTTTTTTATTTATCCACATCTTTTAAATTTCAGAAAAAAGTTCATATTTAGATAGGTAGCTTAACTTATAATTTTTAAAATTTTCAGGTTTATATTTTGGGTTAGTATGTGGTATATTGGCGGAATATTTTTTTATTCCACAAGCAACTTTAAAAAATTGTTGTGTTTCTTTTTTTTTAAATATATTTTTTTAATATTTTACTATATTCTTGTAGGACATTTACCAACCCCTAACCTTACCAGCGAAGTCTAAAAACTCTAGTCGCAGTGTATCAAATATTTTCCCTTATATTTTTTTCGACAACTTTTCCAAATTTAGGACAAAATTCCATATTTAGTAAAAAAAATCTAATAAACACATTCCCTAAAACATATATACATTTTAATGTCAATCTAAAAGGTCATAGAAAAATATAAATATAATCAATATTCAAAGTCCCCTTTTATTCCTTCCATTTTATGCATGTATACAAGCTTATAGATACGATTAATGCTGAAACAACACAAAGAATTATAAATCAAATAGTTAGAAGTTTAAGTTTTTTTAACCTATTTTTTCCTATTAATTTTTTTTTCTTAGTTTTACTTTATATCTATTAATTGTATTTCACATAATTTTGTATAACATTATATTTTTCTCTGATTTTTCACATTAAGATTATGGAAGGGAATTATTCATTAATGATTTGAAGAATGAATTCAATGAGAGTGTAATTGAACAGTTGCAGTGCGAGATGAAGATTTTTTACCAGAAACGATTTATTATATTCAGTAGGATAGCAATTCTCTCATAATAGAAGCCGACAGAATTGTTATTTCCAGAAAATAGAATTTATACTTAGAAAACAAATTCTCACTATTTTTTGGTAGACTAATAATATTGAAAACTTATATGAGCTGTAGTGTTTATAACTGTACTAGTGTCATCTATTTATATAGAGAGATGGGACAATCTTAATTGAATTAGTAGAAAACAAATAATATTTATTTAATAAACAAACTAATATTCTAATTTAGAGATATTTATTAAAAAAAATTCAAACACTGAACATATTTTTTTAGAGATATTTCAAAGAAGTACGTGTTGAAATATGTATAGCATATAATTAATATATATTGTATGCCAAAATTATATGAAAAATGAAAAAGCACAATGCAGCCATCTTCAAATCCCTCCAATTTAGGCATCAGCCAATAAAATGTTTTGTTGACAAGTATAATTAATATAAAGCCTCTTGTCTCCAAACCAACCCATTTCATCTTTATCAACAAATTGCTGCCATAATATATAAAAAATAAATAAGTGAATCCAACCTGCAGGAACCTCCCACAAAGATGCTTCTGAATGATAAATACATTACAAAACTTTAGTAAATGATAAAATACCATATTATCAGCTGTATCATAAGTCATCAATTTTAGCGGTCCCCCATAATTTTTTAGCACTTCACAATTTTGTCATGACTTTCGTAGTGAAGGACTGATGTTTTAAATTGCTCATTGCTAAGATCTCTATATATTGCTTTTCCCACTTGAAGTTTTCCGCACTACAACATCAAATTGAAGTGACTTAAAGAAGATAAAAATGAAGAAGCAAGTAATTTGTTCGACTGTCTTTCCTCTCCTTTGCATTCTTTTTCTTTTGCTTAGTGTTGAAGCTCAGACGTGCAGCCCTAGTGGCAAGATCAAAGGGAAAACCCCGCCACCAGGGCAATGCAACCAGGAAAATTATTCTGATTGTTGCAAGGATGGCAAGTGGTACAGGACATACAAATGTTCACCCCCTGTATCAAGCCAAACGAAAGCAACACTGACGCTTAACAGCTTTGAGCGAGATGGAGACGGTGGTGCACCATCTGAATGTGACAACCAGTACCACTCTGATGATGACCCTGTGGTGGCACTTTCTACAGGGTGGTATAACAACGGGAAGAGGTGTTTGAAGTATATCAACATCCATGGCAATGGAAAATTTGTGAGGGCTAAAGTTGTGGATGAATGTGATTCTACAATGGGATGCGATTCGGACCATGATTATCAACCCCCTTGCCCTAACAACATTGTTGATGCCTCAAAAGCAGTTTGGAAGGTTCTTGGAGTGCCTGAGAACAACTGGGGCGAGATGGATATCTACTGGTCTGATACTGATTAATCATTTTTTCCATATTTATATTTATAATGTATGTATTAGACTAAAGATTTCTTGTGCGCCTTAGTCAACATTTAGGTTACTATTAATGTAAAATTTATATATATGTTATGTATTTTGAGCCATAAATTATGTTTTATATCTTCATCATTTGCTTTATCCTTAATTAATTCTCAGAATTAGGATTTGATATGCATTCGATAGGGTGTAAATGAGGTACTTGTGCTCACAGATTATTCAAAAGAAATTCGAATTCGGTTCAAGCAAATTTGAGCCAAGCCCAAGCTTGATTGAGCTTTTATTATTATTATTATTATTATTAGATCACTTTTCTTCCTATTTTGTATAGATCATGAAGAACAAACAAAGAAGATAATATAAAAATGTTGAGGTTGAACTCCAAATAAACTAAAACGACCGATTAATCTGCGGTCTCTTCTTTGCTTCTTTGGCGGCCAAATTTGGCATGTTCCAAAGAGTAAATTTAATTTTTATATGATATAAATTATATAATATGAAATAGAACTAAAAATTGAGTTGAGATTAGCTCAGTTAGTCTTAACTCTTCCATAATTTATATAAATTTAATTTTTTATCCCAAACTAATTTTTGTGCTTAATATTTTTATATGCAAATTTCCAAATTACAGACAAAATTTCAAATTTTGGTCTAACATATCTTCTTCCAGGGAATTAAAACAATACTATATGTTGCTACTTTACCATCACAAGAGTATAATGTGCCAAGTGATTGAGACAAAAGATTTTCATGCTAACAAATTTGCAACTTTCACAGAATGGTGTAATTTTTTAGGTGTTTTCGGGCCACGCAAGAGAATCCGAAAACGATTAAGGATGAGGAAGAAGATGTGACTCTCAAAAGGCTCTAGTTGTGCGCTGAGCAAAAGACGTGTTTGAGGGTCGAGGACACCGATGAAACACCATCTCGGTGGTGTTATTGACTGCCTGTGGTGATTGAACAAGGATTTGTAAATAATTAGATCCTTTGAGCATGTATTCCATTTATTTCCCGCATTTAGATTTAGATTTTAAAGTGTATTATTTTAATTTTAGACTTGGTAGGTCGGATTTTTATGATTGAGATGAAAATTGATGATTTTGTCATGTTTTTAGGAATTAATTCAGTGAAATTGTGATACCCAGTGGGGCATATCGCGACTTCCTGGACAGTTTCGAGAGGGACTAAAAATCTTCAATGGTATCACAATATCCACCTCTTGATATCGTGATACCTTTGAAATTTCCAAAATATGTTTTTTTTACAGTGGTATCGCGACACCGAAGGCAAACTCGAAGATGAGGGGTCAAAACTATCGCGATATCCAAGTTGGGTCACGTGATACCCGGTTCCAGATATTGCAACCTATGCGTTTCAGAGGCTTAAAGCCTCCAAATACTTCAAAACTCACAAACCTTCTCTTTTCCCCAAAACATTCATTCTAAATCCTTAAAAACTCTTCCCCCTATCAATTTCTCTCAATCTCCCATTCAAATTTCCTTCATGTAACATCCCAAATTTAGCTCCATAAAAATGTAGAAATATATCAAAAATAAGGAATTGACTCAATGGTTAGTAATTTAATGTAAAAGCATGAAAGTTAGTTGGAGGTTTCAAGTTCAAGTCTCAATTCTTACAAAATAAATAGATTTTTGCAAATTCTCTCTTTTTTCTTTTTTTTTTTTTTTGTGTTGCCATCCAAGCCTAGTAAACCTAGGTATAAATACAATTTTTTTTTTATCAAAATAATCATCCGTTGAATCCTTTTTTCTTCTACTTTAGCCGCCCCAAACCCCCTCTTCCTCTCTTCATCTTTAATTTTTTTTTTCTTTTCCTTTTTTCCTCCATTGTTGTTGTTGCCTACACCTCCCCTTTTACCATCCTCTTATTCTTTTTAGTTGCCTCAAGATTGTGCACCATCTCCTTTACTATATTGCTTCAATTTCTACTTAAATAAATTAGCCCTAAATCTATAATATTGAACTCCAAAATCGATCCCAAACATTGCCAAGAAGGTGTCATTGTCGTTTCTCTCAACTAGCTTGGGTAATATCTCTTTTCTCCCCAATTTATTGGTTAATCTTGTCAATTAAAAACCAAAATTTCCAAATCTGGAATTTGGGAGATTTTAAATATTTTTAAAGGTATCTTTCCAAATTTTAATGAGGTCTCAAATCATTTTAAAATTTAGCCCCAATTTTGACCACCATGGATGGTGGTACGTGCGCATATGTGTAGAATAGGGGCTGTTTTTTTTCTTGAATCTTTCCTATTTAATTCCAGCCATAATTTGAGTTCTTGAACCCTCCTAATCAGCTATTAAACCCATATCAATTAGGGGAAAACGTTCTTGATTGTTTGGGCATTCGAATCTCACAAATCAGGAAGCGTAAGTGCAATTAAACGTAAAATTAATTGTTGTTTCGACATAGTTGTAGGGTAAAGGATATGGAATGATTAAATGAAGGAATTTAATCATTATTAGCTATTTATTTTCCTGTATATTATTGAATTAGGTGCTGACTCAAACACCCCGAATCGATAGTAAAGTCGAAGAACGATTGTACGTATGGTTCGCATCGATACATGGTAAGGAATCAAACTAGTTTGAATTCATAAAATAGTTATTAATTTGGCAATTAGTTTGAACCCATAAGTGGGTAATTCGGAGTTGGTTAAATGGTAAATTGATTGAATTTATACTGAATTTTGGTTTAGGATCGTATAAAGGTTTATTAAGGAAAATTGGAAGATTCACTAGTGTTGGGAGAAAGTGAAAAATAAGGTGTGGGTCCTAAACTTGTAAAATTTGTTTGATAATGATAAATGTCATGTTATATTTGATAAATTAGCTTGTTTATTGGTTTAACTTAATAGCCAAGATTTTAGTTTTGTGAGTGGTCGAACCAGGTGCGTTTCAAGCCTTAAAAGATTGTTGTGTTGGCAAAATTGATAGTTTGAGTATATGAATGTGTAATTGAGATTGTTATAAATAATTATATTATGTGATATGAGAATGTTTGATTGAATGGTATGAAATATTGAGATATAGGTTTATGCATGATTTAAATGCATGAAATATTACTATGGTACATGTACGTGAGATTGCTATTGGTGCATAGTGAAATTCGTAAAGTATGTGAATTGAATGATATTGATAGATACCATCCTATTGGTAATTTGAAAATTGGAACACTGCTTCCTTTTACTGAAAGTATGTGATTATTGAGGACATGTTGAACATGTCGAATAAATGTGAAAAGTATTGAAATATGATTATGTATGAATTTATGACATATTGCATGTGCATTGAGATGGGATTTTGTGTTTGACAGAGAAGTTGTGGAGTACCGACGGCATATTAAGTCCGCATATATTTGTAGTTAGTGCACTGAATATCGAGGGGATTGGCGATTATATTGCATTATTTATTAGGCAGTTTCACTGCATTATTGATTATTGGTGGTTTTACCACATTGAGCTTTGCTCACATACATTGGAGTTTGGCAGACGGGTTCTGGGGAACCCGTGATGTGTATCGGATGGTATGGATAGGATCTCACATGTGCATTTTTCATGAACATGTGCATTTGAAATTATTATTGATAACGTTTGATAATGCTATTGGTATTTTGGGGTTTTTATGCATACATGACATGCATATTTGGTATAGACACATAGTTTTTTTATAAATATGTTAAAATGGGCTGTGCATGATATATGGATAAATTAATAATTTGACTAGTAATGGTACATTTCCCCTTCTAAGAAGATAACAAAATGATTTTTCGAAGGCAATGCAAATAGTTGGGTTTTTTTTTTTTTTTAAATTCACCTAATTCACTAATTCGACCTAAACATGGTTGGTTGGACTAAGTAAATGAATGTTTTTCCAAAGCTAACAATAGAAACTATGGTTTTACAAAAGGGAGTACTTGAAGGTTTTTAACTATCGTTAGGGTAGGTTCTTGACACTAAGATGTCCAATGTGGCCATCCCGATTCGTCCATAACCTTTAGGTCGGGTTTAGGAGGTTATACTTCGATTCCTTGATCGATTTCTTTTATTTCACTTTACCTTTTGTTAGTTTTCTTCTTTTGCAGGTATTGCACCGTTTTGGCTTGGGGAACACGACACTTCTCGGTTCAATCCATTTGACTACAACAATCAATACAGTTTAAGTTTTCTTTTCCTTTATTTATTATTACTGTTTTTCTTATTTCCATTTTGAAGTTTTCAATTTACGTATTGACCGCTTTCCATTGGATATTGAGTTTCTTTTTATTGACTTTAAGTGCAAAAATTAAAAGAGTGCCCCCGAGAATGCATAAACGATCTCGTTCCCACACCGCCTTGGTTTCGTCATCGAAATACGATAGTGTTAAATTTGCACAACAAGAGGCTGCGGATTTTTATCAAACAATTCAGGGACGTACGTTCATCCCTGAACATGATTTTGATCCAGCCTCCTCGTTTAATGATGAGATGTAGGACGATGTAGACTTCCATCGTTGGGACAATTTTTGCTTGCTTCCCAAGCAAGCTGCCATTGTACCTGTAGTGCTAGAGTTGAATTTTAATATTTATAATATAATATTGTATAGCATTAAAAATTAAATTTTTATATGAAATAAATTATGTAATATATTATAGAACTAAAAATTGAATTTGGTTTCTCGTCCATAAATTATTGAGTTAAAATTTTTACCCAAATCTAATATTGGTGCTTAATGCACATTTCCAAATTACGGACAAAATTTCAAAATTTGGTCTGCCAATTAAAACAGTATTATATGCTGCTGCTTTAACTAGGAAAGTTAATTTGTCAAGGTTTATATACTTATTGCTCCTCCTTTGGCTCTTTCACCTTGGTTCTTTCCTGTGAACGGAATTTAAGACAGAAATTCTAACACTACGATTGGGACTGGATATCAGGAATATGATTTTTATATGTATCTATATTTAAAGATATTTTAAAGAAGTATACGTGTAACGTATGTATAGAAAATAATTTCCATTGCAAAAATTTTATGGAAAATGAAAAGCTAAGTGTAACCATCTTCAAATCCATCCAATTTAGGCATCAGCCAGTAAAATGATTTGTTGACAAGTATAATCTAAAGCCCCTTTGATCTTCATCAACAAATAGCTGCCATAAGATATTTAAGAAAAATAAACTAAAAGTGAACCAAACCTGCAGGAACCTCCCACATAGATGCTTCTGAATGATAAATGTATTACAAAATTTGGGTAAATGATAAAATACAATTTTATCAGCTCAATGGTAAGTCTTCAGTCCATCATAAGTTTTCATAGTGAAAGACCAATATTTTAAATTACTTATTCCTAAGATCTCTATATATTAGTTTTCCCACTTGAAGTTTTCTGCACTAAAACATCAAAACAGAAGTGAATTAAAGAAGATAAAAATGAAGAAGCAAGTAATTTGTTCGACTGTCTTTCCTCTCCTTCGCATTCTTCTTCTTTTTCTTAGTGTTGAAGCACAGACGTCCAGCCCTAGTGGCAAGATCAAAGGGAAAACCCCTCCACCAGGGAAATGCAACCAGGAAAATTATTCTGATTGTTGCAAGGATGGCAAGTGGTACACGACATACAAATGTTCACCCCCTGTATCAAGCCAAACGAAAGCAACACTGACGCTTAATAGCTTTGAGCGAGATGGAGACGGTGGTGCACCATCTGAATGTGACAACTAGTACCACTCTGATGATGACCCTGTGGTGGCACTTTCTACAGGGTGGTATAACAACGGGAAGAGGTGTTTGAATTATATCAACATCCATGGCAATGGAAAATCTGTAAGGGCTAAAGTTGTGGATGAATGTGATTCTACAATGGGATGCGATTCGGACCATGATTATCAACCCCCTTGCCCTAACAACATTGTTGATGCCTCGAAAGCAGTTTGGAAGGCTCTTGGAGTGCCTGAGAGCAACTGGGGTGAGATGGATATCTACTGGTCTGATACTGATTAATCACTTTATCCATATTTATATTTATAATGTATGTACTAGGTAAAGATTTCTTGTGCGTCTTAGTTTACGTTTATGTTACTATTAATGTAAAATTTATATATATATTATGTATTTTGAGCTGTAAATTATGTTTTAAATCTTCATTATTTGTTCTATCCTTACTTCTTACTTGGAGAAATTCTTAGTTAATTCTTGAAATCAAATGAGTGTTGGATTTGGTACGCATTCGATAGGGGTATAAACAAGGCACTTCTACTCGCAAGTTATTCGAAAGAAATTCGAAATCGATTCAAGCGTGAGCAGCTTGAGTTATCAAGTGAGCCATGATTGAGTACCTTATTACTTGATTTGAGCAGCTCGCGAACTTGATCGAGCTTTTTATTAATAATACATTTTAATTATTTTTAATATTATATTACAATGTTGTATACAAAACGGGGTTCAAACTCAAGCTCGAATAAGTAAATGCTTTATCTAACCAAGCTTAAATAGTTTGATTTTACCACGAGCTGAGTTGGAGCTTCTAGAATAGTATTCGACCAAATTGGAGCCATATTTCAAGAAATGAATTTTGAGTAGAGCTCGAGCTTGATGAATCTCAACAATCACGGAGCATATATCCATAAATCAAATGGCATATGGGTACAAAGTTCATTGTCTTTTTAATTGCTTCTCTTCCATGTTTTCATAGGTCATGACTTGTGGGTAATATTCATCAATCTTCTCATCCTACGTAAACTAGGTAACACATGTACGTTGTATGTAAGATCTTAAAGAAAAACGATGAGTGGAGTTTTTGTTTCACCAACATAGGGTTTTGGGTGAAGGGATTAAGTCCCAGATGTTGATGGATCGGCTTGCTTTCAAAAAAGACCATGTGTGCGGACAAGCAGTCTCGATGATAATTCAAGAAAGCAACCGAATCAAATATTGAAAGCTGCTATCACCATCAACAAAGAATTTTTTTTTTCTTCCTATTTCATAGACCGGCAAGAATCAACTAAGGAGAGAATTTACAAATGTGGAGGCTGAACTCTAAATAAACTAAAATCACCAATCAATCTACGTATCTAGTTTGTTACCAGTCAAAGCTCTTCGTCTCTAAATATTGTCCTCCCTTTGCTTCTTTTGTACCTTTGCGGCCAAATTTGGAAAGTTACAAACAATGAAAACAAATTTAACAATATCAGCAACTAAGTCGTTGTAGTATAGTGGTAAGTATTCTCGCCTGTCACGCGCGTGACCCGGGTTCGATCCCCGGCAACGGCGATCATTTCTTCATTTTTTCAATCTTTCTAGCTTTTGTCAGTGATGCAATCAGGTAATCTACTTCCCTAAATGCCTTATTTGGAGACTTTTGGGACAGTGGAAACCAAGATTGCTAAAGCTGCGGCACTCACGCTTAATTCAGAGTTTTACTTTTAAAATTTTATTTCATGTTTGAACTCTTTCAATTAAGTTTGTTTATGTTAAACTTCAATCACTGGTTTCTATTAAGCAAGCAACCCTATGCTTCAACAACACTTTGCATCAACAGCCTATGCTTCCACCCGTAGATAAAAAACCAAGTCTCCTAGATCCTTTAATAAGAATTTTTCATCGAGTGATTTCACCAATACATCAATTTTCCATTGATCATCCCCTGTAATGACTATGCCTTCCACATACACTAGTAGATACGTTTTCTTCCCGTTAGTGTTCTTAATACAGAGAGCAACGTCGGCCGCTGATTGTTTGAACCCCAGTTATCCAACCTGCTCTTTAAGCTTTTCAAACCATGCCTCTAGGGCTTGCTTGAACCCACAAAAGGCTTTTTTCAGTTTACACACTAATTGATCTCCTCCATCAGTACAATGCTCAGAATCAGGAAGTTGTATCTAGCATGTATACCTCTTCTATGAACTCCTTATTCAGAAACGCATTGGGAATATTTAATTCTCTCATCTTTAATTTTTGGATTGTCAGTTTCCTTGAAGTTATGTCCAACAATCTAGGAGTACCCTTTTGCGACCAGTCTAGCTTTATACCTTGCTGAACTTCCACCTACATGTCTTTTGACTTTGAACACGCATTTACATCCCACTGGCTTGTGACCCCTTGAAAAATTAAACAAGCTTCATGTAACTTCTTTTATTATTACAGACAATTCAAGTTCTACTACATTCTTCCATTAAGGTTGACTAGCAGCTTCAACAAAGTCTCAGGGCTCATCTAGTGAAAGGTTTACAAAACACGCTTAGCGCTTATGAATACCAGCCTTTGCACAAATAAGCATAGGATGAATATTAATTATTGTAGGAAGAGGTCTGGGAGCTAGAATCTGTGCAATGTCAATTGGCTGAGATCAAGCAGTTTGGAAGCCTCTTGGAGTGAGCAATTGAGGTGGGATGGATATTTATTGGACCGATACTAATTAATCACTTTATCCATATAAATATTTATAATGTTTGTATTAGACTAAAGATTTCTTGTGCATCTTAGTTTACAATTAATGTAAAAGTTATATATATATATATATATATATATATCTTATATTATGTATTTTGAGTCGTAAATTATGTTATAAATCTTTATCTTTAGCTTTATTATTATTGCTTATTTGGAGAAATTCTTAGTACTCGAATTTAGATGAGTGTTGGATTTGGTTTGTTTGATAGAGATGTCAATGATGTATGTGTGCTAGAAAGTTGCTTGAGTTAAATTTGAAAAGAAAATTCAACTTCGATTAAGGCATTGTCGAGCCAAGCTCAAGCTTGAGCAGCTTGAATTATTAAATGAACTAGGTTTCTTTAGGGTTAAGATATCTAAAAGGTCCCTGTATTATAGTGTCTGGATCAATTTAGCCCCTCTATTATTAAATGAGTTAGTTTGGTTCCTGTAGAATTAAAAAGAATCAAATAAGATCAAATTGCACCAAAGTTAACAGTTGTGGTGTAAAAAATGTCTTGAATTTTTTTCAATTCCAAACAAAATATTTCATTTACAAAACCATAAAAACTTTAAAAATAACAACTCTATTAAATAGCGAATGGTATCTTTCAAACAATAAATGTTAACTATTTTGCAATTTGGCCTTATATTTTTCTTTTTAACAAAACATAGACTAAATTCTCCATTTAATAATAGAGGAACAAATTTCATCCGAACGACCTCTTAGGCACATTCACTATTTCTTTAGTCGAGATTTTTTTCTATATTATTTCTATTAAATCTATATAGTACCATGTATATATTGTTAAACCAAGCTCAAGATTGAGTAGCTTGAGTTATCAAGCGAGCTAAGTTTGAGTATCTTAATACTCGTTTTGAACAGCTTGAGAGCTTAATCAAATTTTTAATTGATAATAGTATTTTTAATTTTACATTACTACTTTATCTTTAATACACTTAGAAACTCAAATTTCAAATTTTTTTTTAGTGAAGTATAAAAATTTTGTATATGGAATGAGTTTGAATTGAAGCTAAAATATGTAAATCAGGTGAACGAGCTTACTTTTAATAGAGCTAAAGCTTTTCATTGTTTGAGTACAGCCCTAGTGTTTTACTCTTGTATATTCAATATTTCTTTTTGTTTTTTTTCATGAATTTTGAGGATCCTTATAGGATTATCATATGTATCAACATAGTCCATAATTATTGTTTGTAATCAAATGGTCAAGTTTCAACTCACTAAATTACAGTTAAATAGGAAAATTCAAATCCTACTTGGAGTATGCCGTAGGGGTTGTGACAACATTATTTGTGGAAATGTTATTCTTAGAGTAGGGTTTACCACCCTTTGCTATTAACTTGGGTTTGTTAGGCCTCATCGTGTATCGGGCCAATCATATGTGCTATCTGATCTTTAAATTAACTTATATAATTTATTCAAACCTAATAAATAAATTATCCTATGTCCAAAATATTATTTATTCTTTTTAATTAACTTAAATTAAATATATTATTTTTTGAACCCAATTCTAATTTCATTGAAGTTATGACAACTTTATCGTACTAAAATCTATGAGCAAATCAATTTAATTAACTTCTTTTTATGGAAATATGATGACTTAATTAATTTAATTTTTACTTCGAACTTCAATTATTTAATTTCTTATAAACAAGGCACTTGTGGTCGCAAGTTATTCGAAAGAAATTTGAAATCGATTCAAGCGTGAGCAGCTTGAGTTATCAAGTGAGCCATGTTTGACTACCTTATTACTTGATTTGAGTAGCTCGCGAGCTTGATCGAGCTTTTTATTAATAATACATTTTCAATATTTTAATATTATATTACAATGTTGTGTACAAAACGGGTTCAAACTCAAGCTCAAATAGGTAAATGCTTTATCTAACCAAGCTTAAATAGTTTGATTTTACCACGAGCCGAGTTGGAGCTTCTAGAATAGTATTTGACCAAATTGGAGCCATATTTCAAGCAATGAATTTTGAGTAGAGCTCGAGCCTGATGAATCTCGACAATCACAGAGCATATATCCATAAATCAAATGGCATATGGGTATAAAGTTCATTGTCTTTTTAATTGTTTCTCTTCTATGTTTTCATAGATCATGACTTGCGGGTAATATTCATCAATCTTCTCATCCTATGTAAACTAGATAACATGTTTCTGGTAGAACTAACACTGCTAGTTCATGGCTGCCTTAATTTATCAAAAAATTTACCTTACATGGATTTAGTCATCAGGGCTGGACATAGTTATGCTTTTCTTTTTCAAGAATTTTCATATATTTGAAAAGTCTTTGGAAGATTATATCTTAGTATTTCTATTCACACATGTACGTTGTATGTAAGATCTTAAAGAAAAACGATGAGTGGAGTTTTTCTTTCACCAACACAGGGTTTTGGGTGAATGTGTAAAAGCCTGAATATGGGCTTAGTCGGAATAGTGGTTTTGAAAGCACATATCCGAGGTTGGAGAAATTATTTTAGTATTATTTTATGTGTTATAGTATTTTTATAAGAGTGCATGAAAATTTTGGTAAATTCATCTACGTGATTGAGGGCTTAATCGCGAAAAAGGATTAAATCGCATAAAGGGCGAAAGTTGTGATTTACTAGCAAATTGTGTTAAATAGCTATAGAACTAAAAATTGGGGTTCTTTAAAGAGAAAATAGACCCTTATTTTAGAGGTGGCAGGCTATGGAGAGATAAAAGAGTGGGAAAGTCAAAAATTAGATGGGAATTTTGCAGCTATTTTGTCTAGTTTTAAAATTAAATAAAACAAAAAGGCTATCATCTTTTTCTATCTTCTTCTTCCACCGAAATATTCAAAAAAATTTAGGGGTTTTGATGCTTCAAAAATTTCATCCACTCATCATCTCTACAAGTAAGTGATTCTCTTGGCCTTTCTTGATAATTTTGCATTTTTTGGACCTTTGTACCATTAGCTAGCTATTGATGGGACTATTTTGCAAAATGGTGGAAAGTTTAGGGTTTTACCATGAGAGTGTTTAAGTTTTTTGCTGAAACTTATTGGAAGAAAATGAGTCTTAGTTGTTAAATAAACAACTTTTGTGAAAGGGTGTTCATGGAAAACACTTAAATTGGACTTAGTTGTAAAGTTGATAAATTGTGTAGTAATTGCATGAAATGATGGGAATTGTGGGCTGCCATAAGAGTAAAAAGGGTTCGGTTAGGCTTGGTTAATAAAGAAATTCGATAAAAATTAATTTTTGAGCCTAAGGGTAAAATGGTCATTTTGCTAAAGTCTAGGAGCAAAATGGTCAGTTTGCTAAATTATGAATTTTGAGTTGTCTAGATTAATACGGTCATTAAATTAGTGAATTTTTATTATTATAGATCAAGAAGAATGAAACCCGAACCTAGACTAGGGGAAGGCCAAGCAAATCAACTAAATCGAGAAGTCGTTCACATTTTGCATACCAAGGTAAGTTGTAGGTAAATAATGCAACTTTTCTATTATTATGAGAATTTGAGTGATGCATTGATGAGAAAATTATGTGGTAAAGCTCGGTTGAACTATAAGAATAGATTGGAAATTCTTTACTATAATACTAGGGTCGATATGAGTGCTAGTGTAAGACCATGTCTGTGATATGGCATCGGCCTCGTTACGTGTTAGGGGAAGACCATGTCTAGGAAATGCCATCGACACTGATATGTGCTAGCCAGTATAGGACCATGTCTGTGACATGGCATCGGTGTTGATACGAGTGTTAGTGTAAGACCATGTCTAGGACATGGCATTGGCTTGGAGATGTGTTAGTGTAAGACCATGAATGGGACATGGCATCGGCATGGATAGAGGAGAGCCAGTGTAAGACCATGTCTGGGACTAACCTAGCTATGGTTTAGTGGATTCTAGGAATAACCTAGCTTGTGTACGAGTCTAGCTATACATGCCATAATTGTAATATGATAGTGTGATGAGTCCTAATGATTATAAATTGTATTTTTCATATAGTAAATGGATCCTGAAGGAGCTATGGAGGATGATGTGGAAAGTAACACGGCAGCTCCCGCTGAAGGGACCACGCCAGTTGACACTGGGGCCGTGACAATGAGTCAAGGCCCGTGACAATGAGTCAGGGTGGCGGGGCTAGAGAAGCCTACCTCTAGATGATAAATGTTTTGTATACGGAGTATATTCGTGCTAATCCAAATACTCCACCTCCCCACCTCCTCTGATTCCTTAGCCTGCTTCTACAGCTCCTCAAGGAGCAAAAATGAGTAGAAGAGAAAAGCCCCTAATAGACAGAATTAGAAAGCACGGGGCCGAGAAATTTCAGGCAAACAAAGATGATGACTCGGAGAGAGCAGAGTTCTGGTTAGAGAATACCATTAGGGTATTTGATGAGCTATCATGCACACTTGATAAGTGCATGAAGTGTGTGGTGTCATTACTGCGAGATTGGGCCTATCAGTGGTAGAATACTCTCGTGTCAGTTGTACTGAGAGAGAGAGTAAATTGGGATTTCTTCCTGGAGGAGTTCTGTAAAAAGTATATCAGCCAGAGGTTCATAGAATAGAAGAGGAAGGAATTTCTTGAATTAAAATACGACCGAATAGTAGTAATGGAATATGAGTGCGGGTTTGTAAGGCTCAACAAATATGAGCGTGAGTGCATGTCTATCGAAGCCACGATGTGTAGAAGGTTTGAAGACAGTCTGAATGAGGACATTCGGTTGCTAGTTGGCATTTTGAAGTTGAAAAAGTTTGTACTGCTCGTTGATAGAGCATGTAAGGTCGAAGAGTTAGCCAAAGAAAAGAGAAGAGCAAACATAGAGTCTCGTGACTCAAAGAAGAGAAAATGAAAAAGGTTGCATGAAAATTGTAACAGCTCAAATGTGGACTTAGTCAGAATAGTGGTTTTGGAACCACATATCTAAGGTTGGAGAAATTATTTTAGCATTATTTTATGTGTTATAGTATTCTAATAAGAGTGCATGAAAATTTTGGTAAATTAATCTACGCGATTGGGGGCTTAATCGCGAAAAAGGACTAAATCGCATAAAGAGCGAAAGTTGTGATTTACTAGCAAATTGTATTAAATAGCTATAGAACTAAAAATTGGGGCTCTGTAAAGAGCAAACAAACCCTTATTTTAGAGGTGGCCGGCCATGGAGAGACAAAAGAATGGGAAAGTCAAAACTTAGGTGGGTATTTGGTAGTTATTTTTTACCAGTTTTAAAATTAAATAAAACAAAAAGGCTATCATCTTTTTCTATCTTCTTCTTCCACCAAAATATTCAACAAACTTAGGGGTTTTGATGCTTCAAAAATTGTAGCCACTCATCATCTCTACAAGTAAGTGATTCTCATGTCCTTTCTTGATAATTTTTGCATTTTTTTGGACCCTTGTAGCATGAGTTAGCTATTGATGGGACTATTTTGCAAAATGGTGGAAAGTTTAGGGTTTTACCATGAGAGTGTTGAAGTTGTTTGCTGACACTTATTGGAAGAAAATGAGTCTTAGTTGTTAAATAAACAACTTTTGTGAAAGGGTGTTCATGGAAAACACCAAAATTGGACTTAGTTGTAGAGTTGATAAATTGTGTAGTAATTGCATGAAATGATGGGAATTGTGGGCTGCCATAAGAGTAAAAAGGGTTCAATTAGGCTTGGTTAATAAGGAAATTCGATAAAAATCAATTTCTGAGCCTAGGCGTAAAATGGTCATTTTACTAAATTCTAGGGGCAAAATGAAATTATGAATTTTGAGTTGTCTAGATTAGTATGGTCATTAAATTAGTAAATTATTATTATTATAATCAAGAAGTACGAAACCCAAACCTAGACCGGGGGAAGGCCAAGCAAATCGACTAAATCGATAAGTTATTCACATTTTGCATGCCGAGGTAAGTTGTAGGTAAATAATGCAACTGTTCTATTATTATGAGAATTTGAGTGATGCATTGATGAGAAAATTATGTGGTAAAGCCCGGTTGAACTGTAAGAATAAATTGGATATTCTTTGCCATGATACTAGGGCCGATATGAGTGCTAGTGTAAGACCATGTTTGGGACATGGCATCAGCCTTGTTACGTGTTTGTGTAAGACCATGTCTGGGACATGCCATCGATACAGATATGTGCTAGCCAGTGTAAGGCCATGTCTGGGATATGGCATCGGCTTGGAGATGTGTTAGTGTAAGACCATGTCTAGGACATGGCATCGGCACGGATAGAGGAGAGCCAGTATAAGTCCATGTATGGGACATGGCATCAGCCTCGATACTTGCGAGTCAGTGTAAGACCACGTTGAGACATGGCATCATCTTGATACCCTATGTTTGAGGCTCATTTTTGTATTCTAAATAGTTCAACAGGAAAATTTAAGTTGTATCTAGATCAAGAGATGTTATGATGACTTTGTGAGTGGTGCGGGTACCTATATGAAATGTATGATATTTGAGCTCAATATTATGTTGTTTGATTAGTAAAAGATGAAAATGAGTAAATGATGCCTATAGCCATTCCTTCATATCATGCACAATTTGTGATGAGTTGAGGATATGTTATAGCACAGTAAATTATTGCTATTTATTTACTTGCAACTTACTAAGCTTTGTGCTTACTCTCTCTTCTTTCCATTTTCTTATATTGCCGCCTAAATAGCTCGAGGATTAAAGAACATCAGAGGCATCGCTCATACTATCCATAAAAGCACTTGGTATAGTTAGTTTAATTTTTGAATATGGCATGTATAGGATTTTATTCTTTTATCAATTGTCATATTATTTTGGAGCCAAATGTGTTGGCTTGCTTTAGAATTTGACTCCTTTTGTATAAGGCCATGAATGATGGTTAATATTGGAAGTTGATATATGAAAATGTTGAAGTTATTCAAGAATGTGCACTTTACCTAGTTGACTATATGTGATGTCAAATTGTGGTTATTTGGTTGATTAATTGTACTATGTTATGTATTGGGAAGTTTGGTAGATATTTGATCTTGTTTCAAGGTGGCAATAGGCTTGGTAGATAGCCCTATATTGTCCACACGAGTAGACACACAGGCATGTGTTTAGGCCGTGTGTGACACACGGTCAGCCCCACGAGCGGGTGGTTAGGCCGTGTGAAAACCTTTGTAGGTTCGATGTTGAAAAATAAATCCACACGGACGAGAGGCACGGGAGTGTCCCTAGGTGCTTAGGCCATGTGAACCAGACGGGCCATCAACACGGCCATGTCCATAGGCCACACGGGCGTGTTGACCTTCCACACGGGAATGTCCTCTATTTTTAGCGGATTTTCTTGAAAGTTTTCTAAGCACTAGGTTTGGTCCCGGATCGTTTTCGAACCATGTTTTGGGCCTTGTGGGTCCTTATTAAGGTCTCTAAGACAATATTTGAAAAAGTTTTAAATTGGGACAGATTTCATTGACTCGAGCCTGAATGTTTGCATCTGTTTTAGTAAGGTAATGCTTTATACCCTGTCCCGACGTTGGATACTGGTAAGGGGTGTTACAGAAGGGATTACAGTCCCAGATGTTGATGGATCGGCCTGCTTTCAAAAAACACCATGTGTGTCGACAAGTTGTCTGGATGATAATTCAAGAAAGCAACTAAATCAAATATTGAAAGCTACTATGACCATCAACAAATAATTTTTTTCCTCCTATTTCATAAAGACCAGGAAGAATCAACTAAGGAGAGAATTTACAAATGTGGATGTTGAACTCTAAATAAACTAAAATCACCAATCAATCTACGTATCTAGTTTGATACTAGTCAAAGCTCTTCGTTGAACAACCAAAACTACACTAAATATTGTCTTCCCTTTACTTCTTTTGTGCCTTTGCGGCGAAATTTGGAAAGTCGCAAATAATAGAAACAAATTTAACAACATCAGCAACTTAGTCGTTGTAGTATAGTGGTAAGTATTCCCGCCTGTCACGCGGGTGACTCAGGTTTGATCCCCGACAACAGCGATCATTTCTTCAAGTTTTTCAATCTTTCTAGCTTTTGTCAATGATGGAACTAGGTCTACTTCCCTAAATGCCTTATTTTAAGCCATTTGGGACAGTGAAAAGCAAGATTGTCAAAGCTGCGACACTCGTGCTTAATGCAGAGTTTTACTTTTAAAATTTTATTTCATGTTTGAACTCTTTCAATTAAGTTTATTTATGTTAAACTTCAATTACTGGTTACTATTAAGCAAGCAACCCTATGCTTCAACAACACTTTGCATCAACAGCCTATGCTTCCACCCCTAGATAAAAAACCAAGTCTCCTAGATCTTTTAATAAGAATTTTTCATCGAGTGATTTCACCAATACATCAATTTTCCATTGATCATCCCCTGTAATGACTATGCCTTCAACATACACTAGTAGATACGTTTTCTTCCCGTTAGTGTTCTCAATACAGAGAGCAACGTCGGCCGCTGATTTTTTGAACCCCAGTTATCCAACCTACTCTGTAAGCTTTTCAAACCATGCCTCTAGGGCTTGCTTGAACCCACAAAAGGCCTTTTTTAGTTTATACACTAATTGATCTCCTCCATCAGTACAATGCTTAGAATCAAGAAGTTGTAACTAACATGTATACCTCTTTTATGAACTCTTTATTCAGAAATGCATTGGGAATATTTAATTCTCTCATCTTTCATTTGTTTATTAATGCAAAGTGTATGAATCATCCTCACTATATTGTCTTTTATTTTTGGATTGTCAGTTTCCTTGAAGTTATGTCCAACAATCTAGGAATACCCTTTTGTGACTAGTCTAGATTTATACCTTGCTAAACTTCCACCTACATGTCTTTTGACTTTGAACATGCATTTACATCCCACTGGCTTGTGACCCCTTGGAAAATTAAACAAGCTTCATGTATCTTCTTTTATTATTGCAGACAATTCAACTTCTACTACATTCTTCTATTAAGGTTGACTAGCAGCTTCAATAAAGTCTCGAGGCTCATCTAGTGAAAGGTTTACAAAACACGCTTAGCGCTTATGAATACCAGCCTTTGCACAAATAAGCATAGGATGAATATTAATTATTATAGGAAGAGGTCTAGGAGCTAGAATCTGTGTAATGTCAATTGGCTGAGATCATGCAGTTTGGAAGGCTCTTGGAGTGAGCAATTGAGGTGGGATGTATATTTATTGGACTAATACTAATTAATCACATTATCCCTTTTTCTTTTTTTTTCATGAATTTTAAGGATCTTTATAGGATCATCATATGTATCAACATAGTCCATAATTATTGTTTGTAATCAAATGGTCAAGCTTCAACTCACTAAATTGCAGTTAAACAGGAAAATTCAAATCCTACTTGGAGTATACCATAGGGGTGATGACAACAATATTCGCGGAAATCTTATTCTTAGAGTAGGGTGTACCACCCTTTGCTATTAACTTGGTTTTGTTAGGCCTCGTCGTGTATCGAGCCAATTATATGTGCTATCTGATCTTTAAATTAACTTATATAATTTATTCAAACCTAATAAATATATTATCCTATGTCCAAAATATTATTTATTCTTTTAAATTAAATTAAATTAAATATATTATTTTCTAAACCCAATTCTAATTTCATTGAAGTTATGACAACTTTATCGTACTAAAATCTATGAGCAAATCAATTTAATTAACTTGTTTTTATGGAACTCTGATGACTTAATTAATTTAATTTTTACTTCGAACTTCAATTATTTTAATTTCTAATTAAATAATAATTTGAAGATACAAATTAATTAATCTATGTATTTTGGGCCATAAATTATGTTTTAAATCTTCACCATTTGCTCTATCCTTACTTATTACTTGGAGAAATTCTTAACTAATTCTCCGAATAAGATTAGTGTTGGATTTGGTATGCATTTGGTAGGGGTGTAAATGAGGCACTTGTGCTCGAAAGTTACTTAATTAAAAAAAATTCGACTTCAATTAAGGCATTGTTGAGCCAAGCTCGAGCAACTTGAGTTATCAAGTGAACTAGATTTGAATACCTTAATACTTGATTTGAGCTGCTTATCAGCTTAATCAAATTTTTTATACGTAATGCATTTCTAATATTTTTAATCTTAATAGAAAAAATTCACCTGGAATCCAAGCTCGAAATTTAATAGGAAACTCAATTCCAACCCCATCCAACCCAACCCAGCCTAAATTTAATTTAATATTTTTTTTATTTTAAAGAAAATAAGATTTATTTTTTAGTTTAGACTTAAATTTTTTTATTTTTTTGTTTAAAAAAAAAACTATATATGTATATCAAAGGCGTTTTTTTAAATATCTTGAGATAGGTGGATTTACCTCAAACATGACATTGATCTGATTCGACTATTTTTTTTAATTTCATCCAACTTGATTCACCCTGAACCTAATTTTTCAAGAGAAAATCATTCGTAATGAATCAAGTCGAGTTGAAACCTATAGAATTCAAGCTTTTTTACTTAATCTTGAAATAGCCCCACACACTCGTGTTACAGGCTGTGTAACTCTTGAAATAGCTCTACACGCCCGTGTGCCAGACCATGTGCTAGGCCGTATAACTGCCTAACTTGGATGCAATAAAACCTACAGGGGACACATGACCATGTTGCTAGACCGTTTGTCACACATGGCTGAGTCACACGCTCGTGTCTCAAGCCGTGTGTACATGAGTTTGCCCAAAAATCAAACTATTTCCAACTCTAAACCATAAATACACCTAAAGGCATTTTGTGCACATAATCAAGACATCAAACCTTACCAAAAATTGCATATAATGACCAATTCAGTAGTCCTAAACCAATCAACCAATATGCCATTCAAGGCACCTCAATTGTAAACATTCAAACTTACCTAAACATGTATACTTTACCATATTTCAACCATACACATCTAGTTCAATACCATCTCAAAACATACCATATCTTGACCATATTGAAACCAATTCATCACATATCATTTTAGTCATTCAAACATGCATCTTTACTTAATCGCATTAACACATACTATTAAGGCATCAAAAAGTACCAAACCAAGTAACTTGTACAAACCAAATCATTAAACAATCATTCAACTAAACATCATTATAAGTCAACCCATACTTGCCATTATAACCCTTAGCCAAAATGCTCAAAAACTACAGAATTAACTGCTGATAGGTCTCTAACAAGCTTCCAAGCAAAATCGAACCTTCCGATAATCTACAAGAAAAGAAATCAACCAAAGTAAGCAATAATGCTTAGTAAGTTCGTATAAAGACAACTTAACTGCTAACATAATAGAATAAACAACTAAGCATAATTTTTATTATATTTTAAGCTAACTTTTGCTTTCTATTCACTACACCTCTCATAGATAATTGGTGTAGCCTTACATATACATGTATATATTTTTCCTTATAAGCATTTTATATAACCATTTTACTTAAACGATTCTTCTTACCATAACACTTTCACCTTTAACATATAATCATTTTCATTTCAAACTTTCTTATAAGCATATCATCCCGAAATCACTTACTTTCACTAAACAAGGTGAAAGCTAAATAAATAAATTAATCATACATGTTCTTCATTTACGAAGCACTTATAGGATTAGTACTGAAAATGGTTCATCGTATACTTCCTGTACTATAATAATTCAATCAAAGCTCATACATATATGTGTATAAACATCTATCTTTAGCCGAATAATCATTAATATCATGATACTCACATATGATCAAGTAATTCATTGAACATTTAACATTTAACATTTAATAATGTCTTGACTATACATTACCCTTTATCATTTAAACAATTTTGTAAATCCCATTCACATTTAGCCCAATGAACTAGTAACTTGACTCAGATACTAGAGTAACTACACCACACCAGAGGCATCATAGATGCATAACAAGAGCACCAAAATGCAAATAGGGGAACAAATGTGCAAACATGGGCACTGTAGTGCGAACAGGGACACCAAAAGTGTATACAGGGGCACCTAAGTGCAAACAAGGGCACCGAAGTGCAAATCTTGTACAAGCGAACATTCTAACCCTATTGGCATACCAATCGTATCCTAATAGTTTACTATGTGCAAACGGGCATTTAAACAAAATCATAACTTTTATGAATCAGAGACACTTCCATATAACTCCATATACATGTTGTAACAATTCATAATCATTCCAAAATCACATATATCATATTTCATAATTATTCAATAGTTTTCAAATAAATCCTTTCTCACCTTATATTTGGATATAATATTTCGATTTCCAACTCACATATTAAACATCATATATATAAATTCATAAATCAGCAATAACATTCTGTGTATATATATATGTATAATTCTATACCTATGAACTTACCTCGACAATTACAGTTGTAAAACGAGGCTGACGATTAATCCGACACATTAACTTTTCCTCTGCTTAGTTCCGTTTCATTCATTTCTGGATCTAAATAATAATCTTTTCATCCACTTAGTACAATTCTAGCACTTAAATAATATGTCTAATACAATTAAGACCTTCCATAATCATTTTACACATTTATCCCAATATTTTACCTTTTATGCAATTTAGTCCCTAAACCCAAAACTTGCAATTTAACCAATTTAACTAAAATCAAACTCAACCGAATAGTATAAGACTTCACTACAGCACATATTTTTTGTTATTTAATATTAAGTCATTGTACTTCTACTATTTTTACATTTTAGTTCTTAAACACTAAAATTACCACGAAAAACTTTACATAATAGTCTTATTTAGCAACCAAGCTTAAGGTTCTACCATAAACTTTAAAGAACATCTCAATTTCATCCATGGTAAAATTCTAAACATTTAACAACTATACAAATTAACCCTTGGGCTAGCTACATTAAGCTAATATGACCTCAAAAACATAGAAATTATTAAAAACGGATGCAAAATACTTACCATGCATCAAGTTTAATTTGGGCGAATGCTTCCTCCCTAAAAGAATGGTGTTTCAGTCATGCCTTCACCAAATGAAAAGGCTAATATCCTTTTTTCTTTACTTAATTTTAAGTTTAATTGACTAATTACCAATTTACCCTTAAAAACTAAACCAAATTTCACCAAATGCCAAGCCATGTTCATCCATAACCTTTAAATTGGTTTAATTACTACTTAAGGCCCTTAATTCATACTTTTATATCCATTAAATACAAAAATACTATTAAACTTTACATCTTTACAATTTAGTTCTTTCCAATTAATTAATCAGTTAAACATCAAAATTTATTAATGAAACTTTAATACAACATTAATAACACTTCATGAATATTTAATAAAATATTTATGGCTCAGTTTACAGAAATGTGGTCTCGATATCTCATTTTCTAAAATAACTTAACTTTAAGGTCTTACCACTTGAACTTAATTATACATTCAAATAACATAATTTGCCAATTCAAAATTTATTTTAATATTATAATTTACTCGTAAATATTAAATACTAATATTTATGGGCTCACCTGTCAGATTTGTTGCCTCGAAACCATTGTTTTCAACACCATTGAAAAACAAGTTATTACACTTCTTTTCGAGAACTTCCCTAAAAGCTTATTCGATTATGTCGAAACCATTTTTAAGTTTGAAAAAATGGGGTCGACTTTTTTTTTAAAAACGAAAATGGGAGTCGCCACCAATCCTTTTTTGTTTAGGTGTGACCACAATAGTCATGCAATGCAATGCGGAAATATTTTACAAAACCAACCAAATGCAATGAAAAACATGATTTCAAATCGAATTTCTAAATTTCGACATTAGGACAGAAAATGATCAACTTTATGGCTTGACTCTCTTATTTGTCCCCAGCGGAGTCGACAAGCTGTCGAAACCATTTTTAAGTTTGAAAAAACGAGGTTGACCTTTTTTTTTTTAAATGAAAATGGGAGTCGCCACCAATCCTTTTTTGCTTAGGTGTGATCGGATCACCTTATAAAACGTTTTATTTCAAAAACATTGATTTTGGCCTACAAAATCCAAGAAAATGGGTTCGAGAGTCGGTTACGTACGAGGAAGGATTAGCACCCTCGTAACGCCCAAAATTGGTACCGAATTGATTAGTTTTTTTGTCCTAATGTCGAAAATTCGAAAAGATTTTAAAACATGATTTCTTTAAAAATATGAACAATTTGAATTGGAACATGAGATTCCTTTGTTCCGAAAGAATACAAACATCACATCCAGCACGTTAGGACATGATGTTTTAAACCCTCGTAACCAAAATCATCTCATGATTTACAAAATTCATTAAAAGGATATTTAGTTATTTAGACAAACAGAAAATCGAAACCCAGCACGTTAGGGCATTATTTCCCGAATTTCCAAACACCAAAATATTCCTTATTTTAAAGAAAGTACTTTTGGATAACATGTGGCCATTGAATGAAATATATTTCTTAAAACAATGATTTGTGTGAAATGTAGCGTATATAAAAATAAAGATAAATAAGGACAAATGAAGATAAAAATTAAAGTAAAATAATTACACTAAGATAAATAAAGATTACAAATTTTAAAAATATGAATGATCAAATAAAAAATAGAATGAAGACCACACACACAAAAAAAGAAAAATAGAAAAGGTCAATTTTTAAAAAAGAATTAAGGAACAAACATAAAAATTTTACTCATGATTAAATGTATATATATAAAAGTAGGGCGATTAAAGTATATAAAATAATAAATAAATATTATAATATAAAAAATGGCAAACTTTAAAAAAAATATAAATATTCATGAGAAAATAAGTAATATATATCTTTAAATAAACAAATAATACATAACTTTAAATAAAAATATATTTATAATATAATAATCTAATACTTATATGTACAAAAACTAGATATTTAAAAAAATAAACAATATAAATTATATTTTTATATTAAGAAAAAAATTTAAATGTTTTACAAGATACAAATTTTAAAATAATATAATAATATACAAATAATATGGAATTTAATAAGATAATTTGATATAAGTAATAAATTATAATTAAAAAATTTTAAAAAAATGTGGTAAATAAAAAATAAAAAAACAAGGAGGGACTAGATTAAAAAACGCGCGCCATATATTAAGGGCCAAATGGGATATTAAACCCTATCGCTTAAACGGCGTCGTTTTGTTATTAGCCTTTAAATAGCCCGAGGACTAGTTTGAATCAAAATATAAATCTTACGGCTAATTTGTAAAATAAGAAAAACTTAAATTAGACGAAATTACAAAGAATGAAAATTACGGAAGGACTTAAGAGGCAAATTGCCCCTTTTATGAAAACACGTGGATCCTTCCCGGGTATCAGGTCAACACGCGGGTTTAGGCCCTTAAGCGACGTCGTTTTGGGCAATAATGACTAATTCCAAAACGGCATCGTATGATGGCCTTATAAATATTAAAATCGGCCCAAAAAAAACATTTTAAACACTCCCTAAAAAAAACTAGAAATCCTCTAAAAAAGAAAACTTCTGCCCACTGAGCTCTGGCCTCGGTTTCGGTCGTGCTCCAATCATCGGGCATCACACCCGCTCACCGCCACCGCCAACTTCGCCATATACGGCGGCCGGAGTCTGAGAAACTTCATTTTTTAGTGCAAACCGAGAGGTACACCTCTTTTATTCATTTTTAGCCGTTTATTTTATGAAAATAAAATGTTTTGTACATATCAAAAAAATAAAATAATAAATAAAAAAATAAACGAAACAAACAATTAAAAGAATCACCTTTTCTCTAATTTAAAATACTGTTTTGTATGTATGAGTGTTTATAAAAATACTCGTACCCTTTTACTTGCCATATTTGTTGCTTCTTTGTGTTTTTTCTTTCCTTTTGCAGGCCAATGATGAGGATCACGGCGGCGAGGGACGCTATTCGCGCCCCGATTGCGGCACAACAAAGGGGCAGTGTTGGGTGCTTGCAGTGCCTAGGGTTTCAGAAACCCTAGGCCTTCTAAACCAGTTAACCATTTGGGCCTTTTGGGCTTGGGCTACCATTGGGTCAATTCAGGCTGATGTATTGGGTAATGTTTTGGGTTTGATTTGGGGTATTGGTTTTGTTTGGGCTATTGTTTCTAGGGCTGTAAGTGGGCTTTGGGTAACATTGGGCTACGGTAGTACCTTAGGCCTACAATTTTAGTTTATGCAAATTAGGCTGTAATTTGGTTAATGTCTAGACTATAAATTGTAAAAGGACTTATTGTTATTATTTTTTGGTTTCTAATATGGTATGGGCCCGGGCAAATTAGGCCTATTACAGCTGCCCCTCTTTGCTTATTGTCATGTAACGGAAATATAGTAAAGACTATAAATGGACCAATTTTGCCCGGTCTTGTCAGGTCTTGAGTTCTTAGTCGTTGCCTTCTTCAAACAACTTCCAATCCATCTGGAACTTCAGAGATATTGGACTATAAATTAGACAGCTTCAATCTGCTTCACTACAACTTCAGGAAGGCAATATTTGCTATCTTTAGTCTGCTCCACTACAAACTCAGGGAGACAAGACTGGTATCTTCGATCTGCTTCACTACAACTTCAGGAACGCCAGATCTGCTATTTTTAGTCTGCTCCACTACAAACTCAGGGATGCCAAACTGGTATCTTCGATCTGCTTCGCTGCAATCTCAGGAAGACAAGATTTGCTATCTTCAGCCTGCTCCACTGCAATCTCAGGGATGCCAAACTGGTACCTTCGATCTGCTTCGCTGCAATCTCAGGAAGACAAGATCTGCTATCTTCAGCCTACTCCACTGCAAACTCAGGGATGCCAGGCTGATATCTTTGATCCGCTTTACTGTAAACTCAGAAAGACTAGATCTGCTATCTTCAGTATGCTCCACTGCAAACTCAGGGATGCCAGACTGATGTTTTTAATCTGCTTCACTTCAACTTCAAGAATGCCGGATCTGCTATTTTTAGTCTGCTCCACTACAAACTCAGGGATGCCAGACTAATATCTTCAATCTACCTTATTGTCCACTAGAGGACATAACCTGTAGAATGGGTATATGCTTATGCCTAATAATTAGGATGCCCTGATCGAAATGAATCAAATGCTCCTATCTAGACATGATATGATATATGAATGCAAAAAATGTTATGAGAATGATTCCCATTTCAGGTGTCATCACTCATTTATTCATCAAGATTTCATCTTCGTTCCTCTTGAAGTATCATACTCTGCTCAAATAATTTGCCCCAAGGAAATTTTAGGGCCCACTCTTCTTAAACCTTAGGGACACAAGGGTTATACTGCCTTCAAACCATCCCACCATGATTTATAGGATTTGAAACTTTTTAATCCGTTCCTGTTGCAATTTAAGGGTAATCTGTTTCAACTTCAATCTATTCCATCGTAAAGGTTTTGAATATTTTCCCATCAATTTGGCCTGTCATACCATTCCTCGAATGTTATGACCCAATGAGAATGCTTGTAAAATGATCCTCTCCTAGGATTAATATTGCTCTTTTTTGTCGCAACAACTCCTTATTTTGTCCAATCAATATTTAGACAAAAATTCAAAGAAATAGTCTCAATCTAGACTTTTCTCAAGTATTTCCAATCTTTACACATGGAAATTCGTAAATAATTGTCCTATTTTAGTTTCTTATATTATCTAGAAATTTCCAAAGTAATATGTAGAACTTCTTTTGTGAAAATTTTATTAGTTTATCAATCATTATTTCAATGCAACATGCTTATCAATAATAGATAACAAATAAACTTATCTCGAGGATAGTTATAATTGAATTAAATTATCAAAAATACAAAGGAAATTATCTGGGAACATATCTTTGAGAAGAAAAAGAATCCAAAGATAGTAAATTTAACACGAATAGGATAAAAACTAGGTGCCCTAGATATCGGAGCTTGGGCTTCCATATACAAACTCCATGAAGACTGCTTTAAGCTTAACAAGTGTTTAGAAGATCCAACGTACTTTGTTGATGCTCCGATATGTAACATACTTCGTTTCTTGTTGATTCAGGTATAGCAAGGTCACTGCATGCCCTTCAAAATTTGAGCCGCCCTTTCGGGTTTTCAACTTAAAACCCCTTTGGTCTCAAAGTGCCCTTTGCGGGTTTTCGCCTTGACCTCTTCGTGTTTTTTTAAAGAAGTCTCAAAGCGCCCTTTGTGGGTTTTCACCTTGGCCTCTTCTCCGTTTAAGCAAAATACTTCTTGACTGAATCTGAATTCATAGGGTTGGGTAAGCTTTTCCCATCCATTTCGATCAAAATTAATGCACCTCCAAAGAAAGCCTTCTTTGCCACGTATGGTCCTTCCCAATTTGGCATCCATTTTCCTCTGAAATCTTTCTGTATGAGAAGAATCTTTTTCAGTACAAGGTCCCCCTCATGAAATTCTCTTGGACGAACTTTTTTATCGTAAGCTCGCAACATTCGCTTCTGATACATTTGACCAAGACGAATAGCCCTTAGCCTCTTTTCCTCGATCAAGTTTAACTGATCATATCGCGACTGAATCCATTTTGCTTCATCCAATTTTATTTTTTACAAAACTCGAAGGGAAGGTATCTCTACTTAATAGGTAGAACTGCCTCCATCCCGTAGACCAATGAGAAAGGAGTTGCCCCAGCAGAGGTTCTGACAAACGTTCGATAAGCATAGAGTGCAAATGGTAATTTCTCATGCCAATCCCTATAAGTCTCAGTCATTTTCCCCACTATCTTCTTGATGTTTTTATTGGCCGCTTCCACTGTCCCATTCATTTTTGGACGATACGAAGATGAGTTGTGATGTTTGATCTTGAATTGACTACAGACTTCCGCTATCGTGCTGTTGTTCAAGTTTAGTGCATTGTCTGATATGACTCTCTCAGGCATTCTATATCGACATATAATCTCCTTCTTCAAGAACCAACTAACTATCGACTTAGTAACGCTAGCGTATGAAGCAATCTCTACCCATTTCATGAAGTAGTCAATAACCACAAAGATAAATTGATGCCCATTCGAGGCTTTCGGTGAGATTGACCCAATGAAATCCATGCCCCACATGGAAAAAGGCCATGAGGATGTCATAACATGCAATGGTGAAGGCGGTACGTGAATTTTCTCTCCATAAATCTGGCATTTATGACATCTCTTGGCATAGTTGATACAATCTCCCTCCACAGTAGACCGATAGTATCCAAATCTCATGATTTGTCTAGCCATTGTGAATCCATTAACGTGTGTCCCACAAACACCCTCATGAACTTCTTCCAAGATTTTCCTAGCTTCAACAGCGCCTACAGATCTCAATAAGACCTGATCCTTTCTTCTTTTGTACAGGATATCACCATCTAAGATATAATCGCAAGCTAATCTTCTCAACGTCCTTTTGTCATTTTTGGTTGCCTAGTCAAGGTATTCATGATCTCTTACATATCGTAAGATATCATAGTACCAAGGGTGGTCATCCATTTCCTCTTCTTCCACATTGTAACAATGAGCTGGAGTCTCATAAATACTCATCTGAATGGGTTTCACATCCTCTTGCTTGCTTATTTTGATTATGGAAGCTAAAGTTGCCAAGGCGTCTGCCATCTAGTTTTCATCTCGTGGGAGATAATTAAAAGTGATGCCATCAAACTCTTCAATCAACCCCAAAACTATTTTTCGGTAATCAATCAGTTTGGGATCTCTTGTCTCCCATTCACCTTTAAGCTGGTAAATTACTAATGCAGAATCTCCATATACTTTTAGCACTCTGATTTTGCGCTTTACAGCTACTCGAATTCCCATGATGCATGCTTCATATTCTGCCATATTGTTTGTGTAATCAAAATCCAATTTGCATGTGAATGGGTAATGATCTCCACTTAGGGATACCAAAACTACCCCAATTCCATTTCCCATAGCATTTGACGCTCCATCAAAGTTTAGCTTCCATGGATACTCTTTAGTAGTTGCCAAATACATTAGCTCTTCATTAGGGAAATCAAAGCTTAAAGGTTCATAATCCTCTAAAGCCCTGCTAGCCAGAAATTCTGCTATTGTGCTCCCTTTTATAGCCTTTTGGTTTACATAGACTATATCAAATTCAGAAAGCAAAATCTGCCACCTTGCCATCCTTCTATTCAGAGCAGTCAACTCCATTATATACTTTAATGGGTCAAGTTTCGAAATCAGCTAGGTCGTATGATATAGCATATATTGCATCAACCTCTGAGTTGTCCAAATAAGTGCACAACACAACTTTTCAATCGGCGAATATCTCATCTCACACTCAGTGAATTTCTTAATGAGGTAATATATTGCCTTCTCTCTTCTTCCCGATTCATCATGTTGACCAAGCACACATCCCATAGAGCTATTGAACACTGCCAAATACAATATTAATGGCTTATTTGGATTCGACGGAGACAGTACTAGAGCGTTTGACAAATATTGTTTAACTTTGTCAAAAGTATTCTAGTATTCATCATCCCATGTGCCTTGGTTGTGCTTCTTAAGCAGTTGAAATATGGGATCACATTTCTCAGTTAATTGTGAAATAAACCGAGCAATGTAATTTAACCTCCTAAGAAAACCACGAACTTCTTTTTGAGTGCGTGGTGGAGGCAATTCTTGTATAGCCTTGACCTTATCTGAGTCAACCTCAATTCCTCTTTCGCTAACTACAAAGCCTAGTAGCTTCCCTGACCTAGCTCTAAAGGTACACTTCACCGAGTTGAGCTTTAATTGAAATTTCCTCAATCTTAAGAACAACTTCTTCAAGACTTCGATGTGTTCTTTTTCTGTTCGAGATTTAGCGATCATGTCATCAACATATACTTTAATCTCTTTGTGCATCATATCATGGAATAAGGTTACCATAGCCCTTTAATATGTTGCCCCTGCATTCTTTAGCCCGAACGGTATTACCTTATAACAAAAGGTACCCCACAATGTTATGAAAGTAGTTTTTTCCATATCTTAGGATACATCTTTATCTGATTGTATCCAGAGAAACCGTCCATGAAAGAAAACAGTGAGTATCCCACTGTATTATCCACTAACGTGTCAATATGAGGCAAGGGGAAGTTGTCTTTTAGGCTGGCTTTATTTAAGTCTCTGTATTCAACACACATTCGAACCTTTCCATCTTTCTTAGGAACAGGTATAGTGTTGGCTACCCATTCTAAGTATTTTACCACCTGTAGAAAACCAGCATCGAACTGTTTCTTGACTTCTTCTTTTATCTTCAACACCACATCAGGCCTCATCCTTCGTAGCTTTTGCTGAATTGGCTTGCATTCTTCTCTTATGGGAAGGTGATGTACTACAATATTAGTACTTAGCCCAGGCATATCTTGGTATGACCATGCAAAGACGTCTTTGAATTCCCGTAATAACTCAACGAGGTCTTACTTCGTCTCTTTGGCTATGTGCGTTCCAATTTTCACTACCTTTCCTTCTTCTAAGGTTACATTCTCTACCACCTCTTCATGGGGTAAAATTTGTTTCTCTTCTTGCTTTACCATTCTTAACAAATCCGGAGACAAGTCACAATCTCTGTCGCCTTCAAAATCTATAGATTCCTCTAAACACATGTCTTACTCAAAAAGGAACTCTGAATTTGTAGTATCATTGCTCATGACATTGATATCTAGGGACCTGTGGTAGGCACAAATGAATGTACAAAGAATAAATGAATTCAAGAACAACTATTTACATGATATGAATAAGAATAAAAGAAAGAAAATTCTGGAAGAAAATTAAAAGATCAAAAGAATAAAAAAATAAAAGAATATTTGCTCGAATTGATCATCAAAGATGCATTTTATTGAAGCAAAGATGTCTAAACATGAGCCTATTTCACAAATGAAATCTTATTACTTCTAGGCTTAAAAACAATAAGTGTGTTATGAACATTACTCTGTGTAATCTCTAAAAACTACAGGAAGTTCCTCTACAGTCCAATTGTTCAAAACACTTCCCAATTCATAAGGATGAATGCCCAACAGGTTTCTTTGTTTAATTCCCTCCTCAGAGATGACATTGATATGGAGGTTTTCATTTTTCAGCGACCCTCTCTTAGCGTGAATTATCCCTCCTGATACAAAGGACTGGGATATGTGAGGGAATGTCATTAATTCCCACCTAACTTCTTCCTTACTCAGCCCCCTCCTTCTCTCTTGCTTCTCTATCTCCCTCTTCCTTTGTTTGGCATCTGGCCTGAAACCTAAGCCCAAATGGTCTCTTTTCTCTTTCAGCATCGGAACTTGAATCCCTCCTTGGAGATATCTACCCAATCCTTTTCCGGGTAAGGCTCCTTTCCCCATTGTCATTTGCAAGCCCATTCTTGTGGTTTTGGATATCTTAGGCATCGAAACCTCACTTCCTTCTATAATGAATGTCGCGTTCACAAATTCTAAAGATCGAAAGGAGCATTCGATTGCTTCCTCATTTGCCTCCAAATATGGCGCGTCATTGGTTACAGTCGCTATGATGTCTTCCTCTGTATTTATAGTAACTAGCCGGCCTTCTGTTACTATCTTCAATTTCTGATGTAGTGATGAGGGTACTGCCCCTACTGAATGTATCCAGGGCCTTCCCAACAAGTAATTGTAAGAGGGCTTGACATCCATCACCAAAAAATCCACTTCATATGTGTTCGGTCCAATCAATAACGACATGTCGATGCTTCCCATCACTCTTCTCTTAGTGCCGTCAAATGCTCTCACTATGTTCTGGCATGTTTTCATGTGAGAACTGTCTATAGGCAATCTATTCAATGTGGACAATGATAAGATGTTTAGAGCTGATCCATTATCGATTAGCACATTTGGCAGAGTATATCCTTTGCAGCGAGTAGTGATGTGCAGAGCCTTGGTCGATCCCATGCCCCTAGGTGGAATTTCAAAATCATTAAATTAAATGAAATTGTCGGTACTTATGTTACAAACTAGACGATCTAGCTTATTGACAGATATATCGTTAGTAACGTAAGTTTCATTCAGCACTTTCATCAATGCCTCACGATACACTTCTGAGCTTAGAAGCAATGCTAGCATTGATATGCGAGCCGATTGTTTGCGCAGCTGCTCTACCACATTATATTCATTGTGCTTCAAGCATTTTAGAAACTTTTAGCCTTTTCCTCCTTCACTGGTTCATTAATAAGTGCTTCAGCCCCTTTCTCTTGCTCAGCTACTGGGGATTTTGCATTTATAGGTTCAGTTCTGATGTTTATCGAGTCATATCGCTTTCCACTACGTGTGTAAGATCCTTCACTTTGGACTTCCTTGGAAGTGCTAGCTAAGTTTTTCCCCCCGGTATTGTCACATTACAGTCGTAATTCCAAGGTACCACTTTGTTATCCTTGTAAGGAAAGGAAACAGGTTTTTGAATTACAACCCTTGGCGCCATTTGTGCTCCGCCCTCAGGGCTTCTTGGTCGAGAGATGATGATTCTCGGGTAATTGACCTTTGGATTTGTTGACTCTCCTTCTGTCACGCATATGTTTCTTTCATCTGAGTCTTCTTCATAAAATTTCAAGTCCTTATTGTCCATAAGGCTTTGCACCAAAACCCTAAACTCCATGCATTCCTGGATCTCATGCCTTTTTGCTTTGTGGAACTCACAGTAGTCCCTCACTCCCTCGTATCCTTCCTCAGAATTTGATGCTATCAATCCTCTTCCTACCATTTCTCTCCAGACCACTCTCAACGGGGATTTTACTTCTGTAATATCCCCATTGATTCTTCTCACGATATTTTCACCAATTGCATTTATCCCATTATCTCCATGGTTAGGTAATGGGTTCTCCACACTAGGTATATCATCAAACTTTACAATCCTCATCTTGATGAGTCTCTCGACTACCTTTCTGAAGGCAGTGCATTTTCTATTGAGTACCTTGGTATTCCCGCATGGTAGTCACATTGAGTGTTTGAATCATACCATTTAGGGTATGAGGGCTGTAAAAGTTTTAGATAAAATGGGGACACCACATGTGCGTCAAATAAACTTTGATATAGCTCCTTATACGACATTGAGATTGGCGTAAACTGGAGCTTTTTAGAGTTTTGCCTTGTGCCTGATTCCTGCCTTGTCGAACCTTGTTGCCCAACAGTAGTTACTTTTGGTTGATTGATAGTTATTGACTTCAAGTACCATTTGTTATAGGTACTCGTATTATTCACCTCATTCTCCTTTTTCCTTTGAGCTGTCCTTTTGGTAGTTTCCCCTTCAATCTTGCCACCTCTTATGGCATTTTCGATCATTTCACCCGCCATTAGTATATCTGCAAAGCTTTTGGTGGTACTTCCTATCATGTGAGTAATGAATGGAGCCTTCAAGGTATTGATAAAAAGCATTGTAGTCTCCTTTTCTAGGAGCGGTGGATGAACTTGCATGGTAACTTCCCTCCATCTTTGCGCATACTGCCTGAAACTTTCATTTGACTTCTTTTTCATATTTTGTAAAGTGATTCTGTCAGTCGTCATAACCGTCACATGATTGTACTGCTTCATAAAAGCTTGGGCTAGGTCTCTCCAGGAACTAATCCTAGCACGGCTCAGTTGATTGTACCACCTAGCTGCTGCCCCCACCGAGCTATCTTGGAAACAATGGATCAACAGTTGATCATTGTTAACATAGCAAGTCATCGGTCTACAGAACATGGTAATGTGGGCTTCAGGACAGCTAGTCCCATTGTACTTCTCGAATTCTAGCATTTTGAACTTGTGAGGAAGCACCAAATATCTAGAACTAGACTTAAGTCTTTAGCATCAGCCATGGTGATTATCAACATTTTTCAAGGCCTTGAACTTTTCTTCCAACCATCTACAACCGTCCTTTAACTACCTTGAAGATTCAATTCTCGTCCCTTCCCTCTCTGCCATATCTAAATTGGGCATAACAGGATTAGCAGGGTTATCTCCTAGGTTAGATCCTATGCCAACTTGGAAGTTCATGGGCACTCCAGTATCAGCTTGCCCTTGTTGAGGCCTGATCGTGACAGATGGCCTTCAGGGATACACCTCAGATTGTGTTTGTGTATGCGGTGGCATAAAACCCGAAGGATAGTCCTCATTATCTTGTCTAGTATTAGTCATGGGGCCTTTTCCTTTGTCCATCACCCCGTTCAACAGCTGGGTCATTTGAGCCATCATATTTCTTTGAGCTTCCAACATTTGGTCTCTCATCTCTTGTTGGAGCTTTGCCAATTGCTCTTGCATCTGGTCTTGCATGTCTCTTTGGAATTGTTCCAGCCTTTGATCCATGTTCTTTGTCTTGGTGCATGTACCGTAACGGTGTTTAGTTTCCAAATTAACTTTTCCTTCTCTCATACTCTCTTTCTTTCTCTCTGAAATAACTACAACTAATTAGGGTCCTTCTATGGATTTAAATGCATATGATGCGATGTAATGCAAATGCATGAATGCAAAAAAAGATATCAATTCAGATTCAGTTTCATTTAGAAAACTTTATTTAGAAAATAAAATTCTTTACACAAAATGGATTACAAATACGCTTTCGCCCTAATGCCCAAAGTTTTAACCCTTCCAAACAAGGAAGCTAACTCTCGACCCCTATCTGACTCTAGCTCATACTTTACACTTAACATGTCAGACCGCGCTACCAAAGCTTGTAAATGATCAGCTTGTAACACCCTACACCCCTTGTCCGTCGTCAGAATAGGGTTTCGAGGTATTACCTAACCAAACACAACTTGCCGAAGTTCATAGATGCATACAAGACATAGATTCGGTTATACATCAATTACGATTAGTGATCAACTTTAGTTTCTAGATTCGAACAATCCAACTTTTGAGGTAATTCGACTAATGCAACCCTAGCACGTATATTTACTATAGGAGTACTATCGAAGTTGCAAAGCGACTACCTACCAATAGGTGTAATTGAATTTCTAGGTAATAAGCTTACAATCATCACATCATATAACTCATGCATCAAAGTAACGAGTCACATAAAATTTCCAACAAAACATACACTCGACTTAGAGATTAAGCAATCCATTCTCGCATGGCTAGAATAATTACAACTCAAAATGTAATTCGGTTTAACAAAAGGAGATTAGCCTATACATGCCATTGATCACAAAATATCTATCGAATGTACCAAATAACGACGATAGTGTAGGTGATTAAAGCTTCAATCCCCGAGTCCGTAGCTTCCAAAATGAGATCTATAAAACAGAGGAAACAAAGTAAACGGAGTAAGCATCACAATGCTTAGTAGGTTTTAAGCAATGACAACGGATAAAAATCAAATTATAACATAGTTGTTCGCATTTTCGTTTCCCACTTCTTTGGGTATGTCACCCCTTAACCGAATCTACACATTCTCATCATATACAATAGGCAGATAACTTTCACTTAATAGTAAGCTCATGTAAACATAGACATATGGCATAATTTCACATAACATTTCACATTGACCAATTGTACTATAACCATATTAATAGTCTCATTTCATATTCACATATGCAATCGTATAATGACCTTATGATTTGGTCCAAAACAAGCTTGCATATAAGTTTAGGGTACATACCTGTATAACTTAACGCTTTAAGCGCATTCATTAGCAATAGTTACTATGAAGTCTTTTAGTCTTAGACTTTACTCGCATCATCATCAAGACCTTTAACTCAGATAAAATCTCCACACAAAGCCATCGGGTCTTTACCCGGACATGGTCATCGCTTATAGCCATCGGGTCTTAACTCGGACATAGTCTCTGCATATAGCCTTCAGGTCTTAACCCGGACATAGTCTCCGCATATAGCCTTCGGGTCTTTAATCTCGGATTCAAATCACAGAGTTTCATGCATATCTATTCACATTTTACTACATTTCACGTAGCAAAATCACATGTGTAATTCAAGTCCACTCATTCACATATAGACATATAACATGCTCATTGACTTTGTGTCGTAAACATCATTCAAATCCAGTACATGTATACTTCTTTTACTAAATTTCAGCTCAATAAGCAAACGCACATAGGCATATATCCCCAATCTTGTTCTTTGCTTAATTCTCTAATAGCCATTCGGCTATATAACAAACATGTATAATGTTTCTTTCTCAATAACCGTATTATGGTAAGGACAATGGGACATCATTCATTTATCATTCATGTATATCATGGCATTCAAATTAAATACTAGAATCAATTACTCAAAACTTACCTTGAACTTTCCCGAGCAACTATGAGTTAGCTATTCGACCACTTTAGCCTTCCCTTTATCCGAACTTGTCCCTCTATGCTCTTGAGCTAAATAAAAATATTTAATTTTATTAATCCTTATTCAAACATCTCAATTGATCATTTTCACTTATAGTCAAATAAGAAACGCATATACTTCTCATAGCAAACACACACATTCGGCCAATCACATATATCACAAGTCACTACAAGCTGACTTCCTGAGCAACATTCACTAAATTATTCATAACTGGAGCTACGAAACTCCAAATCAAGTTCCGTAAATTTTTCCTAAAACTAGACTCATGTACCTTTCTACCATAAAATTTCCAGAATTTTTTAATATACCAATTAATACAGTTTAATCCTCAAAGTTACCCCTGATTCACTGTCGGACAGTTCCGACCCTTCTGTACTAAAGTTCAATTATCTCTTAGTTCAGGTCTCGGAAAATTTTCTTGTATATCTCTCTTGAAAATAGACTCATTAAGGATTATAAGCATATAAATTACATCTTATGGATATTTTTTTACAATTTATAATGATTTTCCAAAAATAGAACAGAGGATTTCGGAGTCAATCTGACACTGTCTCACGCTGCTTTAAATATCTCTTTATTGGAAATTCCTTTGCTTATAACGTTTCTTTTATAAGAAACTAGACTCATTAAGCTTTAATTACATAATTTATTCAGCCTCTAATTCAGCTCCCACAATTTATGGTGATTTTTCCAAAACACGTTACTGCTGCTGTACCAAGCAGATTTATACAAATTCACTCTTTAAAGTTCTTATTCACATATTTAAAAACATAACATCATATACACAAAATTAAGAACTCTCATCCAAACACATATAAACACATTTCTTGAAATGGCCGCATCTCATATTGTTATGGAGTTCATCTTTAGCATCATTCACTAAGCTTCAAACTAAATCTCAACTAACCTATGCTCATTATCAATTATTTCAAATATGCGACACCTATCTACCAATTCAAATGACAAGTTGAATTCATGGTCGAATGCAACAATCAACCCAATTACACAATCAATTTATCACTTAGGTGCTAATTTGACTAATTCTCATACAACTATTATCAAAACACATTAATTTTTGTATAAGCCCCCCACATTGCCGATTTTCAAAATCAACATAGTCACAAGGGCTCATTCTATCCACTCAATTCATCAAATAATTCCTTACCACTCAAAATAATCAAAAATCATGTCAAGGAAAATTCCATATCCCTAGCCGAAAGTGCCCCACAAAGAACCGAACCAAACAAGCTCAAATTCCACATTTCAACTTAATGGCTCATAGCCGAATATTCATACTAAGCTCCAAACACATAAATTCATCCACTCAAAGTTCAATTCACCAATTAAGCAAATGCTACTAATGCTAAGAAAATTTTTACAATTTATCCTAGTTTGCCGAAAGAAATTATGCCCTAATTCATGAACTTAAACAACATTGGCCAACTTTTCAAGCTCATTTGAGCCATCAAGCACATTTAGTTTGTTCATAATCAACTAGAATCAATTATCCTTCCAAAATCATCAAACATACAAAATATACCCCATTAAGCTCATGACTGATTGCTACATGCTTCATGAACACAAAAATTTTCACATGGGTCTTGTTGCAAGCTTCAAAACCAACCAAAATTCACAATTTTTCAAAGAAAATAGCATGAATCTTACCTTATTTGAAGCCTTATTTTGCCTAATGCCCTAAGCTCAAAGGTTTCTATTTTCTTTCTCAACTCACGGCAAGAAGAAGAAATGGCCTTGTTATTTTCACCTCAAACATATTTTATTCATTTATTTTATTAACTTTATTATTTCATGAGACTAATATAACTTTTATTATTAATAGATAACTAAATTACAATTCACAAAATGCCAAAAACCTCATCATTACCATCCACTATCATAAAAGTGGGCAATTTGACATGCAAATCCATTTTTTTCTCATGCATGCATTAATAGGCCATCACACATTTGTCTAGCATTCAAAGTTCATAATTTAGCCCTTTTAGGTGCAATTCATAATTATAATACTAAATTGAAGCATCTAAGATGTCACACATGAATTCGCACATACAATAGGCATCAAAATAAATATTAAATTATTTTTGTGCCTCGGTTTTGTGGTCCCAAAACCACATTCCGACTAGGGTCGATTTAAGGCTGTCACACAGCTACTTCCCGAATTTGGGCTATGGCTTCACCCATGAGGTAATCCCTATTTCTAACTTGATCCTGATAATGGTGAACCTCTTCCTTCCAATGCCCTTCTCTTGCTTCAAGAAGCTTGATCCGGAGTTTACAGTTTTGTAATGCCGATTCTAATTTTTCAATCTTCTTCTTCATTTCTTCAATCTTGTTTAGGTTTTCCTTTAGCTCAATTGCCGAATTACGACTTCGATACTGATGAAGAGTTCTTCCAAGCTCAGCCATTCTAGCCTTTAATTCACTCTTTTCATTCTGACTTTCTGCCAGACTCTTCTCTAAGGCCTCGTTTTGCGCCTGAATTTCTTGGAACCTCCTCTCTCATCGATCAGCTTTGGCTTTTTCCTCTCAAATCTCTTGTTGCCACTGTTCTGAAGTCTTCCCCAATCCGACCCTTTTCATCAACAGATTTATCTTCTTATATTCTATCTTCAAACTATCTCGATCTTCTTCAACCTTCCTTTTCTCTTTTCTTAATTTTTTGGCCTTCAATTTTTGAACATCCATGTCTAATCTCAAGTACATTTTTTCTTCTTCCAGCTTCTCTATCCTCTTTCCAAGCTGTAAACTCTTTCTTTCGAAATCTTGCTTTATAATCTCTAACTCTGATGAGACCACTCGTAAGTACTCCTCCATCGATCGAACACCCTCCAAACTTGGCCCAGGGATGTTATCTTTGATCCTTTTGCTCAGCCACCCCTTGTATTCAAGGGTTGTCATTGAACCTGTAGTCAAAATTTTCATAGAACAAGTCTGCTTCCACGCCTCAGAAATCTCTCGAATCTTTTTCTTATAATTATCCACCTTATATGAGAATTCACATTGAGCTAGCCCATGCATTGTCGGTATGAACTGCCTTGCCTTGTATTGCCTTAGTAAGAGCAACGACACATATCCAATAGCTCCCCAGATTCCAAGCAAAGGTACCCAATCAAAACTTCCAGCCATCCAAGGGGCTCCCCACTCCACATTTTCCTCTTGGAGGTTTTGAAGAATTGCCATCTACATTTCCTCTAATATATCATCCCTCCTTGGCGTAGCTGCTGCTTCTTTTAAAGGAGAATAATTTTTGGAGAACACTTGGTAAGGAACCTTGTCAACCCACTAAAAATGACTATGGAACCAAACCAACAATAACTGTACGCATCCAATGAATCTATCTTCACTAGCCCTCCGACATGCTATCAAGGATCTAAACGTCTCGGCTAGAATTGCAGGTACAGGTGTGACCTGTTTTCCAAGTCGATTAAATAAATCAGTGACAGCTTCATCTATATGCCTTAGAGCTTTTGGAAAAATCACTAGACCATAAATACTTAAGGCCAATACATCAACTTTCCTCTTCACATCCGGGAGTGCTAATATCAGATCCCTCAAACTCGCCCAAGGAATGCATTTACCATCACCCTTTTGTTGGATTCAAGCTGCGACCCACTGTTCACTCATCCCCATAATATTCATTAATTTCTTCACAAAAGTTGGGATATTAGTAGCCCTAAAGTAAGCTTTATTTCCTCGAATCCTTGGACAACGAAGCAAGGTCGTATACTCCTCCATAGTAGGTGCTAAATCCACCTTCCCAAAAGTGAAACAATTACAGGCAGGGTTCCAAAACTGAGCCATAGTCCGGAACAAATGCTTGTCCACCTTAACGTCAAGCAAGTAGGGTGTTAGAACAGCTGCTTAGTCTCGCCATCCCAATGGGCCTATATATCTTTCAATTCCTGAAGCTCATTCTGTGCTGCACTGATGCGAGTGAAGTCCCACAACTCTGATGTATATCCCTCAATGACACTATCTCCTTTTTCTAATTGGGTATTCTCTGACCATGTATGGACAGTAGTGTTGTCCTCCACTTTATCAAGAAATTCATTCCCCATAACAAAACTCTCTAATTTAGAAATCAAATCGTGGATCAACACCTTTTTAAATATTAAATGACATGCAATGAACAAAATAAAACTAGTTAGTGTCATGTATAAAAGATATAATTCAAAGAAAGAAAATAAACAAGTACCTATATGGGTAACTACTATGGGTCAACATAGTTCTACCTAAAGCAAGCTCTTAGGGTTCACTATATGTCTTTTTGTTCTAAAGAACAGGGTACCTGAACCAACAGATTCCTCGATCCTCACCCATTATAGGCTCATATGGACGAAGTTCAGTTCAGGGGGACACATTTTCCTATGGCCATGCGGAGATGAAAATCTCACGGAGATATAGGTATGGATGTATCTCGAAAGCAATCCACTAGCCCATGCGGAGGTGAAAACCTCACGAAGGCATAGCTTCTCACTCCCACTTAAAGGGTGTGACCAAAACAGTCATGCAATGCAATGCGGAAATATTTTATAAAACCAACCAAATGCAATGAAACACATGATTTCAAATCGAATTTTCTAAATTTCGACATTAGGATAGAAAATGATCAACTTTATGGCTTGACTCTCTTATTTGTCCCTAGCGGAGTTGCCAAGTTGTTGAAACCATTTTTAAGTTTGAAAAAATGGGGTCGACTTTTTTTTTAAAAATGAAAATGGGAGTCGCCACCAATCCTTTTTGGCTTAGGTGTGATTGGATCACCTTATAGAACGTTTTATTTCAAAAACATTGATTTTGGCCTACGAAATTCAAGAAAATGGGTTCGGGAGTCGATTACGTACGAGGAAGGATTAGCACCCTTATAACACCCAAAATTGGTACCGAATTGATTAGTTTTTTGCCCTAATGTCGAAAATTCGAAAAGATTTTAAAACATGATTTCTTTAAAAATATGAACAATTTGAATTGGAACTTGAGATTCCTTTGTTCCGAAAGAATACAAACATCACATCTAGCACGTTAGGACATGATGTTTTAAACCCTCGTAACCAAAATCATCTCATGATTTACAAAATTCATTAAAAGGATATTTAGTTATTTAGACAAACGGAAAATCGAAACCCAGCACGTTAGGGCACTATTTCCCAAATTTCCAAACACCAAAATATTGCCTTATTTTAAAGAAAGTACTTTTGGATAAAATGTGGCCGTTGAATGAAATATATTTCTTAAAACAATGATTTGTGTGAAATGTAGCGTATATAAAAATAAATATAAATAAAGACAAATGAAGATAAAAATTAAAGTAAAACAGTTACACTAAGATAAATAAAGATTACAAATTTTAAAAATATGAATGATCAAATAAAAAATAGAATGCAGACCACACACACAAAAAAAAAAAAAAAAGAAAAGGTCAATTTTTAAAAAAGAATTAAGGAACAAACATAAAAATTTTACTCGTGATTAAATGTATATATATAAAAGTAGGGCGATTAAAGTATATAGATAATAAATAAAAATTATAATATAAAAAATGGCAAACTTTAAAAAAAATATAAATATTCATGAGAAAATAAGTAATATATATCTTTAAATAAACAAATAATATATAACTTTAAATAAAAATATATTTATAATATAATAATCTAATACTTATATGTATAAAAATTACATATTTAAAAAATAAACAATATAAATAATATTTTTATATTAAGAAAAAAATTTTGAATGTTTTACAAGATACAAATTTTAAAATAATATAATAATAATATACAAATAATATGGAATTTAATAAGATAATTTGATATAAGTAATAAATTATAATTAAAAAAATTTAAAAGAATGTGGTAAATAAATAATAAAAAAACCAATGAGGGACTAGATTAAAAAATGCGCGCCATATATTAAGGGCCAAATGGGATATTAAACCCTATCGGTTAAACGGTGTAGTTCTGTTATCAGCCTTTAAATAGCTCGAGGACTAGTTTGAATCAAAATATAAATCTCAGGGCTAATTTGTAAAATAAGAAAAACTTAAATTAGACGAAATTACAAAGAATGAAAATTGCGGAAGGACTTAAGAGGCAAATTGCCCCTTTTATGAAAACACGTGGATCCTCCCCGGGTATCGGGTCAACACGTAGGTATAGTCCCTTAAACGACGTCGTTTTGGGCAATAATGACTAATCCCAAAACGGTATCGTATGATGGCCTTATAAATATTAAAACCGGCCCAAAAAAAACATTTTAAACACTCCCCTAAAAAAAACTAGAAATCCTCTGAAAAAGAAAACTTCCGCCCTCTGAGCTCTGGCCTCGGTTTCGGCCGTGCTCCGATCATCGGGTATCACATGCGCTCACACGCCGCTGCCAACTCCACCATATACGACGGCCGGAGTCTGAGAAACTTCATTTTTTAGTGCAAACCGAGAGGTAAACCTCTTTTATTCATTTTCAGCTGTATATTGTATGAAAATTAAATGTTTTGTACGTATCAAAAAAATAAAATAATAAATAAAAAAATAAACAAAACAAACAGTTAAAAGAATCACCTTTTCTCTGATTTAAAATATTATTTTGTATGTATGCGTGTTTCTAAAAATACTCGTACCCTTTTACAGATTACAATAGGGCTTTTTATAGCCTCAAAATAAATCAAAAACCATCAATACACAGATTCTATCTTGCCATATTTGTTGCTTCTTTGTGTTTTTTCTTTCCTTTTGCAGGCCAATAACGAGGATCACGGGGGCGAGGGACGCGATTCGCGTGCCGATTGCGGCGGAACAAAGGGGCAGTGTTGGGTGCTTGCGGTGCCTAGGGTTTCAAAAACCCTAGGTCTTCTGAACCAGTTAACCATTTGGGCCTTTTGGGCCTGGGTTGCCATTGGGTCAATTCGGGCTGATGTATTGGGTAATGTTGTGGGTCTGATTTGGGGTAGTGGTTTTGCTTGGGCTGCTGTTTCTAGGGTTGTAATTGGGCTTCGGGTAATATTGGGCTATGGTAGTACCTTAGGCCTGCAATTTTAGTTTATGCAAATTGGGCTATAATTTGGTTAATGTCTGGACTATAAATTGTAAAAGGACTTTTTATTATTATTTTTAGGTTTTTAGTATGGGCCCGGACAAATTAGGCCTATTATAGATTATATCACTGATCTAAATCAACCAAATTAGCTTTGGATGTATCATAACCTTATCATAGTAGTATCTATCACAGAACCAACATAATGTATCCAAAACTTTCCATATGGGCAAATAATCACATTCTACCTTACAGACTTAGCAAAGTATGCCACAATGGCCAAACAAGATATGCCACAAGGGCAACATAAAGAATTTACATATTTACTATCCTGATGGTTTCCACAGAAGGTGCCATGGGTTTCTCCCTCATGGACTTTTCCATAAGTTTCATGTATCGTGATCTACCAGATTGATTTACACTTTATCAAATGCTACATCATGAACTAAGCGATTTCTTGAGACTTGGAATGTCTAAAAAATGGCCCAAATGAAGGATCATCTTGAATGGTCTAAAGGATGGTGGAAACCACAACCCGAAGCACTTAAATGTTTCTTCATTAAAGTTATGTATCCTTTTTGTCACACCCCAAACCCGGCCTAGACGTTATGGCCGAATCCGGAGGTATTACAAGTAATGGATTTTTAAAATGTAATCATGGTGATAAAACTAATTCAGTTTTCAACTCATATTTGCTTACGTCCTTGTCAAAATGTTATTTATTTGATTAATTTGCATTAACCCACGATTTAAGTGGAAGCTACAAAAAGAACTGGTGAATTTCCAAAATTTGTTGCTTAAAATTTTTAGAAAACCTTTATTTCCATAAAGCTGTCTATTTTACTGAAAATGTTTTGTCGAAGCAAGCAATTTGTTAACCAATAAAACCAAAAACCATAGTTATAAAGCCATGAAGTTCATGTAATCTAGATACATACAAACCCTTAAACAATCCAGAACATAATATAAAAACCATAATTAACAAGTTTAAATAGTTATGATCATGTGGCCACTGCTGAGTCCCCCGTTGCACTGATCTGCCTAAGTCTGTGGATTACCTATACAAAATAGACAAAAAGGGGTGAGTTTACGAAAACTCAATGCGTAACCCAGCAGAAATAAGCATGTACATATACAGATCATCATAAAATAAATAGATACAAATTCAGGCCTAATCCCATTTCAGATATAGAATCAGATACAAATATGCAGATCTGATAACATAATCCTTCCCTAATCCTCTACACACCATCTTCGACCATTCTAAACCACCATGTGGGGTTAAAAACACCCACTCAACCCTACACACCATATTATGCCGTTACGGCATAGAATAGATAAAGTGCAATCTATGTGCCAAAACAGAGACGTAGGTCACCTTTCAGAACACTTCCTCCATATATATATCAGCCACCCCAAAAACAGATATAGAATTAACATGCGCACATGCTTTTATAAAGATATAAGATATAGATATAGATACAGATATCACTCACATCGGACTAATCAGACATGCTTATCAGTGTCTTACACGAAACAAAACATCAAATCTACAATTTATAGGGTTTGGAAAGCCCTTACCGACCCTACGGTAGGCCCACAGTTGATCTGAACGACCTGTGCGACCCTAGGGAAAATTCTAGAATTTTGGGCCTACATGCCCGTGTAAGCTCGTATGAGTACAATTAAACTAAGAGCCTGAGCTTCCAGGGAGGAAGAGATACAATTAAACTTAAAAAAAGAAAGAGTTGGAGAGTAACATTGAAGGAAGAAGAAAAACTCCCTTATGAACCCTTTTAACACAGGTACACACACACAAACACATATATGACCCATTTCTTCCTAGTGGAACTTAACAATGGTCACAAATTTCACAATTTTTCCTTCTTAATGGTCTACAATTTTTGAGAGAAACATAAATGAGAACCCTGCATAATAGATATCAGACCAGTCTATCTAGTTGGTTTCCACACAAGTCACTTTACAACCAAACCAACATAATACTAAGACAAACAAGGCGTACTGTACATTTAGCTATAACTCATACCATAATTATCTTTTCATGTAACAAAAACTTTCTCTTTAAATAGTAGAATAGTCTGAAATAGTATCTTCACTTACTTGGCAGTTATTATACCCCCACACATATGCGCCAAAAGAAATAATAGGGCGGATTACACTTCACTAAAGAAATTATTTCACTACTACACACCTTAACCTTAGATCCGCTATACTTGGGATGTGACAACTCTCCTCCCCTTAACAAAATTTCACCTTGAAACTTTTCTAACTTGGAAGAAATCCACTATACAATTAAAAACTAATCGTTCGCGCCAGACGCATACCATTAATTGGCGAACTATCCTTCTTACTTATAGCATCTTCTTATCAAAGCCATACACTTTAGATATTCGTTGCTAGGAAGAGTGTCATAATTCTACTTAATTGGCGAATTTAAAATTTGGTGGTTACTCCCATAAATTCAAACGTTACATAACTTACCTTATTGACAGATGGCCAATTTGTATTAGAGAACCTAAACAGTTACCAAAAAATTAACTTCTTGTGCACATTTGTTTCTCTATAAAACAATTACTCAAATACTCATTCAAACACATTTGCTAAAACATTGGGAACCCTAACTTCCTTTCCGTTTAATCTTTCTGCTTCCTTCGATCTTAGTCTTCACATTTCTCAGAGGTAAAATTTACTCTTATTTTTTCTTTTTCTTTCACACAAAAATGGTTAGAACAGCCACTAGAGGGAGGGGCTGAGGCCAAGTTAACTGAAACGACAACCCCAGAAATCCTTTGTCCTTCAAACCTCAAAGTCCTAATGATACTCCATCGTGCGTGGAGACTCCTTTGTACAAATGTAACACCACCTAGGATGAAATACACTGATATTTATGAACTCGGGGTATTCTTCACCCAAAATTTTCTTACGATTTTAGACGGCCACATAGGTGTTGTTGGAGTGATAATACCCTAGGCTTTAATCTTCCCATAATTTTATTGGAGGCTGATTTTCATGTACAGCTTCACCCTTCCTTTTGTGTAGTATTATATGAGTATGGTATTACCTTGGACAACAATCAGCCTTATCTTGGTGGACTTTTGTAGCCTACTTCATAAATTGTTTCTTGCATAATGAACAAGCACTTATAGGTGTATTCTAAAAACTTTATTAGTTGGAGATAAAAAGACAAGGGACTGTTGCTGGAAATGCCCATTTTAGCGTACACCAAGGTTGCGACCCTATACTATTTCGAACCTGTACTTAAGGAAGGAAAAATTCGTAAGTGTCATCTGTAGGCTTGAAAATGGATTTGGCTTTCCCACACATTGGTCCCTTCCTCATGAGTCTATTTGTGCTCATTGTCAGCTAGGTAATGCTCGAGTTGCTTTGAAGCAATATAAACGGCTGAAAAGGGGACGTACACTTGAGTTGGTGGTAATGGTTACAATTAGAAATGTATTCCAATATTGTTTACAGAATCTAAGCCTCAATGATTGTCAGGTAATTAACCCTATCAGTTTGTTAGATGATTACAATGTGGCCTCAACATCAACGGCCGGAACTCACAATGCCACTAAAAATTAGGCACAAATTTTGACTGGCTGTATAGGGGAACCTCTTTTTTTTGGTGAAGTTTTTAGAATTCATTCTCGCAATTGGATTATTACACCTCCTTATACTATTTATTCTTCTAGTTGGGTTAGTTCTCATATTGATGATGCAGAATCTTCTTTGAGTACTCACACTACACCCGATCAAGCACTAGATATGGATATCACAACTCTCTTGGGTGAGGCTCATGCAAAGGAGAGAGCTACTACTGCTGCTCCTTTGATGAAATCAGTAACAAAGAAAAATCAAAAGAATCCCAAAGTAGAAGAGAGTACTCAAGAAATTGAAGAGAGTGAACACCTGCAACTAAAGCGAGGCAGAATTAGGAAGGGGCTCCCTACTCTTGAAACTCCTACATATCCAATTCCTACACTTCCGGTAGTACTAGTGGAGTCTGTCCACTCTACAGATTCCTCAATTTGCCACATTGATCCTCCATTGGTTGAGGTCCCAACAAAATCATTATGCGTAAACAATCCCAAGCAATCTACACCAAAATAATATTGAATCTTCCAACACACTACATGAAAGAAGTCAATTTTTTCCCCTTGGTTAATACCTATACAAAGATTCATCACAATAACACATCCAAAATTGATTCCCAAAAGTTCAAACTTCAAGAAGATTTATCGTCAATAGACCAGAATAACGAAACAAAGAAGTTTAACCACAGATAAAAAGATAGAACAATATCACTGGCAAAGAGAGGAAGGAGAAACGGTAGGGGGCAAAAGAGAAGAAGAATTAGCGTAAGAAATTTTTTTGGAGGGGGAGAGAAAATCAAATTTTGAAAAAAACAAAATCAAAATAAACTAATTTGATAACTCCCCAATATCTTCTCAACCCCCAATATCCCACTACATTTTAACCACCTCACTACTAAAACTTTTGGTTCCATCGAAACACTGACATAACGCCATGCAAAAATATCACCTACACTCGCGCAGGGATTCGAACACAGGACCTGTTAGAATTAAGTGACCCGAATCCTTATTAAACTCCATCTATTTTATATTGATTAGGATAAGGTGTTTTAATCTTACTAGAATATGGCTTTACAAGCCTATAAATAGACATAGTCTATTCCTCTTGTAATCATTCAAATTCGACATAGTAAATTTTCTTCTCCTCTGCCCGTGGTTTTTTCCCGAAAGGGTTTCCACGTAAAATATGTGTCTGTTCTTTATTTTTTTCTTTTCTTTGCGATATATTGTCATTACCTATATTATATTTTCACAAATTAGTATCCGAGCTTCTGGGTTTTTCCATCTCGATCACGGTAATGGCATCTTTGAAGTATGAAATTTCGCTGTTAGATCACAACACCAGATTTGCGTTGTAGAAAATTAAGATGCAAGTAGTTCTTGCACAGATGGATCTAGAGGAAGCCCTGCTAGGGATAGATAATATGCCTTCAACATTAACGGATGAAGAAAAGAAGCATAAGGAATGAAAGGCGTTAACACAATTACATCTACATTATGAAATTTTGCAAGATGTGATGAAGGATGAAATTTTGCAAGATGTGATGAAGGAGAAGACCGTCGCTGGATTATGGAAAATGCTGGAACAAATATACATGTCAAAAACTCTAACCAGCAAACTGCATATGAAGCAACGTCTTTATGCTCATTGTTTGGTGGAAGGGGCATCTGTGTACGAACACTTAACAGTGTTTAAAGAAATTCTCTCAAACTTGGAGGCCATGGAGGTTCAGTATGATAAGGAAAATCTAGGGTTGATTCTACTTTGTTCCTTGCCCCCGTCTTATTCAACCTTTAGAGACACGATTTTATATAGCCGCGAGTCTCTCACAGTTGATGATGTTTATGATTCTTTAACCTCGTACCATAAGATGAAGCATCTTGTGGTTAAAACTGACTCTCAGGGCAAGAGTCTCATTGTTTGTGGGAGATAAGATTGGATTACTGATGGTGATCGTGGAAGGACATAAGAATAGAATCCTCGCGGTAAATCTAAAGGTAGATCAAAGTCTTCAAACAGAGGTAAAACTTGTAACTTCTACAAGAAGAAAGGGCACATTAAATCTGAGTGCTATAAGCTACATAATAAGATCAAAAGGGAGGCTGCGAATCAAAAGGGAAAACAACCAGAAAATTCCGATGAAGCTTATGTTGTAGAAGACTACAGCAATGGTTAACTTCTAGTTACTTCGGTCATCAATTCTAAAGTGAGCGAGGAATGGATCCTTGATTCAGGTTGCACTTTCCACATGAGTCCTAATAGAGATTGGTTTACCAATTATGAAACAGTGCCTGAGGGTGTTGTTTTGATGGGAAATAATGCTTCGTGTAAAATCGCAGGTGTTGGAATGATTAAAGTTAAGATGTTTGATAGAGTTGTTAGAACACTTAGTGACATACGACATGTTCCAGAATTGAAGAGAAATTTAATTTTGTTAAGTACTCTTATTTCAAAAGGTCACAAATACACAGCTAAAAGTGGGGTTTTGAAGATTTCTAAAGGTTCCCTCGTTGTGATGAAAGGGCAAAGAAAGAATGCCAAGTTATATGTTCTGCAAGGTTCTACTATTACAGGTGATGCAACTATCACTTCCTCTTCCTTTTCAGATGATGATATTACTAAACTTTGGCATATGCGCCTAGGGCATATGAGTGAGAATGGTATGGCAGAATTGAGCAAAAAAGGACTTCTTGATGGGCAAAGAATTTGCAAACTGAAGCTCTGTAAGTACTGCGTTTTTAGGAAACAAAAGAGAGTTCGATTCACCAGAGAAATCCATAACATGAAGGGAACGTTGGAGTATATTCATTTTGATTTGTGGGGGCCATCCAGAGTGCCTTCGAGAGGTGGAGCTAATTATATGCTAACTTTTATTGATGATTTTTTTAGAAAAGTTTGGGCGTTCTTCTTGAAGCAGAAAAGTGATGTGTTTTTCGCATTTAAGTCTTGGAAAACTCTGATTGAAAAATAGACAGGAAAACAAATAAAACACCTCTGCACAGACAATGGCTTGGAGTTCTGTTCTGATGAGTTTAATAAACTGTGCAAGTTAGAAGGGATCGTGAGACACTTGATAGTTCGTCATACTCTACAGCAAAATGTCGTTGCAGAACGAATGAATAGAACGATAATGGAGAAGGTTCGATGTATGTTGTCAAATGCCAACTTACCAAAGTCATTTTGGGCCGAAGCAGCCTCTACTGCATGTTTTTTGATTAATTGATCTCCATCCATTGCGATTTAGAAAAAGACTCCACAAAAGGTATAGTCTGGTAACCCTGCTGACTATTCTGATTTAAAGATTTTTGGGTGTCCTGCGAATGCTCATGTTGATAATGGAAAATTGGAACCGAGATCCATTAAATGTACTTTTCTTAGTTATAAAGCTGGTGTAAAAGGGTATAGGTTATGGTGTCCTGAAAATAGAAAAGTTGTGATTAGTAGAGATGTTGTTTTTGATGAAACTGCTATTCTACCTAACTTATCTCTTAAAGACTCTTCCAATAAAGAAAATCAAAAAACAGGTGGAGTATCAGATTAATATAGAATCTACAACAGAGTCGACTTCTCAAGCCAATACAAAAATTGAGAATAGAGTTGTTTCTTCACCACAATACTCTATAGCTAAAAACAGAACTAGAAGGGAAATTAAACCTCTAAAGAAGTATGTCGCGACTGATCTAGTTGCTTATGCTTTAAATGTGGCTGAAGATATAGATACAAATCAAGAGCCATCTAATTATTCTGAGGTGGTTAGCCGTGAAGACTCAGAAAAGTGGATGTTTGCTATGTAAGAGGAGATGGAATCACTCCAAAAAAACAAAATATGGGATCTTGTAAAACTTCCTAAAGGTAAAAAGGTTGTTTATTGTAAATGGGTGTATGAAAGGAAAGAAGGGACTTCAGGAGTTGAAGAACCCAGATATAAAGCAAGGCTTGTTGCAAAGGGTTATAGTCAAATTCCAATAGTGGACTTCACAGATGTGTTCTCCCTAGTTGTGAAGCATAGTTCGATTCGAGTTTTGCTTGGTATTGTGGCCATGCATGATTTGGAGCTTGAGCAGTTAGATGTTAAAACTGCATTTTTGCATAGAGAACTTGAGGAGGATATTTACATACAACAACTAGAGGGTTTTACATTCTTAGAAAAAGATGACTATGTTTGCTTACAGAAAAAGTCCCTTTACGGTTTGAAACAGTTACCAAGACAGTGGTACAAGAGGTTTGATTCCTTTATGACTTCTCATGATTTCAAAAGAAGTAGCTTTGACAATTATGTTTACTATAAGAAAAACAATGATAGTTCTTTTTTATATCTACTCCTTTATGTTGATGATATGTTGATAGTAGCAAAAGATAAAGGAGAGATAAGAAAGGTCAAAGCCCAACTAAGTGAAGAATTTGAGATGAAAGATTTGGGACCAGCAAAGAAGATGCTTGGTATGGAAATTCTTAGAGATAGAAAAGCAAGTAAATTGTACCTAAGTCAGAAAGGGTACATTGAAAAAGTTCTTTGCAGGTTCAATATGCAAAATGCTAAGCCTGTTAGTACTCCTTTAGCAGCTCATTTTAGACTTTCACCAGCTTTGTCTCTACAATCAGACAATGAGATTGAGCACATGTCACATGTTCCATACTCTAGTGCAGTGGGATCTCTCATGTATGCTATGGTTTGTTCACATCCAGATTTATCATATGCAGTTGTACAGTTAGCAGATACATGGCAAATCTCGGTAAAGAACACTGGAAAATAGTTTAGTGGATTTTAAGATACTTACGAGGTACTACTGATGTTTGCTTACAGTTTGGAAGAACTAGAGATGAAGTCATTGGGTATGTTGATGCTAATTTTGCTGGAGACCTTGATAGAAGAAGATCTCTCACAAGTTATGTCTTTACAATTGGAGGTTGTGCAATTAGTTGGAAAGCCACTTTGCAAACTACAGTCGCTTTGTCTACCACCAAAGCTGAGTACATGGCGATTACTGAGGCTTGTAAAGAAGCTATTTGGTTGAAGGAACTATTTAGTGAAGTCAATGAAGACCTTCAAATTAGTACAGTATTTGTGATAGTCAGAGTGTCATCTTCCTTACAAAAGATCAAATGTTTCATGAGAGTCGGTATCATTTTGTTCGTGATATTATTGCTCGTGGTGATATTGTTGTGAGCAAAATTAGTACTCATGAAAATCCTGCAGATATGATGACTAAGTCACTTCCTATAATTAAATTTGAGCATTACTTAGACTTGGTTTGTGTTCATTATTGAAGTTAAACCCTTAAGGGGTTTTATGAAAGAGGTGGAGAACTTGTTCGTTGAGAGTTCACGATGAAGAACTTGTTCATTGAGAATTCGTGTCAAAGTGAAGATTATTAAAATTAAGTGACTCGAATCCTTATTTAAATAAAATACAATGGTAAAATAAAGTAAAAGTAAAATCCATATTAAACTCCATCTATTTTATATTGATTAGGATAAGGTGTTTGAAGGTACACTTCTTTTATTTTATTTTACAATAAGGTTTTTTAAACCTTATTAAACTCCATCTATTTTATATTGATTAGGATAAGGTGTTTCAATCTTACTAGAATATGGCTTTACAAGCCTATAAATAGACATAGTCTATTCCTCTTGTAATCATTCGAATTCGACATAGTGAATTTTCATCTCCTCTGCTCGTGGTTTTTTCCCGAAAGGGTTTCCACGTAAAATCTGTGTGTTCTTTATTTTTTTCTTTTCTTTGAGATATATTGTCATTACCTTTATTATATTTTCACAAGACCACCATCACACAGACCCCCTTTTTATTTGAACCAGTAGGCTCATTCTTATATGGATTTACAGATAATTTAAAAAAAGCCCACTACTCAAAAGTAAGGCTTAAATCAGAAAAATTAACAAATTTTACCAAAGATAGAGCTTAAACTTAGGACCTCACACACACACCCAGAACACTTGACCACTGAAGCAGGCATATATTTGTGTCAAATTTTATAGGAGCAAAAATAAATTATTTAGGGTGTTACACTTCTCCTTTTCTATATCAAACTATACCTGCATACTTACCCATCCACATTCTGTTCCAATAGAACATCATACATTTTCTCATAACATGTATATCATTTTTACTATGCTTCTTACACTTACCAATTAATAGAGGTATCATTGTCATTTATATATACTTCTCTTTGAACAATACCCATGCAATAGTCAAGTTAGAGACTCACCTGATACTCACCCACTATAAATTGAAACTCCAAACTCAGACATCCTTCTCAAACTAGCAACAACAATTGCTTAAAGAATATAGGATTACCAAATAAACACTCATTTACACACAAATTACTATAATCTTAATTACTAATAACCCATATTTAAAGCCTTGCACTTACAAATTACTATTTATTTACCTCTTATAGACTTACTCTTTTAGAACTTAACATGTAGAGTTGTAATACTTACCCGGAGATGGAATGACTACTGATTAAACTAAGAGCCTTAGCTTCCAGCTTAAGGAGGAAGAGATACAATTAAATTTAAAAAAAAGAGTTGGAGAGTAACATTAAAGGAAGAAGAAAAACTCCCTTATAAACCCTTTTAACACACGCACACACACAAACACATATTTGACCCATTTCTTCCTAGTGGAACTTAACAAGGGTCACAAATTTCACAATTTTTCCTTTTTAATGGTCTACAGTTTTTGAGAGAAACATAAATAAGAACCTTGCATGATAGATATCAGACCAGTCTATCCAATTGGTTTCTAATCAGGTCACTTTACAACCCAACCAACACATTACTAAGACAAACAGGGCATACTATACATTTGGCTATAACTCATACCATAATTATCTTTTCATGTAACAAAACCTTTCTCTTTAAATAGTAGAATAGTCTGAAATAGTATCTTCACTTACTTACATGGCGGTTACTATACGCTCAAACATATACGCTAAAAGAAATAATAGGGTGGATTACACTTCACTAAAGAAATTATTTCACTACTACACGCCTTAACCTTAGATCCGCTAGACTTGGGATGTGACAACTCTCCTCTGCTTAACAAAATTTCACCTCGAAATTTTCTAACTTGGAAAAAATCCACTATACAATTGAAAACTAATCATTCGCGCCATACGCATACCATTAATTGGCGAACTATCCTTCTTACTCATAGCATCTTCTTATCAAAGAAATACACTTTAAATATTCCTTACTAGGAAGAATGTCATAATTCTACTTAATTGGCAAATTTAGAATTTGGTGGTTACTCTCATAAATTCAAACACTACATAACTTACCTTATTGATGGATGTCCAATTTATATTAGAGAGCCTAAACAATTACCAAAAAATAAACTTCTTGTGCATATTTGTTTCTTTATAAAACAAGTACTCAAATACCCATTCAAACATATTCGCTAAAACAATGGGAACCCTAACTTCTTTTCCATTTAATCTTTCTGCTTCCTTCGATCTCAGTCTTCACATTTCTCAGAGGTAAAATTTACTCTTATTCTTTTCTTTTTCTTTCACACGAAAATGGTCAGAACAACCACTAGAACGAGGGTCCGAGGCCTAGTAAACTAAAATGTCAACCCTAGAAGTTCTTTCTCCTAAAGACCTCAAAGTCCCAATGATACTCTATCGCGCGTGGAGACTCCTTTGTAAGAATGTAACACCACCTAGGATGAAATACACCAATATTTAGGAACTAAGGGTATTCTTCACCCAAAATTTTCTTACAATTTTAAACGGCCACATAGGTATTGTTAGAGTGATAATACCCTAGGATTTATTCTTCCCATAATTTTATTGGAGGCCAATTTTCATCTACCGCTTCACCTTTCCTTTTGTGCGGTATTAAATGAGTATGGTATTGCCTTGGATAGCAATTAGCCATATCCTGGTGGACTTTTTTAGCCTACTTCATAGATTGTTTCTTGCGTAATGAACCACCACTTCTAGGTGTATTCTAAAAATTTTATCAGTTGGAGATAAAAAGACAAAGGGATTGTTGCTGGAAATGCCTATTTCAGCGTACACTAGGGTTGCGACCCTATCATTCAAAATAGTATTTCGTACCTGCACTTAAGGAAGGAAAAATTTGTAAGTGTCATCAGTAGGCTTGAAAATAGATTTGGCTTTCCCACACGTTGCTCCCTTCCTCAGGAGTCTATTTGTGCTCACTATCATCTAGTTAATACTTAAGTTGCCTTAAAGCTATATAAACGGTTGAAAAGGGGACGTACACTTGAGCTGGTGGAAATGGTTACAATTAGAAATGCATTCCAATATTGTTTACAGAATCTAAGCCCCAATGATTGTCAGGTAACTAACCCTATCAGTTGGTGAGATGATTACAATGTGCCTTCAGCATCAACGGCCTGAACTCACAATGCCACTAAAAATTAGGCACAAATTTTGACTGGGTGTATAGGGGAACCTCTTTTCTTTTGCTATGAAGTTTTTAGAATTCATTCTCGCAATTGGATTATCGCACCTCTTTGTACTCTTTCTTCTTCTAGTCGGGTTAGTTCTCATATTGATGTATAATCTTCTTTGAGTTCTCACACTACACTCGATAAAACACTAAATATGGATATCACAACTCTCTTGGGTGAGGCTCATGCAAAGGAGGGAGCTACTACTGCTGCTCCATTGACGAAATCAGCAGTAAAGAAAAATAAAAAAATCCCAAAGTAGAAGAGAGGACGCAAGAAATTGAAAATAGTGAACACCCACAACTAAAGCGAGGCAGACTTAGGAATGAGCTCCCTACTCTTGAAACTCTTACCTCTATAATTCCTATAGTTCCTGTAGTACCAACGGAGTCTGTCCACTCTACAGATTCTTCAATTTTCCCCACTAATCCTCCATTGGTTGTGGTCCCAACAAAAACATTATACCCAGAGCAGCTAGTGGTTCCTATAAGTTCTTAGCCCTAGCAGGCCTTTCTATAGAAAGAAATGAGTTTTGCCCATGGCGTGACTTATTGAAATCTAGATTATCTCCTATTTTGATGAGCTCTAACTTCCAAAGTCAAAATAATATGATACCACCTTAGATGAAAGAGTCTCTCTACTCTTATCTTTCTTCCAATCCAGAATTGTCTCCTCTTTCATTGATGTGAAGTCTTCAGAAGCTCTATATATGGAGTATAGGCTGTAGAGTGGGCTCCTCTAAGAAACTAGTAATTTTCATAATGCTAAGGTTTTGAGATTAGAGAAGGCATTCGAAGCTAGTGAACAAACTATAGTTAAACTACGCCAATCTAGCTAGATATAGGAACAAGATTGAATATATAGATTTTTGTGTCATGACATGGAAACTGAGTTCCAACACGCACAGACTAAATGCACCTAGCTTGAAAGGGAAGTTAAGTCATTAAAGAAGAGCGAATCCTCTTTAAATGAGAAACTTAAGGCTAAGAAGCTCCACCACAAAGTTGAGTTGGATCGTTTATACCAATCCAATGAGGAAGCCATTAAAAAAATATTAGGGAGGCACCACAAAGAACTTTACTAAGGCCCAACTTGAGTTAAGGTCTAACCTAGTTCTTCATACTCAAGTGATTGTTGGCCCACTGAATCTAAGTTAGGTAGACTTTAATACTATTCTCAAATGGCAGATACCATATACTCAAATTTTTGCACTATATATAATGCAGACAAATTTAAATAAACAATTTCTTATGTCTTTCATGACTATGAATATGCCCATATTTGGAACTAACAAATTTCCATGGCAAATACCCTTTATGAACATGCAGAAGCCCACTTCTTTTCAAGAACTTCCCTAAAAGCTTATTCAATTATATCACGGATCTAAATCAACCAAATTGGCTTCAGATGTATCATAACCTTATCATAGTAGTATCTATCACAAAACTAATAGAATTTATCCAAAACTTACCATATGGGTGGATAATCATATTCTACTTTACAAACTTCGCAGAGTATGACATAATGGCCAAACAGAATACGTCACAAGGGTAACATACATTATTCACATGTTTATTATCCTAACGAACTTTCACAGAAGGTGCCATTCGTTTTTCCTTCATAGACTTATACATAAGTTTCATGTATCGTGATCTGTCATTCTAGTTTTCATCTTACTCGAGGCTACACCATGAGTGTTTTCATATAATAAGTTCCCATGGGTCTCAACATCATCATCTTACACTTGTTTTAATATAGTAATTTGTCAGTCTGGTTAGACATATAACTATCTTACTAAAGGTATGATAGATGGACATTTACACAACTTTCATTTACCCAAATTCGTTCACACATCTGATTGATTTGTACCTTTTCTATATCAAACTATACATGCATACTTACCCATTCACAGTCTATTCCAACAAAACTTCATACATTTTCTCATAACATGTTTATCATTTTTACTATGTTTTTTCCACTTACTGATTAATAGAGAGACCATCGTCATTTAGATATACTTCTATTAGAACAGTACACATGCAAGAGTCAGGTTAGAGACTCACCTAATACTCACCCACAATAAATCAAAACTCCAAACTCAGACATCCTTCTCAAACCAACAACAACAACTACTTGTAGAATAAGGGCTATTTTTTTCCTTGAATCTTTCCCATTTAATTCCAGCCATAATTTGAGTTCTTGAACCCTCCTAATCAGCTATTAAACCCATGTCAATTAGGGGAAAATGTTCTTGATCGTTTGGGCATTCGAAACTCACAAATCGGGAAGTGTAAGTGCAATTAAACATAAAATTAATTGTTGTTTCGACATAGTTGTAGGGTAAAGGATATGGATTGATTAAATGAAGGAATTTAATCATTATTAGCTATTTATTTTCCAATATATTATTGAATTAGGTGCTGACTCAAACACCCCGAATCAATCGTAAAGCCGAAGAACGATTGTACGTACAGTTTACATTGATACATGGTAAGGAATCAAACTAGTTTGAATTCATAAAATAGTTATTAATTTGACGATTGGTTTGAACCCATAAGTGGGTAATTCAGAGTTGGTTAAATGGTAAATTGATTGAATTTATACTGAATTTTGGTTTAGGATCATATAAAGGTTTATTAAGGAAAATTGAAAGATTCACTAGTGTTGGGAGAAAGTGAAAAATAAGGTGTGGGTCCTAAACTTGTAAAATTTGTTTGATAATGATAAATGTCATGTTATATTTGATAAATTAGCTTGTTTATTGGTTTAACTTAATAGCCAAGATTTTAATTTTGTGAGTGGTCGAACCAGGTGCGTTTCAAGCCTTAAAATATTGTTGTGTTGGCAAAATTGATAGTTTGAGTATATGAATGTGTAATTGAGATTGTTATGCATAAGTATATTATGTGATATGAGAATGTTTGATTGAATGGTATGAAATATTAAGATATAGGTTTATGCATGATTTAAATGCATGAAATATTACTATGGTATATGTACGTGAGATTGCTATTGGTGCACAGTGAAATTCGTAAAGTATGTGAATTGAATGATATTGATAGATACCATCCTATTGGTAATTTGAAAATTGGAACACTGCTTCCTTTTACTGAAAGTATGTGATTATTGAGGACATGTTGAACATGTCGAATAAATGTGAAAAGCATTGAAATATGATTATGTATGAATTTATATGACATATTGCATGTGCATTGAGATGGGATTTTGTGTTTGACAGAGAAGTTCTGTGGAGTACCGACGGCATATTAAGTCCGCATATATTTGTAGTCAGTGCACTGAGTACCGAGGGGATTGGCAATTATATTGCATTATTTATTAGGCAGTTTCACTGCATTATTGATTATTGGTGGTTTTACCACATTGAGCTTTGCTCACATACATTGGAGTTTAGCACACAGGTTCTGGGGAACCCGTGATGTGTACCGGATGGTATGGGTAGGATCTCACATGTGCATTTTTCATGAACATGTGCATTTGAAATTATTATTGATAACGTTTGATAGTGCTATTGGTATTTGGGGTTTTTATGCATACGTGACATGCATATTTGTTATAGTGGAAACACAAAAATTTATATACTTTTTCATGCCCTTTTTGGCTTAAAATCATGCTATTCTGATTAAATTCTTGTCGAAAAATAATTAAATATTATAAAATAATTAAATTGTGTTAAAAAAATGAACATGATGAATTTTAATTAATTTTATAGTTAATTTTGATTAATTTTAGTTATTTTTGACAGAATTGCACAATCGGCGAAAAATGGCTCGGCGGACACTGCGAGAGGAACAAAATCGAGAAGCGATTTGGAGTATCGAGGCGGACTAATTTCCAGCCCAATACGGTCCAGAAATGTGTATTAATTAATAATTAAATTAATTTTAATTTATTTCCTATTTAATTTAGGTTAAATAAATTAATTTTAATTAAATCTGGAGAAAAGGCCTAGTGAACCGCACCAGTTGAACCGAATGGAGTGAGCCAAACCAGCCACTAATTGGGCTGATCAGAACCGTCCATAGGCTGACCCAAATCAGCAGTTTAGCTGATTAAAAATGCTTGCAAAAAGGCCATTGAAGAACCTCCAATTTGCACTCAAACCCCACCTTTATTTTAGGCTTTGTAGATTTGCCCCAGCCTATTTTTAGCAAGGTTGAAAGCTTCAACCTTGCCATGTGTGTGGCCGGCCATAGGGGGGCTCTTTGACTGATGGGATTTGCTATTTTTAGCAGCCACAATCAGCTATAAAAGCCACCCCTTGCTAATCATTTTTCACATCCCTCATTCACTCTCATTCTCTCATTCATTCCTCCCCTTTCCACTCTCTTTTCTCTCCATTTTCCACTTTATTTCCTATAGTTCTTGTGTTGATTTCTCCTCTTGGAAAAGAGCTATTTTCCCAGCCATTTTTGGGCAGCAAGCAAGTGTTCGTAGAAGCCTTGACCGGCGAGGACAACGGAGACAAAGAACGGAGCAATTAGCCAAGCCACGGAGAAACACCGGATTTGCCTTCTTGTTCCTTATCTTTTTAATTTCTATTGTTTTTATGATGAACATGTCTATGAATATTATTGTTGTTGAAATGGTTATTTTAAACAAATTAGCTTGAATTTAATTCGTGTTGGGTTGATTATACTTTGCCTACTTGAATTATTAAAATAGTGTTTATGCTGTTATAGGCCTCAGCAAAATGCTTGATTAAGTAAAATCATGTTTAGGTTATCTGGCATTAAAATTGTTTAGATAACTAAAGAATTAATTGTTTAAATGGATTGAAATTGCAATTAATGGACTCAGTACTTAATCAGTGCATGTTTAATTCTTCTAAGGTAGTTGAAAATTAAATTAGCATTGTATTTGGCGATACATATGCCTTGCATAACTTGCAAGATTGCTGTGATTAAATTGTTTCAATGTATGGCTACTTTGTTACTTCACATAATCTTTTACATGTTTATTAAGTTGAATTAATCGGTTGAATCGACATAGGAATATACGAGAGATAATTTAATTCAATAAATATGTATGTGCGATAACATGTTGACCTTATTAAATCTGTTTAATCTGTTGAATTGGCATAGGGATATGTTCAAGAGATGATTGGAATTTTAATTAGTAAATATGTTCATAAGTTAGCAAATTACTGGGTTGCCGTGAATTTATTCATAACAGCATAAGCATGAATCTAATAATTCTAAGTTAAAAAGGTATAATTAATCCAACACAATTATATCATCTTGATTAAACCTTTTTGAAATTGTGCACTAGAAATCTTTTATTTTATTTAAATTGTTTACTTAGTTTTAACCTTAGTTTATAAATCACTCATTTCAAACCAAAATTATTTTTATCTCACCAAAGTGTTTTAATTAATTTCATAAATATTGCTTTTTACAGTCCCTGTGGGTACGATAACTCGACATTTACTTGTCACTTTATTACTTGTTACGATTGTGTACACTTGCACATTTCCACCGTTCCATATAGATACACGGTTTTTTTATAAATATGTTGAAATGGGCTATGCATGATATATGGCTAAATTAATAATTTGACTAGTAATAGTACATTTTCCCTTCTAAGAAGATAACAAAATGATTTTTCGAAGGCAATGCCAATAGTTGGGTTTTTTTTTTTTTTTTTAAATTCACCTAATTCTCTAATTCGACCTAAACATGGTTGGTTGGACTAAGTAAATGAACGTTTTTCCAAAGCTAACAATATAAACTACGGTTTTATAAAAGGGAGTACTTGAAGGTTTTTAAATATCGTTAGGGTAGGTTCTTGACACTAAGATGTCCAATGTGGCCTTCTCGATTCGTCCATAATGTTTAGGTCGGGTTTAGGAGGTTACACTTCGATTCATTGATCAATTTCTTTTATTTCACTTTACCTATTGTTAGTTTTCTTCTTTTGCCAGTATTGCACCATTGTGGCTTGGGGAACACGACACTTCTCGGTTCAATCCATTTGACTACAACAATCAATACAGTTTAAGTTTTCTTTTCCTTTATTTATTATTACTGTTTTTCTTATTTCCATTTTGAAGTTTTCAATTTACGTATTGACCGCTTTCCATTGGATATTGAGTTTCTTTTTATTGACTTCAAGTGCAAAAATTAAAAGAGTGCCCCCGAGAATGCATAAACGATCTCGTTCCCACACCGCCTCGGTTTCGTCATCGAAATACGATGGTGTTAAATTTGCACAACAAGAGGCTGCGGATTTTTATCAAACAATTCAGGGACGTACGTTCATCCCTGAACATGATTTTGATCCAGCCTCCTCGTTTAATGATGAGATGTATGACGATGTACACTTTCATCGTTGGGACAATTTTTGCTTGCTTCCCAAGCAAGCTGCCATTGTAACTGTAATGTTAGACTTGATTTTTAATGCTTATACTATAATATTGTATAGCATTAAAAATTAAATTTTTATATGAAATAAATTATGTAATTTATTATAGAACAATAAATTGAATTTGGTTTCTCGTCCATAAATTATTGAGTTAAATTTTTTACCCAAATCTAATATTGGTGCTTAATGCACATTTCCAAATTACGGAGAAAATTTCAAAATTTGGTCTGCCAATTAAAACAATATTATATGCTGCTGCTTTAGCTAGGAAAGTTAATTTGTCAAGATTTATATACTTATTGCTCCTCCTTTGGCTCTTTCACCTTGGTTCTTTCCTGTGAACAGAATTTAAGACAGAAATTCTAACACTACTATTGGGACTGGATATCAGGATTATGATTTTTATATGTATATATATTTAAAGATATTTTAAAGAAGTATACTATAATGTATGTATGGAAAATAATTTCCATTGCAAAAATTTTATGGAAAATGAAAAGCTAAGTGTAACCATCTTCAAATCCATCCAATTTAGGCATCAGCCAATAAAATGATTTGTTGACAAGTATAATCTAAAGCCCCTTTGATCTTCATCAACAAATAGCTGCCATAAGATATTTAAGAAAAATAAACTAAAAGTGAACCAAACCTGCAGGAACCTCCCACATAGATGCTTCTGAATGATAAATATATTACAAAATTTGGGTAAATGATAAAATACAATTTTATCAGCTCAATGGTAAGTCTTCAGTCCATCATAAATTTTCATAGTGAAAGACCAATATTTTAAATTACTTATTCCTAAGATCTCTATATATTGGTTTTCCCACTTGAAGTTTTCTGCACTAAAACATCAAAACAGAAGTCACTTAAAGAAGATAAAAATGAAGAAGCAAGTAATTTGTTCGACTGTCTTTCCTCTCCTTTGCATTCTTCTTCTTTTTCTTGGTGTTGAAGCACAGACGTGCAGCCCTAGTGGCAAGATCAAAGGGAAAACCCCTCCACTAGGGCAATGCAACCAGGAAAATGATTCTGATTGTTGCAAGGATGGCAAGTGGTACACGACATACAAATGTTCACCCCCTGTATCAAGCCAAATGAAAGCAACACTGACGCTTAACAGCTTTGAGCGAGATGGAGACGGTGGTGCACCATCTGAATGTGACAACTAGTACCACTCCGATGACGACCCTGTGGTGGCACTTTCTACAGGGTGGTATAACAACAGGAAGAGGTGTTTGAATTATATCAACATCCATGGCAATGGAAAATCTATAAGGGCTAAAGATTTCTTGTGCGTCTTAGTTTACATTTATGTTACTATTAATGTAAAATTTATATATATAAATATTATGTATTTTGAGCTGTAAATTATGTTTTAAATCTTCATTATTTGCTCTATCCTTACTTCTTACTTGGAGAAATTCTTAGTTAATTCTTGAAATCAAATGAGTGTTGGATTTGGTACGCATTCAATAGGGGTATAAAAAAGGCACTTGTGCTTACAAGTTATTTGAAAGAAATTCGAAATCGATTCAAGCGTGAGCAGCTTGAGTTATCAAGTGAGCCTTGCTTGAGTACCTTATTACTTGATTTGAGCAGCTCGCGAGCTTGATTGAGCTTTTTATTAATAATACATTTTCAATATTTTTAATATTATATTACAATGTTGTATACAAAACGGGTTCAAACTCAAGCTCGAATATGTAAATGCTTTATCTAACCAAGCTGAAATAGTTTGATTTTACCACAAGCTGAGTTGGAGCTTCTAGAATAGTATTCGACCAAATTGGAGACATATTTCAAGAAATGAATTTTGAGTAGAGCTCGAGCTTGATGAATCTCAATAATCATGGAGCATATATCCATAAATCAAATGGCATATGGGTATAAAGTTCATTGTCTTTTTAATTGCTTCTCTTCCATGTTTTCATAGGTCATGACTTGCGGGTAATATTCATCAATCTTCTCATCCTACATAAACTAGGAAACATGTTTCTGGTAAGAACGAACACTGCTAGCTCATGGTTGCCTTAATTTATCAAAAAATTTACCTTACACGGATTTATTCATCAGGGCTGGACATAGATATGCTTTTCTTTCTCAAGATTTTCATATATTTGAAAAGTCTTTGGAAGATTATATCTTAGTATTTCTGTTAACACATGTACGTTTTATGTAAGATCTTAAAGAAAAACGATAAGTGGAGTTTTTGTTTCACCAACATAGGGTTTTGGGCGAAGGGATTAAGTCCCAGATGTTCATGGATCGGCCTGCTTTCAAAAAAAAACATGTGTGCCGACAAGCAGTCTCGATGATAATTCAAGAAAGCAATCGAATCAAATATTGAAAGCTGCTATGACCATCAACAAAGAATTTTTTTCTTCCTATTTCATAAAGACCGGCAAGAATCAACTAAGGAGAGAATTTACAAATGTGGAGGTTGAACTCTAAATAAACTAAAATCAGCAATCAATCTAAGTATCTAGTTTGTTACTAGTCAAAGCTCTTCGTTGAACAACTAAAACTACTCTAAATATTGTCCTCCCTTTGCTTCTTTTGTGCCTTTGCGGCCAAATTTGGAAAGTTACAAACAATAGAAACAAATTTAACAATATTAGCAACTAAGTTGTTGTAGTATAGTGGTAAGTATTCCCGCCTGTCACGCGAGTGACTCGGGTTCAATCCTCGGCAACGGCGATCATTTCTTCACTTTTTTCAATCTTTCTAGCTTTTGTCAGTAATGCAATCAGGTAATCTACTTCCCTAAATGCCTTATTTGGAGCCTTTTGGGACAGTGGAAAGCAAGATTGTTAAAACTGCGGCACTCATGCTTAATGTAGAGTTTTACTTTTACAATTAATGTAAAAGTTACATATATATATATCTTATATTATGTATTTTGATTCGTAAATTGTGTTATAAATCTTTATCGTTAGCTCTATTCTTACTTCTTATTTGGAGAAATTCTTAGTACTCAAATTTAGATAAGTGTTGGATTTGGTTTGTTTGATAAAGATGTCAATGATGTACGTGTGCTAGAAAGTTGCTTGAGTTAAATTCGGAAAGAAAATTCAACTTCGATTAAGGCATTGTCGAGCCAAGCTCAAGCTTGAGCAGCTTGAATTATTAAATGAACTAGGTTTTTTTAGGGTTAAGATATCTAAAAGGTCCCTGTATTATAGTGTCTGGATCAATTTAGCCCCTCTATTATTAAATAAGTTAGTTTGGCCCATATAGAATTAAAAAGAATCAAATAAGATCAAATTGCACCAAAGTTAACAGTCGTGGTGTAAAAAATGTCTTAAATTTTTTTTCAATTCTAAACAAAATATTTCATTTACAAAACCATAAAAACTTTAAAAATAACAACTCTATTAAATAGCGAATGGTAGCTTTCAAACAATAAAGGTTAACTATTTTGCAATTTGGCCTTATATTATTCTTTTTAACAAAACATAGACTAAATTAATCCATTTAATAATAGAGGAACAAATTTCATCCGAACGACCTCTTAGGTACATTCACTATTTCTTTAGTCAAGATTTTTTTCTATATTGTTTCTATTAAATCTATATAGTACCATGTATATATTGTTAAACCAAGCTCAAGATTAAGTAGCTTGAGTTATCAAGCGAGCTAAGTTTGAGTATCTTAATACTCGTTTTGAACAGCTAGAGAGCTTAATCAAATTTTTAATTGATAATAGTATTTTTAATTTTACATTACTACTTTATCTTTAATACACTTAGAAACTCAAATTTCAAATTTTTTTTTAGTGAAGTATACAAGTTTTGTATATGGAATGAGTTTGAATTGAAGCTAAAATATGTAAATCAGGTGAACAAGCTTACTTTTAATAGAGCTAAAGCTTCTCATTGTTTGAGTACAGCCCTAGTGTTTTACTCTTGTATATTCAATATTTCTTTTTGTTTTTTTTCATGAATTTTGAGGATCCTTATAGGATCATCATATGTATCAACATAGTCCATAATTATTGTTTGTAATCAAATGGTCAAGTTTCAACTCACTAAATTACAGTTAAATAGGAAAGTTCAAATCTTACTTGGAGTATGCCATAGGGGTGGTGACAACTTTATTCACAGAAATCTTATTCTTAGAGTAGGGTTTACCACCCTTTGCTATTAACTTGGGTTTGTTAGGCCTCGTCGTGTATCGGGCCAATCATATGTGCTATCTGATCTTTAAATTAACTTATATAATTTATTCAAACCTAATAAATATATTATCATATGTACAAAATATTTTTTATTCTTTTTAATTAAAATAAATTAAATATATTATTTTCTGAACCCAATTCTAATTTCATTGAAATTATGACAACTTTATCGTACTAAAATCTATGAGCAAATCAATTTAATTAACTTGTTTTTATGGAACTATGATGAGTTAATTAATTTAATTTTTACTTCGAACTTCAATTATTTAATTTCTTATAAACAAGGCACTTGTGCTCACAAGTTATTCGAAAGAAATTCGAAATCGATTTAAGAGTGAGCAGCTTGAGTTATCAAGTGAGTCATGTTTGAGTACCTTATTACTTGATTTGAGCAGCTCGCGAGCTTGATCGAGCTTTTTATTAATAATACATTTTCAATATATTAATATTATATTACAATGTTGTATACAAAACGGGTTCAAACTCAAGCTCAAATATGTAAATACTTTATCTAACCAAGCTTAAATAGTTTGATTTTACCACGAGCCGAGTTGGAGCTTCTAGAATAGTATTCGACCAAATTGGAGCCATATTTCAAGCAATGAATTTTGAGTAGAGCTCAAGCATGATGAATCTCAACAATCACGGAGCATATATCCATAAATCAAATGGCATATGGGTATAAAGCTTATTGTCTTTTTAATTCTTTCTCTTCCATGTTTTCATAGGTCATGACTTGCGGGTAATATTCATCAATCTTCTCATCCTACGTAAACTAGGTAACATGTTTCTGGTAAGAACTAACACTGCTAGTTCATGGTTGCCTTAATTTATCAAAAAATTTACCTTACATGGATTTAGTCATCAGGGCTGGACATAGATATGCTTTTCTTTTTCAAGATTTTCATATATTTGAAAAGTCTTTGGAAGATTATATCTTAGTATTTCTATTCACACATGTACATTGTATGTAAGATCTTAAAGAAAAATGATGAGTGGAGTTTTTCTTTCACCAACACAGGGTTTTGGGTGAAGGTGTAAAAGCCCGAATATGGGCTTAGTCGGAATAGTGGTTTCGAAAGCACATATCCAAGGTTAGAGAAATTATTTTAGCATTATTTTATGTGTTATAGTATTTTTATAAGAGTGCATGAAAATTTTGGTAAATTAATCTACGCGATTGGGGGCTTAATCGCGAAAAAGGACTAAATCGCATAAAGGAAGAAAGTTGTGATTTACTATCAAATTGTGTTAAATAGCTATAGAACTAAAAATTATGTGTCTTTAAAGAGCAAATAGACCCTTATTTTAGAGGTGGCCGGCCATGGAAAGACAAAAGAATGGGAAAGTCAAAAATTAGGTGGGAAATTGGTAGCTATTTTGACTAGTTTTAAAATTAAATAAAACAAAAAGGCTATCATCTTTTTCTATCTTCTTCTTCCACTGAAACATTCAACAAACTTAGGGGTTTTGAAGCTTCAAAAATTTCATCCACTCGTCATCTCTACAAGTAAGTGATTCTCATGGCCTTTCTTGATAATTTTTGCATTTTTGGGACCCTTGTAGAATGAGCTAGCTATTGAGGGGACTATTTTGAAAAATGGTGGAATGTTTAGGGTTTTACCATGAGAGTGTTTAAGTTGTTTCCTGAAACTTATTGGAAGAAAACCAGTCTTAGTTGTTAAATAAACAACTTTTGTTAAAGGGTGTTCATGGAAAACACCTAAATTGGACTTAGTTGTAAAGTTGATAAATTGTGTAGTAATTGCATGAAATGATGGGAATTGTGGGCTGCCATAAGATTAAAAAGGGTTCGGTAGGCTTGGTTAATAAGGAAATTTGATAAAAATCAATTTCTAAGCGTAGGGGTAAAATGGTCATTTTGCTAAAGTCTAAGGGCAAAATGGTCAGTTTGCCAAATTATGAATTTTGAGTTGTCAAGATTAATACGGTCATTAAATTAGTGAATTTTATTATTATAGATCAAGAAGTATGAAACCCGAACCTAGACCAGGGAAATGCCAAGCAAATCGACTAAATCGAGAAGTCGTTCACATTTTGCATACCAAGGAAAGTTGTAGGTAAATAATGCAACTTTTCTATTATTATGAGAATTTGAGTGATGCATTGATGAGAAAATTATGTGGTAAAGCCCGGTTGAACTGTAAGAATAGATTGAATATTCTTTGCCATGATACTAGGGTCGATATGAGTGCTAGTGTAAGACCATGTCTGAGACATGGCATCGGCCTCATTATGTGTTAGTGGCAGACCATGTCTGAGACATGCCATCAACACGGATATGTGCTAGCCAGTATAGGACCATGTCTGGAACATGGTATCGGTGTTGATACGAGTGCTAGTGTAAGACAATGTTTGGGACATGGCATTGGCTTGGAGATGTGTCAGTGTAAGACCATGTCTGGGACATAGCATCGGCACGGATAGAGGAGAGACAGTATAAGACCATGTCTGGGACTAACCTAGCTATGGTTTAGTCGATTCTACGAAAAACCTAGCTTGTGTATGAGTCTAGCTATACATGCCATAATTGTAATATGATAGTATGACGACTCCTAACGATTATAAATTGTATTTTTCATATAGTAAATGGATCCTGAAGGAGCTGTGGTAGATGATGTGGAAAGTAACACGCCAGCTCCCGCTGAAGGGACCGCGCTAGTTGAGATTGGGCCCGTGACAATGAGTCTCCAGATGATGAACGTTTTGTATACGGAATATATTCGTGCTAATCCAAATACTCCACCTCCCCACCTCCTCTAATTCCTCAACCTGCCCTTATAGCTCCTCAAGGAGCAGAAATGAGTAGAAGAGAAAAACCCCAATAGACAGAATTAAAAAGCATGGGGCCAAGGAATTTCAGGCAAACAAAGATGATGACCCAGAGAGAGTAGAGTTCTGGTTAGAGAATACCCTTAGGGTATTTGATGAGCTATCATGCATGCTTGATGAGTGCATGAAGTGTGTGGTGTCATACTGCGAGATTAGGCCTATCAGTGGTAGAATACTCTCGTGTCATTTGTACAAAGAGAGAAAGTAACTTGGGATTTCTTCCTAGAGGAGTTCTGCAAAAAGTATATCAGCCAGAGGTTCACAGAATAGAAGAGGAAGGAATTTCTTAAATTAAAATAAGGCCTAATAATAGTGATGGAATATGAGCGCGAGTTTGTAAGGCTCAACAAATATGAGCGTGAGTGCATGTCTATCGAAGCCACGATGTGTAAAAGGTTTGAAGACAGTCTGAATGAGGACATTCGGTTGCTAGTTGGCATCTTAGAGTTGAAAGAGTTTGTAGTGCTTGTTGATAGAGCATGTATCTTAATACTCGTTTTAAGCAGCTCGAGAGCTTAATCAAATTTTTAATTGATAATAGTATTTTTAATTTTAGATTACTACTTTATCTTTAATACACTTAGAAACTGAATTTCAAATTTGTTTTTTAGTGAAGTATAAAAGTTTTGTATAAGGAATGAATTTGAATTGAAGCTAAAATATATAAATCAGGTGAACGAGCTTACTTTAATAGAGCTTAAATAGAGCTAAACCCTCTAAAATAGTATTTGATTGAGCAAGAGTGGAGTTTTGAACAACAAATGTTAAGTAGAGGTTCCGCTTCTCATTGTTTGAGTACAGCCCTAGTGTTTTACTCTTGTATATTCAATATTTCTTTTTGTTTTTTTCATGAATTTTGAGGATCCTTATAGGATCATCATATGTATCAACATAGTCCATAATTATTGTTTGTAATCAAATGGTCAAGTTTCAACTCACTAAGTTATAGTTAAACAGGAAAATTCAAATCCTACTTGGAGTTTACCATAGGGGTGGTGACAACATTATTCGCGGAAGTCTTATTCTTAGAGTAGGGTTTACCACCCTTTGCTATTAACTTGAGTTTGTTAGGCCTCGTCGTGCATCAGGCTAATTATATGTGTTATCTAATTTTTAAATTAACTTATATAATCTATTCAAACCTAATAAATATATTATCCTATGTCCAAAATATTATTTATTCTTTTTAATTAAAATAAATTAAATATTTATTTTCTGAACCTAATTCTAATTTCATTGAAGTTATGACAACTTTATCGTACTAAAATCTATGAGCAAATAATTAACTTATCTTTATGGAACTATGATGAGTTAATTAATTTAATTTTTACTTCGAACTTCATTTATTTAATTTCTTATTAAATAATAATTTGAAGATACAAATTAATTAATCTATGTATTTTGGGCCATAAATTATGTTTTAAATCTTCACCATTTGCTCTATCCTTACTTATTACTTGGAGAAATTCTTAATTAATTCTCCGAATAAGATTAGTGTTGGATTTGGTATGCGTTCGATAGAGGTGTAAATGAGGCACTTGTGCTCGAAAGTTACTTGAGTTAATTTGACAGAAAAAATTCAACTTCAATTATGGCATTGTCAAGCCAAGCTTGAGCAGCTTGAGTTATCAAGTGAACTAGATTTGAGTACCTTAATACTTGATTTGAGCCGTTCATGAGCTTAATCAAATTTTTTATTAATAATGCATTTCTAATATTTTACTCTTAAGATAAAAAATTCACTTGGAATCCAACCCGAAATTTAAGAGGAAACTCAATTCCAACCTAATCCAACCCAACCCAGCCTAAATTTAATTTAATATTTTATTTTTTATTTTAAAGAAAATAAGGTTTCTTTTTTAGTTTTGACTTAATTTTTTTATTTATTTGTCTAAAAAAACTCTATATGTATATCAAAGGCATTTTTTAAAATATCTTGAGATAGGTGGATTTACCTCAAACATGACATTGATCTGATTCGACTATTTTTTTAATTTCATCCAACCTAATTCACCCTAAACCTAATTTTTCAAGAGAAATCATTCGTAACGAATCAAGTCGAGTTGAAACCTATAGAATTCAAGCTTTTTTACTTAATCTTAAAATAGCCCCACACGCCCGTGTGCCAGGCCGTGTGCTAGGCTGTGTAACTGCCTGACTTGGATGCAATAAAACCTATAGGGGACACATGGCCGTGTTGCCAAGCCGTTTGTCACACACGGCTGAGTCACACGCTCATGTCTCAAGCCGTGTCTACATGAGTTTGCCCAAAAATCAAACCATTTCCAACTCTAAACCATAAATACAACTAAAGGCATTTTGCGCACATAATCTAGACATCAAATCTTACCAAAACTTGCATATAATGACCAATTCAATAGTCTTAAACCAATCAACCAATATGCCATTCAAGGCACCTCAATTGTAAACATTCAAACTTACCTAAACATGTATACTTTACCATATTTCAACCATACACATCTAGTTCAATACCATCTCAAAACATACCATATCTTGACCATATTGAAACCATTTCATCACATATCATTTTAGCCATTCAAACATGCAACTTTACTTAATCACATTAACACATACTATTAAGGCATCAAAAGTACCAAACCAAGTAACTTGTACAAACCAAATCATCAAACAATCATTCAACTAAACATCATTATAAGTCCACCTATACATGCTGTTATAACCCTTAGCCAAAATGCTCAAAAACTACCGAATTAACTGCTGGATAGTGTGATATGTCTCCAACAAGCTTCCAACCAAAGTCAAACCTTTCGATAATCTACAAGAAAAGAAATCAACCAAAGTAAGCAATATTGCTTAATAAGTTCGTATAAAGACAACTTTACTACTGACATAATAGAATAAACAACTAAGCATAATTTTTATTATATTTTAAGCTAACTTTCATTTTCTATTCACTACACCTCTCATAGATAATTGATGTAGCCTTGTGTATACATGTATATATTTTTCCTTATAAGCATTTCATATAACCATTTTACTTAAACGTTTCTTCTTACCGTAACACTTTGACCTTTAACATATAATCATTCTGTAATTCATCTTTCATTTCAAACTTTCTTATAAGCATATCATCCCGAAATCACTTACTTTCACTAAACAAGGTGAAAGCTAAATAAATAAATTAATCATACATGTTATTCATTTACGAAGCACTTATAGGATTAGTACTGAAAACGGTTCATTGTATGCTTCCTGTACTATAATAATTCAATCAAAACTCATACATATATGTGTATAAAAATATATCTTTAGCCGAATAGTCATTAATATCATGATACTCACATACGATCAAGTAATTCATTGAACATTTAACATTTAACATTTACTAATGTCTTGACTATACATTACCTTTTATCATTTAAACAATTTTGTAAATTCCATTCACATTTAGCCCAATGAACTAGTAACTTGACTCGGATACTCGAGTAACTATACCACACCAGAGGCATCATAGATGCATAACAAGAGCACCGAAATGCAGATAGGGGAACAAATGTGCAAACAGGGGCACTGTAGTGCGAACAGGGACACCAAAGTGTATACAGGGACACCGAAGTGCAAACAAGGGCACCAAAGTGCAACTCCTGTACAAGCGTACATTCTAACCCTATCGGCATGCCAATTGTATCCTAATAGTTTACTATGTCCAAACGGGCATTTAAACAAAATTATAATTTTTATGAATCAGAGGCACTTCCATATAACTCCATACACATGTTGTAACAATTCATAATCATTCCAAAATCACATATATCATATTTCATAATTATTTTATAGTTTTAAATAAATCCTTTCTCGCCTTATATTTAGATATAATATTTCGATTTCCAACTCACATATTAAACATCATATATATCTACATTCATAAATCAGCAATAACATTATGTGTATATATATATGTACAATTCTATAGCTACAAACTTACCTCGACAATTATAGTTTTAAAACAAGGTCGACGAATAATCCGACACATTAACTTTTCCTCTGCTTAGTTCCGTTTGATTCATTTCTGGATCTAAATAATAATTTTTTTCATTCATTTAATATAATTCTAGCACTTAAATAATATGTCTAATATAATTAAGACCTTCCATAATCATTTTACAAATTTATCCCAATATTTTACCTTTTATGTAATTTAGTCCCAAAACCCAAAACTTGTAATTTAACCAATTTAACTAAAATCAAACTCAACCGAACAGTATAAGACTTCACTACAGCACATATTTTTTGTTATTTAACACCAAGTTATTATACTTCTACTATTTTTACATTTTAGTTCTTAAACATTAAAATTACTAAGAACTACTTCACAAAATAGTCCTATCTAGTAACCAAGCTTAAGGTTCTACCATAAACTTTCAAGAACATCTCAATTTCATCCATGGTAAAATTCTAAACATTGAACAACTTTACAAATTGACCCTTGGGCTAGCTAGATTAAGCTAATACGACCTCAAAAACATAAAAATTATTAAAAATGGATGCAAAATACTTACCATGCATCAAGTTTAATTTGGGTGAATGCTTCTTCCCTAAAAGAATGGTGTTTTGGTCATGCTTTCACCAAATGAAAAGGATGATATCCTTTTTTCTTTACTTAATTTTAAGTTTAACTGACTAATTACCATTTTACCCTTAAAAACTAAACCAAATTTTACCAAATGCCAAACCATGTTCATCCACTAACCTTTAAATTGGTTTAATTACTACTTAAGGCCCTTAATTCATGCTTTTATATCCATTAAATACAAATAATGCTATTAAATTTTATATCTTTACAATTTAGTTCTTTCCAATTAATTAATCAATTAAACATCAAAATTTATTAACAAAACTTTAATACAACATTAACAACACTTCATGAATATTTAATAAAATATTTACAGCTCGGTTTACAAAAATGAGGTCTCGATACCTCATTTTTTATAATAACTTAACTTTAAGGTCTTACCACTTGAATTAATTATTTAGTCAAATAACATAATTTGCCAATTCAAAATTTATTTTAATATTATAATTGACTCATAAATATTAAATACTAATATTTACAGGCTCACTTGTCAGATTTGTTGCCTCGAAACCATTGTTTCCGACACCATTGAAAAACAGACTGTTACACTTCTTTTCATGAACTTCCCTAAAAGCTTATTCGATTATGTCACTGATCTAAATCAACCAAATTAGCTTTGGATGTATCATAACCTTATCATAGCAATATCTATCATAGAACCAGCAGAATGTATCCAGAACTTACCATACGGGCGGATAATCACATTCTACCTTACAGACCTAGTAGAGTACGCCACAAAGGCCGAACAGAATACGCCACAAGGGCAACATAAAGAATTCACATGTTTATTGTCCTGATGGTTTCCACAGATGGTGCCATGAGTTTCTCCCTCATGGACTTATCCATAAGTTTCATGTATCGTGATCTACCAGATCGATTTACACATTATCGAATGCTACACCATGAACTAGTGCGATTTCTTGAGACTTGGAATGTTTGAAAAATGGCTTAAATGAAGGATCATCTTGAATGGTTTAAGGGATGGTGGAAACCACAACCTGAAGCACTTGAATATTTCTTCATTAAAGCCATGTATCCTTCTTGTCACACCCCAAACCCGGCCTAGACGTTATGGCCTCATTCGGAGGTGTCACAAGTAATGGGTTTTTAAAACGTAATCGTGGTGATAAAACTAATTCAGTTTTCAACTCATATTTGCTCATATCCTTGTCAAAATGTTATTTATTTGATTAATTTGCATTAACACGCGATTTAAATGGAAGCTACAAAAAGAACTGGTGAATTTCCAAAAGTTGTTGTTCAAAATTTTTTTAAAACCTTTATTTACATAAAACCGTCGATTTTACTAAAAACATTTTGTCGAAGCATGCAATTTGTTAACCAATAAAACCAAAAACCACAGTTATAAAGCCATGAAGTTCATGCAATCCAGAGATATACAAACCCTCAACCAATCTGGAACTTAATATAAAAACCATAATTAACAAGATTAAACAGTTACGATCATGTAGCCACTACTGAGTCCCCCATTACACCAAGCTGCCTAAGTCTGCGAATTACCTGTACAGAACAGACAGAAAGGGGTGAGTTTACGAAAACTCAGTGTGTAACCTGGCAGAAATACGCATGTACACATACAAATCATCATCCAACAAACAGATACAAATTTGGGCCTAACCCCATTTTAGATACAGAATTAAATACAAATATGCAGATAAGATAATAGAATCCTACCCCCATCCTCTATACACCATCTCCGACCATCCCAACACACCATGTGGGGTTAAAAACACCCATCCAACCTTACACACCATATTTTGCCGTTACAGAACATAACAGATAAAGTCTAGTCTAGGTGCCAAAATAGAGGCAAAGGTCGCCTCTCAGAACACTTCCTCCATATATATATATATATATCAACCCACCTTAAAAATAGATATAGATATCAAATACAGATTAACATGTGTACTTGCTTTTATATAGATATAGGATGCAAATACAGATACAGATATCACTCACATCGAACTAATCAGACATGTTTACCAGTGTCTTACACGCAACAAAACATCAAATCTACAGTTTATAGGGTTTGAAATCCCTTACCGAACCTACGGTAGCCCACAGTCAATTAGAACGGCCTGTGCGACCTTAGGGAAAATTCTAGAATTTTGGGCCTATACGCCCGTGTGGGCCCACACGCCCGTGTGGACTGCTTGTATGGCCTACACGCCCAACTTGGCCTGGCCCGTGTGCTCACATGACCATACTCTGGCCACCACATGGCTGTGTCTTGCGCACAACCATGTCTTCATCGATCACACGGTCGTGTTGTCACACATGGCCTGCCACACAGGCGACCACATGCTTGTGTAGCGTCGACAGTAAGGTTTTTTAGCTTTTGTCGAAGCCTCAATTTCTACGTTTTGGGTACACACCTGATACAAATTTTGATGCGTAAACAATCCTGAGCCCTCTAAACCAAAATAAGATCGAATCGTCTAACACACTACACGAAAGAAGTTGATTTTGGTCCCTTTAGTTAATACCTGCACAAAGATTCATCACAATAACACATCCGAAACTGATTCCCAACAGTTCAAACTTCAAGAAAACTTACCTTCAATAGACCAAATTAACGAAACACAGAAGTTTAACCATAGATAAAAAGATAGAACAATATCACTGGTAAAGAGAGGAAGGAGAAACGACAGGGGGCAAAAGAGAAGAAGAATTAGCGTCATAATTTTTTTGAAGGGGGAGAGAAAACCAAATTTTAAAAAAATAAAATCAAAATAAACTAATTTGATAACTCCCCAATATCTTCTCAACCCCCCAATATCCTACTACATTTTAAACACCTCACTACTCATAATTTTGGTTCAATCGAAACACTGACACAACACCAAGCAAAAATATCACCTACGCTCTTGCAGGGATTTGAACACAGGACCTCTATCACACAGACCCCTTTTCCATCTGAACCAGCAGGCTCATTCTTATATGGATTTACAGAGAATTTAAAATAAGCCTACTCCTCTAAAGTAAGGCTTAAACAGAAAATTTAACAAATTTTGCCAAAGATAAGGCTTGAACTTGGGACCTCTCATACACACCCAGACCACTTAACCATTAAAGCAGACAAATATTTATGTAAGATTTTGTAGGAGCAGAAATAAATTATTTGGGGCATTACACTTTTCCATTAAGGTAAGCTTAAGAACATGCACTAGTATTGATGGTTTGCTTCTTGAATATTCTAGATCACTCCTTGTGCATGAATTCGGCAATGAATAGTCAATCTTGGCCCATACAAATAGAAACCTACATCAATTATAAATAGGCAACACTTGAGCATAATTTCACCATACAAAATTCCCATAAGACTAAAGACACCATGTTAAACACTTAATCTTGACTTTCACACAAAAATAACATAAAAACAAAACACCACTTATTTCTCATCACACACGCATTAGTCAAACACATATATTTGACTATAACAAGAATTGACCCTAATATGTTGTCATGCACATATATAAACATGCAACATAAGATAAAAACAACAACATAAAGAAACAACACACGACACAAATATAATATGGACGTAGGACTTAAAATCATGCATAACTATAAATAACTCAGGCAACACAAGATAAAATCAGTGGATTAGATTAAAATGCAACATACTAACATAAGGAAAAGTCCTTGAAATAATTGGCCCAATAATCAATCAAATCCAAGAGATGCTTCATTTTGCACTTGGGTCCCTCGTGTTTAGGCCAATCTCACCATCTTAGAATGGCTTTGTAACATGATGTGACCAAAATCACATCATGAACATTCATACTATCATATCTTACCTTAGGTGACAATTACATGGACTTACACACTTTCATGTATTGTGATCTGTCATTCTAGTCTTCAGCTTATTTGATGCTACACCACGAGTGTTTTCATATCATAAGATGCCATGGGTCTCAACCTTATCGTCTTACATTTGTTTTCATATCGTGATTTTCCAGTTTGGTTACCAATATAATTGCCTTCCTAGAGGTATCACAGAGGGACATTTACTCAACATTCTTTTACCCAAATTTGTTCACACATTTGAGTGATTCATACCTTTTCTATATCAAACTATACCTACAAACTTACCCATCCACATTTTGTTCCAATAGAACTTTATATATTTTCTCATAACATGTGCATCATTCTTACTATGCTTCTTACACTTACCAATTAATAGAGATATCATTATCATTTATATATACTTCTCTTTGAACAGTACCCATGCAAGAGTCAAGTTAGAGACTCACCTGATACTTACCCACTATAAATCAAAACTCTAGACAAAGACATCCTTCTTAAACTAGCAACAACAATTGCTTAAAAAACATAGGATTACCAAATTAAAACTCATTTGCACACAAATCACTATAATCTCAATTACCAATAACCCTCATGCAAAGCCTTCTGCTTACAACTTACTATTCATTTACCTCTTATAGACTTACTCTTTTAGAACATGCAGAGTTGTAATACTTACCTGGAGATGGAATGATTACTGATTAAACTAAGAGCCTTAGCTTCCAGCTTAATGAGGAAGAAATACAATTAAACTTAAAAAAAAAGAGTTGGAGAGTAACATTGAAGGAAGAAGAAAAACTCCCTTATGAACCCTTTTAACACACGTACACACACACAAACACAAATTTGACCCATTTCTTCCTTGTGGAACTTAACAAGGGTCATAAATTTCACAATTTTTCCTCCTTAATGGTCTATAGTTTCTAAGAGAAACATAAATGAGAACCTTGCATAATAGATATCAGACCAGTCTATCCAATTGGCTTCTAACCAGGTCACTTTACAACCCAAACAACATAGTACTAAGACAAACAGGGCATACGATACATTTGGCTATAACTCATACCATAATTATCTTTTCATGTAACAAAACCTTTATCTTTGAATAGTAGAATAGTTTGAAATAGTATCTTCACTTACTTACATGGCAGTTACTATACACCTAGACATATGTGCCAAAAGAAATAATAGGGCAGATTATACTTCACCAAAGAAATTATTTCACTACTACACGCCTTAACCTTAGATCTGGTAGACTTGAGATGTGACAACTCTCCTCTGCTTGACAAAATTTCACCTCGAACTATCCTTCATTGGCAAACTATCCTTCTTACTCATAGAATTTTCTTATCAAGGACATACACTTTAAATATTCCATACTAGGAAGAGTGTTATAATTCTACTTAATTGGCAAATTCAGAATCTGGTGGTTACTTCCATAAATTCAAACATTACATAATTTACCTTATTGACAGATGTCCAATTTGTATTAGAGAACCTAAACAGTTACCAAAAAATAAACTTCTTGTGCACATTTGTTTCTCTATAAAACAAGTACTCAAATACCCATTCAAACACATTTGGTAAAAAAAGGGGAACCCTAACTTCTTTTCTGTTTAATCTTTCTGCTTCTTTTGATCTCAGTCTTTACATTTCTCAGAGGTAAAATTTACTCTTATTCTTTTCCTTTTCTTTCACACGAAAATGGTTAGAACAGCCACTAAAGGGAGGGGTCGAGGCTAAGTTAACTGAAACGTCAACCTTAGAAATCCTTTCTCCTTAAGACCTCAAAGTCCCAATGATACTCCATCGTACCTGGAGACTCCTTCATACGAATGTAACACCACCTAAGATAAAATACACTGATATTTAGGAACTCGAAGTATTCTTAATCCAAAATTTTCTTACAATTTTAAATGACCACATAGGTGTTTTTGGAGTGATAATATCCTAGGCTTTATTCTTCCATAATTTTATTGGAGGCCGATTTTCATCTACCGCTTCACCCTTCCTGTTGTGCGGTATTAAATAAGTATGGTATTGCCTTGGACAACAATCAGCCATATCTTGGTGGACTTTTGTAGCCTACTTCATAGATTGTTTCTTGCGTAATAAACCACCACTTCTAGGTGTATTCTAAAAATTTTATCAGTTGGAGATCAAAAGATAAGAGTCTGTTCCTGGAAATGCCCATTTCAGCGTAGACCAGGGTTGCGAGCCCCTATCATTCAAAATAGCATTTCGTACCTGCACTTAAGGAAGGAAAAATTCGTAAGTGTCATCTACAGGCTTGAAAATAGATTTGGCTTTCCCACACGTTGGACCCTTCCTTAGGAGTCTATTTGTGCTCACTGTCATCTAGCCAATACTCAAGTTACCTTGAAGCAATATAAATGGCTGAAAAGGGGACGTACACTTGAGCTGGTGGAAATGGTTACAATTAGAAATGTATTCCAATATTGTTTACAGAATCTTAGCCCCAATGATTTTCAAGTAACTAACCCTATTAGTTGGTTAGATGATTACAATGTGCCTTCAGCATCAACGGCTTGAACTTACAATGCCACTAAATATTAGACACAAATTTTGACTAGGTGTATAAGGGAACCTCCTTTCTTTTTCTATGAAGTTTTTAAAATTCGTTCTCAATATTAGATTATCACACCTCCTTGTACTTTTTCTTCTTCTAGTCGGGTTAGTTCTCATATTGATGATGCAAAATCTTCTTTGATTCTCACACTACACCCGATCAAGCACCAGATATGGATATCACAACTCTCTTGGGTGAGGCTCATGCAAATGATGAAGCTACTACTGCTACTCCTTTGATGAAATTTGTAGTAAAGAAAAATCAATAGAATCCCAAAGTAGAAGAGAGTACTCAAGAAATTGAAGAGAGTGAACACCCACAACTAAAGCGAGGTAGACTTAGGAAGGGGCTCCTTACTCTTGAGACTCCTACCTCTCCACTTCCTACAGTACAAGTAGAGTCTGTCTACTCTACATATTCTTCAATTTGCCACACTGATCTTCCTTTGGTTGAGGTCCCATCAAAAACATTATACTTAGAGCAGCCAGTGGTTCCTACAAGTTCTTAGCCCCAGCAGGCCTTTCTGTAGAAATAAATGAGTTTTTCCCATGGCGTGACTTATTGAAATTTGGATCACCTTCTATTTCGATGAGCTCTAACTTCTTGAGTCAAAATAGTATCATACCACCTCCGATGAAAGAGTCTCTCTACTCTTATCTTTCTTCTAATCTAGAATTGTCTCCTCTTTCATTAATGCGAAGTCTTTAGAAGCTCTATCTATGGAGTATGGGGTGTAGAGTGGGCTCCTCAAAGAAACTAGCAATCTCCATAATGTTAAGGTTGTGAGATTAGAGGAGGCAATCAAAGCTAGTGAATAGATTGTATTTGAACTACGTCAATCTGGCCAGATATAGGAACAAGATTGAATATATGGATTCTTGTATCATGACGTGGAAACTAAGCCCCAACACACACAGACTAAATGCACCTAGCTTGAAAGGAAAGTCAAGTCACTAAAGAAGAGCGAATACTGTTTGAAGGAGAAACTTAAGGCTAAGAAGCTCTATCACAAAGTTGAGTTGGATGGTTTATACCAATCCAATAAGGAAGCCATTAAAAAAATATCAAGAAAGCACCGCAAAGAACTTGACTAAAACCTAACTTGAGTTAAGGTTTAACCTAGTTCTTCATTCCCAAATGATTACTGGCCCGCTGAATCTAAGTTAGGTAGACTTTAATGCTATTCTCATAGTGTGGATACCATATACTCAAATTTTCGCACTATATGTAATGCAAACAAACTTAAATAAACAATTTCTTATGTCTTTCATGACTATGAATATGCCCATATTTGGAACTAACAGATTTCAATGGCAAATACCCTTTATGAACATGCAGAAACCCACTTCTTTTCAAGAACTTCCCTAAAAGCTTATTCGATTATATCATGGATCTAAATCAACCAAATTAGCTTCAGATGTATCATAACCTTACCATAGTAGTATCTATCACAAAACTAATAGAATTTATCTAGAACTTACCATATGGGTGGATAATCATATTCTACGTTACAGACTTAGCAGAGTACGCCACAATGGCTAAACAAAATACGTCACAAAGGCAACATACATTATTCACTTGTTTATTGTCCCAATGAACTTTCTTAGAAGGTGCCATGGGTTTTTCCTTCATGGACTTATACATAAGTTTCATGTATCGTGATTTGCCAGATTGATTTACACTTTATCGAAGGCTACACCATGACCATTCATACTATCATATCTTGCCATGGGTCACAACCACATGGACCTACACACTTTCATGTATCGTGATCGGTCATTCTAGTCTTCATCTTACTTGAGGCTACACCATGAGCGTTTTTATATAATAAGTTGCCATGGGTTTCAACCACATCATCTTACACTTGTTTTAATATAGTGATTTGTCAGTCTGGTTAGACATATAACTAGCTTACTAAAGGTATCATAGAGGGGCATTTACACAACATTCACTTACCCGAATTCATTCACACATTTGATTGATTTGTACCTTTTCTATATCAAACTATACATGGATATTTACCCATTCACATTTTATTCCAACAGAAATTCATACATTTTCTCATAATATGTTTATCATTTTTACTATGATTTTTCCACTTACAGAGTAATAGAGAGAACATCATCATTTAGATATACTTCAATTAGAACAATACGAATGCAAGAGTCAGGTTAGAGACTCACCTAATACTCACCCACAATAAATCAAAACTCCAAACTCAAACATGCTTCTCGAACCAATAACAACTACTTATGAACATAGGATTACCAAATTAAAACTCATATACAAAAAAATTACTATCATCTCAATTGCTAACTACCTCCATGCAAAGCCTTGTATTTACAAATTACTGCTCATTTACCCTTTACAGGCTTACTCTTTCAGAATTTAAGATTCAGAGTTGTAATACTTACTAGGAGATGGAATGACTACTGATTAAACTAAGAGCCTTAGCTTCTAGCTTAGGGAGGAAGAGAAACAATTAGATTTAAAAAAAAATTTCAGAAAGTGACATTGAAGGAGTTAATTTTTTGATAACCCTAAAATTTTACATTTTATTCAACTTAGTCCTTAAACTTAGGATAGTTATAACTTTCAATTCCTAGCCTCAGATTAAAAGCCAATTTCAGGTATTCTCACCAAGGACCTTAAAATTTCTATTTCTAAAATAGTATCATAACAAGTTTTATTTATTAAATTTGGTCCCTAATGTAAAAAAGTTAACAATAAGCTAAATTAACTTTACAATCTAGTCCTTTAATATTCTAAGCTTAAAATCTATCAATTTCAAGCCTAATTTTTCAAGAAATCAACAATGGAAACTTTCAAAAACCTTATCTATTTTATAAATTGGTACATGACCTAGCTAAATCAAGCTCCCGTGACCTCAATTTCATAAATAAATACAAGAAAATAACTTAAATTTAACTTAGAATTTAGGGTCGAATGCCATAGAAGTTCTCCTAGGTTTTTCTTCTCTTTGGACGGTGTAAAAAGGAGGTTGAAGATGACGAATATTATTTTTTTCTCATTAGTTTAGCTTACATAAGTAGATTAGGACTTAATTAACTAAGTTTAGTAACTTAATCATGGTTTAATTGACCCAATCAATTCATTAACCAAACTTCATGGAAGATATCATCACCATCCACTAACAACCATAGGAAAATGGTTTATTTACCATTTTAAACCTTTGATTATTTGCTATATAAGTCCCTAAGCCTTTGGCCAATTAAAACTCTATAGCGATTAGACTTTTACAAATTAGTCCTTAAGCCTTAATTTGCTATAATTACACAAACTTACTGTAATATTTCCTAATATATTTTTATACTATCATTGTAAATATTAATATTTAATAATTAGGAGCTCTATTTACAAAAATAAGGTTCCAAAACTGCATTTTTCAGTACCACTAAAAATTTGGTCGTCACATCATGGAAATCATTAGGGTTTTTTTACTGAAAGAGTTTTTTGTTTTATATCTGATGTGTATTGAAATAGCCAAGATATGGGACTAGGTTTTTTAGGGGGGCGATTGGAGTAAATTAATTACAACAATTTCGAGCCCGTTGTGACCTTAAGCAACAACATCGCCACTTAGTTTTTCCCCTATTTCTCATCGTGACATCAAAGGTTCGTTTTCGCGACGTGATTCACTATTTTCGAAAGGACCATTCTGAAACAAGTTCAAGAGACCTGTATTAACTTGTATAATCTCAATCACAACCAACCAATACATTTAAAGCAGCGTATGAGACAAAATATACCTAACTAATACTTTGAAATGACATTAAACGAATAAGTTCTAAGATTGACCATTTTTGGTACAAATTTGATTTAAACCCTAGGTACATGCGATTTACAATCAAAAGGGTACTTTACAAACTTTGTTGAGTCAGAAATGGTCGTCTAGATGCTAGCTTCAATTCATGGGACTTTGAGAAATACCTAAACCTGCGTAGAGGAAAAACAAATTGTACGTGAGCAATAGGCTTAGTGGTACATTTATTACTCAAAGCATATAACATAAGCATTAGCAGAACATTTCAGTACAATATATATATATATATATATATATATATATATGCAAATAACATATTACTAATTTACATTGTTGGTTACCATACTTAACATCATCAGTATTTGTATTTGAATATGCAGATAACCAAATGTTATTTCATCCCAATCCATTCCGGCCCCTAAGGCTCGATTTCATTTGATTTGTATAATTAGTTATGTGATTTCAACTTTTCTTTTGTATTTAATTACAAATCATTCAAATAGTATCATTTTATACATTTTTGCATCATTCTCCAAGTTACATTCAAATATGTGTAAATTGTTTAACCGGTGCTCTCCATTTGTAGAGAAAGGTACAAGAGTTCTGGTTGAATAAGTCTTGACTAAATAATATTATTTTCATAGAAAATAAAAACCTACTCTAACTAGAGTAGGGGGCCAGTGGCAAACCCTTGTTTTTTACTAGTGTTGTCGCCCCACACATGTTGTGTGAGGGCTAGATTGTGCCTGTCATGTATTGCGTCCAATTATATGTGTTTTCTAAATTTTTGATACAACACTTATAATTTTATCCAACCCAATATTTAATCAAAATAAATTTTATATAATCAATTAATTAAATTAATAAATTAATTTCTCAATTAAATATTTATCTAAACCCAATTTTAATTTTGTTAAAGTCATAGCGACTTTAACGTAATAGAATTTATGAGGAAATATATTTAATTTCCTTAAACAACAAATTTATAATGTCTAATTAATTTAATTCAATCTTCAAAATTCAATTATTTAATTATAAGTAATTAAATAATAATCTGAAGAACCATAAATTAATTGTCAAGTTATTTTTGTGTTTAGCTAAAAAACACATTTAGTACAGATAGTGATACGTGCAATCTGTTTCTCTTACTTCACCGTTTTCATTCATTTTACTTTTATTGGTTATACATGGAATTCATTTCTAATTATCTCGAGTTAGAAGAGGAATCGATTAGACATATATAATAAAGGCTCAAATAATTTATAAACAAGTTCCCATTTTTCATTATTAATTTTAACATTATTTAGTCACAAAATCATTTCACTAAAGTGTCATGATTGATCTCTCCCTTATTATATACCATTGCAAAATCTACTTAACTAGTGCTCGTCCAATGACCTTGTTATATGTGTGTTACCCTAATAGGATATCCTTGATCTCTATGGGATAAATCTATTCTTCCAATATGATCCTATTTTATCTCATAGTAACTATAACATCTTTTTTTAAGAAAAGTCAATTACTATAAAATAGTAATTAATTAATTTATCACAAAGAAAAATGACTCATGACCACGTTTACTTTCATCTATTGTGTAATGTCGATGAGAGGATATCATTTACCCTTTAATTTGATTATAAATCTCACTGTTGTGGAATGATGCTACATACTGCACAAGTTATATACCCAACATACAAACTTTTGGTTCCTTATCTATTCAAACTCACAATTTCATTTATATCAAAGTATACGAGTCACACGTACATTGTCCATCATTCACTTAGAATTAAGGTAAGCCACACAATAAACGCCACAAGTGAATAAATCCATAAACAGATCTAGGATCTGTTCTACTTGTGTCTTGTCCGATGTACTGATCAAGTCAATCACATCTATGGCTTTATCTTCTAGGAGCCATACGCTACAATACCTAAGATAAGACATCCATACTATATGATCAAAGTAATACAAATCATATTTTGAAGTGACCATTTGCATAGTTTACCCTATTTCTAAGTTCTCTATTCATCTCAAGATTGTGTTGTTTTAATATCGATAGGGCATTACACTGAGGTTTGAATACAAAGGGCTCTATTATATTGTTTTAGATATATCTAAATCAAACATATGAATTAACATAAGCATAATACAAAAGAGTTCCATGAATAACTAATCAATTAATCCCACCACCACTACCACTATTTTCAATTTTACCTTAATTCAATTTTTGGACTTTGCTTATTTATCCACATCTTTTTAAATTTCAGAAAAAAAAAATTCATATTTAGATAGGTAGCTTAACTTATAATTTTTAAATTTTTTAGGTTTATATTTTGGGTTAGTATTTGGTATATTCGCGGAATATTTTTTTTATTCCACAAACAACTTTAAAAAATTGTTGTGTTTCTTTTTTTTTTTTAAATATATTTTTTAATATTTTACTATATTCTTGTAGGACATTTACCAACCCCTAACCTTATCAGTGGAGCCTAAAAACTCTAGTCGTAGTGTATCAAATATTTTTCCTTATATTTTTTTCACAACTTTTTCAAATTTAGGACAAAATTCCATATTTAGTAAAAAAATGTAATAAATACATTCCATAAAAAATATATACATTTTAATGTCAATCTAAAAGCTCATAGAAAAATATAAATATAATCAATATTCATAGTCCGCTTTTATTCCTTCCATTTTATGCATGTATGCAAGCTTATAAATAGGATTAATGCTAAAACAACACAAAGAATTATAAATCAAATAATTGGAAGTTTAAGGTTTTTTAACCTATTTTTTTTTCTTAGTTTTACTTTAAATCTATTAATTGTATTTCACATCATTTGTTATAACATTATATTTTTCTCCGCTTTTTCACATTGAGATTATGGAAGGGAATCATTCATTGATGATTTGAAGAATAAATTTAATGAGAGTGTAATTGAACAGTTGCAGTGTGAGACGAAGATTTTTTACCAGAAACGATTTATTACATTCAGTAGGATAGTAATTCTCTCATAATAGAAGCCGACAGAATTGTTATTTCCAGAACATAAAATTTATATTTAGAAAACAAATTCTTACTATTTTTTGGCAGACTAATAATATTGAAAACTTATATGAATTGTAGTGTTTATAACTCTACAAGTGTCATCTATTTATATGGAGAGATGGGAAAATCTTGATTGAATTAGTAGAAAACAAATAATATTTATTTAATAGAAAAATTAATATTCTAATTTAGAGATATTTATTTAATAAAATTTCAAACACTGAATATATTTTTTTACAGATATTTCAAAGAAGTACGTGTTGAAATATGTATAGCATATAATTAATATATATTGTATGCCAAAATTATATGAAAGATGAGAAAGCACAATGCAGCCATCTTCAAATCCCTCCAATTTAGGCATCAGCCAATAAAATGTTCTGTTGACAAGTATAATTAATATAAAACCTCTTGTCTCCAAACCAACCCATTTCATCTTTATCAACAAATTGCTGCCATAATATATAAAAAATAAATAAGTGAATCCAACCTGCAGGAACCTCCCACAAAGATGCTTCTGAATGATAAATACATTACAAAACTTGAGTAAATGATAAAATAAAATATTATCAGCTGTATCATAAGTCATCAATTTTAGCGGTCCACCATAATTTTTTAGCACTTCACAATTTTGTCATGACTTTCGTAGTGAAGGACTGATGTTTTAGATTGCTCATTGCTAAGATCTCTATATATTGCTTTTCTCACTTGAAGTTTTCCGCACTACAACATCAAATAGAAGTGACTTAAAAAGATAAAAATGAAGAAGCAAGTAATTTGTTCGACTGTCTTTCCTCTCCTTTGCATTCTTCTTCTTTTTCTTAGTGTTGAAGCTCAGACGTGCAGCCCTAGTGGCAAGAGATCAAAGGGAAAACCCCTCCACCAGGGCAATGCAACTAGGAAAATGATTCTGATTGTTGCAAGGATGGCAAGTGGTACACGACACACAAATGTTCACCCCCTATATCAAGCCAAACGAAAGCAACACTGACGCTTAACAGCTTTGAGCGAGATGGAGACGGTGGTGCACCATCTGAATGTGACAACCAGTACCACTCCGATGATGACCCTGTGGTGGCACTTTCTACAGGGTGGTATAACAATGGGAAGAGGTGTTTAAAGTATATCAACATCCATGGAAATGGAAAATTTGTGAGGGCTAAAGTTGTGGATGAATGTGACTCTACAATGGGATGCGATTCGGACCATGATTATCAACCCCCTTGCCCCAACAACATTGTTGATGCCTCGAAAGCAGTTTGGAAGGCTCTTGGAGTACCTGAGAACAACTGGGGCGGGATGGATATCTACTGGTCTGATACTGATTAATTATTTTTTCCATATTTATATTTATAATGTATGTATTAGACTAAAGATTTCTTGTGCGCCTTAGTTAACATTTATGTTACTATTAATGTAAAATTTCTATATATGTTATGTATTTTGAGCCATAAATTATGTTTTATATCTTCATTATTTGCTTTATCCTTAATTAATTCTCAGAATTAGATGAGTATTGGATTTGGTATGCATTCGATAGGGGTGTAAAATAGGCACCTGTGCTCACAGATTATTCAAAAGAAATTCGAATTCGGTTCAAGCAAATTCGAGCCAAGCCCAAGCTTGATTGAGCTTTTATTATTATTATTATTATTATTATTATTATTAGATCACTTTTCTTCCTATTTTGTATAGATCATGAAGAACAAACAAAGAAGATAATATACAAATGTTGAGGTTGAACTCTAAATAAACTAAAACGACCGATTACTCTTGTAATAGCCCGAATTTCAGTGATGTCGGAAATAATGGTTCAAGACCACCAAATCCGACAAATGAACTTGTAGATAATATTATTTAATATTTACAAGTCAAATGTAGTTTTTTTAAAAGATTTTTGAAATAGTAAATTGTGTTTTATAAAGATTTATTTAGTCAAGAAATTGAGAAAAAGAGGTATCGAGATCTCGGTGTTATAAACCGAGTCATAAATATTTTTATGAATATTTATGGAGTGTCAATAAGGTACTATTAAAATTTCGTTCGAAAATTTTAACGTTTGGGTGGTCAATTAAATAAAAAGGACTAAATTGAAAAAGGTGTAAAAGTTGTTAGAAGGATGAAATAGCTCAATTGTCAAATGAGGAGGGACCTAAAGTGAAAATAAGCCCAAAGGAGATATTTTGGGCGGCATAAGCTGAGAAAAATCAGGAGAATTGATGAAATAAGGGCAAAATGGGAAAATAACAAAATTCACTAAAATAAAAAGGGGACTAGATTGGAATATCTAGAATTCTCTACATTTCTCTTCATTTTCTTCAGCTGAGAAACAGCCATGGGAGAGAGTTCAAGCTGGTTTTCATACTCAAGCTTCAGTAAGTTTAATTCTTACTTTCTTCTTGAAATTTCTATGTTTTTGGACTTTTACAATTGGGTCCAACTTATTAATTCATTAGTTTTTGATTTTATGGCTAATTTTTAACGTTGTTATGGATGAGTGCTGGAATAATATGATGAGTAAACATAGAACTGAAGCTTTAATTTTCTTATATGATGATTTTATCAAGTAAAATTAATGGAAATTGATTTTAGGACCTAATTGTGAAAGAGTTGAAATTAAAGACTAGTGTTGAAATTCAGATTTCCAAAGATTATGAAGTAGTTTAAAATGATAGAATAAATTATTAATTGAGAAAATTATCTCAATTGAGGGGTTAATTGAGCAAGGATTGAATTGTATGAATTGTGGAATTTGGGACAAAAATAGAAATCAACATGTTACACTAAAGCAGTTTTGGATAGCAACAGTTGTCTAAATTTGAAAAATCACCAAAAATAGTAGAAATTGAATTAGAAGTTAAGTGAGATATAAAATTAAATCTTGTTGAGTCTAGTTTTATTTAAAAGAAACATAGAAAGCAAAAGAATTCTGTATCTTGAGATATTTACATTTTTGTAAGACTGGTTCAGATTAATTTCGTGATCCCCTGTTCTGAATTGTAAAAATCATTAAAAATTGTACAAAAATATTTATGGAATATAATTTATATCGGTGGATTCCTTATTGAGTCTATTTTTATAGAAACAAACGTGAACATCTTTTGAATTCTGTATAAAGAGAAATTGAAATTTTAGTGAAGAGTGGTCAGGATTGTCGAGTAGCAAAACAGGGGACAATTTAACTAATAAACTGTACTAATTGGCCACACCAAAAATTCTGGAAAAATTATAGTAAGAAGAATTGTGAGTCTAGTTTCAAGGAAAATTAACGGATCTTAATTTGGAGTTCTGTAGCTTAAGAGAAAAATAATTAAGTGACTATGATACGGATGGACAGCTTGAATATTCACACAAGTAAATAGTAAAAATTATAGATAATGTTACTTACAAGTGTGTTATTTGTACTAAGGATGTGGATGGAGAGGAGGAGGAGGAAAAAAATAAATATGTGAATGACTTGTGTATAAATTGATCACATGCCCGATTGTAATTGATAAATGTTGAATTACAAATAATATAATGTTTTATTTGGAATATTTATTATGAAATTATGATTATCGTTATAATATGAGATCGAATTTGTAAGTTTATATGGCTAAATTTTAGTGATCATTTGTTAATCTTATGAATTTCATGACATGTTATTTCATATGTATTGGTGATAAAATCGTGAATGATGAAAAAATATGAAAATTGAATAAATGATCAAATTGAATACTTCTGCCCAGTGATAAGCGATGAATTGACGGTAAAAAGGATCTAGCCCGGACGGGTGATCCTATTCTGATATAGCCCTCGCGAAGAATACAGGAAAAAGGATTAAGCCCGAAAGGGTAATCCTAATACCAGCCTTCCCGAAGAATATATGAGAAATGAGGTTCGCGGGAGTGTGCTGGTGGCTCTCCCGAAGAATATATGTGTATTGGCCTTCCGAAGAATACATGGGAGCTGAGGTTCGCGGAAGTGTGCCAAGAATTGAGGTTCGCGGGAGAGTGAGGTTCGCGGGAGTGTGCTTACTGAAATGAAATGTGTAAGACCATGGTTGAAAGATACCATGGCAACATGAAATGAAATGTGTAAGACCATGGTTGAAAGATACCATGGCAACGTGACATGAATAAGACCATGGTTGAAAGATACCATGGCAACATGACAGAAAATGAGTAAGACCATAGTTGAAAGACACTATGGCATCATGTCAAAGATAAATGAGACCGTGGATGGGAGACGCTATGACATCTGTTGAACAATTGATATTCAGGTAATATGTGTTAGATAACGAATGGTTATATGAAATGGTTGTGTGAAATGTTTACAAGAACTAGTTATATGGAAATATATATACAAAATAGTTGTATGAAATAATTATGAAGATAGATAAACGAATTAAGTACAAGTACATGGAATATAATTTATGTTAAGTTTGATATAAACTATTACCGGAATAAATATACATAAAATATATGGAAATGATGAAGCATGAAAAGAATGATATATACTTATGAAGAAACGGTAAGAGAATGATGTGATTCATGACATGTATATATATGATTATCTTTGATATGTTGATACAAGAAAATTATGTAAGTAAAAACAATTATTAAACGCAAGTGTGATATGTCGAGAAAATAAGTATATCAATGTTGAATTTATATGAAATATGTACTAGTATACTAACAATGTTGCTGTTTGATGCTTAGACAAGTGCCAAGCTATTGATTGTATGGTAATATATTTATATGATGCATAGAATCGGTAAGTATTTAATTGAATTTTTTTAAGTGATCTGCAAATTCTAGTGATGCTCTGAAACTCTATTTCGATGGCGGATACGGGTTATGGGTGTTACATTTAGTGGTATCAGAGCTATGGTTTAGTCGGTTCTCGGACCGAATATAGCATATGTGAAGTTTAGAAATACATGTCATTATAAAACCTGTGTTAATGTGATATTTCTCGACCTTGATAAGAATAATTTTACTAATAAATAAAGATGCTTCCAACCGAACTAATTCTGGTAGTGATGAAAGTGATATTTAAGTATTTGATAGAAAAAGGAAAATTGCCTATGATAAGTAAAGATTTATGGAGGTACGAAATAAATGTTTGTAATGAATATTTTGACAATAAAAAAAAATCATGTTATGTGTGCATATATGAAAGCTAAAGGCAAGGTTTTGGACCAAATTGTGAATTTGACATTTTGGTATCGAGGTAAGTTCGTATGCATGTAATGCATTACTATCTATTTATGTTTTCATATTTTGATGTACCTTACGAAATGTTGCCAAATATTTGATGTATTTGACAAACTATATCGACAAAAGAGAAATTTTCCAGTTGAACATTCGAAATATGGAAATAAGTCCATGGTATTGTGCGAAGTGGTCTCAATTCATGGCATTGTGTTATGTGAAATTTAAGTGAAAATGACTATGTGAAGTGAAGTAGCTTTGGCTACAAGTGTGGCATTATGTGAAATGTTCTAAGTTTCGATGTATCCATTATTATTCCGATATGTTCAATGGGAATTAAATTGAAATAACTAAGTGAAATTAAATATGATTGTGTGATGAATAAGTGCAGAAGTGTGTGTGCAAACTCATGAGAAATATGCTCGATATATAATTGAATTTTTGGTAAGGTTGAAATGGCCAAGTGAAAATGAGTGTGGTTATGTAATGACTAAGTGCAAATATATGTGTGTATAAGTACATGAGCAATGTGTTCGATAAATGATCGAACTTCGGCAAGTATGATGTGGATTAGTGTTATTTTGAAAATTGATATAAGGAAATTTATGGAAAAGGTGAAATTTGATGAAAAAATTTGTAAAATATTGCTTTCTACTTCTGTTGGGTCAAAGCTCCAAATTGCAAATATGATTTATTCATGAAAGATATTCATTGAACAAAGATAAAAGTTCTGTTGATCGAAACATCAATTCTGGTTTAGCCTAAATCAAGTAAGAAATTTGTGATTTACAATGATATATCATTGAGTGCGCAAACTGTGTTTTAATGTAGTAAAACAAAGTAAAAATTGTATGAAAAGAATTACCTGATATATTATTTAGACGTGGCAGTTAATGTTTTAGTCTTGAGACTGGTGATATTATTGATTAGTGAAAAATATTTGAACCTCTCCACTGAAGAAATTTTCGAGGACGAAAATTTTTAAAGGGGGGAGAGTTGTAATAGCCCGAATTTCAGTGATGTCGGAAATAGTGGTTCAAGACCACCAAATCCGACAAATGAACTTGTAGATAATATTATTTAATATTTACAAGTCAAATGTAGTTTTTTTAAAAGATTTTTGAAATAGTAAATTGTGTTTTATAAAGATTTATTTAGTCAAGAAATTGAGAAAAAGAGGTATCGAGATCTCGGTGTTATAAACTGAGTCATAAATATTTTTATGAATATTTACGGAGTGTCAATAAGGTACTATTAAAATTTCGTTTGAAAATTTTAACGTTTGGGTGGTCAATTAAATAAAAAGGACTAAATTGAAAAAGGTGTAAAAGTTGCTAGAAGGATGAAATAGCTCAATTGTCAAATGAGGAGGGACCTAAAGTGAAAATAAGCCCAAAGGAGATATTTTGGGCGGCATAAGCTGAGAAAAATAAGGAGAATTGATGAAATAAGGGCAAAATGGGAAAATAACAAAATTCACTAAAATAAAAAGGGGACTAGATTGGAATATCTAGAATTCTCTCCATTTCTCTTCATTTTCTTCAGCTGAGAAACAGCCATGGGAGAGAGTTCAAGCTGGTTTTCATACTCAAGCTTCAGTAAGTTTAATTCTTACTTTCTTCTTGAAATTTCTATGTTTTTGGACTTTTACAATTGGGTCCAACTTATTAATTCATTAGTTTTTGATTTTATGGCTAATTTTTAAAGTTGTTATGGATGAGTGCTGGAATAATATGATGAGTAAACATAGAACTGAAGCTTTAATTTTGTTATATGATGATTTTATCAAGTAAAATTAATGGAAATTGATTTTAGGACCTAATTGTGAAAGAGTTGAAATTAAAGACTAGTGTTGAAATTCAGATTTCCAAAGATTATGAAGTAGTTTAAAATGATAGAATAACTTATTAATTGAGAAAATTATCTCAATTGAGGGGTTAATTGAGCAAGGATTGAATTGTATGAATTGTGGAATTTGGGACAAAAATAGAAATCAACATGTTACACTAAAGCAGTTTTGGACAGCAACAGTTGTCTAACTTTGAAAAATCACCAAAAATAGTAGAAATTTAATTAGAAGTTAAGTGAGATATAGAATTAAAGCTTGTTGAGTCTAGTTTTATTTAAAAGAAACATAGAAAGCAAAGGAATTCTGTATCTTGAGATATTTACATTTTTGTAATACTGGTTCAGATTGATTTCGTGATCCCCTGTTCTGAATTGTAAAAATCATTAAAAATTATACAAAAATATTTATGGAATATAATTTATATCAGTGGATTCCTTATTGAGTCTATTTTTACTAGAAACAAACGTGAACATCTTTTGAATTCTGTATAAAGAGAAATTGAAATTTTAGTGAAGAGTGGTCAGGATTGTCGAGTAGCAAAACAGGGGACACTTTAACTAATAAACTGTACTAATTGGCCACACCAAAAATTCTGGAAAAATTATAGTAAGAAGAATTGTGAGTCTAGTTTCAAGGAAAATTAACGGATCTTAATTTGGAGTTCTGTAGCTTAAGAGAAAAATAATTAAGTGACTATGATACGGATGGACAGCTTGAATATTCACACAAGTAAATAGTAAAAATTATAGATAATGTTACTTACAAGTGTGTTATTTGTACTAAGGATGTGGATGGAGAGGAGGAGGAGGAAAAAAATAAATATGTGAATGACTTGTGTATAAATTGATCACATGCCCGATTGTAATTGATAAATGTTGAATTACAAATAATATAATGTTTTATTTGGAATATTTATTATGAAATTATGATTATCGTTATAATATGAGATCGAATTTGTAAGTTTATATGGCTAAATTTTAGTGATCATTTGTTAATCTTATGAATTTCATGACATGTTATTTCATATGTATTGGTGATAAAATCGTGAATGATGAAAAAATATGAAAATTGAATAAATGATCAAATTGAATACTTCTGCCCAGTGATAAGCGATGAATTGACGGTAAAAAGGATCTAGCCCGGACGGGTGATCCTATTCTGATATAGCCGTCCCGAAGAATACAGGAAAAAGGATTAAGCCCGGAAGGGTAATCCTAATATCAGCCCTCCCGAAGAATATATGGGAAATGAGGTTCGCGGGAGTGTGCTGGTGGCTCTCCCGAAGAATATATGTGTATTGGCCTTCCGAAGAATACATGGGAGCTGAGGTTCGCAGAAGTGTGCCAAGAATTGAGGTTCGCGGGAGAGTGAGGTTCGCGGGAGTGTGCTTACTGAAATGAAATGTGTAAGACCATGGTTGAAAGATACCATGGCAACATGAAATGAAATGTGTAAGACCATGGTTGAAAGATACCATGGCAACGTGACATGAATAAGACCATGGTTGAAAGATACCATGGCAACATGACAGAAAATGAGTAAGACCATAGTTGAAAGACACTATGGCATCATGTCAAAGATAAATGAGACCGTGGATGGGAGACGCTATGACATCTGTTGAACAATTGATATTCAGGTAATATGTGTCAGATAACGAATGGTTATATGAAATGGTTGTGTGAAATGTTTACAAGAACTAGTTATATGGAAATATATATACAAAATAGTTGTATGAAATAATTATGAAGATAGATAAACGAATTAAGTACAAGTACATGGAATATAATTTATGTTAAGTTTGATATAAACTATTACTGGAATAAATATACATAAAATATATGGAAATGATGAAGCATGAAAAGAATGATATATACTTATGAAGAAACGGTAAGAGAATGATATGATTCATGACATGTATATATATGATTATCTTTAATATGTTGATACAAGGAAATTATGTAAGTAAAAACAATTATTAAACTCAAGTGTGATATGTCGAGAAAATAAGTATATCAATGTTGAATTTATATGAAATATGTACTAGTATACTAGCAATGTTGCTGTTTGATGCTTAGACAAGTGCCAAGCTATTGATTGTATGGTAATATATTTATATGATGCATAGAATCGGTAAGTATTTAATTGAAATTTTTTTTAAGTGATCTGCAAATTCTAGTGATGCTTCGAAACTCTATTTCGATGGCGAATACGGGTTATGGGTGTTACAAATCTGCGGTCTCTTCTTTGCTTCTTTGGCGGCCAAATTTGGCATGTTCCAAAGAGTGAAATTAATTTTTATATGAAATAAATTATATAATATGAAATAGAACTAAAAATTGAGTTGAGTTTAGCTCATTTAGTCTTAACTCTTCCATAATTTATATAAATTTAATTTTTTATCCCTATCTAATTTTTGTGCTTAATATTTTTATATGCAAATTTCCAAATTACAGACAAAATTTCAAATTTTGGTCTAACATATCTTCTTCCAGAGAATTAAAACAATATTATATGTTGTTGCTTTACCATCACAAGAGTATAATGTGCCAAGTGATTGAGACAAAAGATTATCATGCTAACAAATTTGTAACTTTCACGGAATGGTGTAATTTTTTAGGTGTTTGCGGGCCACGCAAGAGAATCCGGAAACGATTAAGGATGAGGAAGAAGATGTGACTCTTAAAAGGCTCTAGTTGCACGCTGAGCAAAAGACGTGTTCGAGTGTCGAGGACACCAATGAAACACCATCTCGGTGGTGTTATTGACTGCTTGTGGTGATTGAACAAGGATTTATAAATACTTAGATCCTTTGAGCATGGATTCCATTTATTTCCTGCATTTAGATTTGGATTTTAAATTGTATTAGTTTAATTTTAGACTTGGTAGGTCAGATTTTTTATGATTGAGATGAAAATTGATGATTTTTTCATGTTTTTAAGGATTAGTTTAGTGAAATTGTGATACCCAGTGGGGCACATCGCGACTTCCTAAACAGTTTCGAGAGGGACCAAAAATCTTCAGTGGTATCACAAACCTTCTCTTATTTCCCCAAAACATTCATTCTAAATCCTTAAAACTTTTCCCCCTATCAACTTCTCTTAATCTCCCATTCAAATTTCCTTCGTGTAACATCCCAAATTTAGCTCAACAAAAATGTAGAAATATATCAAAAATAAGGAATTGACTCAATGGTTAGTTATTTAATGTAAAAGCATGAAAGTTAGTTGGAGGTTCCAAGTTCAAGTCTCAACTTTACAAAATAAATAGATTTTTGCAAAATTTTTTTTTTTTTTGTGTGTTGCCATCCAAGCCTATAAATACAATTTTTTTTTATCAAAATAATCATCCTTTGAATCCTTTTTTCTTCTACTTTAGCTGTCCCTAACCCTCTCTGTAGCACCCCCAACCCAGCATAGGAGTCTAAACCGAATTCGGAATGCTACATTGATCACCGAAGTGATCATAGAAAAAATTTACAAAACAACCTATCTTCGTAAACTGAAATCGTAAATAACCACACACTAAAAATTTACTATAAATCTTAATATAAAACATGTTTAAGTTATGCGAATAAAACATAAATCGGAAACTATACCACAGCATTATAAATCCTTACAGTTTAAACTTTAACCAAGTAATGAATAAAACCAAAGTAAAAACCCATAGTTTATCCACCAAGACTGTCCGAGACATCCGTGTACCGAATTCAGAATCTAAAATCCAAAATTGTACCTGAAAGGGGAAATAGAAGATGGGTTGAGCTACTCGAGCTTAATGTGAGATCAAAGTAGTAAAACTGCAATAACAGAAACTGAACAGAGACATAGAGGTTTGGAAACAGTTCTGAAATATAATATACTTACAGACTGTTTAAAACACGAACAGACCATATGTAACTTTACAGTCATATGGCTTTGTCAAACACAGTAGTAGTATTTCCCAAGTGTTACAGACTGGGCCTAAGCACTTTCTAGAATCAGTACCATTGTGGGCCTTAACCCATCATATTAATTATCTAATCAAACTGTCACAAACAAACCTACAAGGTTCTCATAGGCATGAGTTCCTTTTAGTCGAATATTACAATAGGATATTTCAGTCCATCAGACATTCAGATATTTCAGACAAACAATACAATCACATACCGTCACAGTATCACATTCAGTCAATCAGATTTAATCAAATGCATATGAGTGCAAATGAGTTATTAAATAACCCACCTATCTAGCCAACACACCATCTCCGTCTACCCCTACACATCCTGTGGGGATATAATCAACCCACCCATCCCTGCACTCCAAATAGGACCTCAAAAAGCCCATCCAACCTTATACACCATAGGATGTCATCCCAGGTTTCCCGGAAACGATGATTATCAGCATTATCCTCGACCTTCAGGGAATTGGGACCGCCCTCGACCCTCAAGGAATTGGGGCTAACAATGTGCAGTTAAATCTCGAGTCTCATGTATTACGCAACAATGCTAGCGTATGAGTTGTACTGCGCAATGCGGTAAACCGCCGTACAGAAATGTAGTGAACTACCAGATCAGATAGCAGTACGTAGTGTAGCTAACATACATGCGATACAGTGTAATGCGGTAAACCGCTATACCGTCGAGTTACAGTACAACAGCCAGATTAATCAAATCGTCCACGACAGTACAATGCTAGCGTGTGAGTTGTACTGCGCAATGCGGTAAACCATCGTACAGAAATGTAGTGAACTACCAGATCAGATAATAGTACGTAGCGTAGCTAATGTACATGGGATACAGTGCAATGCGGTAAACCGCTATATCATCAAGTTGCAGTACAACAGCCAGATTAATCAAATCGTCCACGACCCTCTGGGTATTGGGACTGCCTACGACTCTCTGGGTATTAAGGCTTCAGTATGTAGGTAAACTGCCAAAGCATAAATCTCCCTTCTCTTCAACATCCCAACCTAAAAACGATTTATGCGAATATATGTATGCAAATGTATGAATGCGGATGCACCAATTCAGGACACAATTTCAGACATTCATTCAGAAGCAATCACTTACAATCAATCAATCAGTTACAAAAATGTGCATACCTATATACCCAAATTCGGTACCTAACATAGCACACATCCAATTACAGGCAATACATAATTCAAGGGTAGAATAGGGTTATGTTCACCCTCAGTGAACTTAGTCGAGGGGTTTGGAACATATGGGCTTACAACAGCATTCGACCTGCCTTAGATTCAAAATTTAGCGAGTTAGGGCCACACGCCCGTGTGCTCCATCTCTGTGGAGCAGTCCTAATGAATTGTAAAAGTAACATAGTATTAACCCATGCTTGGTATATTTTTGGATGATTTACCGAATAGTTTAATGAATTTGATGCTCCTAATCCTTTAACTTCATGTTTTATACTTAGGTGAGCATAGGAAAGTGAAAAGAGCAAGAAACGGGCCAAAAGCGAACAAAATGGGCTAAAATTAGCATTCAACACGGCCTAGGCACTCTCACACGGACTGACCACATGCCCATGTGTGACACACGGGTAGGCCATACGCCCGTGTGTCAAGGCCGTGTCGACTTAAAACCCACTTAGTATTGCACATGGCCTGAACCTTCGCACACGGGTAGACCACACGCCTGTGTCCCTGTCGAGCCTTGTTTCAATTCTACTCGGAGTATTTTGGGCACTTCTAAGTTTATATAAACACCCTAGGAGGGGATTAAAAGATACACACAGAGTGGAAAGTAGAGAATTACTCGAAGAAAGCTTTTAGATTCATCTCGAAAGTATGAATCTCCTTTAAGACTGAAGATCTCCCTTCAATTTCCTTGAAGTTTTTGGGTTTCTCTATGCTTTGTTATTTTCCAAATTTTGAGATGTTTTCCTTTGTGACCATGAACTAAATCCCTTAGATACCTAAGGGGGATGAAACCTAAGATGAATCTTATTATTTTCTGAATTATATGATAAGTATTTGATGTGCTTGATTCTTCTTTTAGTATTTTAGGATATTAATTCAAGTGTTGATGTGCTTATTCAGTGGAGAAAAAGTCCCTATTTAAGAGTTAGATCTAACATAATTAAGCGGAGTTGATTGCAATCCTAGAGATAGGATGACAAAAATCTATCGGATTAGAGTCAAATCTAATAGGAAAATCTATAGATCGAGTTAATGCCCCAATAGGGGTTTTAATTAAAAAGAGATTTCAATTAATCAACTTAGAGTTAGTAGAACCTAAACCAAAACCATGGAAAGAAACTATGGTAAGCAAAGGTAAGGTTGAGGTAAGCTACAATGAACCAGTAGGTAAAGAGTATAAACCTTGTGTGCCATACCCAAATGCGACAAGAAAGACCGCACAGACGAACAATTTTGTAAATTCCTTAAACTTCTCAGAAAATTACATATTAACTTACTGTTTATTGAAGCTCTTTTGCAGATGCAAAACACCTTTAAATTCTTAAAAGAGCTTTTAGCAAACAAACGGAAGATAGATGAGTTGTCGCATATAGAGCTGAATGTAGTTTGCTCGGCCATTTTGCAGAACAAACTACCCAGCAAATTGAAAGATCCAGGGAGTTTTATGATTCCTTGTTTAATTGGTAGTTTAACTGTTGATAATGCCTTAGCTGATTTAGGGGCTAATATTAATGTAATGCCTCATAAAATGTTTAAACAACTAGGTCTTGGAAAACCCAAACAAACTAGGATGAGTATACAATTGGCAGATAAAACTATTAGATTTCCTAGGGGTATTGTGGAGGACGTACTTGTAAAAATTGATAAATTTATATTCCCAGTTGATTTTGTTATGCTAGACATGGTTGAGGATAGTGACGTGCCCTTAATCTTAAGTAGACCTTTTTGACTAACCGCTAGGACTATCATTGATGTTGGTACAGGTGAACTTACACTTTATACGGGTGATGAAATAATTACCCTTCAAGCTCGTGATTCTATTAAGATATCGAGTAAAGAAGATGACTTTATAAAACCTGTTAATGAAACTAGTCACATGGTTCAACCTTCATTGTAGGAAACACTTTCGAGAAGCACAAATGGGCCACATTCTAGTTCATGTGACAACAAGGGAGCCATCCATGAAGAGCAAATGCTACAGATAGATGAACTAGACGAATGGCGGACCAATGGCAGAAAGGAACCTAGGATACACCACGCAAAACTGAAACAATGCCATGACGAACTTAAGGTTAGAACGAATCAATTTAAGGTTGGGGACAAGGTACTTTTGGACATAGCAGACCCTCGAGTTGTCACTTTAGAGCCCAATGCACAAAAAGCAACTCCCTTCATGGTACTAAAGGTAACACAGGCGTGTGAAAAGTAACACGGGCATGGGGAACATTATACGGGTGTAGGAGAAGCGAAGAGCAATGCACACGGCCGTGCAACACGACCGTATAGACCACACGGCCTGGACACACCGGCGTGTTTTAGGCTGTGTGACGAATAGGTATTAAAAATTCCTCGACAAACATAGGCTGAACTCGACCCACACGGGCGTGTGACACGCCCATGTGACCCAACATGGGACCGTTACACGACCATGTTATCTTTAAAACCCCTAACCCCTTCTTCCCCCTTTTTTCTTCTTCCTAACTCCCCAAACCTTAAATGCCACAACAACCCCCTTTCCCCTCCACTTGGCCGCCGTTGTCCTCTTCTTGCTCAGCCCGCCCTCTCCTCTAAACTTTATCTTCCTTCCCCCCTCCCTTCTTGGCCAAAACCACCCACAACCCAGCCTAAAACAGCCTGACCTCCCCTTCTCTTGTTTCACAAACCCCAACAACCCTCCTCAATACCGATTATCTCGCTCTAATGATCAGGATGACCCCGAGGACATTACTGATTATGTCTCTCCCCCTTACGAGGATCCACATCAACCACCACTACTAAGTCACTGACCTACTACTGCCACATTGACCGATATATCCTAGTGACTTACTCGCTTCGAGTAGCAGTTCTTTGAGAAATTCGATAGCATCGATGCCACTCTTCGACAGATTTGCCACCACCTTTACCTTTCCCTTTTGGCACCGCCAACCCATAAAGCATCCGATGATGAGGACCTTTTAGTCCATTTATTTTTATTTATTTTTATTTTCATCTTTATTTTTTTATTTTTTTTATTTCTTATGTTCTAAATTTCCCCTTTAACAACTTATTGTTTATCTTTTGAACTATGTTTAATATCGAGTAATCCTTTATATCTCTTCCATAGTTGTGTTTATTTTCTTAAATAGCTCAAAATCATGAACTTCATCAGCTCTTTCCCCAATTTCGCTTTCACTATTCCAAGGATTTTATCCAAAATTTAGGGGAGTTTCGTTTCTCTCCCTCTCTTATGATATTATACTTATATTCTTATTATCCATTTTTGTACATTGAGGACAATGTACATCTTAAGTGTGGGGAGATTATTCATATCATTATTAGAAAATCCCTAAATTTTGTCTTGTTCTCAAGTACCGTTCTTATATTACTATTAGAAAGAAATTTTGATTGATTTATGATTTTTGTTGATATATTTTGGACTAAATCATAGGTATTTGTGCATTGATTGTTTAAACTGTAAGACATTAGAGAACAAGCATGATAAGTTGATTTTTAATTTAAAAATTTTCTAGGTTGTTTCTGAGGTATTATCTTGAAATTTGAAATTCACAGGATTGACATCAAAAGCCATAATTTTAGTGAAATCTTGAGCCTTTAGAGCATATATTCTTTCTTGCTCACTTTTATTGTTGCTTATGAGTGTGTCAATATTGATTTGTTATTCTAGAACTTGCTTCGATTATACATATTGAGACCACACCATTGATTTGACATATCGAGATGATAAGGGCACTTAGGTTTTAACCCACTCACTCCATAAAAAGCCTACCCTCATAAGTAACCTTTAGTAAACCCCCTTTGAGCCTAAAACCCCCTTCTTAATTTACTCTTAATATTAACCCATAACCTATTTTTGATTTCTTGAGAATTCCCTTTACTTAACTTGATCCCCATTTTGTCGAGATTTGATTTGAATAATTGCCTGGCTATGATCTTCTATTTAGTTGTAAATATTTGATTTGTTCTTAAAAAAATGCATATACAAGGTTATTTCAGTTGTTAAATTGTCGTTTAGCATATTATTTATTACAAAGCTATATAATGCTTGAACTTGAACAATGTTATTCATGAGGAAAAACTCAATTCTAGGATTATTTATTCAGTGATGTAATTTCTCAATATTCGTTATTCTTCTAGTTAGGTAATTTTTTAGTTCAATCTTGATTCTAACCTTCTTTTTCAGCTTGTGCCGGTACCCCTAACCAAAGCCCCATTACAACCCTTTAAAGACCTTTTGATTGGTGTTTCATCTCAATTCATAGTGGTGGAGATTTGATTTTCATGCAAGCCTATGGTAATAACTTTTCATGTTGACTATTGAGTGCTTAATTTTTGAACCTTAAACACCTTTAGTGATTTGAGTGAATCTTTAGTGAGGGTGTCAACTCTGTGAAATTTTGAATTAAAGGTAACTACTTAGATGAAGGGAAATACCTATGTTTTCGTGATAAAATGCTCAACTTGGATTGGTTGAAACTTTGATAATCTTTTAGTTGAATTCCCAATATATGATTACTTGTGGATTATTTAGAAATTTATTGATAAAAATTATAAGTTGAGAAGAAGTAATTTTAATTGTGAGTTGAGGATTTTGCTTGAAGACAAGCAAATGCTTAAGTGTGGGGATATTTGATGAATCGTAAAAGTAACATATTTTTAACCTATGCTTGGTATATTTTTGGATGATTTACCAAATAATTTAATGAGTTTGATGCTCCTAATCCTTTAATTTCATGTTTTTTACTTAGGTGAGCCTAGGAAAGTGAAAAGAGAAAGAAATGGGCCACAAACGGACAAAATGGGCTAATATCAACATTCAACACGGCCTAGGCACTCCCACACGAGCTGACCACACGCCCGTGTGTGACACACGGGTAGGCCACACGCTCGTGTGTCAAGGCCGTGTCGACTTAAAATCCACTCAGTATTGCACACGGCTTAAACCTTCATACATGGCAGACCACACACCTGTGTCCCTGTCGAGCCCTGTTTTAATTCTATTCAGAAAAGGCTAATTTTTAGGTATTTTGGTCACTCCTAAGTCTATATAAACATCCTAGGAGTGGATTAAAGGACACACACAGAGCAGAAAGTAGAGAGTTACTCAAAGAAAGCTGTTGGATTCATCTCGGAAGCAGGAATCTCCTTCAAGACTGAAGATCCCCCTTCAATTTCCTTGAAGTTTTTGGGTTTCTTTATGTTTTTTTATTTTGTAAATTTTGAGATGTTTTCCTTTGTGATCATGAACTAAATCCCCTAGATACCTAAGAGGGATGAAACCTAAGATGAATCTTATTATTTTATGAATTATATGATAAATATTTGATTTGTTCTTAATTATGTGTTCTTGATTCTTATTTTAGTATTTCAGGATATTAATTCAAGTGTTGACGTGCTTATTCAGTGGAGCAAAAGTCTCTGCTTAAGAGTAAATCCAACATAATTAAGCGTAGTCGATTGCAATCCTAGAGATAGGACAACAAAAATCTACCGGATTAGAGTCAAATCTAATAGGGAAATCTATAGATCGAGTTAGTGCTATAATAGGGGTTTTGATTAGAAAGAAATTTCAATTAATCAACCTAGAGTTAGTTGTTTTTAGTCTCAAAAGAGATAATAACATAAATTAGGTATTTCCACGGATCAAGTCAAGTGAATAAATCGTCTAATTTAGAGCTGAATAATAAGTGAGGTCTAGGTGGATTCTTCCTTGGGTATTGTCCTTATAAATCGGTTTTCATAAAAGTATTTTCTCAATTTACTTTTTGTCACGTTCTTATTTAATTAGTTTTTAGTTTAAAGCAAATCCACTTAATCTTTAGGCTAGATGATAAAAAGATAGTTAATACTAGTACTTTTTGTCCTCGTGGATACGATATTCCGGTCTTGCCATAGCTATACTATTGTTCGATAGGTGCGTTTGCCTTTATCGTGATCATAGTTAGTTTTGGGATCACCATCAAGTCCAGGCCGTGTGGGGATCCAAACACCCATGTAAAGGGTAGCACAAGACCGTGTGACAGAAGCACACGCCCGTGTGGTGTAGGGGCACGACCGTTTGAACAGGCCGTGTAAACTTACTGTCCAATTTCACTAATTTAAGGTACAGGGCAGACACGACCATGTGAGGGTGTCACACGCCCGTGTGGCCATCAGACACAGCCGTGTGTCCCATAACACATGCCCGTGCGAAATCCCTAGGCCCTAAATCAGTCACACAACCGTGTGTCCCGAAGCACATCTGTGAGGAAGCCCTAATTTCCCAAATCTGTCACACGACCGTGTGGCAAGGCCGTGTGACTCCAAATCCCTGATTCCCAACCTCACACGGCCGTGTGCCCAAGGGATACGGCCGTGTGGATTCTGAAAAAAATCCCCAAATCGACCACACATTCGTTTAACCAGACCGTGTGGCACCCAATTTAGCCCGGAAACCCTATTTCCCAAATCCACACGAGCGTATCGTGTTATGAAAGAGACGACCTATTGTCTCTTGACTTGAACAATTTCACAAATGTTGACACGGGTGCCATTTTTAGAGAATTTCAACCTACTAAAAAGCCTTAATATAAAAAATGGTCCCCAAACTATAGCACTTTTCCAATTTTTGTACTTAAAACTTTTCCTTTTTTGTCAAAAGTGCTACTGGAACTTTCATTAAGTTAACACTATTGTTTCTTCTATGAATTGTCATTTGAAATAATTGTTTGAGTCAACCAGAGCCTGACACGTTATCAAAAATTAAATTTTAGTATGTTTAAGTATGAAATTTTTTTTACAAAAAAATATTTTATTTTTATTTAACGTTTTAGAATGATTTTATTTTAATTTTAAAGACAACATATTTTAATGTTTATACTATAATATTGTATAGTATTATAAATTAAATTTTTATATGAAATAAATTATAGAATATATTATAGAACTAAAAATTGAATTTGGTTTCTCGTCCGTACATTATTGAGTTAAATTTTTTACCCAAATCTAATATTGGTGCTTAATGCACATTTCCAAATTACGGACAAAATTTCAAAATTTGGTCTGCCAATTAAAACAATATAATATGCTGCTGCTTTAACTAGGAAAGTTAATTTGTCAAGGTTTATATACTTATTGCTCCTCCTTTGGCTCTTTCACCTTGGTTCTTTCCTGTGAACGGAATTTAAGACAAATTCTAACACTACTATCGGGACTGGATATCAGGAATATGATTTTTATATGTATATATATTTAAAGATATTGTAAAGAAGTATACGTGTAATGTATGTATAGAAAATAATTTCCATTGCAAAAATTTTATGGAAAATGAAAAGCTAAGTGTAACCATCTTCAAATCCATCCAATTTAGGCATCAGCCAGTAAAATGATTTGTTGACAAGTATAATCTAAAGCCCCTTTGATCTTCATCAACAAATAGCTGCCATAAGATATTTAAGAAAAATAAACTAAAAGTGAACCAAACCTGCAGGAACCTCCCACATAGATGCTTCTGAATGATAAATATATTACAAAATTTGGGTAGATGATAAAATACAATTTTATCAGCTTAATGGTAAGTCTTCAGTCCATCATAAATTTTCATAGCGAAAGACCAATATTTTAAATTACTTATTCCTAAGATCTCTATATATTGGTTTTCCCACTTGAAGTTTTCTGCACTAAAACATCAAAACAGAAGTGACTTAAAGAAGATAAAAATGAAGAAGCAAGTAATTTGTTCGACTGTCTTTCCTCTCCTTTGCATTCTTCTTCTTTTTCTTGGTGTTGAAGCACAGACGTGCAGCCCTAGTGGCAAGATCAAAGGGAAAACCCCTCCACCAGGGCAATGCAACCAGGAAAATTATTCTGATTGTTGCAAGGATGGCAAGTGGTACACGACATACAAATGTTCACCCCCTGTATCAAGCCAAACGAAAGCAACACTGACGCTTAACAGCTTTGAGCGAGATGGAGACGGTGGTGCACCATCTGAATGTGACAACCAGTACCACTCCGATGATGACCCTGTGGTGGCACTTTCTACAGGGTGGTATAACAACGGGAAGAGGTGTTTGAATTATATCAACATCCATGGCAATGGAAAATCTGTAAGGGCTAAAGTTGTGGATGAATGTGATTTTACTATGGGATGCGATTCGGACCATGATTATCAGCCCCCTTGCCCTAACAACATTGTTGATGCCTCGAAAGCAGTTTGGAAGGCTCTTGGAGTGCCTGAGAGCGACTGGGGCGAGATGGATATCTACTGGTCTGATACTGATTAATCACTTTATCCATATTTATATTTATAATGTATGTACTAGGCTAAAGGTTTCTTGTGCATCTTAGTTTACATTTATGTTACTATTAATGTAAAATTTATATATATATTATGTATTTTGAGCTATAAATTATGTTTTAAATCTTCATTATTTGTTCTAACCAAGCTTAAATAGTTTGGTTTTACCACAAGCTGAGTTGGAGCTTTTAGAATAGTATTTGACCAAATTGGAGCTGTATTTCAAGCAATGAATTTTGAGTAGAGCTCAAGCCTGATGAATCTCAACAATCACGGAGCATATATCATAAATCAAATGGCATATGGGTATAAAGTTCATTGTCTTTTTAATTGTTTCTCTTCCATGTTTTCATAGGTCATGACTTGCGGGTAATATTCATCAATCTTCTCATCCTACGTAAATTAGGTAACATGTTTCTGGTAAGAACGAAAACTGCTAGTTCATGGTTGCCTTAATTTATCAAAATATTTACCTTACACGGATTTAGTCATCAAGGCTAGACATAGATATGCTTTTCTTTTTCAAGATTTTCATATATTTTGAAAAGTCTTTGGAAGATTATATCTTAGTGTTTTTGTTAACACATGTACGTTGTATGTAAGATCTTAAAGAAAAACGATGAGTGGAGTTTTTGTTTCACCGACAAAAGGTTTTGGGTGAAGGGATTATAGTCCCAGATGTTGTTGGATCGACTTGCTTTCAAAAAACACCATGTTTGCCAACAAGTAGTCTCGATGATAATTCAAGAAAGCAACCGAATCAAATATTGAAAGCTGCTATGACCATCAAAAAAGAAATTTTTTTTCTTCCTATTTCATAAAGACCGGGAAGAATCAACTAAGGAGAGAATTAACAAATGTGAAGCTTGAACTCTAAATAAACTAAAATCACCAATCAATCTACGTATCTAGTTTGTTACCAGTCAAAGCTCTTCGTTGACCAACTAGAACTACTCTAAATATAAGGTTACAAACAATAAATAGAAATTTAACAACATCCGCATCTAAGTCGTTGTAGTATAGTGGTAAGTATTCCCGCCTGTCACGCGGGTGACCCGGGTTCGATCCCCTGCAACGGCGTTCGTTTCATCAGGTTTTTCAATCTTTCTAGCTTTTGTCAGTGATCCAATCAGGTAATCTACTTCCCTAAATGCCTTATTCAGAGTTTTACTTTTAAAATTTTATTTCATGTTTGAACTCTTTCAATTAAGTTTGTTTATGTTAAACTTCAATCACTGGTTTCTATTAAGGAAGCAACCCTATGCTTCAACAACACTTTGCATCAACAGCCTATGCTTCCACCCGTAGATAAAAAACCAAGTCTCCTAGATCCTTTAATAAGAATTTTTCATCGAGTGATTTCACCAATACATCAATTTTCCATTGATCATCCCCTGTAATGACTATGCCTTCCACATCCACTAGCAGATACGCTTTCTTCCCGTTAGTGTTCTTAATACAGAGAGCAACGTCGACCGCTGATCGTTTGAACCCCAGTTATCCAACCTACTCTTTAAGCTTTTCAAACCATGCCTCTAGGGCTTGCTTGAACCTACAAAAGGCCTTTTTCAGTTTACACACTAATTGATCTCCTCCAACAGTACAATGCTCAGAATCAGGAAGTTTAACTAACATGTATACCTCTTCTATGAACTCCTTATTCAGAAACGCATTGGGTATATCTAATTCTCTCAACTTTCATTTGTTGGTTAATGCAAAGTGTAAGAATCATCCTCACTATATTGTCTTTAATTTTTGGATTGTCAGTTTCCTTGAAGTTATGTCCAACAATCTAGGAGTACCCTTTTGCGACCAGTCTAGCTCTATGCCTTGCTGAACTTCCACCTACATGTCTTTTGACTTTGAACATGCATTTACATCCCACTGGCTTGTGACCCCTTGGAAATTTAAACAAGCTTCATGTATCTTCTTTTATTATTGCAGACAATTCAACTTCTACTACATTCTTCCATTAAGGTTGACTAGCAGCTTCAACAAAGTCTCAGGGCTCATCAAGTGAAAGGTTTACAAAACACGCTTAGCGCTTATGAATACCAGCCTTTGCACAAATAAGCATAGGATGAATATTCATTATTGTAGGAAGAGGTCTAGGAGCTAGAATCTGTGCAATGTCAATTGGCTGAGATGCAATCAGGTAATCTACTTCTCTAAATGCCTTATTTGGAGCCTTTTGGGTCAGTGGAAAGCAAGATTGTTAAAGCTGCGGCACTCACGCTTAATTCAGAGTTTTACTTTTACAATTAATGTAAAAGTTATATATATATATATATATATATATATTATTATGTATTTTGATTCGTAAATTATGTTATAAATCTTTATCGTTAGCTCTATTCTTCCTTCTTATTTGGAGAAATTCTTAGTACTCGAATTTAGATGAGTGTTGGATTTGGTTTGTTTGATAGAGATGTCAATGGTGTATTTGCTTGAGTTAAATTCGAAAAGAAAATTCAACTTCGATTAAAGCATTGTCGAGCCAAGCTCAAGCTCGAGCAGCTTGAATTCTCAAATGAACTAGGTTTCTTTAGGGTTAAGATATCTAAGAGGTCCCTGTATTATAGTGTCTGGATCAATTTAGCCCCTCTATTATTAAATGAGTTAGTTTGGTCCCTATAGAATTAAAAAGAATCAAATAAGATCAAACTGCACCAAAGTTAACAGTTGTGGTGTAAAAAATGTCTTGAAATTTTTTTTTCAATTCCAAACAAAATATTTCATTTTCAAAACCATAAAAACTTTAAAAATAACAACTCTATTAAATAGCGAATGGTATCTTTCAAACAATAAATGTTAACTGTAGGCACCTAATTTTGCCCGGACCTTAAAATAAATAAATCAAAATAAATAATGTCCATTAATTTTTAAACAGTCCTTTTACAAAACCCAAATGTCAAAGCCCAAACCTAAATAGCCCATTATTACCCTGATCCAAATACACTTAACCAACAAACCCGTTACACCCTATTATACCCGTGACTTAAACCCACTTAAACTAAACCCATTTCAACCCAGAACACTACCCAACCCAATACATAACCCACCGGATCCAAAATAAACCCTGTGATCCAACTGCAGCAAAGGCCCAAAACAGTTTTCAGTTCAGGAAACCCTAGGTTTCCAATGCTCAGCAAACACCCACAGGCCCCTCGTCAAGCCGTAATACGCTCCGTCACCAGGCCTAGTCTCGTGCCGCAATCGGCGCGCCAATCTGTCACCGACGTGATCCTCGCATGTCTACCTGCAAAAGAAGGAAACAAAACCAGTAGCAAAGGCAACAGATAGGAAGATACCAAATTTTGTACTCTAAACAGTGGCTATAAAACCCGAATCCAAATGATGTAATGGGGAGGATACAATATACACACACGCATATACACACACACAGAGAAAGATACAAACAGATTCGTGTACAAAAATACGAAAAGAGAAATAAAAACAGTTTTTTTTATTTCAACGAAAGGTGGTTTTCTGTTTAGTTTTATTATTTCATTTTTTTATTCTGATTCGAATATATACAGGGTTTTTAGTACACAAAATACCTTTTTTAAAAAAGAAGAGGAAGATTACCTGCGTTTCGGCTTAAAAAACGGAGGTTTCTGGCCTCCAGCCACCGTGTGTGGCGACGCGTGTGGCGGTCGACCGCCGGAGCTCTCGCCGGTTTCTGGGCTAAGGAATGAGAGCATTGGAGGACTTTCATTTGTTTTTTTTAAAGGGAAACGGTAAAGTGAATTTTTGGGGTAAATTTTGGCTTATATAGCCATACGAAAACGGCATCGTTTTAAGGGTCTTAGAACGCGCGGTGACCCTACCCGAGGGAAGGATCCGCGTGTTTTGATTTGTGGGCTAATTGTTCAATTGGTCCTTCCGTGTTTTCTGTCTTTGCAATTTTATTTCATTTTATTATAATCTGGCCCTAACAGTTTACCTTTGTTTCAATCTAGTCCCAGCGGTAATTTTAAAATGGTACTCTGAAGAACGACGTCGTTTTGGGATTAGGGCAAATTGCCCAGTGAGTCCCTAACCCTTAAACGCGTGTTTCAATTAGGTCCAATTTTATTTTTGTTTTTTTTAAATTAGTCCTATAATTTTGTTTAAATTTAATTTTAGCCCTTTCTTTAGTATTTTAAATTTTATTATTTTTATTATTTATACATAATTTATTTATTTTCTAAAAAACTATACATATATTATTATTATAAATACTATTTATATTTATATTAAATTTTATTTATTATATATTACTTTACTTTTCTGTATTTATATTATATTTTTATTATATATTATTGTCTTACATTATTATTTACGTATTATTATTATTAAAAATTACATTTTTAATTTATATACTCATTTCATTACTAATTATTTATTATGTATTATTTCATTTTAAACTTATATTTTTATTTTATTATAAATATAAATTCTTTTACATATTTTATATTTTATATTATTTTCTTAAACCAATATATTTTATATTTTTATATAATTATTACTCTTATATATTTTTTTTATTATATATTATACTTAAATTTATTATTAAATATCACATTTTTTAAAATATATGCATCATTTCATTTATTAACTCATTCATGTGTACATTAAATTATTGGATTGTATATTTTATTTTATGTAGATTCTATTCATCAATTTTTTATGCATGTCATCTATTTTTACTCATACATATTTTACACATTAATATTTACCATGTATTTTATATTTATTATTTAATGTTTTATTTATGATATGTTGTATATAATTAGTGCATTTATTATGTTTTCTTTTATCATTTTATTTAGGTATATTCCTATTTGCTTAGCATAATTATTCTTATTATTCTATTTTGCCTTCTATATATAGTGTTTGCATTTGTATAAAGTGTAATAATATTTTTTAATATATGTTGTTTGAATATCTATGTTTTGTTAATTCAAAATGTCACTCTAAAATATCATTTAAAACAATATTCCAAGAGTTTTATAAAAATAAAGGCAATACATGATGTTCGGAAGCTTTGAGAAAGGTAATGCCCTAACTTACTGGGTTGCGACTTTTCTCGATGAGTTCGAATAGTCAAGCAACCTTCTTAATGTTTTTGAAGTTTTTAAAATATAAACAACTATTTTGAGATTTCAAAACGTTGTGTCCTAACTTACTAGATATGGCGTTTTGTTGTTTCGAGATAGAAATTTCAAAAGGCTTGCTTAGCTCCGAATGTCTTAAAAATGTTGCGTCCAAACTTACTGGATGTGATATTTTGATTCGTTTGATACAAGTGAACCCTAATTTTCAAAAAATCAAAATATTTTCAAGAGGATTGCATCTTAAATTTTTTTAAATTTCCGACATTAAAGACATTTGATAATCAATTAGGTACCAATTTTTGGGCGTTACGAGGGTGCCAACCCTTCCTCGTATGTAACCGACTCCCGAACCCGTTTTCTAATTTCGTAGACCAAAATTAATGATTTTAAAACAAAAAAAATGTTTTAAAGGTGATCCAATCACACCTAAAAAGATTGGTGGCGACTCCCGTTTTAGTTTTTAAAAGTTGACCCCGTTGTTTCTAAAACCTCGTTAAAAATGGTTTCGACATTAACTCTTTTCCAATTTGGCCTTATGTTATTCTTTTTAACAAAGCATAGACTAAAGTAATCCATTTCAATAGAGGAACAAATTTCATCTGAACGACCTCTTAGGTACATTCACTATTTCTTTAGTCAAGATTTTTTTCAATATTGTTTCTATTAAATCTATATAGTATCATGTATATATTGTTAAACCAAGCTCAAGATTGAGTAGCTTGAGTTATCAAGCGAGCTAAGTTTGAGTATCTTAATACTCGTTTTGAACAGCTCGAGAGCTTAATCAAATTTTTAATTGATAATAGTATTTTAATTTTACATTACTACTTTATCTTTAATACACTTAGAAACTCAAATTTCATTTTTTTTTTTTAGTGAAGTATAAAAGTTTTGTATATGGAATGAGTTTGAATTGAAGCTAAAATATGTAAATCAGGTGAACGAGCTTACTTTAATAGAGCTTAAATAGAGCTAAACCTTCTAAAATAGTATTTGATTGAGCAAGAGTGGAGTTTCGAACAACAAATGTCAAGTAGAGGTTGCGCTTCTCATTGTTTGAGTACAGCCCTAGTGTTTTACTCTTGTATATTCAATATTTCATTTTGTTTTTTTTTCATGAATTTTGAGGATCCTTATAGGATCATCATATGTATCAACATAGTCCATAATTATTGTTTGTAATCAAATGGTCAAGTTTCAACTCACTAAATTACAGTTAAACAGGAAAATTCAAATCCTACTTAGAGTTTACCATAGGGGTGGTGACAACATTATTCGCGGAAGTCTTATTCTTAGAGTAGGGTTTACCACCCTTTGCGATTAACTTGGGTTTGTTAGGTCTCGTTGTGTATCGGGCTAATTATATGTGCTATCTAATTTTTAAATTAACTTATATAATTTATTCAAACCTAATAAATATATCATCCTATGTCTAAAATATTATTTATTCTTTTTAATTAAATTAAATTAAATATATTATTTTCTGAACTTAATTCTAATTTCATTGAAGTTATGACAACTTTATCGTACTAAAATCTATGAGCAAATCAATTTAATTAACTTGTTTTTATGGAACTATGATGACTTAATTAATTTAATTTTTACTTCGAATTTCACCTATTTAATTTCTTATTAAATAATAATTTGAAGATACAAATTAATTAATCTATGTATTTTGGGCCATAAATTATGTTTTAAATCTTCACCATTTGCTCTATCCTTACTTATTACTTGGTGATGCGGTAGTTGAAAGCACCAAAAATATCCTATTCCCTACAAAATAATGAAAAAGAACAGTAAGGGAAAGTAGGGTCGAATCCTCAGGGACTGGATTATACGAATGCTTGTTTCTCGAAATCCTGGGCAGAATCGTGCCTAAGAAAACTTGCGTTCCTAAAAAAATAAAAATAGCAAAATTAAAAGTTTTGATCTGGAAACGAAAATAAATAAAAACAAAATTAAGAAGTCGAATTGAAATTGCAAAAATTAAAAATAGGAAATAGAGTTGAGATAAAGAAATTCTTATGGGAAAATTCCAGCCTCCAGTTGTCTCGATCTGCCTTGGGTTCAATCATTGGCTTTTAGATGATCCTTCTCGAACCGAATAAGCCAGTTATAGTGGAAGAGGACGCCTACGACCACCAGCTCTAAAGATTCAGACTTACGATTTAGTGGAACTTGACTCTAGCCAACAATCGCTTCTGTGGGATCGTCTTATGCTAGATCAATGCTTCTCAATGGTGAATCCACGCCATTTTGTCTCTTAGGCTCGCCAACCTCTAACGTAGTAAGTTAACGAACAGACTGTGCAACCTTCCCAAAACATACAAAGCGGCCACCTTTGCATACGTCGAAAAGTTTACTTCTTAAGGAACATGGACGTAAGCATCAGCCCCGTAGTGTAGAAAAACGATAAATACTCAACAAGGAGGCTAAGTGCGGATTCTAAGCCTCAAGAACCCTTTTTGGGGATTTTCGACAACCTTTGGCTAGATTGGTTTAGTGGCTCATGATTTTTGGGAAAGAAATAAATATAATAGAAATGAGATTTTTATTTAAAGAAATATGGAGAGAACAAAAAGAGTTTTTTAGAAAAGGGAGTGTTTACAGAAAAAAAGAAGCATAATTTTTTAGTCACCTCACCCCCTATTTATAGTGCTAGGGGAGATAGTCTAATTCTACTTAAACTCCCAAAAGATAAATACATTTAATTGAAAATAAATAAAGATAAAATCCTAAAAATAATCCCTAATAATTATCTTAATATTAATTATCCTAATATAATAAAAAAATAGTCTTGATAGAATAAAATCTCTTCTTTTGCATGTTAACCCCTGTGTGCTCCATGCTTGCACTTTTGGCACCAACTTTTCCCTTTGTCGCACATTGGCCCATTTTATCTTTAATTTCACGCTTTTGTCGCTTAATTTCGCTTTTGCCTCCAATTTAGTCCCTATAAGATAAAATATCATAAGTAGCTCAAATTAACAGGATCATACTCAAAATAAATACACAATTAATACATAAAAACACATTATTCTGGAGTATTATCAAATTCCCCCTACTTAGCCCATGCTTGCCCTCAAGTATGGTTCTTACCTGCTGTGAAAGTTAGATTCTACCATAAAAGAAATACCACTCCAAAGTTTCATAAAAATTAGTTAAAAATGCATATGAAAAATAAAGAGAACTCTAAGCTTGCCTTAAGTGAAACAGAAAAAGTACACACAAAAATTAAGATCGACTTGAATTATTTCATGCTATTTGGGTAAATTACTAAACCTACCAAGACACCCTAATTATTTCCTCCTTTAGTCCCCAACTGCAATTTTATTAGTACTTATTTTTCTCTTTATTTTTTATTTTTTATTTTTTTGTTTGTTATTATTTATTTACTTAGGAATATATTGAACCTTTCAACGTAAAGAGAGATGATAACCCAAGCACCCCACCTCGGTCACTCAGCCCAACATACTCTTAAGAATTGGTTATTTCCGATTAGCGGAGTTTTACCCATCACGTCACACAACCTTTTGACGCGAAGTAGAATGACAACCCAAGCACCCTACCCCGATTACTCAGTCAGTCACGTTTTGAGCCGCAGTCATAACCTTGGTTAGCGGAGTTTTACCTATCACGTCACACAACCTTTTGACGCGAAGTGGAATGACAACCCAAATACCCTACCCCGGTTACTCAGTCAATCAGGTTCTAAGCTGCACTCATAACCATGGAAACACTTATTATCATTAAACGAAATTTAAATGAAATTTTAATTTTGGAGGACCTAGGAAAAATAATCAAGTGTCAAAAATAAGTTTCAGTAACCACCTAATAGTCATAAACATAATTTTAGCATGCAATTGTATTAGGTGCCCGCTTTGCATTAAACTTAATTAATTTACGAAAACCAAGATAGAGTTAACTCTATTAATCACAATTATTTTTAGGCTAATAAAAATAAAACGAAGAATGCCTCCCCTACTTGAAACACATAGTCCTCGATATGGAAGAAAATAAATTAATAGTCGGGCAAAAAAAAAGTTTTGAAAAACTCCCCGTGAAGCATGCGGTGGAGGTGTCAGTGCTAGAAGGAGAAGGAGAAGCGACGACAGGTGGCGACAAAGGAGGGTTCGTCGGTGACACAGCTACGGGTACGTACCTTGGTGGTAGTGCAAACAGAAATGAGAGGGGCAGTGGGGAGGTTTCGGCGGTGATGGAGAAAGGAGAGGAAGATTGTAACGCCCCAAAATTGGGCCTGGAAAAATGGGCTGTATGGGCCCAATAGGCTTGTAGGCCCACACAAGTCGTTGTCTTTGGTTTATGGGAATTAGTGGGCCGACTGTGTCGTATATGTGGCTATGGGAAAATCTGGCTTAGCGGGCCATACGAGCACGTGGGCCCCATTTGGGTTGCGTAATGGGCCCCGGGCCCATATTCACTGAATGGCGTGTTGGTGTGATGGCTAAGAGGTTTGGGAGTGTTGGAGAAGTCCTGGGTTCAAACTTGGGCCTTAGCAAAAAGTTTATGTTTTTCTCTTATGGGAGCCTTGACGTTAGTGGGTAGGCTTTAAGAATATTTTTGGTGAAAGCATGACATAAAAAGGAGTGTGGTGTAGTGCCAAAGTGGCGCCACTTAGGGGACAAGGAAGTGACGCCATAAAGGAAGCAAGGGGGTCCAAGGTTCAAGTCATGGCTCTTGTAATTTATTTTGGTTTCCCTTTCAAATAAATCTAGAAGCGAGTAGGCGGGCTTTAAAGTTAAATTGTTGGACTTATGACATAAAGGAGCTTGTCTCCTAGTGGTGGTGGCGTGACATGGTTATTGAGAGGACTATGGTTCGAATCCCTTTGCACGCAAAGGTTGATTATTTTGCTAATGCTTTAATTTTGAAGGATTGATGGAGGAATCCCATATCGAGAAGCTAACATGAGAATAGGCAAGAAGCTGGCTTTAAATAGAGCGAACCATAAGGAGAGTAAGCATACCTTTCTTAGCTGATCCTTTTCGTTTTGTGGCGTGCTCGTTTGGGTTAGGTGTCAACTAAGAGTGTTTGGAGCGTGGATTAACTTCAATCTCCTATCAGGTGTGTATTTCTTACTACTCTAGCTGTAAGACGGCTATTTCAGGCTAAAATGGGCCATGTGGACCCAATGGGTCCGTGGGCCCAATCAGATAAATTGTATGATTGTGTAGTAAATATTAGACTAGATTATGTGAATCTCATACCCCTATAGGGTAGGATTACTGAAATACTTCTGTAGGGTAGAATTACTGAAATACCCTTGTAGGGTAGGATTACAGAAATACCCCTGTAGGGTAGGATTACTGAAATACCCCTGTAGGGTAAAATTACTGAAATACTCCTTTAAGGTAGGATTACTGAAATACCTCTGTAGGGTAAAATTACTGAAACACCCCTGTAGGGCAGAACTACAGAAATACCCCTAGTTTGTAAAATTACAGTAATACCCCTGGTTTGTAAAATTACAAAAATACCCCTAATTGGAAAATTACCGAAATACCCTTGATTTGCAAAATTACTAAAATACTCTCGACTTGCAAAATTATAGAAATACCCTTGACTTAAAAAATTATAGAAATACCCTTGGTTTGTAAAATTATCGAAATACCCCTTGTTTGTAGATTTACCAAAACACCCTTGTAGGATGGAATGATTAAAATACCCTTAATGGGTAAAAAGACCATTTTGCCCCTCAAGGGTAAATGACTCAGTGGTGATACAATTTGATTGATTTGACTATATTTTGACTAAGAATGTATTACTGTAATTGACTGTTGCGACTGTGATTGGTTATGGGCATGGCATTCCGCATACATAACATACTGCATGGGGATTGGGATTATATTGGAGGAAGTGTTATATGAGGATCGCATAGTCGCTTGACGACCATGGATCCAACGAAGACTTTTTAGCCATCGAACAGCTATGCTGCACCGATAATGTTATCGAGGGCTGTATGCCATTAATATGGGCTTCGTGCCGTAATTATGGGCTTTGTGCCAATACCGAAGGCTTTGTGCCGATATCATAGGCTTTATGCTGGTTATATTACCCTAATCGATGGCTATGTGCCAATCTTATTATACTTACAGGTGGCTATGTGCCCATTCATGATTAGCAGCTTTGCTGCAACGTTAAGTAGTGCCGCAATCAGGCTACCATTGGTGTGTAGAGGATGGGTGGGTTGATATAGATATCCCCACAGGTGTGTAGGGTTGGGAATGAAATGGTGTGTAGCGGTTGGATTATTGGGATGGGTTAGCATACATCTTGCATTATGCATATGGATTGATTCTGATATGGGCTTTGACCCAAATGTTATGGTAGTGGGCTTAGACCCACGTATGCTCTGTACTGGATTGTTCTGTTTCTATTAAAGGGCTCTGGCCCTGACTGTTTTTAAATCCGTTTACATACTTTTTTTAATTCTCTTCACTGACTGTTACTTTAGTAAGGGGATTACAAAATGAGTTTTCGTAAACTTACCCCGTTTATTAACCTTTCAGGTAATTTCCAGCCTTAGATGGATCGGAGCTACGAGGGACTCGGAGAAGGCCACACACTGCTTATGTTTTCAATATTGATTATTTATATTCAAGTAATTTGGGTTGTAATAAGGCCTTTACAATTTCTAGATTTTTAATTTGGGTTTTTTTTATTTATTGTTTTGTAATTGCTAGAAGTAGAACACGATTTTTCCTAAACAATAATTGTTTTTCAAAATATCACGTTTTCGCAACTGTTTTAAGTTAAGCTTCTGCAACATAGAAGGTTTTAATGGTAATAACATTTTACAAGAAAATAACTTTTAATAAACCACGCTTTAAAAATAAGCAAATGAAATCTGAAGTTTTTAAAGGGTTGAAGTTTTAAATATAAAGAAGGGTTTTCAATGAAAACAAGGTTTTGAAAAACATTCAATGTGACACGCTGGTTTTGAGCCTAACTACTAGGCTGGGTTTGGGGTGTTACAAAGATTGGGAAAAAAATATAAGGTTGGGGGTTTTATTTGGCTGAAAGGGGGTGTTTGGCTACAGGTTTTGGGAATTCTAGGGCTAGAATAGGACTATTTGGCTATAGGGATATGGCATTCTGGGCTGGAATAGAGGCTATTTTGTACCATTTTTTTCTTTTCTCCGTATCTTCGCTCTGTTTTACCTAAATGGAAGAAGAGAAATTTATTAATAACCAAATAAAGTAATAAATAAAAAAATAATATAAAGCAATAAATAATAAAATAAAATAGGGTAATAAATAATAAAAGAAAATAAAAGAAGCTAATAAAATAATAAATAAAAAAACATAAAAAAATAAAGATTGGGTTGCCTCCCAACAAGCGCTTGTTTAACGTCACTAGCTTGATGCCTCAACTAGAACTGGAGCTGTTCGAACTGAATTCTTTCATTCATATAGGCTTGGAAATTCTCATTTTCTATCACATCCACCATATTTGGACTCAATCGTCCTTGTGCTTCTTTCTTTGGTTTCGTTTTTTCCTACAAGAAAATCTTATGTGTGTCTTCCAGATCTGGTGCCTGCACAACAGAAGGTAGAAGTTTAGTATCCTTAGGAGTCAATAATTTATTAATAGAAAAATCATCAAACATTATTTTAGATTTATCTCCATAAGATGACTTAAAAGTTTTTTCTACTAATGAGTCCATTATGTCGACACGGTTTACGTTCAAGATTTCACTTGGGTGATTAATAGCATCGTAAACATTAAACTTTGCGATCTCCCCATCAAACTCCATCGTGAGAGTTCCACTTCGTATGTCGATCTTAGTATTTGCAGTACTAAGGAAAGGTCGCCCTAACAAGATGTCTAAAGACCCAAGAGCTTTATCCTCCTCTATTTTTATCACATAAAAATTTGCAGGGAAAATAAGCTCGTTAACTTTCACTAATACGTCCTCAAGGACTCCTTCAGGATGCACAACAGACTTGTCCGCCAACTATATAGTAACACCTGTTTTCCTCAAAAAACCCACATTAAGTGATTCATAAATAGAAAAAGGCATTACATTTATGGAGGCACCTAAATCACACATAGCCTTTTTTATTCTCAAGTGGCCTATTTTGCATGGTATCACAAACATGCCCCTATCTTTGCATTTTGTCGGCATTTTCCACTGTAACACTGCAGATACATTTTCACCAATGTTTACCCTTTTATTGCCTGTTAATTTTCACTTGTTGGTGCAGAGCTTTTTAAGAAACTTAGCATACCGCAGAATTTGTTTGATGGCATCCAACAGTGGTATGTTGATCTCGGCATTTCTAAATGTTTCGAGGATCTCCTTGTCCTCTTTACCTCTTCGACACTGGTAAAACCTTTCTGGAAATGGAGGTTGAATTATGGGCAATAGGGGTTTCGTTTAGACTTGTTCATCGTTCTTTGGCTTTTCTTGGGTGGAATCTTGGCCAAGATTTCTGGCAGGAATTGCTTCTAGTACCTTTCTACTTCGCAACGTTAGTGTATTTATGTGTTGTCTCGGATTGGGTTCTGTTTGTGACGGTAGTTTCCCTTGAGAGTTCAATTTGACAACTGATATGGTCAATTCTCTTATAGACGCCTCAGTTTTCTATTGAAAATCCTTCATTTCTCTTTGGAAATTGAGAGTTTGCTATTGAAAATCAAGGACATTAGCTGCTAATTTATTGACCAAAGTTTCTAGAGAATTACCTGAATCTTGCGGCTATTGTGGAGGTCGATTTTGATATGGCTAGTCATATCGTGGGTTGGCCCTATAACTTAAGTTAGAATGATCTCTCCATCCTAGATTGTAGGAATTAGCGTAGGGGTCATATCACCTCTGTGGTGGGCTAGGGAAATTTCCCACTGCATCTAAATGAGCCATAAAGTCATCATACAAGCTGGGACATGCATCAGTTGTGTGTTTAGGTGTAGCACATATTCCACATAACCGGGTTGGTTTTGCTTTTTCTGCAACAAGAGAACTCACAATATTAGTAAGTCTATCAAGTCTATCTTCTATGGTAGAATTACTTAGCTGGTGAACCCTTCTAGGGGGTTCAGGATTAGCTCGAAACTGTTGAGAATTTGCAGCCATCGTGGAGATCAAGTCTCTTGCTTGTTGGGGGGTCATGTTGACCAATGCTCCTCTACTATTAGCGTCTACCATATTCATCTCCATTAGTTTCAAACCTTCATAAAAGTATTGGAGGAGAGATTGCTCTGATTTACCGTGTTGTGGGCAGCTCGCACACAACTTCTTAAACCACTCCCAATAATCGTAAAGAGTCTCTGGTTCCTTTTTCCTTATTCCAATGATTTCTCTTCTTAGCTCAGCTGCTCTAGATGCTGAAAGAAACCTATTGAGAAATAAACGAGATAAATCAGCCCAAGTAGTAATAGATCCAGGGGGTAAATAAAATAACCATTCCCTAGCTGAATCTACTAGGGAAAAAGGGAAAGCACGCAATTTAATTTGATCCTCAGTTACGCCTTGAGGTTTCATACTCAGCCAAACTATATGAAACTTCTTAAAATGTTTATAGGGGTTTTCATTTTGTAACCCTCGGAAAGTTGGCAGCAACTGAATTAACCCTAACTTTAATTTGAAATCAGTATCTACATTAGGATATGCAATGCATAACGGTGGTTGTTTTGTTGGAGCTTCGGCTAGTTGCCGAATTGTTTGAGCCATTTATTGCTATGCTAGATTTAGGTTTTTGTTAACCCTGGCTTCAAGAACGTTTTTAGGTGAATCGACTTCTTCTTCTTTACTTTCAAATGTTCGAGTAGGCTTTTCGTTAACCCTAGACTCTACTTCGTCGTCGATTCTGATTTCTAGTGGTGGATTGTTTTGAGTTCCAACCATCGCTGACTGCTTTTTCCTTAGCTTTGTTTCCTTTTGATTAGCTTTTGCAGTCCTTTCGATCTCTAAGTCAAACGCAAGAGTGCCTGGAGCAAATCTGGTCATAGAAAACAAAAAACAAGATCAGTATATTGCTAGTTCCCAGCAATGGTGCCAAAATTTGATGTGGTTGTTGAAAGCACCAAAAATATCCTATTCCCTACAAAATAATAAAAAAGAAAAGTAAGGGAAAGTAGGGTCGAATCCTCAGGGATTGGATTATACGAATGCTTGTTTCTCAAAATCCTAGGCAGAATCGTGCCAAAGAAAACCTGTATTCCTGAAAAAAATAAAAAAAGCCGAATTAAAAGTTTTGATCTGGAAATGAAAATAAAATAAAAACAAAATTAAGAAGTCGAATTGAAATTGCAAAAATTAAAAATAGGAAATAGAGTTGAGATAAAGCAAGTCTTATGGGGAAATTCCTACCTCCAGTTGTCTCAATCTGCCTTGGGTTCAATCCTTGGCTTTTAGATAATCCTTCTCAAACTGAATAAGCCAGTTATAGTGGAGGAGGACGCCTATGACCACCAGCTTCAAAGATTTACACTTACGATTTAGTGGAACCTGACTCTATCCAACAATCACTTCTGTGGGATCGTCTTATGCTAGATCAACGCTTCTCAATGGCGAATCTCACGCCATTTTGTCTCTTGTGCTCGCCAACCTCTGACGCAGAAAGTTAATGAACAGGCTATGCAACCTTTCCAAAACATACAAAGCGGCCGCGTTTGCATACGTTGAAAAGTTTACTTCTTAAAGGACATGGACGGAAGCGTCAGCCCCGTAGTGCGGAGAAACGATGAATACTTGGCAAGGAGGCTAAGTGGGGATTCTAAGCCTCAAGAACCCTTTTTGGGGATTTTCGACAACCTTCGGCTAGATTAGTTTAGTGGCTCATGATTTTTGCGAAAGAAATAAATATAATAGAAATGGGATTTTTATTGAAGGAAATATGGAGAGAACAAAAAGAGTTTTTTGGAAAAGGGAGTGTTTACAGAAAAAAAAAGCATAATTTTTTAGTCACCTTACCCCCTATTTATAGTGCTAGGGGAGATAGTCTAATTCTATTTAAACTCCCAAAAGATAAATACATTTAATTGAAAATAAATAAAGATAAAATCCTAAAAAAATCTCTAATAATTATCTTAATATTAATTATCCTAATATAATCAAAATAGAGTCTTGATAGAATTAAATCTCTTCTTTTGCATTTCAACCCCCGTGTGCTCCATGCTTGCACTTTTGGCACCAACTTTTCCCTTTGTCGCACATTGGCCCATTTTATCTTTAATTTCTCGCTTTTGTCGCTTAATTTCGCTTTTGCCTCCAATTTAGTCCCTATAAGATAAAATATCATAAATAGCTCAAATTAACAGGATCATACTCAGAATAAATACACAATTAATACATAAAAACACATTATTCTGGAGTATTATCAAATTCCCTCTACTTAGCCCATGCTTGCCCTCAAGTATGGTTCCTACCTACTGTGAAAGTTAGATTCTACCATAAAAGAAATACCACTCCAAAGTTTCATAAAAATTAGTTAAAAATGCATATGAAAAATAAAGAGAACTCTAAGCTTGCTTTAAGTGAAACAGAAAAAGTACACACAAAAATTAAGATCAGCTTGAATTATTTCATGCTATTTAGGTAAATTACTAAACCTACCAAGACACCCTAATTATTTCCTCCTTTAGTCCCCAACTGCAATTTTATCAGTACTTATTTTTCTCTTTATTTTTTATTTTTTTATTTTTTATTTTTTTGTTTGTTATTATTTATTTACTTAGGAATATATTGAACCTTTTGACGTGAAGAGAGATGATAACCTAAGCACCCCACCCCGGTTACTCAGCCCAACATACTCCTAAGAATTGGTTATTTCCGATTAGCGGAGTTTTACCCAACACGTCACACAACCTTTTGACGTGAAGTAGAATGACAACCCAAGCACCCTACCCCGGTTACTCAGTCAGTCACGTTTTGAGCCGCACTCATAACCTTGGTTAGCGAAGGTTTACCTATCACGTCACACAACCTTTTGAAATAGCCCTGTAACACCCCTTACTCGAGACCGTTGCCAGAATAGAGCATGAGGCGCTACTAAACTTAATCTATCACTTAAACAACCTTAAATCGTTTATTTAAGCTTCTCGAAATTTGCTTCCATTCTGCATCATAGTCGCTAACAAATTCATATCTCGAGTTCTGAAACTCAAAATTAAGATCCGAAATTTTCCCTAAAACTAGATTCATATATCTATCTACTAATGTTTTTCTAGAATTTTTTGCTGGGCCAACTAGTACAGTTTATTAGTTAAAGTTACCCCTGTTTTAGAACTCGACTGCACTGACCTCTACTTACTACAAACCACTTTTCTCCCTATACAAAATTCATATGACTATACCGTTTTTTATGTTAAAACTAGACTCAATAACAATTCTTAACATAAAAGTGCACCAACTAATTATTTTTGTACAATTTATGGTGAATTTCCAAATTTGGAATAGGGGATCCAGAAATCGCTCTAGCCCTGTTTCACTAAAACTAAGATATCTCATAAAATACAATACCTTTACCTATTTTTTTTATTCCGTATGAAAATAGACACAATAAGATTTAATTTCATATATTATTCACCATCAAACCATGTTTCTACTATTTTTAGTGATTTTTCAAAGTCACATCATTTCTGCTACTTGAATATGTTTTTAAGCTACTTTCACATTTTCCTTAATTTCCATGTGATAGTTACTACTCAATCATACATACTATTAAACTTGTATATCATCAGCCATTCTATTAGCTAATCACTAGCAAGTATTTACACATCATTCATTGATTATATCATATCAAAAGAATCCAAGTTCCTATACATGCCATACACGAAACGAAACGTCTAACTATACCAAAGTGATTCCTTCGATAGTGTGATCGGATCTCTGATGTTTCCTTCGATCCCCGAGTGGCTTGGCAAGAACTATAAGAAGAAGGAAATAAAGAGAGTAAGCACTAGGCTTAGTAAGTTTACAAGTAAATAAATCACAACATTCATCACAAAGGATAATTATGCATAATGTCACCTAGCATCATAAACTTTCTTTACATCTCATTTTCTACCTTCTTCTTTATTCACTTACCTTCTTTCTTACCTGACCTTTCATTATTCATAAATACAATCTACCTTTCCTTTGCTGATAATTCACTGTAATTTAACTTGTACAATGGCCCGTTGAACCACTCGGAATACTAAGGATACTAGGGTCTTTCCTGTCTAACAATATCCTGCCAATGCCATGTCCTTGACATGGACTTACATGAATTATTCCTGTCTCCAATGCCATATATCTAATATGGGCTTACATGGCTCATTCCTGTCTCCAAAGCCATATATCTGATATGGACTTACATGGCTCATTCCTGTCCAGTCCTGTCCTGCCAACCCCAAATGTCATGACATTTCGTATCCTAACATTCCTAAGGTTCAATCGGGGCTTTCTAATGCTTTTCTCTGTTACATCATCTTTAATTCAACTTTGAATATTTTCATAAAATGAATATATAAATGCTGGAAATTGAAAATAAAGGAATATTGTATTTATTTACTGTAAACTTACCTCGATACAAAATGTGACTAAACTTTACAATTTAGTCCTTTACTTTTTCCTTTCCCTGATCTACTCCCGAATTTCGTTCTTGTTGATCTATAATAGCAAATTTAAATTATTTAATATTCACATTTATCAAAACAGTCCTTTACTCAAACTTTGGAAAAATTACATTTTTGCCCCTAAACTTTTGCATATTTACACTTTTGCCCCAAGGTTCGGAAATCAAAATTTATCACAAATTCTTGTATTTTAAGACATGCTGATCATTTATTTACCAACAACATCTTCAAATTCCTACTATAACATACACTTATGTATAATAGGTATTTTTACCTATTAAGCCATTTTACTCGTTTTTACCTAAAACCGAGTAGTACAAGTTGTCTAACATAATCTAAAACCTCAAATTCTATTATAAAACATCAAAATAAACACTTTTCACCTATGGGTATTTTTCCAAATATGAACCCTAACTTAAATTATTGCTAGCATAAGCTTTATCGAGCTACCGGGACTCCAAAAACGTAAAGAACATTAAAAACGGGGCTTGGAATCACTTACTATGGAGCTTGAAAGATTGAAACAAACCCTAGCTATGGAGAACCCTTGAAATTTCGTGCTAATGAAGAAGATGATAGCAATTTTGTCATCTTTTTCCCTTTTTAATCATGTTAATAAGCAAATGACCAAAATGCCCTTCCTTTCTAAACTTTCAAAAATTCCACCTATGTCCAATTTTTGTCCATAAACTTAGAAATTGGTCAAATTGCTATTTAAAACCTCCTAATTAATATTCCAAAGCAATTTCATACTAAAAACTTCTAGAATGCAAATTTTGCAACTTATTCGATTTAGTCCCTAATTTCAAATTAAGCACTTTATGCATAGAATTTCTTCACGAAATTTTCACACCATCATGCAATCACATCATAAACATCATAATAATAATAAAATAATTATTTCTATCTTGGATTTATGGTCACGAAACCACTATTCTGATTAGGCCCTATTTCGGGATGTTACAAGCCCTATACGCCCGTGTGCCAGGCCGTTTGCTAGGCCATGTAACTGCCTGACTTGGATGCAATAAAACCTATAGGGGACACACAACCGTGTTGCTAGGAAGTTTGTCACACACGACTGATTCACATACCCGTGTCTCAAGCCGTGTGTACATGAGTTTGCCCAAAAATCAAACCATTTCCAACTCTAAACCATAAATTCACCTAAAGGCATTTTGTGCACATAATCAAGACATCAAACCTTACCAAAATATGCCATTCAAGGCACCTCAATTGTAAACATTCAAACTTACCTAAACATGTATAATTTACCATATTTCAACCATACACATCTAGTTCAATACCATCTCAAAACATACCATATCTTGACCATATTGAAACCAATTCATCACATATCATTTTAGTCATTCAAACATGCATCTTTACTTAATCACATTAACACATACAATTAAGGCATCAAAAGTACCAAACCAAGTGACTTGTACAAACCAAATCATCAAACAATCATTCAACTAAACATCATTATAAGTCCACCTATACATGCCGTTACAACCCTTAGCCAAAATGCTAAAAAACTACCGAATTAATTGCTGGATAGTGTGATATGTCTCCAACAAGCTTCCAACCAAAATCGAACCTTCCGATAATCTACAGGAAAAGAAATCAACCAAAGTAAGCAATAATGCTTAGTAAGTTCGTATAAAGACAACTTAACTGCTAACATAATAGAATAAACAACTAAGCATAATTTTTATTATATTTTAAGCTAACTTTCATTTTCTATTCACTACACCTCTCATAGATAATTGGTGTAGCCTTGCATACACATATATATATTTTTCCTTATAAGCATTTCATATAACCATTTTACTTAAACGTTTCTTCTTACCATAACACTTTGACCTTTAGCATATAATCATTCTGTAATTCATCTTTCGTTTCAAACTTTCTTATAAGCATATCATCCCGAAATCACTTACTTTCACTAAACAAGGTGAATTCTAAATAAATAAATTAATCATACATGTTATTCATTTACGAAGCACTTATAGGATTAATACTAAAAACGGTTCATCGTATGCTTCCTGTACTATAATAATTCAATCGAAACTCATACATATATGTGTATAAACATCTATCTTTAGCCAAATAATCATTAATATCATGATACTCACATACGATCAAGTAATTCATCGAACATTTAACATTTAACATTTAACATTTACTAATGTCTTGACTATACATTACCCTTTATCATTTAAACAATTTTGTAAATTCCATTCACATTTAGCCCAATGAACTAGTAACTTGTCTCGGATACTCGAGTAACTACACCACACCAGAGGCATCATAGATGCATAACAAGAGCACCAAAATGCAGATAGGGGAACAAATGTGCAAATAGGGGCACCATAGTGCGAGCAAGGACACCAAAGTGTATACAGGGGCACCGAAGTGCAAACAAGGGCACCGAAGTGCAAATCCTGTACAAGCGCACATTGGCATGCCAATCGTATCCTAATAATTTACTATGTCCAAACGGGCATTTAAACAAAATTATAACTTTTATGAATCACAGGTACTTCCATTTAACTCCATACACATGTTGTAACAATTCATAATCATTCCAAAATCACATATACCATATTTCATAATTATTCAATAGTTTCCAAATAAATCTTTTCTCACCTTATATTTAGATATAATATTTCGATTTCCAACTCACATATTAAACATCATATATATATACATTCATAAATCAGCAATAACATTATGTGTGTGTATATATATGTACAATTCTATACCTATGAACTTTCCTCGACAATTACAGTTGTAAAATGAGGCCGACAACTAATCCGACACATTAACTTTTCCTCTGCTTAGTTCTGTTTGATTCATTTCTAGATCTAAATAATAATTTTTTTTCATTCACTTAATACTATTCTAGCACTTAAATAATATGTCTAATACAATTAAGACCTTCCATAATCATTTTACAAATTTATCCCAATATTTTACCTTTTATGCAATTTAGTCCCTAAACCCAAAACTTGCAATTTAACAAATTTAACTAAAAACAAACTCAACTGAATAGTATAAGACTTCATTACAGCACATATTTTCTGTTATTTAACATCAAGTCATTGTACTTCTACTATTTTTACATTTTAGTTCTTAAACATTAAAATTACAAAGAACTACTTTACAAAATAGTCCTATCTAGCAACCAAGCTTAAGGTTTTACCATAAACTTTCAAGAACATCTCAATTTCATCCATGGTAAAATTCTAAACATTTAACAACTTTTCAAATTGACCCTTGGGCTAGCTAGATTAAGCTAATACGACCTCAAAAACATAAAATTTATTAAAAACGGATGCAAAATACTTACCATGCATCAAGTTCAATTTGGGCGAATGCTCCCTCCCTAAAAGAATGGTGTTTCGGTCATGCTTTCACCAAATGAAAAGGATGATATCCTTTTTTCTTTACTTCATTTTAATTTTAATTAACTAATTACCATTTTACCCTTAAAAACTAAACCAAATTTCACCAAATGCCAAAGCATGTTCATCCACTAACCGTTCAATTGGTTTAATTACTATTTAAGGCCCTTAATTCATGATTTTATATCCATTAAATACAAATAATGGTATAGCTATTAAATTTTACATCTTTACAAGTTAGTTCTTTCTAATCAATTAATCAGTTAAACATCAAAAGTTATTAACGAAACTTTAATAACAATTTAATAACACTTCATGAATATTTAATTAAATATTTACGAATCGGTTCACAGAAATAAAGTCCTAATACCTCATTTTCTAAAATAACTTAACTTTAATGTCTTAACACTTGAACTTAATTATTCATTCAAATAACATAATTTGCCAATTCAAAATTTATTTTAATATTATAATTGACTCGTAAATATTAAATAGTAATATTTATGGGCTCACTTGTCAAATTTGTTGCCTTGAAACCGCAGTTTCTGACACCATTGAAAAACAGGCTGTTACACTTCTTTTCAAGAACTTCACTAAAAGCCTTTTCGATTATATCACTGATCTAAATCAACCAAATTAGCTTTGGATGTATCATAACCTTATCATAGCAGTATCTATCACAAAACCAATAGAATGTATCCTGAAATTACCATACGGGCAGATAATCACATTCTACCTTACAGACTTAGCAGAGTACACCATAATGGCCAAACAGAATATGCCACAAGAGCAACATAAAGAATTCACATGTTTACTATCCTGATGGTTTCCACGGAAGGTACCATGGGTTTCTTCCTCATGGACTTATCCATAAGTTTCATGTATCGTGATCTACCAGATCGATTTACACTTTATCGAATGCTACACCATGAACTAGTGCGATTTCTTGAGACTTGGAATGTTCGAAAAATGGCTTAAATGAAGGATCATCTTGAATTGTTCAAGAAATGGTGGAAACCATAACCTGAAGCACTTGAATGTTTTATTCATTAAAGCCATGTATCCTTCTTGTCACACCCCAAACCCAGCCTAACCGTTATGAACAAATCCGGAGGTGTCACAAGTAATGGGTTTTTAAAACGTAATTGTGGTGATAAAATTAATTTAGTTTTCAACTCATATTTGCTCATGTCCTCACCAAAACGTTATTTTTTGATTAATTTGCATCAACAGGCAATTTAAGCGGAAGCTACAAAAGAAAATTGGTGAATTTCCAAAAGTTGTTGTTCAAAATTTTTAAAAAACATTTATTTACATAAAACCTTCAATTTTAGTAAAATTGTTTTGTCGAAGCATGCAATTTGTTAACCAATAAAACCAAAAACCATAGTTATAAAGCCATAAAGTTCATCCAGTCCAGATATATACAAACCCTCAAACAATCCAGAACTTAATATAAAAACCATAATTAACAAGTTTAAATAGTTACGATCATGTGGCCACCGCTTAGTCCCCCGTTGCACTGATCTGCCTAAGTCTGTCGATTACCTATATAGGACAGACAAAAAGGGGTGAGTATACGAAAACTCAGTGCGTAACCCAGCAGAAATAAGCATGTACACATATAGATCATTATATAACAAACAGATACAAATTTGGGCCTAATCCCATTTCAGATATAGAATCAAATGCAAATATGCAGATCAGATAACAGAATCTTACCCCCATCCTCTACACACCATCTCCGACCATCCCAACACACCATGTTGGGTTAAAAACACTCACCCAACCCTACACACCATATTTTACCGTTACAACACATTATAGATAAAGTGCAATCTAGGTGCCAAAATAGAGGCGAAGATCACTTTTCAGAACACTTCCTCCATATATATATATCAACCAACCTTAAAAATATATATAGATATCAGATATAGAATTAACATGCACACTTGCTTTTATACAGATATAGGATGCAGATACAAATACAGATATCACTCACATCGGACTAACCAGACATGCTTATCAGTGTCTTACATGAAACAAAATATCAAATCTATAGTTTATAGGGTTTGGAAAGCCCTTATCGACCCTACGGTAGGCCCACATTTGATCGGAACGACCTATACGACCTTAGGGAAAATTCTAGAATTTTGGGCTTATACGCCTGTGTGGGCCCACACGCCCGTGTGGACTGCTCGTATGGCCTACACGCCCACCTTGGCCTAGCCCGTGTGCTCACACGGCCACACTCCAGCCACCACACAATTGTGTCTGGCGCACAACCATGTCTTCATCGATCACACGGCCGTGTTGTCGTACACGGCCTGCCACACGGGCAACCACATGCTCATGTAACATCGACAGTAAGGTTTTTTAGCTTTTGTCGAAGCCTCGATTTCTGCGTTTTGGGTACACACCTGATATGATTTTTTATGCATAAATAATCTTGAGCCCTCGAAACCAAAATAAGATCGAATCTTCCAACACAATACACGAAAGAAGCTGATTTTTGGTCCCCTTGGTTCATACCTACACAAAGATTCATCATAATAACACATCCGAAACCGATTCCCAAAAGTTCAAACTTCAAGAAGACTTACCTTCAATAGACCGGAATAACGAAACACAGAAGTTTAACCATAGATAAAAAGATAGAACAATATCACTGGCAAAGAGAGGAAGGAGAAACGACAGGGGGCAAAAGAGAAAAAGAATTAGCGTCAGAAATTTTTTAGAGGGGGAGAGAAAAGCAAATTTCAAAAAAACTAAAATAAAAATAAACTAATTTCATAACTCTCCAATATCTTATCAACCCCCCAATATGCCACCACATTTTAACCATCTCACTACTCAGAATTTTGGTTCAATCGAAACACTGACACAACACTGAGCAAAAATATCACCTACGCTCTCACAGGGATTCGAACACAGGACCTCTATCACACAGACCCCTTTTCCATTTGAACCAGTAGGTTCATTCTTATATGGATTTACAGATAATTTAAAATAAGCCCACTCCTCTAAAGTAAGGCTTAAATCAGAAATTTTAACAAATTTTGCCAAAGATAAGGCTTGAACTTGTGACCTCTCACACACACCCAGAAAACTTAACCATTGAAGCAGACAAATATTTATGTCAAATTTTATAGGAGCAAAAATAAATTATTTGGGGCGTTACACTTTTCCGTTAAGGTAAGCTTAAGAACATGCACTAGCATTGATGGTTTGCTTCTTGAATATTCTAGATCACTCCTTGTGCATGAATTCAGCAATGAATGGTCAATCTTGGCCCATACAAATAGAAACCTACATCAATTATAAATAGGAAACACTTGAGCACAATTTCACCACACAAAATTCCCATAAGACTAAAGACACCATGTTAAACACTTAATCTTGACTTTCACACAGAAATAACATAAACACAAAACACCACTTATTTCTCATTACTCACGCATTAGTCAAACACATATATTTGACTATAACAAGAATTGACCCTAACATGTTGTCATACACATATATAAACATGCACCATAGGATAAAAACAACAACATAAAGAAACAACACACGTCACACATATAATATGGACGTAGGATTTAAAATCATGCATAACTATAAATAACTCAGGCAACACATTGAATAGAATGCAAGATAAAATCAGTGGGTTAGATTGAAATGCAACTTACTAAAATAAGGAAAAGTCCTTGAAATAATTCGCCCAATAATCAATCAAATCCAAAATATGCTTCATTTTGCACTTGGGTCCCTTGTGTTTAGGCCAATCTCACCATCTTAGAATGGCTTCGTAACATGATGTGACCAAAATCACATCATGAACATTCATACTATCATATCTTGCCTTGGGTGACAACTACATGGACTTACACACTTTCATGTATTATGATCTGTCATTATAGTCTTTAGCTTATTTGATGCTACACCACGAGTGTTTTCATATCATAAGATGCCATTGGTCTCAACCTTATCGTCTTACATTTGTTTTCATATTGTGATTTTCCAGTTTGGTTAGCAATATAATTGCCTTCTTAGAGGTATCACAGAGGGACGTTTACTCAACATTGTTTTACCCAAATTTGTTCACACATTTGAGTGATTCATACCTTTTCTATATCAAACTATACCTACATACTTACCCATCCACATTTGTTCCAATAGAACTTTATATATTTTCTCATAACATGTGTATCATTTTTACTATGCTTCTTACACTTACCAATTAATAGAGATATCATTGTCATTTATATATACTTCTCTTTAAACAGTACCCATGCAAGAGTCAAGTTAAAGACTCACTTGATACTCACCCACTATAAATCGAAACTCTAGACAAAGACATCCTTCTCAAACTAGCAACAACAATTGCTTAAAAAAACATAGCATTACCAAATTAAAACTCATTTGTACACAAATTACTATAATCTCAATTACTAATAACCCTCATGCAAAGCCTTGTGCTTACAACTTACTATTCATTTACCTCTTATAAACTTACTCTTTTAGAACTTAATATGCAGAGTTGTAATACTTACCTGGAGATGGAATGATTACTGATTAAACTAAGAGCCTTAGCTTCCACTTAATGAGGAAAAGATACAATTAAACTTAAAAAAAGAGTTGGAGAGTAACATTGAAGGAAGAAGAAAAACTCCCTTATGAACCCTTTTAACACACATACACACACACAAACACATATTTGACCTATTTCTTCCTTGTGGAACTTAACAAGGGTCACAAATTTCACAATTTTTCCTCCTTAATGGTCTACAGTTTCTAAGAGAAACATAAATGATAACCTTGCATAATAGATATCAGACCAGCCTATCCAATTGCCTTCTAACCAGGTCACTTTACAACCTAAACAACACAGTACTAAGACAAACAGGGCATGCAATACATTTGGCTATAACTCATACCATAATTATCTTTTCATGTAACAAAACCTTTATCTTTGAATAGTAGAATAGTTTGAAATAGTATCTTCACTTACTTACATGGTGGTTACTATACGCCTAAACATATGTGCCAAAAGAAATAATAGGATAGATTACACTTGACCAAAGAAATTATTTCACTACTACACGTCTTAACCTTAGATCCGGTAGACTTGGGATGTGACAACTCTCCTCTGCTTAACAAAATTTCACCTCGAACTATCCTTCATTGGCAAACTATCCTTCTTACTCATAGAATTTTCTTATCAAAGACATACACTTTAAATATTCCATACTAGGAAGAGTGTCATAATTCTACTTAATTGGCGAATTCAGAATTTGGTGGTTACTTCCATAAATTCAAACATTACATAATTTACCTTATTGACAGATGTCCAATTTGTATTAGAGAACCTAAATAGTTACCAAAAAATAAACTTCTTGTGTACATTTGTTTCTCTATAAAACAAGTACTCAAATACCTATTCAAACACATTCGCTAAAAAAATAGAAACCCTAACTTCTTTTCTATTTAATCTTTCTGCTTCCTTTGATCTCAGTCTTCACATTTCTTAAAGATAAAATTTACTCTTACTCTTTTCCTTTTCTTTCACATGAAAATGGTTAGAACAACCACTAAAGGGAGGGGCCGAGGCCAAGTTAACTGAAACGTCAACCTTAGAAATCCTTTCTCCTTAAGATCTCAAAGTCCCAATGATACTCCATCGTGCGTGGAGACTCCTTCGTATGAATGTAACACCACCTAAGATGAAATACATCGATATTTAGGAACTCAGAGTATTCTTAATCCAAAATTTTCTTACAATTTTAAATGACCACATAGGTGTTTTTGGAGTGATAATATCCTAGGCTTTATTCTTCCCATAATTTTATTGGAGGCTGATTTTCATCTACTGCTTCATCCTTCCTGTTGTGCGGTATTAAATGAGTATGGTATTACCTTGGACAACAATCAGCCATATCATGGTGGACTTCTGTAGCCTACTTCATAGATTGTTTCTTGCGTAATAAATCACTACTTCTAGGTGTATTCTAAAAATTTTATCAGTTGGAGATAAAAAGACAAGAGTCTATTGCTGGAAATGCCCATTTCAGCGTACACCAGGGTTGCGAGCCCCTATCATTCAAAATAGTATTTCGTACCTGCACTTAAGGAAGGAAAAATTTGTAAGTGTCATCCACAGGCTTGAAAGTAGATTTGGCTTTCCCACACGTTGGACCCTTCCGTAGGAGTCTATTTGTGCTCACTGTCATCTAGCTAATACTCAAGTTACCTTGAAGCAATATAAACGGCTGAAAAGGGGATGTACACTTAGCTGGTAGAAATGGTTACAATTAGAAATGTTAGGCACAAATTTTGACTGGGTGTATAAGGGAGCCTCCTTTCTTTTTCTATGAAGTTTTTAAAATTCGTTCTCATTATTGGATTATCACACCTCCTTGTACTTTTTCTTCTTCTAGTCGGGTTAGTTCTCATATTGATGATGCAAAATCTTCTTTGAGTTCTCACACTACACCCGATCATGCACGAGATATGGATATCATAACTCTCTTGGGTGAGGCTCATGTAAATGAGGGAGCTACTACTGCTGCTCCTTTGACGAAATCAGCAGTAAAGAAAAATCAATAAAATCCCAAAGTAGAAGAGAATACTCAAGAAATTGAAGAGAGTGAACACCCACAACTAAAGCGAGGTAGACTTAGGAAGGGGCTCCTTACTCTTGAAACTCTTACCTCTCCACTTCCTACAGTACAAGTAGAGTCTGTCTACTCTACAGATTCTTCAATTTTCCACACTGATCTTCCTTTGGTTGAGGTTCCATCAAAATAATTATACCTAGAGCAGCCAGTGGTTCCTACAGGTTCTTAGCCCCAGCAGGCATTTCTGTAGAAATAAATGAGTTTTTCCCATGGCGTGACTTATTGAAATCTGGATCATTTTCTATTTCGATGAGCTCTAACTTCCTGAGTCAAAACAGTATGATACCAGCTCAGATGAAAGAGTCTCTCTACTTATATCTTTCTTCTAATCTCCTCTTTCATTAATGCGAAGTCTTTAGAAGCTCTATCATGGAGTATGGGCTGTAGAGTAGGCTCCTCCAAGAAACTAGTAATCTCCATAATGTTAAGGTTGTGAGATTAGAGGAGGCAATCAAAGCTAGTGAACAGATTGTAGTTGAACTACGTCAATCTGGCCAGATATAGGAACAAGATTGAATATATGGATTCTTGTATCATGACGTGGAAACTAAGCCCCAACACACACAGACTAAATGCACCCAGCTTGAAAGGAAAGTCAAGTCACTAAAGAAGAGCGAATACTGTTTAAAGGAGAAACTTAAGGCTAAGAAGCTCTATCACAAAGTTGAGTTGGATGGTTTATACCAATCCAATAAGGAAGCCATTAAAAAAATATCAAGAAAGCACCACAAAGAACTTGACTAAGGCCCAACTTAAGTTAAGGTCTAACCTAGTTCTTCATTCCCAAATGATTGCTGGCCCACTGAATCTAAGTTAGGTATACTTTAATACTATTCTCATAGGGTGGATACCATATACTCAATTTTTCGCACTATATATAATGCAAACAAACTTAAATAAACAATTTCTTATGTCTTTCATGACTATGAATACGCCCATATTTGGAACTAACAGATTTCAATGGCAAATACCCTTTATGAACATGCAGAAATCCACTTCTTTTTAAGAACTTCCCTAAAAGCTTATTCGATTATATCACGGATATAAATCAACCAAATTAGCTTTGGATGTATCATAACCTTACCATAGTAGTATCTATCACAAAACTAATAGAATTTATCTAGAACTTAGCATATGGGTGGATAATCATATTCTACGTTACAGACTTAGCAGAGTACGCTACAATGGCCAAACAGAATACGTCACAAGGGCAACATACATTATTCACGTGTTTATTGTCCCAATGAACTTTTACAGAATGTGCCATAGGTTTTTCCTTCATGGACTTATACATAAGTTTCATGTATCGTGATTTGCCAGATTAATTTACACTTTATCGAAGGCTACACCATGACCATTCATACTATCATATCTTGCCATGGTTCACAACCACATGGACCTACACACTTTCATGTATCGTGATCGGTCATTCCAGTCTTCATCTTACTCGAGGCTACACCATAAGCGTTTTCATATAATAAGTTGCCATGGGTCTCAACCACATCATCCTACACCTGTTTTAATATAGTGATTTGTCAGTCTGGTTAGACATAAAACTAGCTTACTAGAGGTATCATAGAGGGGCATTTACACAACATTCACTTACCCAAATTCATTTACACATTTGATTGATTTGTACCTTTTCTATATCAAACTATACATTGCTACTTACCCATTCACATTCTATTCCAACAAAAATTCATACATTTTCTCATAATATGTTTATCATTTTTACTATGCTTTTTCCACTTACAGATTAATACAGAGAACATCGTCATTTAGATATACTTCAATTAGAACAGTACGCATGCAAGAGTCAGGTTAGAGACTCACCTAATACTCACCCACAATAAATCAAAACTCCAAACTCAAACATGCTTCTCGAACCAACAACAACTACTTATAGAGCATAGGATTACCAAATTAAAACTCATTTACAAAAAAAATTACTATCATCTCAATTGCTAACTACCTTCATGCAAAGCCTTGTATTTACAAATTACTGCTCATTTACCCTTTACAGGCTTACTCTTTTAGAATTTAAGATTCAGAGTTGTAATACTTACTAGGAGATGGAATGACTACTGATTAAACTAAGAGCCTTAGCTTCTAGCTTAGGGAGGAAGAGAAACAATTAGATTTAAAAAAAAAATTCTCAAAAAGTGACATTGAAGGAGTTAATTTTTTGATAACCCTAAAATTTTACATTTTATTCAACTTAGTCCTTAAACTTAGGATAGTTATAACTTTCAATTCCTAGCCTCAGATTAAAAGCCAATTTCAGATATTCTCACCAAGGACCTTAAAATTTCTATTTCTAAAATAGTATCATAACAAGTTTTATTTATTGAATTTGGTCCTTAATGTAACAAAGTTAACAATAAGCTAAATTAACTTTACAATCTATTCCTTTCATATTCTAAGCTTAAAATCTATCAATTTCAAGCCTAATTTTTCAAGAAATCAACAATGGAAACTTTCAAAAACCTTATCTATTTTATAAATTGGTACATGACCTAGCTAAATCAAGCTCTCATGACCTCAATTTCATAAATAAATACAAGAAAATAACTTAAATTTAACTTAGAATTTAAGGTCGAATACCATAGAAGTTCTCCTAGGTTTTTCTTCTCTTTGGACGGTGCAAAAAAGAGGTTGAAGATGAAGAATGTTATTTTTTTTTCTCATTAGTTTAGCTTACATAAGTAGATTAGGACTTAATTAACTAAGTTTAGTAACTTAATCATGGTTTAATTGACCCAATCAATTCATTAACCAAACTTCATGGAAGATATCATCACCATCCACTAACAACCATAGGAAAGTGGTTTATTTACCATTTTAAACCTTTGATTATTTGCTATATAAGTCCCTAAGCCTTTGGCCAATTAAAACTCTATAGCGATTAGACTTTTACAAATTAGTCCTTAAGCCTTAATTTGCTATAATTACACAAAATTACTGTAATATTTCCTAATATATTTTTATACTATCATTGTAAATATTAATATTAATAATTAGGAGCTCTATTTACAAAAATAAGGTTCCAAAACTGCATTTTTTAGTACCACTAAAAATTTGGTCGTCACACCATAGAAATCATTAGGGTTTTTTACTGAAAGAGTTTTTTGTTTTATATCTGATGTGTATTGAAATAGCCAGGATATGGGACTAGGTTTTTTTGGGGGGCGATTGGAGTAAATTAATTACAACCATTTCGAGCCCGTTGTGACCTTAAGCAACAATATCGCCACTTAGTTTTTCCCTTATTTCTCGTCGTGACATCAGGGGTTCGTTTTCGCGATGTGATTCACTATTTCCGAAAGGACCATTCTGAAACAAGTTCAAGAGACCTGTATTAACTTGTATAATCTCAATCACAACCAACCCATACATTTAAAGCAGCGTATGAGACAAAATATACCTAACTAATACTTTGAAATGACATTAAACGAATAAGTTCTAAGTTTGACCTTTTTTTATACAAATTTGATTTAAACCCCAGGTACATGCCATTTACAATCAAAAGGGTACTTTACAAACTTTGTTGAGTCAGAAATGGTCGTCTAGATGCTAGCTTCAATTCATGGGACTTTGAGAAATACCTAAACCTGCATAGAGGAAAAACAAATTGTACGTGAGCAATAGGCTCAGTGGTACATTTATTACTCAAAGCATATAACATAAGCATTAGCAGAACATTTCAATACAATATATGTATATATATATATATATATATATATGCAAATAACATACTACTAATTTGCATTGTTGGTTACCATACTTAACATCATCAGTATTTGTATTTGAATATGCATATAACCAAATGTTATTTCATCCTAATCCATTTCGGCCCCTAAGGCTCGATTTCATTTGATTTGTATAATTAGTTATGTGATTTCAACTTTTCTTTTGTATTTAATTACAAATCATTCAAATAGTATCATTTTATACATTTTTGCATCATTCTCTAAGTTACATTCAAAGATGTGTAAATTGTTTAACCGCTGCTCTCCATTTGTAGAGAAAGGTACAAGAGTTCTGGTTGAATAAGTCTTAACTAAATAATATTATTTTCATAGAAAATAAAAACCTACTCTAACTAGAGTAGGGGGCCGGTGGCAAACCCTTGTTTTTTACTAGTGTTGTCGCCCCACACATGTTATGTGAGGGCTAGATTGTGCCTGTCATGTATTACGTCCAATTATATGTGTTTTCTAAATTTTTGATACAACACTTATAATTTTATCCAACCTAATTTTTAATCAAAATAAATTTTATATAATCAATTAATTAAATTAAATAAATTAATTTCTCAATTAAATATTTATCTAAACACAATTTTAATTTCGTTAAAGTCATAGCGACTTTAACGTAATAGAATTTATGAGAAAATATATTTAATTTCCTTAAACAACAAATTTATAATGTCTAATTAATTTAATTCAATCTTCAAAATTCAATTATTTAATTATAATTAATTAAATAATAATCCGAAGAACCATAAATTAATTGTCAAGTTATTTTTGTGTTTAGTGAAAAAATACATTCAGTACAGATAGTGATACGTGCAATCTGTTTCTCTTACTTCACTATTTTCATTCATTTTACTTTTATTGGTTATACATGGAATTCATTTCTAGTTATCTCGAGTTAGAAGAGGAACCGATTAGACATATATAATAAACGTTCAAATAATTTATAAACAAGTTCCCATTTTTCATTATTAATTTTAACATTATTTAGTCACAAAATCATTCCACTAAAGTGTCGTGATTGATCTCTCCCTTATTATATACCATTATGAAATCTACTTAACTAGTGCTCGTCCAATGACCTTGTTATATGTATGTTACCCTAATAGGATATCCTTAATCTCTATGTGATAAATCTATTCTTCCAATATGATCCTATTTTATCTCATAGTAACTATTACATCTTCTTTTAAGAAAAGTCAATTACTATAAAATAGTAATTAATTAATTTATCACAAAGAAAAATGACTCATGACCACGTTTACTTTCATCTATTGTGTAATGTCGATGAGAGGATATCATTTACCCTTTAATTTGATTATAAATCTCACTGTTGTGGAATGATGCTACATACTGCAGAAGTTATATACCCAACATACAAACTTTTGGTTCATTATCTATTCAAACTCACAATTTCATTTATATCAAAGTATACGAGTCACACGTACATTGTCCATCATTCACTTAGAATTAAGGTAAGCCATACAATGAACGCCACAAGTGAATAAATCCATAAATAGATCTAGGACCTGTTCTACTTGTGTCTTGTCTGATATACTGATCAAGTCAATCACATCTATGGGTTTATCTTCTAGGAGTCATCCGCTACAATACCTAAGATAAGACATCCATACTATATGATCAAAGTAATACAAATCATATTTTGAAGTGACCATTTGCATTGTTTATCCTATTTCTAAGTTCTCTATTCATCTCAAGATTGTGTTGTTTTAATATCGAAATTTTGTAGAGCATTACACTGAGGTTTGAATACAAAGGGCTCTCTTATATTGTTTTAGATATATCTAAATCAAACATATGAATTAACATAAGCATAATACAAAAGAGTTCCATGAATAACTAATCAATTAATCACACCACCACTACCACTATTTTTAATTTTACCTTAATTCAATTTTTGGACTTTGCTTATTTATCCACATCTTTTTAAATTTCAGAAAAAAAAATTCATATTTAGATAGGTAGCTTAACTTATAATTTTAAAATTTTTCAGGTTTATATTTTGGATTAGTATTTAGTATATTCGCAGAATATTTTTTTTTAATTTCACAAGCAACTTTAAAAAATTGTTGTGTTTCTTTTTTTTTAAAATATATTTTTTAATATTTTACTATATTCTTGTAGGACATTTACCAACCCCTAACCTTATTAGTGGAGTCTAAAAACTCTAGTCGCAGTGTATCAAATATTTTCCCTTACTTTTTTTCACAACTTTTCCAAATTTAGGACAAAATTCCATATTTAGTAAAAAAATGTAATAAATACATTCCAGAAAAAATATATACATTTTAATGTCAATCTAAAAGCTCATAGAAAAATATAAATATAATCAATATTCATAGTCCGCTTTTATTCCTTCCATTTTGTGCATGTATGTAAGCTTATAAATAGGATTAATGCTAAAACAACACAAAGAATTATAAATCAAATAATTGGAAGTTTAAGGTTTTTTAACCTTTTTTTTTTTTTTTAGTTTTACTTTGTATCTATTAATTGTATTTCACATCATTTGTTATAACATTATATTTTTCTCTGATTTTTCACATTGAGATTGTGGAAGGGAATCATTCATTAATGATTTGAAGAATAAATTTAATGAGAGTGTAATTGAACAGTTGCAGTGTGAGACGAAGATTTTTTGCCAGAAACGATTTATTACATTCAGTAGTATAGTAATTCTCTCATAATAGAAGCCGACAGAATTGTTATTTCCAGAACATAGAATTTATATTTAGAAAACAAATTCTCACTATTTTTTGGCAAACTAATAATATTGAAAACTTATATGAACTGCAGTGTTTATAACTCTACAAGCGTCATCTATTTATATGGAGAAATGGGAGAATCTTGATTGAATGAGTAGAAAATAAATAATATTTATTTAATAAAAAATTAATATTCTAATTTAGAGATATTTATTTAATAAAATTTCAAACACTGAATATATTTTTTTACAGATATTTCAAAGAAGTACGTGTTGAAATATGTATAGCATATAAGTAATATATATTGTATGCCAAAATTATATGAAAAATGAAAAAGCACAATGCAGCCATCTTCAAATCCCTCCAATTTAGGCATCAGCCAATAAAATGTTCTGTTGACAAGTATAATTAATATAAAGCCTCTTGTCTCCAAACCAACCCATTTCATCTTTATCAACAAATTGCTGCCATAATATATAAAAAATAAATAAGTGAATCCAACCTGCAGGAACCTCCCACAAAGATGCTTCTGAATGATAAATACATTACAAAACTTGAGTAAATGATAAAATACCATATTATCAGCTGTATCATAAGTCATCAATTTTAGCGGTCCACCATAATTTTTTAGCACTTCACAATTTTGTCATGACTTTCGTAGTGAAGGACTGATGTTTTAGATTGCTCATTGCTAAGATCTCTATATATTGCTTTTCTCACTTGAAGTTTTCCGCACTACAATATCAAATAGAAGTGACTTAAAAAGATAAAAATGAAGAAGCAAGTAATTTGTTCGACTGTCTTTCCTCTCCTTTGCATTCTTCTTCTTTTGCTTAGTGTTGAAGCTCAGACGTGCAGCCCTAGTGGCAAGATCAAAGGGAAAACCCCTCCACCAGGGCAATGCAACCAGGAAAATGATTCTGATTGTTGCAAGGATGGCAAGTGGTACACGACATACAAATGTTCACCCCCTGTATCAAGCCAAACGAAAGCAACACTGACGCTTAACAGCTTTGAGCGAGATGGAGACGGTGGTGCACCATCTGAATGTGATAACCAGTACCACTCCGATGATGACCCTGTGGTGGCACTTTCTACAGGGTGGTATAACAACGGGAAGAGGTGTTTGAAGTATATCAACATCCATGGCAATGGAAAATTTGTGAGGGCTAAAGTTGTGGATGAATGTGATTCTACAATGGGATGCGATTCGGACCATGATTATCAACCCCCTTGCCCTAACAACATTGTTGATGCCTCGAAAGCAGTTTGGAAGGCTCTTGGAGTGCCTGAGAACAACTGGGGCGGGATGGATATCTACTGGTCTGATACTGATTAATCATTTTTTCCATATTTATATTTATAATGTATGTATTAGACTAAAGATTTCTTGTGCGCCTTAGTTAACATTTATGTTACTATTAATGTAAAATTTATATACATGTTATATATTTTGAGCCATAAATTATGTTTTATATCTTCATCATTTGCTTTATCCTTAATTAATTCTCAGAATTAGATGAGTATTGGATTTGGCATGCATTCGATAGGGGTGTAAAATAGGCATTTGTGCTCACAGATTATTCAAAAGAAATTCGAATTCGGTTCAGGCAAATTCGAGCTAAGCCCAAGCTTGATTAAGCTTTTATTATTATTATTATTATTATTATTATTATGATTATTATTATTAGATCACTTTTCTTCCTATTTTGTATAGATCATGAAGAACAAACAAAGAAGATAATATACAAATGTTGAGGTTGAACTCTAAATAAACTAAAACGACCGATTAATCTGCGGTCTCTTCTTTGCTTCTTTGGCGGCCAAATTTGGCATGTTCCAAAGAGTAAAATTAATTTTTATATTATACAAATTATATAATATGAAATAGAACTAAAAATTGAGTTGAGTTTAGCTCAGTTAGTCTTAACTCTTCCATAATTTGTATAAATGTAATTTTTTATCCCAATCTAATTTTTGTGCTTAATATTTTTATATGCAAATTTCCAAATTACGGACAAAATTTCAAATTTTGGTCTAACATATCTTCTTCCAGCGAATTAAAACAATATTATATGTTTCTGCTTTACCATCACAAGAGTATAACGTGCCAAGTGATTGAGACAAAAGATTATAATGCTAACAAATTTATAACTTTCACGGAATGGTGTAATTTTTTAGGTGTTTGCAGGCCATGCAAGAGAATCCGGAAATGATTAAGGATGAGGAAGAAGATTTGACTCTCAAAAGGCTCTAGTTGCGCGCTGAGCAAAAGACGTGTTCGAGTGTCGAGGACACCGATGAAACACCATCTCGGTGGTGTTATTGACTGCCTGTGGTGATTGAACAAGGATTTATAAATACTTAGATCCTTTGAGCATGGATTCCATTTATTTCCTGCATTTAGATTTGGATTTTAAATTGTATTAGTTTAATTTTAGACTTGGTAGGTCGGATTTTTTATGATTGAGATGAAAATTGATGATTTTGTCATGTTTTTAGGGATTAGTTCAGTGAAATTGTGATACCCAGTGGGGCAGGTCGCGACTTCTTGGACAGTTTCGAGAGGGACCAAAAATTTTCAGTGGTATCACAAACCTTCTCTTATTTCCCCAAAACATTCATTCTAAATCCTTAAAAACTCTTCCCCCTATCAATTTCTCTCAATCTCCCATTCAAATTTCCTTCTTGTAACATCCCAAATTTAGCTCCACAAAAATGTAGAAATATATCAAAAATAAGGAATTGACTCAATGGTTAGTTATTTAATGTAAAAGCATGAAAGTTAGTTGGAGGTTCCAAGTTCAAGTCTCAACTTTACAAAATAAATAGATTTTTGCAAATTCTCTTTTTTATTTTGTGTTGCCATCCAAGCCTAGTAAACTTAGGTATAAATACAATTTTTTTATCAAAATAATCATCGTTTGAATCCTTTTTTCTTCTACTTTAGCCATCCCTAACCCTCTCTGTAGCACCCCCAACCCAGCATAGGAGTCTAGATCGAATTCAGAATGTTACATTGATCACCGAAGTGATCGTAGAAAAAATTTACAAAACAACTTATCTTCGTAAACCAAAATCGTAAATAACCACACAGTAAAAATTTACTATAAATCTTAATATAAAACATGTTTAAGTTATACGAATAAAACATAAATCGAAAACTATACCATAGCATTATAAATCCTTACAGTTTAAACTTTAACCGAATAATGAATAAAACCAAAGTAAAAACCCATAGTTTATCCACCAAGACTGTCACCAAGACTGTCCGAGACATCCGTGTACCAAATTCAGAATCTAGAATCCAAAATTGTACCTGAAAGGGGAAATAGAAGATGGGTGAGCTACTCGAGCTCAATGTGAGATCAAACTAGTAAAACTGCAGTAACAGAAACTGAACAGAGACAGAGAGGTTTGGAAATAGTTCCGAAATAGAATATACTTACAGACCGTTTAAAACAAGAACAGACCATATGTAACTTTACAGTCATATGGCTCTGTCAGACACAGTAGCAGTATTTCCCAAGTGTTACACTAAGCACTTTCCAGAATCAGTACCATTGTGGGCCTTAACCCATCACATTAATTATCTAATCAAACTGTCACAAACAAACCTACAAGGTTCTCATAGGCCTGAGTTCCTTTCAGTCGAATATTACAATAGGATATTTCAGTCTATCAGACATTCAGATATTTTAGACAAACAATACGATCACATACCGTCACAGTATCACGTTCAGTCAATAAAATTTAATCAAATGCATATAAGTACAAATGAGTTATAAAATAACCCACCCATCTAGCCAACACACCATCTCCGTCCACCTCTACACATCCTGTGGGGATAATCAACCCAACCATCCCTGCACTCCGAATAGCACCTCGAAAAGCCCATCCAACCTTTTACACCATAGGATGTCATCCCGGGTTTCCCGGCAACGATGATTATCAGCATTGTCCTCGACCCTCAGGGAATTGGGACCGCCCTCGACCCTCAAGGAATTGGGGCTAACAATGTGCAGTTAAATCTCTAATCTCATGTATTACGCAACAATTCTAGCATATGAGTTGTACTGTGCAATGCGGTAAACCGTGGTACAGAAATGCAGTGAACTACCAGATCAGATAATAATACGTAGCATAGCTAACGTACATGCGATACAGTGCAATGCGGTAAACCGCTATACCGTCGAGTTGCAGTACAACGACCAGATTAATCAAATCGTCCATGACCCTCTGGGTATTGGGACTGCCTATGACCCTCTGGGTATTAAGGCTTCAATATGTAGGTAAATTGCCAAAGTGTAAATCTCCCTTCTCTTCAACATCCCAACCTAAAAACGGTTTATGCGAATGTATGTATGCAAATGTATGAATGCGGATGCACCAATTCAGAACACAATTTCACACATTCATTCAGAAGCAATCACTTACAATCAATCAATCAATTACAAAAATGTGCATACCTATATACCCAAATTTGGTACCTAACATAGCACACATCCAATTACAAGCAATACATAATTCATGAGTAGAACAGGGTTGTGTTCACCCTCAGTGAACTTAGTCGAGGGGTTTGGAACATATGGGTTACAATAGCATTCGACCTACCTTAGATTCAAAATTTGGCGAGTTAGGGCCACACGCCCGTGTGCTCCGTCCGTGTGGAGCAATCCTGATGAATTGTAAAAGTAACATAGTTTTAACCCATGCTTGGTATATTTTTGGATGATTTACCGAATAATTTAATGAATTTGATGCTCCTAATCCTTTAACTTCGTGTTTTATACTTAGGTGAGCATAGGAAAGTGAAAAGAGCAAGAAACGGGCCAAAAACGAACAAAATGGGCTAAAATTAGCATTCAACACGGCCTAGGCACACTCACACGGACTGATCATACGCCCATGTGTGACATACGAGTAGGCCATATGCCCGTGTGTCAAGGCCGTGTTGACTTAAAACCCACTTAGTATTTCACATGGCCTGAACCTTCGCACACGGGCAAACCACGCCTGTGTCTCTGTTGAGCCTTGTTTCAATTTTACTCGGAGTATTTTGGGCACTCCTAAGTCTATATAAAACCCTAGGAGGGGATTAAAGGATACACACAGAGTGAAAAGTAGAGAATTACTTGAAGAAAGCTTTTAGATTCATCTCGGAAGCAGGAATCTCCTTTAAGACTGAAGATCTCCCTTCAATTTCCTTGAAGTTTTTAGGTTTCTTTATGTTTTGTTATTTTCCAAATTTTGAGATGTTTTCCTTTGTGACCATGAACTAAATCCCCTAGATACCTAAGGGGGATAAAACCTAAGATGAATCTTATTATTTTCTGAATTATATGATAAATATTTAATTTGTTCTTAATTATGTGTTCTTGATTCTTCTTTTAGTATTTTAGGATATCAATTCAAGTGTTGACGTGCTTATTCAGTGGAGAAAAAGTCCCTATTTAAGAGTTAGATCCAACATAATTAAGTGGAGTTGATTGCAATCCTAGAGATAGGATGACAAAAATCTGTCGGATTAGAGTCAAATCTAATAGGGAAATCTATAGATCGAGTTAATGCTACAATAGGGGTTTTAATTAAAAAGAGATTTCAATTAATCAACCTAGAGTTAGTTGTTTTTAGTCTCGAAAGATATAATAACATAAATTAGGGATTTCTATGGATCAAGTCAAGTGAATAAATCGTCTAAGTCAGAGTTGAATAATAAGTGAAGTCTAGGTGGATTCTTCCTTGGGTATTGACCTTATAAATTGGTTTTCATAAAAGTATTTTATCAATTTACTCTGTCACGTTCTTAGTTTAGTTAGTTTTTAGTTTAAAACAAATCCTGCTCCTCGTACTATGTATGATTATGCTAAGCTTAATTTAACTGGTACTGACTCGTGTATTGTTAGACCTGCTATTGCTGCAAAAATTTTTGAACTAAAACTTAACACTATTCAAGTGAAACAATAGTTTGTTCAGTTTGATGGTTTGCAGGACAAGGATCCCAATACGCATTTGTAAACTTTATGGAGTTTTGAGATACTTTTAAATTTAATGGCATTTTTGATGATGCCATTCGCCTTCGGTTATTTCCCTTTTTTTAAGGGATAAGGCTAAACAGTGGTTGAACTCTCTACCACGAGATTCCATCACTACTTGGGAATAGATGACCGAAAAATTTCTTTTAAAATATTTTTTGCCAGCTAAAACGGCAAAGTTGAGGAATTATATCTCTTCTTTTGCGTAGATGGATTTAGAAATGCTTTATGATGAATGGGAGAGATACAAAGACTTATTGAGAAGGTGCCCTCACCATGGGGTACCCCTATGGCTTCAGCTTCAGACTTTTTACAACTATGTGAACCCCTCAATAAGAAAACTAATCGATGCAATCGATGGTGGAACCTTGAATAACAAAACACCTAGAGAGGCTTATGAATTTATTGAAGAAATGTTATTGAATAACTATCATAGGCAAGTCAAGAGGACGAAGCCAACAAAAGCCACCGGTGTTTTTAATGTTGATGCGATCACTATGCTATCTAACCAGGTAGAGCTTTTGAATAAAAAGATTGATGGTTTGTATGGTTCTACACAGGTACATCCAGTGATGCGGTGTGGTTCAATTGGAGGAAGGGTGTACAACACGGATTATTCATCCTAAAATCCTAGCACAAAGGACGAACAAGTCAACTATATGGGTAACAATTTTAGACCTCAGAATAATCTATATAATAACACTTATAATGCAGGTTGGAGGAATGATAAGCGTTAATTTATACATATTTTTACCTCATGTTTAGCCTATATTTTGGATGAATTAGTATCAAATTAGTGAGAATTGGTGCTCTTAACCATTCTTTTTCATATCTTATACTCAGGAGAGCCTAGGGAAGATAAAAGAACAGAAAACGGGCCCAAAACGGTGAAAAATGAACCAAAATGCACGAATCACACGGGCCAAGAGGTGCCACACGGCCGTGCCACACGGGCGTGCCTCACAAAACCCACACGGGCGTGGCACACGGGCGTGTTCTAGTCGTGGGAAAGACGAATTTCACTCAAATTGGGATGCTTAGGGGCTAAGAAAGAGTCCCCAAAACTTCTCTATATAAAGATCCCATGAGGCAACATAGAGGGGGCCTTCTTCCCACTTTTACACACCCTCTATACTCGTTTCCTCTCGTCTTTCTGCCACACCACAGGTAGAAGCAAGGGATTACTCGAAGGGAGAAGCCAATTGATTCATCTCAGAAGCCGAAATTCTGCATCAACATAGAGGATTCTCCTAAATTCCTTCACGGGTTTTTGGTTTCTTTTATGATTTGTTATTTGATAACTTCTGAGATGTTTTCTTTTATCATTATGAACTAAACCCCTCAAATACTTGAGGGGGATGAAACCTAAGACAGATCTGGTTATTTATTGTTGATTTATATGATAATTATTTGAATTGTTCTTAATTATGTGTTTTAATCCTTGAATTAATAATCCTAGGTATTAATTCAGGAATTGGATGTGCTTAGAGCAGAGGAGCAAAAGTCCCTGTGATAAGAGTAGATCTACCATAATTAAGCGGAGTTGCATGCAACCCTAGACATAGGGCGACATAAATCTGCTGGATTAGGGTCAAACCTAATATGGGGAACCATAGATCGAATTAATGCAACCTAGGGAGTTAATTAATAAAGGAACTTTAATTAACAACTTAGGCCTAGTTGCTCTTCACCTCGACGGAGGGTTTAGCATAGATTAGGGATCTCTACGGATCAAGTCAAGTAAATAACTCGTATAATTCAAGAAGATAATAACAAGTGAAGTCTAGGTGGATTCTCCCTTGAGTATTAATCATATCAATTAGCTTTCCCTAAAAAGTCTTCCCAATTTACTTTTTCTTTTGTTTTATTCTTAGTTTAGATTTTAGAATTTAGTTTTAAACAAATCCCCATTTAATTTCTAGGTTAACTAATAGAAAGGAAGTGAGTAATAATACTTTTGGTTCCCTTGGGTACGATACTCGATCTTATCACTAGACTATACTGCTATCGATAGGTGCGCTTGCCTTTAAACGTCGTGATATTAGTTAGTTTGGGTTTGATCAAGTTCTTTATAAATTTTATTACTTCTTATCACGAGGATATCAAGTTTTTGGTGCCGTTGCCGGGGAACTAACAGAAATATTACGAAAGCTCGATTTCTATTACTTTAGCCATTATTTATTTATTTAATTATTTTTACTTTGATTATTATTTTTTATTATTTATTTATTTTCCTTTTAATTATTTTATTTTATTTTATTTTCTTTTTAGGATTTTTCTTGTTTATGACTAGAAACAACCCGACAGGACCACTACTTTTTGAAGAAGATTTGGAAGCCACAGTCCGCAGAAATCGTAGGGAACTTAGACGAAGTCTACATTATCCAGAGCAGGAACTTGAGCAAGAGCCAGAACTTACTGAAGAGATGGCCGCAAATCAACATGTTCATCAACCTCCAGCACTACCAGCCGAACCAGAAGCAGCTCCTCGAACTATGTACGATTATGCTAAACCTAGTTTGATTGGTACTCAAACTAGCATTGTTAGACCTGCTATTGCTGCTAATAATTTTGAACTAAAACCTAACACTATTCAGATGATTCAGCAGTTTGTGCAATTTGATGGTCTACAGGATGAAGATCCCAACGCCCATTTAGCAAACTGTTTGGAGCTATGTGATACTTTTAAAATCAATGGCGTTACTGATGACGCCATTCGTCTAAGGCTATTTCCTTTTTCTTTGAGAAATAAGGCAAAACAGTGGTTAAATTCTTTACCACGAGGCTCCATTACCACATGGGACCAAATGACTGAAAAATTTTTGCTTAAATATTTTCCCCTGCTAAAACTGCTAAATTACGAAACGATATTTCTTCCTTTGTGCAGATGGATTTAGAAACACTTTATGATGCCTGGGAAAGGTACAAAGATCTTTTAAGAAGATGCCCTCACCACGGATTACCCTTGTGGCTACAGGTTCAAACTTTCCATAATGGGTTAAACCCATCAACTAGGCAGATGATCGATGCAGCCGCAGGCGGAACCATCAATAATAAAACACCGGACGCAGCTTACGAATTTATTGAGGAAATGTCATTGAATAACTATCAGTGGCAAGTCATGAGGACAAAGCCGACGAAAGCCGCAGGAGTTTATAATATTGATGCTGTTAGTATGCTCACTAACCAAGTAGAACTATTGAATAAGAAATTTGATAATTTTGTTGGTTCTACGCAGGTTCAACCAGTGATGCAATGTGATGCAGCCCTAGGAAATACGTTTAATTCAGACCATCTACACAACATGGACGCCGAACAAGCCAATTACATGGGTAATAACTCTCGACCTCAAAATAATCCTTATAGTAACACTTATAATGCAGATTGGAGAAATCACCCAAATTTTTCATGGGGAGGACAAGGAAATCAAAGACAACAGCCTCCGGTATTTCAGCAGCCACCACCTCAATAGGAAAAGAAGCCGAATCTTGAAGATATGGTCACCAAATTCATGGCCGCTTCAGAAACTCGCTTCCAAAACACTAAAACAGCATTAAAGAATCAACAGGCCTCTATCCAAGGACTCGAGAACCAAATTGGTCAGCTTGCAAAGTTAATCTCGGAAAGACCTCAGGGTAGGCTTCCAAGCAACACTGAACCAAATCCCAGAGAACATGTGAAAGCAATCACCCTAAGAGATGGTAAAATGCTAGCAGAACCAGAAAAGAAGCATGCCCACGAACTGCCAAAAGATAAAGTAGAGGAATCTAAGAATGACGCTATTCCAACACTCAAAGAATACAAACCGCGCATCCCATACCCAGCAAGATTAAAGAAGGACCAAACAGACGCCCAATTCGGTAAGTTTCTTAAACTTTTCAAACAATTACATATTAACTTACCCTTTGTTGAAGCAATTTCACAGATGCCGAAATACGCGAAATTCCTAAAAGAACTCCTGACGAACAAAAGGAAGCTGGAAGAGTTAGCCACAGTGGAACTCAACGAAGAGTGTTCAGCCATTCTCCAAAATAAACTGCCAACAAAGCTAAAGGATCCAGGGAGTTTTACTATCCCTTGTTTAATTGGTAGCTTAATTATCAATAAAGCATTGGCTGATTTAGGTGCAAGTATTAATCTCATGCCTTATAAAATGTTCAAACAACTAGGTCTAGGGGAACCTAAACCCACTAGGATGAGCATTCAATTAGCCGATAGATCTATTAAGTATCCTAAGGGAATCATTGAGGATGTGCTAGTAAAAGTCAATAAATTTATATTCCCTGTAGATTTTGTTGTGCTTGACATGGACGAAGACATTGACGTACCTTTAATTTTAGGACGCCCATTTTTAGCCACTGCTAGAGCTATTATTGATGTTGGAGATGGTAAATTAGTTCTTAGAGTTGGGGAAGAGGAAGTGATTTTCAAAATCTATGATGCTATGAAATTTTCTAGAGAGCAAGATGATTCATGTTATTTTGTCGATATAATTGATCACTATTTTCAAGATAATTTGCAGGAAATCTCTATCACAGACACTCTAGAACTGTGTCTCATTCAGGGGGAGGGTGAAACCTCCTTAGAAGCAGAGAAGGTAAGAAAAGAGTTAGACTCTAGCGAAACTATCACCAGACATATAAGCTATGAAAATTTAAAGATGCATGATAAGCTAAGGCAGAAACCTTCCATTGAGGAACCCCCTAAGTTAGAGTTAAAACAACTGCCAGAACACTTAGAATATGCCTTTTTAGGGGAGAACTCAACTTTACCGGTCATTATTGCATCAAATTTAGGATCTAGAGAAAAGGAAGAACTGCTCCAGGTTTTAAGAAAACATAGGCAAGCCATAGCCTGGAAAATTCGGATATCAAAGGAATTAATCCTTCTTTCTGTACTCACAAGATTTTAATGGAAGATGAATATAAACTAGCAGTGTAAGCTCAGAGACGATTAAATCCTAACATGAAGGAGGTCGTAAAAGCTGAAGTAATTAAACTTCTTGATGCAGGTATCATTTATCCTATTTCTAATAGTTCTTGGGTAAGCCCCGTGCAGGTTGTTCCTAAAAAAGGTGGGCTAACCGTGGTGTCCAATGACAAAGAAGAACTCGTGCCAACACGAACAGTCACAGGATGGAGAGTATGCATAGATTACCGAAAGCTAAATGACGCCACACGAAAAGATCATTTTCCTCTGCCCTTTATCGATCAAATGTTAGAAAGATTAGCCGGTTGCATGTATTACTGCTTCCTAGATGGCCTCTCCGGTTACTTCCAAATTTCGATAGCTCCAGAAGGTCAGGAAAAAATGACGTTCACATGCCCATACGGTACGTTTGCATATCGTAGAATGCCTTTTGGTTTATGTAACGCTCCTGCTACTTTTCAGCGATGCATGCTAGCTATCTTTAACAAATTTGTGGAAGATATCATGGAGGTATTCATGGATGATTTCTCCGTTTTCGGTAACTCTTTCCAACACTGTCTAAATAATTTAAAGCTTGTTTTGATGAGATGTGAAGAGACAAATCTAGTGCTAATTTGGGAAAAATGTCATTTCATGGTTCAGGAAGGTATTGTGCTAGGACATAAAATCTCTAACAGAGGAATAGAGGTAGACAAAGCTAAAGTTGAAACTATTGAGAAACTACCCCCTCCCAGTTCAGTTAAGGCTATAAGAAGTTTTTTAGGACATGCCGATTTTTATCGTAGATTCATTAAGGACTTTTCTAAAATAGCTAAGCCTTTAACTAAATTGCTAGAAAAAGTCATACCTTTTAACTTCGACCAAGAATGCTTAGAGTCTTTTGGCACCCTTAAAGACAAGTTAGTCAATGCGCCAATTATGATTTCACCTGATTGGAATTTGCCTTTTGAACTGATGTGCGATGCAAGTGATTTTGCCGTAGGTGCAGTTCTTGGACAGCGAAGAGACAAGCATTTCCAGCCGATTTACTATGCTAGCAGAACATTGACAGCCGCTCAAGCTAACTACACCACCATGGAAAAAGAACTGCTAGCCGTTATTTTTGCTTTTGATAAATTCCGATCTTATTTAATCTTGTCTAAAGTCATCGTTTTTACTGACCATTCAGCTCTTTGATATCTCTTAGCCAAACCTGACGTAAAATCTCGTTTAATAAGATGGATTTTACTCTTACAGGAATTCGACTTAGAAATTAAAGACAAGAAAGGAGCTGAAAACTTAGCGGTAGATCACCTCTCAAGAGTAGAAAATACACAGCCCAGGTACCTTGAGAATATAAACGATATGTTCCCTGAGGAACAACTCCTAAATTTAACAGGTACGACACTTCCTTGGTTTGCCGATTTTGCAAATTATTTAGCAGCCAATATAACCCCAAAAGGGCTACCCATCAGCAAAAGAAGCGATTTTTTACTAATTTGAAAAACTACTTTTGGGAAGATCCTTTTCTTTTTCGAATTTGCGCAGACCAGGTTATACGAAAATGCGTGGATGACATAGAGGCATATCAAATTTTGGAACACTGCCACTTAGGACCCACAGGAGGACATCACAGTGAAAACAGAACCGCTCACAAAGTACTCGAATCAGGTTTTTACTGGCCTACTCTTTTCAGAGACGCCAACAGGTATGTGACCTCTTGTGATAAATGCCAACGAACAGGTAATATCTCCCAACTTAATGAAATGCCTCAAAATTATATGCTTTCATGTGAAATATTCGATGTATGGGGTATAGATTTCATGGGACCCTTTCCTAATTCATTCGGAAATAAGTACATACTAGTAGCAGTAGATTACATGTCAAAATGGGTAGAAGCTCAAGCCTTACCCACAAATGATGCTAGAATGGTAGTACGATTTCTGAAGAAAATTTTTTCTCGATTTGGAACACCTAGGATAATCATAAGTGATAGGGGCACACATTTTTGCAATACCCAATTTGAAAAAACCCTAAGAAAATATGGAGTACACCACAGAACAGCCACCCCCTACCACCCACAAACTAGCGGTCAAGTCGAAGTAACGAACAGAGAAATAAAACGCATCTTAGAAAAGACAATAGAATCAAATAGGAAGGACTGGTCTAGGAAATTAGATGATGCATTATGGGCTTACAGAACTGCATTTAAAACACCCATAGGAACATCTCCTTATAAACTCGTTTATGGAAAAAATTGCCATCTACCATTTGAACTCGAGCATAAAGCATTCTGGGCTATAAAATTTCTAAACCTTGATCTTAAAATTGCAGGTGAAAAGAGACTTCTGCAGCTAAACGAGCTAGATGAATGGCGCTACAACGCGTACGAGAACTCACGATTATATAAGGAAGCCATAAAGCGATGTCATGACAAAAGGCTAAAACGACCCAAGCAATTCAAAATAGGTGATCTTGTCTTACTCTACAACTCAAGGTTGAAACTATTCCCTGGAAAACTCAAATCAAGGTGGTCAGGTCCGTTTACCGTTCCCAAAGTCTTTCCATACGGTACTGTCGAGGTAACTCACCCCAACCACGGTACTTTCAAGGTAAATGGCCATAGGCTAAAACATTATATAGGTGAGAACTTTACAGAAAATAAGGAGGAGTTTAGGCTCCATCCCGTTTCTTCTTGACACCTCTAGGAAGAGTCGAGCTTAGACTCTAAATAAGCGCTTCTCGGGAGGCAACCCAAGCACTAACGTAGTAAGTTTTTTTTTTAAAAATTTTTCATAATTTTATTGCATAAACTAACGTTTTTCCTGCAGAAAATATGGACCACACGGCCAGGCACACGGGCGTGCCTAAGGCCGTGTGTATACTAAAAAGTAGAGACACGGTCGTGGGGGCAGACCGTGTGCAAACAGAGCACCGTTTCCCCAAAACACGGGCTTCCGATAAACTCCCACGGCCGTGCGATATGGCCGTGGCGACTCATCGCAATCCACACGGGTAAGACAGGAAAATGCACGGCTGTGCAAAATAGCCGTGGCAACCCTGCACCTTCCACACGGGCAAACATAGCAACACACGCCCGTGCACCTTATTACACGCCCGTGCGCTTAGCGAACGATCAATCTCCACGGCCGTGTGAACATCACCACGCCCGTGCGTTTAACGAAGGACCAATCTCTACGGCCGTGCTCAAACTATACACGGGCGTGCTCATCGAGCGTGGCAAGCCAAAACGTCTGATTTTCGAAAAACATGGGCTAAATACGACTCACACGGGCGTGCGACATGCCCGTGCGACCCAAAATGTATATATACAGGGCCATTTCTACCCTCCCATTTCACCCAAACCCTAAGATTTTCTCCCCAAACCTTCCCCAAACCTCCACAAACACCATCCCAGCCCTCCTACCGCCACAATACTAGATTTCCACGATCCACACGCCCGTGCAACAGTACCCACGACCGTGTGACACCAATTTTGGTTCTATTTTTCTTCCTTTTTCTCATTTATTTATTTTTACTACATTTTTTGGTTTTTACATTACATTCTTTTATTTTTTTATTTATTTATTAGTACTATTGATTTAGGCTATTAGAGAATTAGGAAATAGAGAATAATCTAGAATAGTTTAGAATTCTAATTTTGCTTGCCATTTTAGATTCCATTTCACAATTTCCTGCCATTTAACATCATAGTTAGTTGCCACTTAATATACCTTGTAAATAGGCCACTTAAACGCACATAATTATGCCATTTGTTATTTAGTTTAGTATATATACATCCATTCATAGAAGATTTTTTATTTTTATCCCCAACTTCAAAAATGATTAGATTTTACTACCAAGGTAAATTTTCATATTAGGAACATGTTCATTTTATTCCTCAGCCTCTTTATTTTAAATATTTACATTTCTTTTATATTATTTGTCTTTTCCTAATAAATTTTTGTAGATACCATGTCATCTTCCCGAGCCAAGAAAGCTGCCGTCCCCGCATCTAAGAAACGAAAAAGACCAGGGAGCTCTTCAACTAGGCCCACTTCCGAGATGCGCCACCCATTTCTTCAATTTCCACAAGACTCTTAGGAAGAGCGCTACCAGCTGCTGCGCGCACGCAATATCACGATGGGCCGATGCATCGACTGGAGTGCCCTCGTAGAAATACGCTTGGCAGATGATGTCCGGGCCCTGCTCGCCACCGACCCTTGGGACCAGTACTTTCGGATTGTAGAGCCCACATACCTTGAACTCACTCTCGAGTTCTGTGCTACATTCCACCTTCAGACGGTGATGACACGGTTCGACAATCCTGGGATGGTCCAGTTTCGTTTGGGAGGACTCGTTCGATAGCTCAGCGTCCCAGAGTTCGGTGTGGCACTCAGGCTTTACACCGCGCAGTTTATGGCTGAGGAGAGCTTCCCCACCCTCTCTAGGCGTATCCATATCCGACCCTTTGACTGCTGGAAAGAGATTGCCCTAGGAAGACAACTATACAACCCTAGCGTCAGCAAAGCCTCCGCTCTCCTTCCCTCTCTCAGGTATATTCATGCACTTCTTGCTCATACTATTACAGGCCGCCGAGAGAGCACAGGCGTCGTCAACACACACGACGTCTACTTTTTATGGTGCATGGCGAATGGCCGCCCCATCGACCTTGCATATTTCATCGCCCTCGCCATGCAGCATCAGACCAAGAGGCACCGAAAGGGAGTCGCATCCATGGGCCCGTATATCACTCGACTAGGTCGTTACTTCGGCCTATTTAACACCACAGCCTAGACCTCCTCCTACACATTACTTGGCCAGATGTCCTCCCAGGGCATCCAGAGCATGCTTTCGATGAGGATGGTCGAGAGACGACTCGGTGGCGACCACTTTCACTTTCGCCTTGTCCAAGAAGGCGAGGATCTAGAGGACATTCCTGATGATGTCCCATCGCCACCACCAGCCGAGGATGCGCCAGCTGAGCCACCACGCCCTACACGATCACACCAGACGGCAGCTTCCAGTGTTGACATATCCGAGCGCCTGGACCACTTTGAACAGCGCCTCGATTACATCGACGCCACCTTAGCGCACATATGTCATCACCTTGGCATTGTCCCACCACCACGACACCCACCAGAGGATTAGATCCTCTTTTATTTTATTTTAGTCTTACTTTTTATCTTATTTTATTTTATTTTATCTTTTGTTTTTCTTTATTTTCTTTACTTAGTATACACTAATCTTAACCTTTAATATTAGTCTTTCTTTTTCCTTTTGCAGCTTTTTAATTTTCTTATATCTTTCTTTATTTTGAATTTTCGTAAATTTTCTATTTTATTAACATAACGGCTATCTCCTAACGAAGTAATCCCTCTTCATCTTAACCTCCCACGACTAATAAACCCCTTCGCAGTTTCAAAGGAGCTCTACAGCTCAAATCTCTACGAAAAAGGGAACACAGTGCCAAACCTACCAGCTCTTCCACTAATCCATCCAAAGCAGGGAGTTTCATACCCTCCCCTATCTTATGATTTTATGCTTTTATTGTTGTTAATATTTTCCTTGTACATTGGGGGCAATGTACATCTTAAGTGTGAGGGGTAACATACTTTCACTTTTTATACTATCTTTGAAACCCCTGAACTTTTCCTAATAGCAATATCTTCAGTCTCCTATTAGGAATTTATCCTGATTAGTTTATGATTTCTATTGATATATTGAGAATTAAGATATAGGTGCTTGTACTTTGACTATTCAAACTTTAAAACATTAGAGAATCAAGCATAATAAGTTGAAATTTTTTGAGAATCCCTAATTTTTGCATAAGTTATTTTCCCTAATTTTAAGTATTATCTTGAGATTCGAAATTCGCAGGATTAACATCAAAAGCCGTAATTCTGGTGAGATTTTGAGCCTATTGAGCATACATTTTCTTCGTGCTCACTTTTATTATTGCTTTGAGTGAGTCAATACTGAATTTTTATTCTAGAACTTGCTTCAATTATACATGTCGAGACCACATCATTGATTTGATATACTGAAATGATAAAGGCACCTAGGATGTAACCCACTTACTCCACAGAAAAAGCCTTCCTACATAAATCTAACCCCTAGTGAACCCCGTTGAGCCTAACAACCTTTTCCTTGACTCACCCTCTAATTATTAACCAATAACCCATTTTTGTCGAATTTCATTCAATTATCTTGATCCCTATTTTTGTCGAGATTTGAGTTGAATTTTTCATCTAGCTTTATTCTCTCTGCCAGATTGTAAAGTTTTGTTCAATTTATTGTAATTATTTGGATTGTTCCTAAAAAAAAAAAGTACATACAGTGAAATTCGATTGTAAATTATAGATTGTAAATAGTTCGTCAAAGTTTTTGCATGTTTCTATTTTAAGGCTACTAAGGCGGAAATGATAATATCACAAGAATTGGCTGAGAAATATGTTCCAGAGATAGAGATTTTTCTAGCTAGATAATTTTTCAAGTTCAATCTCGATTCTAACTTTTTTTTTGCAGCCTGTGACAACACCCCTAACCAAGCCCCGTTACAACCATGAAAAAACCTTTTGATCAATGTATCATATCAAACTATAGTGGTGGAGATGTGATTTTCTTACAAGCCTATGGTAATAACTTTTCAGGTTGACTAAGGAGTGCCTTAAATTTGAACCCTAAACACTTCGAGTGAATAGAGTGAACCTTTAGTAAGGATGTCAACTCCTGTTAATTAAGATGGAGAGATAACTACTTAGAAGGAAGGAAGGGACTTATGTTTTCAATGATAAAATTCTCAACTTAGAGTGATTGAGTCCTAAATGTTCTTTAGATTGAATTTTCATTGTATGACTACTTGTGGATTAATTTGAAATATTATTGATAAGGGTTGTAGATTAAGAAGAATGGTTTCCTTTAGGGATTGAGATTTTGCTTGAGGACAAGCAAAGGCTTAAGTGTGGGGGTATTTGATAAGCGTTAATTTATACATATTTTTACCTCATGTTTAGCCTATATTTTGGATGAATTAGTATCAAATTAGTGAGAATTGGTGCTCTTAACCATTCTTTTTCATATCTTATACTCAGGAGAGCCTAGGGAAGATAAAAGAATAGAAAACGGGCCCAAAACGGTGAAAAATGAACTAAAATGCACGAATCACACGGGCCAAGAGGTGCCACACGGCCGTGCCACACGGGCGTGCCTCACAAAACCCACACGGGCGTGGCACACGGGCGTGTTCTAGTCGTGGGAAAGATGAATTTCACTCAAATTGGGATGCTTAGAGGCTAAGAAAGAGTCCCCAAAACGTCTCTATATAAAGATCCCATGAGGCAACATAGAGGGGGCCTTCTTCCCACTTTTACACACCCTCTATACTCGTTTCCTCTCGTCTTTCTGCCACACCACAGGTAGAAGCAAGGGATTACTCGAAGGGAGAAGCCAATTGATTCATCTCAGAAGCCAAAATTCTGCATCAGCATAGAGGATTCTCCTAAATTCCTTCAGGGGTTTTTGGTTTCTTTTATGATTTGTTATTTGATAACTTCTGAGATGTTTTCTTTTATCATTATGAACTAAACCCCTCAAATACTTGAGGGGGATGAAACCTAAGACAGATCTGGTTATTTATTCTTGATTTATATGATAATTATTTGAATTGTTCTTAATTATGTGTTTTAATCCTTGAATTAATAATCCTAGGTATTAATTCAGGAATTGGATGTGCTTAGAGCAGAGGAGCAAAAGTCCCTGTGATAAGAGTAGATCTACCATAATTAAGCGGAGTTGCATGCAACCCTAGACATAGGGCGACATAAATCTGCCGGATTAGGGTCAAACCTAATATGGGGAACCACAGATCGAATTAATGCAACCTAGGGAGTTAATTAATAAAGGAACTTTAATTAACAACTTAGGCCTAGTTGCTCTTCACCTCGACGGAGGGTTTAGCATAGATCAGGGATCTCTACGGATCAAGTCAAGTAAATAACTCGTATAATTCAAGAAGATAATAACAAGTGAAGTCTAGGTGGATTCTCCCTTGAGTATTAATCATATCAATTAGCTTTCCTTAAAAAGTTTTCCCAATTTACTTTTTCTTTTTTTTATTCTTAGTTTAGATTTTAGAATTTAGTTTTAAACAAATCCCCATTTAATTTCTAGGTTAAATAATAGAAAGGAAGTGAGTAATAGTACTTTCGGTTCCCTTGGGTACGATACTCGATCTTATCACTAGACTATACTGCTATCGATAGGTGCGCTTGCCTTTAAACGTCGTGATATTAGTTAGTTTGGGTTTGATCAAGTTCTTTATAAATTTTATTACTTCTTATCACGAGGATATCAAGGAACCATCCCAATTTTTCGTGGGGTGGTCAAGGAAACCAAAGGCAACAACCTCCCCCAGGCTTTCAAGCGCCTTACCAACAGGAAAAGAAACCAAACCTTTAGGAGATGCTTACGGAATTCATCTCAGTGTCAGAAACTCGCTTCTAAAACACTGAAACCGTGCTCAAAAATTAGCAAGCATCAATTCAAGGGCTGGAAAATCAAATTGGTCAATTGGCCAAGATGATTTCTGAGCGACCACAAGGTAACTTGCCAAGTAATACTGAAACTAACCCAAGAGAGCAACTCCATGCCATCACTGTGTGTGATGAAAAAGGGTTAGTAGAACCTGAACCAAAACCATGGCAAGAAACTATGGTAAGCAAAGGTAAGGTTGAGGTAAGCCACAACGAACTAGTAGGTAAAGAGTATAAACCTTGTATGCCATACCCAAATGTGACAAGGAAAGACCGCACAGACGAACAATTTTGTAAATTCCTTAAACTTTTCAGAAAATTACATATTAACTTACTATTTATTGAAGCTCTTTTGTAGATGCAAAACACCTTTAAATTCTTAAAAGAGCTTTTAGCAAACAAACGGAAGATAGATGAGTTGTCGCATGTGGAGCTGAATGTAGTTTGCTCAGCCATTTTGCAGAATAAACTATCCAGCAAATTGAAAGATCCAGGGAGTTTTATGATTCCTTATTTAATTGGTAGTTTAACTGTTGATAATGCCTTAGCTGATTTAGGGGCTAATATTAATGTAATGCCTCATAAAATGTTTAGACAACTAGGTCTTGGGAAACCCAAACAAACTAGGATGAGTATACAATTGGCAGATAAAACTATTAGACTTCTTAGGGGTATTGTAGAGGACGTACTTGTAAAAATTGATAAATTTATATTCCCAGTTGATTTTGTTATGCTAGACATGGATGAGGATAGTGACGTGCCCTTAATCTTAAGTAGACCCTTTTTACCAACCGCTAGGACTATCATTGATGTCGGTATAGGTGAACTTACACTTTGTATGAGTGATGAAATAATTACCCTTCAAGCTCGTGATTCTATTTAGATATCGAGTAAAGAAGATGACTTTATAAAACCTATTAATGAAACTAATCACATGGTTCAACCTTCATTGCAGGAAACACTTTCGAGAAGCACAAATGGGCCACGTTCTAGTTCATGCTACAACAAGGGAGCCATCCATGAAGAGGGAATGCTACAGATAGATGAACTAGACGAATGGCAGACTAATGGCAGAAAGGAACCTCGGATACACCACACAAAACTGAAACAATGCTATAACGAACTTAAGGTTAGAACGAATCAATATAAGGTTGGGGACAAGGTACTTTTGGACACAGCAGACCCTCGAGTTATCACTTTAGAGCCCAATGCACAAAAAGCAACTCCCTTCATGATACTAAAGGTAACACGGGCGTGTGAAAAGTAACACGGGCATGGGGAACATCACACAAACGTGTGGACCACACGGCCTGGACACACGAGCGTGTTTTAGGCTGTGTGACGAATAGGCATTAAAAATTCCTCGACAAACATGGGCTGAACTCGAGACACACGGGTGTGTGACACGCCCGTGTGACCTAACATGGGACCGCTACATGACCATGTTATCATTAAAACCCCTAACCCCTTCTTCCCTCTTTTTTCTTCTTCCTAACTCCCCAAACCTAAATGCCACAACAACCTTCTTTCCCCTCCACTCAGTCGCCGTCATCCCCTTCCCGCTCAGCCCGCCCTCTCCTCTAAACTTTATCTTCCTTCCCCCCTCTCTTCTTGGCCAAAACCACCCACAACCCATCCTAAAACAGCCTGACCTCCCCTTCCCTTATTTCACCAACCCCAACAACCCTCCTCAATACCGATTATCTCGCTCTGATGATCAGGATGACCTCGAGGACATTACTGATAATGTCCCTCCCCCTCACGAGGATCCACATCAACCACCACCACCGAGTCACTGACCTACTACTGCCACATTGACCGATATATCCGAGTGACTTACTCACTTCAAGTAGCAGTGCTTTGAGAGATTCGATAGCATCGATGCCACTCTTCGACAGATTTGCCACCACCTTTACATTTCCCTTTCGGCACCGCCAACCCATAAAGCATCCGATGATGAGGACCTTTTAGTCCATTTATTTTTATTTTTATTTATTTTTATTTTCATCTTTATTTTTATTTTTCTTTTTTTATTTCTTATGTTCTTAATTTCCCCTTTAACAACTTATTGTTTATCTTTTGAACTATGTTTAATATCGAGTAATCCTTTACATCTCTTCCATAGTTGTGTTTATTTTCTTAAATAGCTCAGAATCATGAACTTCATTAGCTCTTTCTCCAATTTCACTTTCAGTATTCCAAGGATTTCATCCAAAATTTAGGGGAGTTTCGTTTCTTTCCCTCTCTTATGATATTATGCTTATATTCTTATTATCCATTTTTATACATTGAGGACAATGTACATCTTAAATATGGGGAGATTATTCATATCATTATTAGAAAATCCCTGAATTTTGTCTTGTTCTCAAGTACTGTTCTTATATTACTATTAGAAAGAAAATTTGATTGATTTATGATTTTTGTTGATATATTTTGGACTAAATCATAGGTATTTGTGCATTGATTGTTTAAACTGTAAGACATTAGAGAATCAAGCATGATAAGTTGATTTTTAATTTAAAATTTTTTTAGGTTGTTTCTGAGGTATTATCTTGAAGTTTGAAATTCACAGGATTGACATCAAAAGCCATAATTTTAGTGAGATCTTGAGCCTTTAGAGCATATATTCTTTCTTGCTCACTTTTATTGTTACTTATGAGTGTGTCGATATTGATTTGTTATTCTAGAACTTGCTTCGATTATACATATCGAGACCACACCATTGATTTGAGATACCGATATGATAAGGGCACTTTGGTTTTAACCCACTCACTCCATAAAAAGCCTACCCTCATAAGTAACCTTTAGTGAACCCCCTTTGAGCCTAAAACCCCCTTCTTAATTTACCCACAATATTAACCCATAACCTATTTTTGATTTCTTGAGAATTCCCCTTACTTAACTTGATCCCCATTTTGTTGATATTTGATTTGAATAATTTTCTGGCTATGATCTTCTATTTAGTTGTAAATATTTGATTTGTTCTTAAAAAAATGCATATACAAGGTTATTTTAGTTGTTAAATTGTCGTTTAGCATATTATTTATTACGAAGCTATATAATGCTTGAACTTGAACAATGTTATTCATGAGGAAAAACTCAGTTCTAGGATTATTTATTAAGTGATGTAATTTCTCAATATTCATTATTCTTCTAGTTAGGTAATTTTTTAGTTCAATCTCGATTCTAACCTTCTTTTTCAGCTTGTGTCCGCACCTCTAACCAAAGCCCCATTACAACCCTTTAAAGACCTTTTGATTGGTGTTTCATCTCAATTCATAGTGGTGGAGATTTGATTTTCATGGAAGCCTATGGTAATAACTTTTCATGTTGACTATTGAGTGCTTAATTTTTGAACCTTAAACACCTTTAGTGATTTGAGTGAATCTTTAGTGAGGGTGTCAACCCTGTGAAATTTTGAATTAAAGGTAACTACTTAGATGAAGGGAAATACCTATGTTTTCGTGATAAAATGCTCAACTTGGATTGGTTGAAACTTTGATGATCTTTTAGTTGAATTCCCAATATATGATTACTTGTGGATTATTTAGAAATTTATTGAGAAAAATTATAAGTTGAGAAGAAGTAATTTTAATTGTGAGTTGAGGATTTTGCTTGAAGACAAGCAAATGCTTAAGTATGGGGATATTTGATAAATCGTAAAAGTAACATATTTTTAACCCATGCTTGGTATATTTTTGGATGATTTACCAAATAATTTAATGAGTTTGATGCTCCTAATCCTTTAATTTCATGTTTTTTACTTAGGTGAGCATAGAAAAGTGAAAAGAGCAAGAAATGGGCCAAAAACGGACAAAATGGGCTAATATCAGCATTCAACACAGCCTAAGCACTCCCACACGAGCTGACCACATGCCCGTGTGTGACACACGGGTAGGCCACACGCCTATGTGTCAAGGCCGTGTGGACTTAAAATCCACTCAGTATTGCACACGGCCTAAACCTTCACACGCGGCAGACCACACACCTGTGTCCCTATCGAGCCCTGTTTCAATTCTATTCGAAAAAGGCTAGTTTTTAGGTATTTTGGTCACTCCTAAGTCTATATAAACACCTTAGGAGTGGATTAAAGAACACACATAGAGCAGAAAGCAGAGAGTTACTCAAAGAAAGCTGTTGGATTCATCTCGGAAGTAGGAATCTCCTTCAAGACTGAAGATCCCCCTTCAATTTCCTTGAAGTTTTTGGGTTTTCTTTATGTTTTTTTTATTTTGTAAATTTTGAGATGTTTTCCTTTGTGATCATGAACTAAATCCCCTGGATACCTAAGAGGGATGAAACCTAAGACGAATCTTATTATTTTCTGAATTATATGATAAATATTTGATTTGTTCTTAATTATGTGTTCTTGATTCTTATTTTAGTATTTTAGGATATTAATTCAAGTGTTGACGTGCTTATTCAGTGGAGCAAAAGTCTCTGCTTAAGAGTAAATCCAACATAATTAAGCGTAGTTGATTGCAATCCTAGAGATAGGACAATAAAAATCTGCCGGATTAGAGTAAAATCTAATAGGAAAATCCATAGATCGAGTTAATGCTACAATAGGGGTTTTAATTAGAAAGAAATTTCAATTAATCCACCTAGAGTTAGTTGTTTTTAGTCTCGAAAGAGATAATAACATAAATTAGGTATTTCCACGGATCAAGTCAAGTGAATAAATCTTCTAATTTAGAGCTGAATAATAAGTGAGTTCTAGGTGGATTCTTCCTTGGGTATTATCCTTATAAATCGGTTTTCATAAAAGTATTTTCTCAATTTACTTTCTGTCACGTTCTTATTTAATTAGTTTTTAGTTTAAAACAAATCCACTTAATCTTTAGGCTAGATAATAAAAAGATAGTTAATACTAGTACTTTTTGTCCTCGTGGATACGATATTCCGGTCTTGCCATAGCTATACTATTGTTCGATAGGTGCGCTTGCCTTTATCGTGATCATAGTTAGTTTTGGGATCACCATCAGGTCCAGGCCGTGTGGGGATCCAAACACCCATGTAAAGGGTAGCACAAGACCGTGTGACAGAGGCACACGCCCGTGTGGTACAGGCGCACGACCGTTTAAATAGGCCGTGTAAACTTACTGTTCAATTTCACTAATTTAAGGTGCAGGGCAGACACGACCATGTGAGGGTGTCACATGCCCGTGTGGCCATCAGACACGGCCATGTGTCCCATAACACACTCCCATGTGAAATCCCTAGTCCCTAAATCAATCACACAACCGTGTGTCCCGAAGCACACGTCTGTGAGAAGACTTAATTTCCCAAATCTATCACACGGCCGTGTGGCAAGGCCGTGTGACTCCAAATCCCTGATTCCCAACCTCACACGCCCATGTGCCCAAGGGACACGGCCGTGTGGATTCTGATAAAAATCCCCAAATCGACCACACGTTCATGTAACCAGACCATGTGGCACCCAATTTAGCCCGGAAACACTATTTCCCAAATCCACACGAGCGTATCATTTTATGAAAGAGACGATCTATTGTCTCTTAACTTGAACAATTTCACAAATGTTGACATGGGTGCCATTTTTAGAGAATTTCAACCTACTAAAAGGCCTTAATATAAAAAATGGTCCCCAAACTATAGCACTTTTTCAATTTTTGTACTTAAAACTTTTCCTTTTTTTGTCAAAAGTGCTACTTGAACTTTCATTAAGTTAACACTATTGTTTCTTCTATGAATTGTCATTTGAAATAATTATTTGAGTCAACCAGAGCCTGACACGTGATCAAAAATTAAATTTTAGTATGTTTAAGTATGAAATTTTTTTTTACAAAAAATATTTTATTTTTATTTCACGTTTTAGAATGATTTTATTTTATTTTTAAAGACAACATATTTTAATGTTTATACTATAATATTGTATAGTATTATAAATTAAATTTTTATATGAAATAAATTATATAATATATTATAGAACTAAAAATTGAATTTGGTTTCTCGTCCATACATTATTGAGTTAATTTTTTTACCCAAATCTAATATTGGTGCTTAATGCACATTTCCAAATTACGAACAAAATTTCAAAATTTGGTCTGCCAATTAAAACAATATTATATGCTGCTGCTTTAACTAGGAAAGTTAATTTGTCAAGGTTTATATACTTATTGCTCCTCCTTTGGCTCTTTCACCTTGGTTCTTTCCTGTGAACGGAATTTAAGACAAATTCTAACACTACTATCGGGACTGGATATCAGGAATATGATTTTTATATGTATATATATTTAAAGATATTGTAAAGAAGTATACGTGTAATGTATGTATAGAAAATAATTTCCATTGCAAAAATTTTATGGAAAATGAAAAGCTAAGTGTAACCATCTTCAAATCCATCCTATTTAGGCATCAGCCAGTAAAATGATTTGTTGACAAGTATAATCTAAAGCCCCTTTGATCTTCATCAACAAATAGCTGCCATAAGATATTTAAGAAAAATAAACTAAAAGTGAACCAAACCTGCAGGAACCTCCCACATAGATGCTTCTGAATGATAAATATATTACAAAATTTGGGTAAATGATAAAATACAATTTTATCAGCTTAATGGTAAGTCTTCAGTCCATCATAAATTTTCATAGCGAAAGACCAATATTTTAAATTACTTATTCCTAATATCTCTATATATTGGTTTTCCCACTTGAAGTTTTCTGCACTAAAACATCAAAACAGAAGTGACTTAAAGAAGATAAAAATGAAGAAGCAAGTAATTTGTTCGACTGTCTTTCCTCTCCTTTGCATTCTTCTTTCTCTTGGTGTTGAAGCGCAGACGTGCAGCCCTAGTGGCAAGATCAAAGGGAAAACCCCTCCACCAGGGCAATGCAACCAGGAAAATGATTCTGATTGTTGCAAGGATGGCAAGTGGTACATGACATACAAATGTTCACCCCCTGTATCAAGCCAAACGAAAGCAACACTGACGCTTAACAGCTTTGAGCGAGATGGAGACGGTGGTGCACCATCTGAATGTGACAACCAGTACCACTCCGATGATGACCCTGTGGTGGCACTTTCTACAGGGTGGTATAACAACGGGAAGAGGTGTTTGAATTATATCAACATCCATGGCAATGGAAAATCTGTAAGGGCTAAAGTTGTGGATGAATGTGATTCTACTATGGGATGCGATTCGGACCATGATTATCAGCCCCCTTGCCCTAACAACATTGTTGATGCCTCGAAAGCAGTTTGGAAGGCTCTTGGAGTGCCTGAGAGCGACTGGGGCGAGATGGATATGTACTGGTCTGATACTGATTAATCACTTTATCCATATTTATATTTATAATGTATGTACTAGGCTAAAGGTTTCTTGTGCGTCTTAGTTTACATTTATGTTACTATTAATGTAAAATTTATATATATATTATGTATTTTGAGCTATAAATTATGTTTTAAATCTTCATTATTTGTTCTAACCAAGCTTAAATAGTTTGGTTTTACCACAAGCCGAGTTGGAGCTTTTAGAATAGTATTTGACCAAATTGGAGCCGTATTTCAAGCAATGAATTTTGAGTAGAGCTCAAGTCTGATGAATCTCAACAATCACGGAGCATATATCCATAAATCAAATGGCATATGGGTATAAAGTTTATTGTCTTTTGAATTGTTTCATAGGTCATGACTTGCGGGTAATATTCATCAATCTTCTCATCCTACGTAAATTAGGTAACAAGTTTCTGGTAAGAACGAACACTGCTAGTTCATGGTTGCCTTAATTTATCAAAATATTTACCTTACACGGATTTAGTCATCAGGGCTAGACATAGATATGCTTTTCTTTTTCAAGATTTTCATATATTTTGAAAAGTCTTTGGAAGATTATATCTTAGTATTTTTGTTAACACATGTATGTTGTATATAAGATCTTAAAGAAAAACGATGAGTGGAGTTTTTGTTTCACCGACAAAAGGTTTTGGGTGAAGGAATTATAGTCCCAGATGTTGATGGATCAACTTGCTTTCAAAAAACACAATGTTTGCCAACAAGTAGTCTCGATGATAATTCAAGAAAGCAACCGAATCAAATATTGAAAGCTGCTATGACCATCAAAAAAGAAATCAAAAAAGAAAATTTTTTTTCTTCCTATTTCATAAAGACCGGGAAGAATCAACTAAGGAGAGAATTTACAAATGTGAAGCTTGAACTGTAAATAAACTAAAATCACCAATCAATCTGCTTATCTAGTTTGTTACCAGTCAAAGCTCTTCGTTGAACAACTAGAACTACTCTAAACATTGTCCTCCCTTTGCTTCATTTGTGCCTTTGCGGCCAAATTTGGAAAGTTCCAAACAATAAATAGAAATTTAACAACATCAGCAACTAAGTTGTTGTAGTATAGTGGTAAGTATTCCCGCCTGTCACCCGGGTGACCCGGGTTCGATCCCCGGCAACGGCGATCATTTCATCACGTTTTTCAATCTTTCTAGCTTTTGTCAGTGATGCAATCAGGTAATCTACTTCCCTAAATGCCTTATTCAGAGTTTTACTTTTAAAATTTTATTTCATGTTTGAACTCTTTCAATTAAGTTTGTTTATCTTAAACTTCAATCACTGGTTTCTATTAAGCAAGCAACCCTATGCTTCAACAACACTTTGCATCAACAGCCTATGCTTCCACCCCTAGATAAAAAACCAAGTCTCCTAGATCCTTTAATAAGAATTTTTCATCGAGTGATTTCACCAATACATCAATTTTCCATTGATAATCCCCTGTAATGACTATGCCTTCCACATCCACTAGTAGATACGCTTTCTTCCCGTTAGTGTTCTTAATACAGAGAGCAACGTCGGCCGCTGATTGTTTGAACCGCAGTTATCCAACCTACTCTTTAAGCTTTTCAAACCATGCCTCTAGGGCTTGCTTGAACCCACAAAAGGCCTTTTTCAGTTTACACACTAATTGATCTCCTCCAACAGTACAATGCTCAGAATCAGGAAGTTTAACTAACATGTATACCTCTTCTATGAACTCCTTATTCAGAAACGCATTGGGTATATCTAATTCTCTCAACTTTCATTTGTTGGTTAATGCAAAGTGTAAGAATCATCCTCACTATATTGTCTTTAATTTTTGGATTGTCAGTTTCCTTGAAGTTATGTCCAACAATCTAGGAGTACCCTTTTGCGACCAGTCTAGCTCTATGCCTTGCTGAACTTCCACCTACATGTCTTTTGACTTTGAACATGCATTTACATCCCACTGGCTTGTGACCCCTTGGAAATTTAAACAAGCTTCATGTATCTTCTTTTATTATTGCAGACAATTCAACTTCTACTACATTCTTCCATTAAGGTTGACTAGCAGCTTCAACAAAGTCTCAGGGCTCATCAAGTGAAAGGTTTACAAAACACGCTTAGCGCTTATGAATACCAGCCTTTGCACAAATAAGCATAGGATGAATATTCATTATTGTAGGAAGAGGTCTAGGAGCTAGAATCTGTGCAATGTCAATTGGCTGAGATGCAATCAGGTAATCTACTTCTCTAAATGCCTTATTTGGAGCCTTTTGGGTCAGTGGAAAGCAAGATTGTTAAAGCTGCGGCACTCACGCTTAATTCAGAGTTTTACTTTTACAATTAATGTAAAAGTTACATATATATATATATATATATATATATTATATTATGTATTTTGATTCGTAAATTATGTTATAAATCTTTATCGTTAGCTCTATTCTTCCTTCTTATTTGGAGAAATTCTTAGTACTCGAATTTAGATGAGTGTTGGATTTGGTTTGTTTGATAGAGATGTCAATGATGTATTTGCTTGAGTTAAATTCGAAAAGAAAATTCAACTTCGATTAAAGCATTGTCGAGCCAAGTTCAAGCTCGAGCAGCTTGAATTCTCAAATGAACTAGGTTTCTTTAGGGTTAAGATATCTAAGAGGTCCCTGTATTATAGTGTCTGGATCAATTTAGCCCCTCTATTATTAAATGAGTTAGTTTGGTCCCTATAGAATTAAAAAGAATCAAATAAGATCAAATTGCACCAAAGTTAACAGTTGTGGTGTAAAAAATGTCTTGAATTTTTTTTTCAATTCCAAATAAAATATTTCATTTTCAAAACCATAAAAACTTTAAAAATAACAACTCTATTAAATAGCGAATGGTATCTTTCAAACAATAAATGTTAACTATTTTCCAATTTGGCCTTATGTTATTCTTTTTAACAAAGCATAGACTAAAGTAATCCATTTAACAATAGAGGAACAAATTTCATCTGAATGACCTCTTAGGTACATTCACTATTTCTTTAGTCAAGATTTTTTTCAATATTGTTTCTATTAAATCTATATAGTATCATGTATATATTGCTAAACCAAGCTCAAGATTGAGTAGTTTGAGTTATCAAGCGAGCTAAGTTTGAGTATCTTAATACTCGTTTTGAACAGCTCGAGAACTTAATCAAAATTTTAATTGATAATAGTATTTTTAATTTTACATTACTACTTTATCTTTAATACACTTAGAAACTCAAATTTCAATTTTTTTTTAGTGAAGTATAAAAGTTTTGTATATGGAATGAGTTTGAATTGAAGCTAAAATATGTAAAACAGGTGAACGAGCTTACTTTAATAGAGCTTAAATAGAGCTAAACCTTCTAAAATAGTATTTGATTGAGCAAGAGTGGAGTTTCGAACAACAAATGTCAATATTTCATTTTGTTTTTTTTTCATGAATTTTGAGGATCCTTATAGGATCATCATATGTATCAACATAGTCCATAATTATTGTTTGTAATCAAATGGTCAAGTTTCAACTCACTAAATTACAGTTAAACAGGAAAATTCAAATCCTACTTGGAGTTTACCATAGGGGTGGTGACAACATTATTCGCGGAAGTCTTATTCTTAGAGTAGGGTTTACCAACCTTTGCTATTAACTTGGGTTTGTTAGGTCTCGTTGTGTATCGAGCTAATTATATGTGCTATCTAATTTTTAAATTAACTTATATAATTTATTCAAACCTAATAAATATATCATCCTATGTCTAAAATATTATTTATTCTTTTTAATTAAATTAAATTAAATATATTATTTTCTGAACTTAATTCTAATTTCATTGAAGTTATGACAACTTTATCGTACTAGAATCTATGAGCAAATCAATTTAATTAACTTGCTTTTATGGAACTATGATGACTTAATTAATTTAATTTTTACTTCGAATTTCACTTATTTAATTTCTTATTAAATAATAATTTGAAGATACAAATTAATTAATCTATGTATTTTGGGCCATAAATTATGTTTTAAATCTTCACCATTTGCTCTATCCTTACTTATTACTTGGTGATGCGGTCGTTGAAAGCACCAAAAATATCCTATTCCCTACAAAATAATGAAAAAGAACAGTAAGGGGAAGTAGGGTCAAATCCTCAGGGACTGGATTATACGAATGCTTGTTTCTCAAAATCCTGGGCAGAATTATGCCCAAGAAAACCTGCGTTCCTAAAAATATAAAAATAGCAGAATTAAAAGTTTTGATCTGGAAATGAAAATAAATAAAAACAAAACTAAGAAGTCGAATTGAAATTGCAAAAATTAAAAATAGGAAATAAAGTTGAGATAAAGAAATTCTTATGGGAAAATTCCAGCCTCAAGTTGTCTCGATCTACCTTGGGTTCAATCCTTGGCTTTTAGATGATCCTTCTTGAACCGAATAAGCCAGTTATAGTGGAAGAGGGCGCCTACGACCACCAGCTCCAAAGATTTAGACTTACGATTTAGTGGAACCTGACTCTAGCCAACAATCGCTTCTATGGGATCGTATTATGCTAGATCAACGCTTCTCAATGGTGAATCTCACGCTATTTTGTCTCTTGGGCTCTCCAACCTTTGACGTAGTAAGTTAGCGAACAGACTGTGCAACCTTCCCAAAACATGCAAAGCGGCTGCCTTTGCATACGTTGAAAAGTTTACTTCTTAAGGAACATGGACAGAAGCATCAGCCCCGTAGTGTGGAGAAACGATAAATACTCGGCAAGAAGGCTAAGTGCGGATTCTAAGCCTCAAGAACCCTTTTTGGGGATTTTCGACAACCTTCGGCTAGATTGGTTTAGTGGCTTATGATTTTTAGGAAAGAAATAAATATAATAGAAATGAGATTTTTATTGAAGGAAATATGGAGAGAACAAAAAGAGTTTTTTGGAAAAGGGAGTGTTTACAGAAAAAAAAAAAGCATAATTTTTGAGTCACCCCACCCCCTATTTATAGTGCTAGGGGAGATTGTCTAATTCTACTTAAACTCCCAAAAGATAAATACATTTAATTGAAAATAAATAAAGATAAAATCCTAAAAAAAATCCCTAATAATTATCTTAATATTAATTATCCTAATATAATCAAAAAAGTGTCTTGATAGAATAAAATCTCTTCTTTTGCATGTCAACCCCTGTGTGCTCCATGCTTGCACTTTTGGCACCAACTTTTCCCTTTGTCCACATTGGCCCATTTTATCTTTAATTTCACGCTTTTGTCCCTTAATTTCGCTTTTGCCTCTAATTTAGTCCCTATAAGATAAAATATCATAAATAGCTCAAATTAGTAGGATCATACTCAGAATAAATACACAATTAATACATAAAAACACATTATTCTAGAGTAGTATCAAATTCCCCCTACTTAGCCCATGCTTGCCCTCAAGTATGGTTCCTACCTACTGTGAAAGTTAGATTCTACCACAAAAGAAATACCACTCCAAAGTTTCATAAAAATTAGTTAAAAATGCATATGAAAAATAAAGAGAACTCTAAGCTTGCTTTAAGTGAAATAGAAAAAGTATACACAAAAATTAAGATCGACTTGAATTATTTCATGCTTTTAGGTAAATTACTAAACCTACCACGACACCCTAATTATTTCCTCCTTTAGTCCCCAACTGCAATTTTATTAGTACTTATTTTTCTCTTTATTTTTTTATTTTTTATTTTTTATTTATTTGTTTGTTATTATTTATTCACTTAGGAATATATTGAACCTTTTGACGCGAAGAGAGATAACAACCCAAGCACCCCACCCTGGTTACTCAGCCCAACATACTCCTAAGAATTGGTTATTTCTGATTAGCAGAGTTTTACCCATCACGTCACACAACCTTTTGAGCGAAGTAGAATGACAACCCAAGCACCCTATCCCGGTTACTCAGTCAGTCACGTTCTGAGTCGTACTCATAACCTTGGTTAGCGGAGTTTTACCTATCACGTCACACAACCTTTTGACGCAAAGAGGAATGACAACCCAAACACCCTACCCCGGTTACTCAGTCAGTCACGGTCTAAGCTGCACTCATAACCATGGAAACACTTATTATCATTAAACAAAATTTAAATGAAATTTTAATTTTGGAGGACCTAGGAAAAATAATCAAGTGTCAAAAATAAGTTTCAGTAACCACCTAATAGTCATGAACATAATTTTAGCATGCAATTGTATTAGGTGCCCGCTTTGCATTAAACTTAATCAATTTACAAAAAGCAAGATAGAGTTAACTCTATTAATCACAATTATTTTTAGGCCAATAAAAATAAAACGGTGGATATGAAATCAAACAAGCAAAATCATAACTAACTTAGTAGACAAGAATCATGCATGTTGGTCAAACAGTGGCCAAGTCGTGGTCAAATTCTTGGATATGAAAGCGGCAGAATATTCGTAAAAAAATAAATGGGCAGAAACGAGCACAAAACAATAGTAACGACAATATGAGAGCAAAAATAGCAGATAATGACAGTAACAACGAAGAATGCCTCCCCCCACTTAAAACACATAGTCCTCGATGTGGAAGAAAATAAATAAATAGTCGGGTAAAAAAACGTTTGAAAAAACTCCCAGTGAAGCATGTGGTGGAGACGTCGATGTTGAAAGGAGAAGGAGAAGCGATGACGGGTGGCGACAAAGGAGGGTTCGGCGGTGACACGGCTACGGGTACGTACCTTGGTGGTGGTGCAAACGGCAATGAGAGGGGCAGTGGGGAGGTTTCGGCGGCAATAGAGAAAGGAGAGGAAGATTGTAATGCCCCGAAATTGGGCCTGGAAGAATGGGCCGTGTGGGCCCAATGGGCTTGTAGGCCCACACAAGTCGTTGTTTTTAGACTTACGGGAATTAGTGGGCTAGCTGTGTCGTACACGTGGCTATGGGCAAATCTGGCTTAGCAGGCCATACGAGCACGTGGGCCCCATTTGGGTTGCGTAATGGGCCCCAGGCCTATATTCACTGAATGGCGTGTTGGTGTGATGGCTAAGAGGTTTGGGAGTGTTGGAGAAGTCCTGGGTTCAAACTTGGGCCTTAGCAAAAAATTTTTGTTTTTCTCTTATGGGGGCCTTGACGTTAATGGGTAGGCTTTAAGAATATTTTTGGTGAAAGCATGACACAAAAAGGAGTGTGGTGTAGTGGCAAAGTGGCGCCACTTAAGGGACAAGGAAGTGACACCATAAAGGAAGCAAGGGGGTCCAAGGTTCAAGTATTGGCTCTTGGAATTTATTTTGGTTTTCATTTTAAATAAATCTGGAAATGAGTGGGCGGGCTTTAAAGTTAAATGTGTTGGACTTATGACATAAAGGAGCTTGTGTCCTAGTGGTGGTGGCGTGACATGGTTATTGAGAGGACTATGGTTCGAATCCCTTTGCACGCAAAAGTTGATTATTTTGCTAATGCTTTAATTTTAGGGGATTGATGGAGGAATCCCATATCAGGAAGCTAATATGAGAATAGGCAAGAAGCTGGCTTTAAATAGAGCGAACCATAAGGAGAGTAAGCATACCTTTCTTAGCTAATCCCTTTCGCTTTGTGGCGTGCTCGTTTGGGTTGGGTGTCGACTAAGAGTGTTTGGAGCGTGGATTAACTTCAATCTCCTATCAGGTGTGTATTTCTTACTACTCTAGCTGTAGGACGGCTGTTTCCGGCCAAAATGGGCCATGTGGGCCCAATGGGACCGTGGGCCCAATCAGATAAATTGTATGATTGTGTAGTAAATATTAGACTAGATTATGTGAATCTCATACCCCTGTAGGGTAGGATTACTGAAATACTCTTGTAGGGTAGAATTACTGAAATACCCTTGTAGGGTAGGATTACTGAAATACCCTTGTACGGTAGGATTACTGAAATACCCCTGTAGGGTAGAATTACTGAAATACTCCTTTAAGGTAGGATTACTGAAATACCCCTGTAGGGTAGAATTACTGAAACACCCCTGTAGGGCAGAATTACAAAAATACCCCTAGTTTGTAAAATTACAGAAATACCCCTGGTTTGTAAAATTACAGAAATACCCCTGATTTGGAAAATTATCGAAATACCTTTAATTTGCAAAATTACTGAAATACCCCCGACTTGCAAAATTATAGAAATACCCTTGACTTACAAAATTATAGAAATACCCTTGGATTGTAAAATTACCGAAATACCCCTTGTTTGTAGATTTACCAAAACACCCTTGTAGGATGGAATGAGTAAAATACCCCTAATGGGTAAAAAGATCGTTTTTCCCCTCAAGGGTAAATGACTCACTGGTGATATGATTTGATTGATTTGACTATATTTTGACTAAGAATGTATGACTGTAATTGATTGTTGCGACTGTGATTGGTTATGGGCATGGCATTCCGCATACATAACATATTGCATGGGGATTGGGATTATATTGGAGGAAGTGTTATATGAAGATCGCATAGTCGCTTGACGACCGTGGATCAAATGAAGCCTTTTTAGCCACCGAACAGCTATGCTGCACCGATAATGTTATCGAGGGCTTGTGCCATTAATATGGGCTTCGTGCCGTAATTATGGGCTTTGTGCCAATACTAAAGGATTTGTGCCGATATCATAGGCTTTGTGCTGGTTATATTACCCTAATCGATGGCTATGTGCCAATCTTATTACAGTTACAGGTGGCTATGTGCCCATTCATGATTAGCAGCTTTGCTGCAATGTTAAGTAGTGCCGCAATCGGGCTACCATTGGTGTGTAGAGGATGGTCGGGTTGATATAGATATCCCCATAGGTGTGTAGGGTTGGAAATGAAATGGTGTGTAGCGGTTGGATTATTGGGATGGGTTAGCATACATATTGCATTATGCATATGGATTGATTCTGATATGGGCTTTGACCCAAATGTTATGGTAGTGGGCTTAGACCCACGTATGCTCTGTGCTGGACTGTTTTGTTTCTGTTAAAGGGTTCTGGCCCTGACTGTTTTTAAATCCGTTTACATACTATTTTTTAATTCTCTTCACTGACTGTTACTTTAGTAAGGGGATTACACATTGATTTTTCGTAAACTTACCCCGTTTATTAACCTTTTAGGTAATCCCCAGCCTTAGATGGATCGAAGCTACGAGGGACTCGGAGAAGGCCACGTACTGCTTATGTTTTCAATATTGATTATTTACATTCAAGTAATTTGGGTTGTAATAAGGCCTTTACAATTTCTAGATTTTTAATTTGGGTTTTTTTTTTTTGTTTATTGTTTCATAATTGCTAAAAGTAGAAAATGATTTTTCCTAAACAAAAATTGTTTTTCAAAATATCACGTTTTCGCAACTGTTTTAAGTTAAGCTTCTGCAACACAGAAGGTTTTAATGGTAATAACATTTTACAAGAAAATAACTTTTAATTAACCACGCTTTAAAAATAAGCAAATGAAATCTGAAGTTTTTAAGGGGTTGAAGTTTTAAATATAAAGAAGGGTTTTCAATGAAAACAAGGCTTTTGAAAAACGTTCAATGTGACACGCTGGATTTGAGCCTAACTTCTAGGTTGGGTTTGGGGTGTTACAAAGATTGGGAAAAAAATGTAAGGTTGGGGGTTTTATTTGGCTGAAAGGTGATGTTTGGCTGCAGGTTTTGGGAATTCTAGGGCTGGAATAGGACTGTTTGGCTATAGGGATATGGCATTCCAGGCTGGAATAGAGGCTATTTGGTACCATTTTTTTCTTTTCTCCGTATCTTCACTCTGTTCTACCTAAATGGAAGAAGAGAAATTTATTAACAACCAAATAAAGTAATAAATAAAAAAATAAAATAAAGTAATAAATAATAAACTAAAGTAATAAATAATAAAATAAAATAGGGTAATAAATAATAAAAGAAAATAAAAGAAGCTAATAAAATAATAAATAAAAAATATATAAAAAATAAAGATTGGGTTGCTCCTAACAAGCGCTTGTTTAACGTTACTAGCTTAACACCTCAACTACAACTGGAGCTGTTTGAACTGAATTCTTTCATTCATATAGGCTTGGAAATTCTCATTTTCTATCACATCCACCATATTTGGGCTCAATCGTCCTTGTGCTTCTTTCTTTGGTTTTGTTTTTCCTGTAAGAAAATCTTATGTGTGTCTTCCAGATCTAGTGCCTGCACAATAGAAGGTAGAAGTTTAGTATCATTAGGAGCCAATAATTTATTAATAGAAAAATCATCAAACATTATTTTAGATTTATCTCAATAAGATGACTCAAAAGTTTTTTCTACTAATGAGTCCATTATGTCGGCACGGTTTACGTTCAAGATTTCACTTGGGTGACTAATAGCATCGTAAACATTAAACTTTGCAATTTCCCCATCAAACTCCATCGGGAGAGTTCTGCTTTGTACGTCGATCTTAGTATTTGCAGTACTAAGGAAAGGTCGCCCTAACAAGATGTCTGAAGACCCAGGAGCTTAATCCTCCTCCATTTTTATCACATAAAAATTTGTAGGGAAAATAAGCTCGTTAAGTTTCACTAATACGTACTCAAGGACTCCTTCAGGATGCACAACCGATTTGTTCGCCAACAATATAGTAACAATTGTTTTCGTCAAAAAACCCGCATTAAGTGATTCATAAATAGAAAAAGGCATTACATTTATGGAGGCCCCTAAATCACACATAGCCTTTTTTATTCTCAAGTGGCCTATTTTGCATGGTATCGCAAACATGCCCCTATCTTTGCATTTTGCCGGCATTTTCCCTATAACACTGCAGATACATTTTCACCAACATTTACCCTTTCATTGCCTATTAATTTTCGCTTGTTGGTGCAGAGCTCTTTAAGAAACTTAGCATACCGCAGAAGTTGTTTGATGGCATCCAACAGTGGTATGTTGATCTCGACATTTCTAAATGTTTCGAGGATCTCCTTGTCCTCTTTACCTCTTCGACACTGGTAAAACTTTTCTGGAAATGGAGGTTGAATTATGGGCAATGGGGGTTTCGTTTAGACCTGTTCATCGTTTTTGGGCTTTTCTTGGGTAGAATCTTGGCCAAGATTTCTGGCAGGAATTGGTTCTAGTACCTTTCCACTTCGCAACGTCATTGTATTTGCGTGTTGTCTTGGATTAGGTTCTGTTTGTGATGGTAGTTTCCCTGGAGGGTTCAATTTGACAACTGATATGGTCAATTCTCTTATAGACGCCTCAGTTTTCTATTGAAAATCCTTCATTTCTCTTTGAAAATTAAGAGTTTGCTATTGAAAATCAAGGACTTTAGCTGCTAATTTATTGACCAAAGTTTCTAGAGAATTACCTGAATCTTGCGGCTATTGTGGAGGTCGATTTTGATATGGCTGGTCATATCATGGGTTGGCCCCATAACTTAAGTTAGAATGATCTCTCCATCCTAGATTGTAAGAATTAGCGTAGGGGCCATATCGCCTCTGTGATGGCTAGGGAAATTTCCCACTGCATCTAAATGAGTCATAGAGTCATCATACAAGCTGGGACATGCATCAGTTGTGTGTTCAGGTGTAGCACATATTCCATGTAACACCCTAAATTTGGGCCTAGAAGTATTGGGCTTGTGTAACTCCCTGATTTTCGAGATTTTTCGGGATTTTTGTGATTTTGGTGAAAACTTGAAATTTTGGTATTTTGGTTACTGAAATTATGTTTAAGTGTGTTAGTGGGCCTTTAGAAGGCCCAAGCCTAAGTTAAAACCCGACAAAAAAATCAACTTGGCTTTCAAGTGAAAGGGACTTGGTTAAGTGGGCCTTTAAGAAAAAGTTAGTAAATAAAGACACAAAGAGGGCCTTGGTAAAGTGGCAAGGTGGTGCCACTAAGTTCCTAAAATAGTGGCGTGTGGACTGAGTTTAAGGGCCAGAGTTCAATCGCAAGGTAAGCAGATGGTACTTTTATTTTTGTGCATGTGCCGGGCATGTGATAGAGCTTAAGTAGCATTCGGCTAGGGCCTTAGGGGGATTGGGCTATTGGTTTGAATGGCCATTAGGGCAAGCTTCATTTTCTGTTTGTCTTACTAAATTAGGTTTAGCCACCTAGAGCCTTCACTTTCATTCTATTCTCTTCTCAGTGTTGCAAAAAGCCGAAAACGCAAAGTTAGATCTCCTAAGTGCCGAATTCTTCCTTCTCTTCTCCTCTCTTCCATTCTTTCTTTTTCTTTTCCTCTCTAGCCGAAATCACCCCTCCTCCTCCCTCATCTTTCATTTTCTTCCCTTCAAAAACCGAAATTGTCACTCTTTTCTTCTCAAACTCATCAACTACTAAAAGCCGAAATCCTGAAAGGTTACTTCTTGTGCCGATTTGCCTATAGCCGAACCCCCTTTGTTTTCTCTCACTTGTAGCCGAATTTCATACTCTCCAAACCCTTAGGCTTTGTCAAAAAACACCCCTCCAACCATAGCCTCAAATTATATATTCTTTCACCACTTAAAAAGCCGAAAACACCATAGTTTTTAGGGATATATAACTGAATCCTTAGATCTCTAAGATTCGAATTCTGCTAGTGTTTAGGGGCTAGATCTGCATCAGATCTAAGTAGAAGAATTGCCTTGATTAAGGAAAACCTGTGGTAAGTACTCGACATCTCAGATCTACTCGTTACCTTTAAATTTAAGAAAACCCGAAATCCCTAAACTCTTTAGGGAGGCTGTCGAATGTGATGATAGGTAAAGACAGTTCTTTTAATTGGTTTTATGTGTAATTGTTGTGGAAGGGGTGATCTAGCAAGGAGCATAAGAGGCTTGGACCTTTAGAACGACTAGATCTAGATTTAGTCACTAGTTTCGGCAAAGGTAAGATCTCAAAGGCCTTAAGTGTTGATGGCCGATTATGGTAAGTTAGTTATGGAGATTGTCATTGTATTTTGGATCTGATGTGTCTAGTAATTGATTGTAGGATATCGTGGGAGATCTCGTTAGCAGTCATCGCAAATTAGGTGTGTAAACGAACACCCTTCTGTGGTCTAAATCGGTAAAAGCCAAAAAGCTGAACTGTCGAAATTTCGGCATTTCATGGGCTTGTGAGCGTGCGAACACTCATAAGTCTGTTGGAATTCATTGGATCTGTAATCGCAAGTGGTAAGTTAGTTGAGTGCGCAATTTCGTGCACTTCGATAAATTTGGGCTTCGATGGGCTGAAATTGGGCCCAATGGGCTTAAGGGCCCATATAGGTAAAAATAGGCTATAAATATGTTCTGATAGACTGTAGGTTCAAAACTGCTGAAACTAGTAAATCGATCGTGGAACTTGGGCTAAATGGGCTTAAGTTGCTTATAGACACTGTAGGGCCATTAGGGGTTTTAGGGCCTAATGACTATAAACTGCTAAAATGGGCTAAGTAAGCTACTAAGATAAAAGTTAGACGATTAATGTTTGTAAAGTGCTTAAAATCGTAAAAACTGGAATAATTACCGAAATATCCCTTATAGGTGCAAAATTACGGGTTTACCCCTAGGAGCAGAATGACCGTTATACCCCTAGGGTTAATTGTGACTGAAATGCATGCTTTACTGTTTCTGTTCACTGTATGCCATGACATGATTATCTGTTGCATGGGATTGGGATTATTTGATGGAGGAAGTACTGAAAAAAGGCTTTGCCTCAGTTTACTGAAAAAGGGGCTTTGCCCTAGTTTACCGTTCTGGTGGCTCGGCCACACTATCTGATTATGTAGCTATGCTGCCACCGTGGAGAGTAGCGGTTGGGTGGGTTGAGTAGTTTTCCCCACATGGAGAGTTTGGCTGGTACGGGTGGAGAGTAGAAGTTGGGTGGGTTGAGTAGCTTCTCCACATACTAATATGGGTTTTGCATTCATGCATTGATATTACTGTTCTACTATTGAATTGAGCCTATGGGCCGTATTAATATCTTAAAAGGGGCTAAGGCCTAGATAAACCGTACTGAATAGGGCTATGGCCCAGTAATCGGATACTGAATCGGGCTTCGGCCCCTTTGATACTAAAATTGGATAAGGGCTTAGGCCTAGTGAGCTTGAGCTGATTTGGGGCTCTGGATGGGCTTTCTTTACACACTGAGTTTTCCAAACTCACCCCTTCCTTTCATCCATGCAGGTGAGCCCTAAACTAGTGAGCTTGGAGCTGGAAGGATTCAGAGTGGCCATGTGGACTGCTAACGGACTGTCTATTTTAAGCATTAAATTATTTTTAATTAATTTACTTTATTTGGTTTTGGGTTTGTAATAAGGCCGCTGTAATTATTTTAATTTGTTTTTAGCTTAGGTATGATATTGTTTAAATCCTTTTGAAATCGGTTAGCTCTAGGGCGCGCTTTTATAAAAGTTACTTGTTTTCAAAATATCACGATAACGGAGCAAAGCTTCCGCAACGTAAACGTTTTCAAAGGGAATAAATATTTTAAATAGACTTAAACCTAATTTGTGTTCCGTGGACAACGTTTCTGGTTTAATTAAATTAACTATTTAATTATTTATTTTAATTGTAATTATTTTTATTTTGGGTTTTTAAATTATTTATTCTTACGTTACTTTAATTATTTTGAACATAGATGCTCGAGTTTTTCTTAAAATTAATCAAACGTTTTCAAAACCAGTCACACGATACAATTAAGTAACAAGGTAAATTTTTATAATAAATCTCCTAATAACTGGTAGTGGATAGGACGTTCACCTAATAAACCAAGAATTTTTCTTAAGACTCTAATATCAGTTTTGTAAAGATCACCCTAATATTAGTAACTAGGTAACATGGTTAGTTGTAGGTGATGTGACACACCAGACTTGGCCGTAACGTCTGGGGCAGGTTTAGGGTATTACATTCCACATAACCGAGCTGGTTTGGCTTTTTCTACAACAAGAGAACTCACAATATTAGTAAGTCTATTAAGTCTATCTTCTATGGTAGAATTACTTAGCTGGTGAACCCTTCTAGGAGGTTCAGGATTAGCTTGAAACTGCTGAGAATTTGCAGCCATCGTAGAGATCAAGTCTCTTGCTTGTTGAGGGGTCATGTTGACCAACGCTCCTCTACTAGCGACGTCTACCATATTCATCTCCATTGGTTTCAAACCTTCATAAAAGTATTAGAGGAGAGATTGCTCTATTATACCGTGTTGTGGGCAGCTCGCACACAACTTCTTAAACCGCTCCCAATAATCGTAAATAGTCTCTGATTCCTTTTGCCTTATTCCAATGATTTCTCTTCTTAGCTCAGCTGCTCTAGATACTGGAAAAAACTTATTGAGAAATAAACGAGATAAATCAGCCTAAGTAGTAATAGATCCAGGGGGTGAATAAAATAACCATTCCCTAGCTGAATCTGCTAGGGAAAAAGGGAAAGCACGCAATTTAATTTAATTTTCAGTTACGCCTTGAGGTTTCATACTCAGCCAAACCATATGAAACTTCTTAAAATGTTTATGGGGGTTTTCATTTTGTAACCCTTGGAAAGTTGGCAGCAACTGAATTAACCTTGACTTTAATTTGAAATCAGTATCCATATTAGGATATACAATGCATAACGGTGGTTGTTCTATCGGAGCTTCGGCCAGTTGCCGAATTGTTTGAGCTATTTGTTGCTGTGCCAGATTTGGGTTTTCGTTAACCCTGGCGTCAAGAACATTTTCAGGTGAATTGACTTCTTCTTCTTTACTTTCAAATGTTCGAGTAGGGTTTTTGTTAACCCTAGACTCTACCTCGTCGTCGATTCTAATTTTGGCGGTGGATTGCTTTGAGTTCCAACCACCGATGACTGCTTTTTCCTTAGCTTTGTTTCCTTTCGATTAGCTTTCGCAGTCCTTTCGATCTCTGAGTCAAACACAAGAGTGCCTGGAGTAGATCTGGTCATAGAAAACAAAAAACAAGATTAGTATATTACCAGTTTACCAGTTCCCGGCAACGGTGCCAAAATTTGATGCGGTTGTTGAAAGCACCAAAAATATCCTATTCCCTACAAAATAATGAAAAAGAAAAGTAAGGGGAAGTAGGGTCGAATCCTCAGGGACTGGATTGTACGAATGCTTGTTTCTCAAAATCCTAGGCAGAATTGTGCACAAGAAAACCTGCGTTCCTGAAAAAATAAAAATAGCCAAATTAAAAGTTTTGATCTGGAAATGAAAATAAAATAAAAATAGAATTAAGAAGTCGAATTGAAATTGCAAAAATTAAAAATAGGAAATAGAGTTGAGATAAAGCAAGTCTTATGGGAAAATTCCAGCCTCCAGTTGTCTCGATCTGCCTTGGGTTCAATCCTTGGCTTTTATATGATCCTTCTCGAACCGAATAAGCCAGTTATAGTGGAAGAGGATGCCTTCGACCACTAGCTTTGAAGATTTAGACTTACGATTTAGTGGAACTTGACTCTAGCCAACAATCACTTCTGTGGGATCGTCTTATGCTTGATCAACACTTCTCAATGGCAAATCCCACCCCATTTTGTCTCTTGGGCTCGACCTCTGACGCAGTAAGTTAATGAACAGACTGTGCAACCTTCCCAAAACATACAAAGCGGCTGCCTTTGCATACGTTGAAAAGTTTACTTCTTAAGGGACATGGACGGAAGCGTCAGCTCTGTAGTGCGGAGAAGTGATGAATACTCGGCAAGGAGGCTAAGTGCAGATTCTAAGCCTCAAGAACCCTTTTTGGGGATTTTCGACAACCTTCAGCTAGATTAGTTTAGTGGCTCATGATTTTTGGGAAAGAAATAAATATAATAGAAATGGGATTTTTATTGAAGGAAATATGGAGAGAACAAAAAGCGTTTTTTGGAAAATGGAGTGTTTACAGAAAAAAAAAGAAGCATAATTTTTGAGTCACCTCACCCCCTATTTATAGTGCTAGAGGAGATAGTCTAATTCTATTTAAACTCCCAAATGGTAAATACATTTAATTGAAAATAAATAAAGATAAAATCCTAAAAATAATTTCTAATAATTATCTTCATATTAATTATCCTAATATAATCAAAATAGAGTCTTGATAGAATAAAATCTCTTCTTTTGCATTTCAACCCCTGTGTGCTCCATGTTTGCACTTTTGACACCAACTTTTCCCTTTGTCGCACATTGGCCCATTTTATCTTTAATTTCACACTTTTGTCCCTTAATTTCTCTTTTGCCTTCAATTTAGTCCCTATAAGATAAAATATCATAAATAAGTCAAATTAGCAGGATCACACTCAGAATAAATACACAATTAATACATAAAAACACGTTATTCTGGAGTATCATCACTTGGAGAAATTCTTAATTAATTCTCCGAATAAGATTAGTGTTGGATTTGGTATGCGTTCGATAGAGGTGTAAATGAGGCACTCGTGCTCAAACGTTACTTGAGTTAATTTGAAAGAAAAAATTCGACTTCAATTATGGCATTGTCAAGCCAAGCTTGAGCAGCTTGAGTTATCAAGTGAACTAGATTTGAGTACCTTAATACTTGATTTGAGCCGCTTATGAGCTTAATCAAAATTTTTATTAATAATGCATTTCTAATATTTTAATCTTAAGATAAAAAATTCACCTGGAATCCTACCCGAAATTTAAGAGGAAACTCATTTCCAACCTGATCCAACCCAACTCAGCCTAAATTTAATTTAATATTTTATTTTTTATTTTATAGAAAATAAGGTTTCTTTTTTAGTTTAGACTTTATTTTTTTTATTTATTTGTTTAAAAAAACTATATATGTATATCAATGGCATTTTTTAAAATATCTTGAGATAGGTGGATTTACCTCAAACATGACATTGATCTGATTCGACTATTTTTTTTTAATTTCATCCAACCTGATTCACCCTGAACCTAATTTTTCAAGGGAAAATCATTCGTAACGAATCAAGTCGAGTTGAAACCTATCGAATTTAAGATTTTTTACTTAATCTTGAAATAGCCCTACACGTCCGTGTTCCAGGCTGTATAACTCTTGAAATAGCCCTACACGCCCGTGTGCCAGGCTGTGTGCTAGGCCGTGTAACTGCCTGACTTGGATGCAATAAAACCTATAGGGGACACACGACCATGTTGCCAGACCATTTGTCACACACAGCTGATTCACACGCCTGTGTCTCAAGCCGTGTGTACATGAGTTTGCCTAAAAATCAAACCATTTCCAACTCTAAACCATAAATACACCGAAAGGCATTTTGTGCACATAATCTAAACATCAAACCTTACCAAGATATGCCATTCAAGGCACCTCAATTGTAAACATTCAAACTTACCTAAACATGTATAATTTACCATATTTCAACCATACACATCTAGTTCAATACCATCTCAAAACATACCATATCTTGACCATATTGAAACCAATTCATCACATATCATTTTAGTCATTCAAACATGCATCTTTACTTAATCATATTAACACATACTATTAAGGCATCAAAAGTACCAAACCAAGTGACTTGTACCAACCAAATCATCAAACAATCATTCAACTAAACATCATTATAAGTCCACCTATACATGCTGTTATAACCCTTAGCCAAAATGCTAAAAAACTACCGAATTAATTGCTGGATAGTGTGATATGTCTCCAACAAGCTTCCAACCAAAATCAAACCTTCCGATAATCTACAGGAAAAGAAATCAACCAAAGTAAGCAATAATGCTTAGTAAGTTCGTATAAACACAACTTAACTGCTGACATAATAGAATAAACAACTAAGCATAATTTTTATTATATTTTAAGCTAACTTTCATTTTCTATTCACTACACCTCTCATAGATTGTAACGCTCTAATTTTTGAGATTTCTCAGGTTTAGTGTGATTTTGGTAAAGGTGTGAAAATTTTTGTGTTCTGATTGTTGAATCTGTGTTTGAGCATGTTAGTGGGCCTTTAGGAGGCCCAAACTTAGGATAAAACCCGATAAAAATAGCAAAGTATGGATTCAAGTAAAGGGAGGAACTGGATCAAGAGGGCTCTTAAGAAAAACTTGGTGAAATTTGTCACAAAAGGAGCTTTGGCAAAGTGGCAAGGTGGCGCCACTAAGCTCTTAAAAAAGTGGCGCCTAGGAGGTGGTTGAGGTCCATGGTACAAGTCACAAGGTAAGCTTGAGATACTTTTATTTTTATGTGCATGTGTGGTCAAGTGTTGGCACTCAAGTGAAACTTTGGTTTGAAGAATTTGAACTGTTCATGAGAGTGAATCAAGGAGAGTTTTTAGGGAATTCAAATTGGAGCAACAGTGGCCAGCTAGGGGACTCTGCTTAGTGCAAATTCGACACTCAAAACAAGGTATAGCATTTCAGCAATTGGAGTGCTAGTTGTGCCGATTTCCTTAGGGTTTTTTTAAGCTTGTTATGCCTATTGAGTATAGTACCTTAGGTTTTCTTTTTGTCCATCTTTAGGTTATTCTTTTCTTTCTTTTCTGACCTAATAGCCAAACTCTGCTACTCCCAAAAGCCCCTATTGCCGATTGCACCTCCTAGCCGAATTCAATTCTTTTCTATTCTTCTCTCATTCTTCTTCTTCTTCTTTCCCTTTGCATCACAAACTGACCCCATTCCATCACGCTTGCTTCAAGACCGAATTCATCTTCTTCTTTCTCTCTTCATTCAATCTCTGTCGACAATCACTTGACTGAAACCATACCATAGCTGAATTCCCATTTGACCAAAACTATACCCTTTGTTGTTTACTTTTTTTTGACCAAAACCAATCACTCCTTCTTCTCTTAGATTCTCTAGCAAAGCCGAACCCCTCATCATTCATTACTTGTGCCACCGATTCATTCCTCCATTTCTCTGTTGTGACGACAAGGTTATCTAGGGGCTAGATCTAGTACAGATCAAGTTTAGTGAAAGCGTGGAAGCAATATCCATCGAGTAGAGTTGTTGGTAAGTGGTTTAAGCGTTGTGTACTTTTGTTTTCTTAACATCTAAGGGGAAGCCGAAACCCCTTAGGGGAGGCTAACGTTGTGCATTCGGGCCTGTTGGCCTCTTTCTCTTGGTTCTGTGTGCGATAGGATGGACAAGGGGACGTTCAGCAAAGGAGTTTGGAAGGCTTGCGAGGTCGAGCATCTAGATCTAGTTCGTATTTGGCAGAAATGTGAGATTTTTAGGGACTTGGTCTATGTTGGTCGATTATGTTAATGCTTTAGTATGGTCGATTTTAGACTAACGTGTTAGTGACCGATTATAGGCTTTACGTGTGAGGACCTTATCAACGTTGCGGCAGTTAACAGGTGTGTATCATGCCCTTGCTATAGACTAGATCGGCAAAGGCCGTAATGACAAAAAATGTGATCGAAAAGTGACCGAAACTGACCGAAAGGTCGGCACTATGAGGATCTGTGAGTATGCGATTACTCTTTGATGGTTGGATCTGAAATCGTAGATGGTAGGATTGCGGGGAGTGCAATTCTGTGTGTTTTGGTAAGTTGAGCCGAATATGGGCCTAATGGGCTTCCGAGCCCATATGGGTAATATAGTCATTAAAAGGTGTTCTGTCAGACTGTAGGAAATAATATGGTTAAAATCTATAATCTGATCGTAAAAACTTAGATTAAATGGGCTTAAGATACCGATAGACACCGTAGGGCCTATTAGGGGTTTTGGGCCTAGTTGCCAAAATTGTTAAGCTAAGTTAAAATAGACTACTATGACAATAAATGGAATAGGAGTGACTGTAATATGCGTGCAAACCCTGAAAGAATTGATAAATTACTAAAATACCCGTAAGTATGGAAACTTACCATTATACCCCTAGGTGCAAAAATGATTGTTATACCCCTAGGGTTAATTTTATCTGAGATGCATGATATTCTGATTCTGTATGATGTATGCCATGACATGTGTATCTGTTGCATGGGTTATGGGTTATATTGATGGAGGAAGCGTTCTGGTGGCCTCGCCCCATATATATATATCTGTTCTGGTGGCCTCGCCACATATATCTGTTCTGGTGGCCTCGCCACATATATATATCTGTTCTGGTGGCCTCGCCACATATATATATCTGTTCTGGTGGCCTCGCCACAATATCTGTATCTGGTGACTCTGTCACAATATCTAGTAGCCTCGCTGCAAATTCTGTGGTGTGTAGCGGATGGGTGGGTCGAGTAGTCTCCCCACAAGGTGTAAGGTTGGTACGGGGTTGTATGTGGATGGATTTGGGTTGGGCTTTCTGCATACATGATATATCTACTTTGTATCTGTTATGGGCCTATGGGCTTTATTTTGATTTTTGTACTGGGCCAAGGCCCAAATAAATCTGACTATAAGGCTTGATCTATTTTGGGCTATGGTTGGGCTATGTTACACACTGAGTATACCAAACTCACCCTTTATGTTCATCCATGCAGGTAATCCCCAACCATAGTGGGCTTGGAGCTGTGAGAGATTCGGAGTGGCCACATCATCTGCAAATTCGATTTTTCATTTTGGTTAGGTTATTTTGAATATCTTATTTTACTATTTTGGGTTTTAAGTTGTAATAAGGCCCCTCTTTAAATTTCTTTTTCTTTTGTGGTTTTATTTACTGGTTTTATTTATACTTTATCAAAACTGTTAGTTATAGGACGCGCAGGTTTTTAATCAAATTTAATGAATGTTTTCAAAACACAAACAAACGTAATAAATGGCTAACTTAAAGACTTAATAAACTGACTTTTCGCTAAACCACTATTTTTTTTACAAAAATCACTTTAGTCACCTTAAACAAAGAATACACACTCAATTGTAAGTCCATGTGACACGTCAGATTTGGCTATAACGTCTAGGCCGGGTTTGAGGTGTTACATAGATAATTGGTGTAGCCTTGCGTATACATGTATATATTTTTCCTTTTAAGCATTTCATATAACCATTTTACTTAAACGTTTCTTCTTACCATAACACTTTGACCTTTAGCATATAATCATTCTGTAATTCATCTATCATTTCAAACTTTCTTATAAGCATATCATCCCGAAATCACTTACTTTCACTAAACAAGGTGAAAGCTAAATAAATAAATTAATCATATATGTTATTCATTTACGAAGCACTTATAGGATTAGTAATGAAAACGGTTCATCGTATGCTTCCTGTACTATAATAATTCAATCGAAACTCATACATATATGTGTATAAACATCTATCTTTAGCTGAATAATCATTAATATCATGATACTCACATACGATCAAGTAATTCATTGAACATTTAACATTTAACATTTACTAATGTCTTGACTATACATTACCCTTTATCATTTAAACAATTTTGTAAATTCCATTCACATTTAGCCCAATGAACTAGTAACTTGACTCAGATACTTGAGTAACTACACCACACCAGAGGCATCATAGATGCATAACAAGAGCACTAAAATGCAAATAGGGGAACAAATGTGCAAATAGGGGCACCATAGTGCGAACAAGGACACCAAAGTGTATACAGGGGCACCGAAGTGCACACAAGGGCACCGAAGTGCAAATCTTATATAAGTGCACATTCTAACCATATTGGCATGCCAATCATATCCTAATAAATTACTATGTCCAAATGGGCATTTAAACAAAATTATAACTTTTATAAATCACACGCACTTCCATTTAACTCCATACACATGTTGTAACAATTCATAATCATTCCAAAATCACATATACCATATTTCATAATTATTCAATAGTTTCCAAATAAATCTTTTCTCACCTTATATTTAGATATAATATTTCGATTTCCAACTCACATATTCAACATCATATATAAATACACATTCATAAATCAGCAATAACATTATGTGTGTGTATATATATATGTACAATTCTATACCTATGAACTTACCTTGACAATTACAGTTGTAAAACGAGGCCGATAGCTAATTCGACACATTAACTTTTCCTCTGCTTAGTTCCGTTTGATTCATTTCTGGATCTAAATAATAATTTTTTTTTCATTCACTTGATACAATTCTAGCACTTAAATAATATGTCTAATACAATTAAGACCTTCCATAATCATTTTACAAATTTATCCCAATATTTTACCTTTTATGCAATTTAGTCCCTAAACCCAAAACTTGCAATTTAACAAATTTAACTAAAAACAAACTCAACTGAATAGTATAAGACTTCACTACAGCACATATTTTCTGTTAGTTAACATCAAGTCATTGTACTTCTACTATTTTTACATTTTAGTTCTTAAACATTCAAATTACCAATAACTACTTTACAAAATAGTCCTGTCTAGCAACCAAGCTTAAGGTTCTACCATAAACTTTCAAGAACATCTCAATTTCATCCATGGTAAAATTCTAAACATTTAACAACTTTTCAAATTGACCCTTGGGCTAGCTAGATTAAGCTAATACGACCTTAAAAACATAAAATTTATTAAAAACGGATGCAAAATACTTACCATGCATCAAGTTCAATTTGGGCGAATGCTCCCCCCTAAAAGAATGGTGTTTCGGTCATGCTTTCACCAAATGAAAAGGATGATATCCTTTTTTCTTTACTTAATTTTAATTTTAATTGACTAATTACCATTTTACCCTTAAAAACTAAACCAAATTTCACCAAATGCCAAAGCATGTTCATCCACTAACCGTTCAATTGGTTTAATTACTATTTAAGGCCCTTAATTCATGATTTTATATCCATTAAACACAAATAATGGTATAGCTATTAAATTTTTCATCTTTACAATTTAGTTCTTTCTAATCAATTAATCAGTTAAACATCAAAAGTTTTAATACAACTTTAATAACACTTCATGAATATTTAATTAAATATTTACGACTCGGTTCACACAAATAAGGTCCTGATACCTCATTTTCTAAAATAACTTAACTTTAAGGGCTTAACACTTGAACTTAATTATTCATTCAAATAACATAATTTGCCAATTCAAAATTTATTTTAATATTATAATTGACTCGTAAATATTAAATAGTAATATTTATGGGCTCACTTGTCAAATTTGCTGCCTTGAAACCGCAGTTTCTGACACCATTGAAAAACAGGCTGTTACACTTCTTTTCAAGAACTTCACTAAAAGCCTTTTTAATTATATCATTGATCTAAATCAACCAAATTAGCTTTGGATGTATCATAAACTTATCATAGCAGTATCTATCACAAAACCAATAGAATGTATCCAGAAATTACCATACGGGCAGATAATCACATTCTACCTTACAGACTTAGCAAAGTACACCATAATGGCCAAATAGAATATGCCACAAGAGCAACATAAAGAATTCACATGTTTTCTGTCCTGATGGTTTCCACGGAAGGTGCCATGGGTTTCTCCCTCATGGACTTATCCATAAGTTTCATGTATCATGATCTACCAGATCGATTTACACTTTATCGAATGCTACACCATGAACTAGTACGATTTCTTGAGACTTGGAATGTTCGAAAAATGGCTTAAATGAAGGATCATCTCGAATGGTTTAAGGGATGGTGGAAACCACAACCTGAAGCACTTGAATGTTTATTCATTAAAGCCATGTATCCTTCTTGTCACACCCCAAACCCAGCCTAGCCGTTATGGCCGAACCCGGAGGTGTCACAAGTAATGGGTTTTTAAAACGTAATTGTGGTGATAAAATTAATTCAGTTTTCAACTCATATTTGCTCATGTCCTCGTCAAAACGTTATTTTTTTATTAATTTGCATCAACAGGCAATTTAAGTGGAAGCTACAAAAGAAAATTGGTGAATTTCCAAACGTTATTGTTCAAAATTTTTAGAAAACCATTATTTACATAAAACCTTCGATTTTACTAAAATTGTTTTGTCGAAGCATGCAATTTGTTAACCAATAAAACCAAAAACCACAGTTATAAAGCTATACAGTTCATCCAGTCTAGATATATACAAACCCTCAAACAATCCAGAACTTAATATAAAAACCATAATTAACAAGTTTAAACAGTTACGATCATGTGGCCACCGCTGAGTCCCCCATTGCACCGATCTGCCTAAGTCTGTCGATTACCTATACAGGACAGACAGAAAGGGGTGAGTATACTAAAACTCAGTGCGTAACCCAGCAGAAATAAGCATGTACATATATAGATCATTATATAACAAACAGATACAAATCCGGGCCTAATCCCATTTCAGATACAGAATCAAATGCAAATATGCAGATCAGATAACAGAATCCTACCCCCATCCTCTACACACCATCTCCGACCATCCCAACACACCATGTTGGGTTAAAAACACCCACCCAACCCTACACACCATATTTTGTCGTTACGACACATAACAGATAAAGTGCAATCTAGGTGCCAAAACAGAGGCGAATATCACCTTTCAGAACACTTCCTCCATATATATATATCAACCCACATTAAAAATAGATATAGATATCAGATATAGAATTAACATGCGCACTTGCTTTTATACAGATATAGGATGCAGATACAGATATAGATATCAATCACATCGGACTAATCAAACATGCTTATCAGTGTCTTACACAAAACAAAACATCAAATCTACAGTTTATAGGGTTCGGAAAGCCCTTATCGACCCTACGGTAGGCCCACAGTTGATTGGAATGACCTGTCTGACCTTAGGGAAAATTCTAGAATTTTGGGCTTATAAGCCTGTGTAGGCCCACACGCCCGTGTGCACTGCTCGTATGGCCTACACGCCCAACTTGCCTAGCCCGTGTACTCACACGGCCACACTCCAGCCACCACACGGCCGTGTCTGGTGCACAACCATGTCTTCATCGATCACACGGCCGTGTTGTCGCACACGGCCTGCCACACAAGCAACCACATGCTCGTGTAACATCGATAGTAAGGTTTTTTAACTTTTGTCGAAGCCTCGATTTTTACGTTTTGGGTACACACCTGATACGATTTTTTATGTGTAAATAATCCTGAGCCCTCTAAACCAAAATAAGATCGAATCTACCAACACACTACACGAAAGAAGCTTATTTTTGGTCCACTTGGTTCATACCTACACAAAGATTCATCATAATAACACATCCGAAACCGATTCCCAAAAGTTCAAACTTCAAGAAGACTTACCTTCAATAGACCGGAATAATGAAACACAAAAGTTTAACCACAGATAAAAAGATAGAACAATATCACTGGCAAAGAGAGGAAGGAGAAACGACTGGGGGCAAAAGAGAAGAAGAATTAGCGTCAGAAATTTTTTAAAAGGGGAGAGAAAACCAAATTTAAAAAAAATAAAATCAAAATAAACTAATTTCATAACTCTCTAATATCTTCTCAACCCCCCAATATGCCACCACATTTTAACCACCTCACTACTCAGAATTTTGGTTCAATCGAAACACTAACACAACACTGAGCAAAAATATCACCTATGCTCTCACAGGGATTCGAACACAGGACCTCTATCACACAGACCCCTTTTCCATTTGAACCAGCAGGCTCATTCTTATATGGATTTACAGATAATTTAAAATAAGCCCACTCCTCTAAAGTAAGGCTTAAATCAGAAATTTTAACAAATTTTGCCAAAGATAAGACTTGAACTTGGGACCTCTCACACACACCCAGAACACTTAACCATTGAAGCAGACAAATATTTATGTCAAATTTTATAGGAGCAGAAATAAATTATTTGGGGCGTTAAACTTTTCCATTAAGGTAAGCTTAAGAACATGCACTAGCATTGATGGTTTACTTCTTGAATATTCTATATCACTCCTTATGCATGAATTTGGCAATGAATGGTCAATCTTGGCCCATACAAATATAAACCTACATCAATTATAAATAGGCAACACTTGAGCACAATTTCACCATACAAAATTCCCATAAGACTAAAGACACCATGTTAAACACTTAATCTTGACTTTCACACAGAAATAACATAAACACAAAACACCACTTATTTCTCACCACACACGCATTAGTCAAACACCTATATTTGACTATAACAAGAATTGACCCTAACATGTTGTTATGCACATATATAAACATGCAACATAGGATAAAAACAACAACATAAAGAAACAACACACGACACACATATAATATGGACGTAGGATTTAAAATCATGCATAACTATAAATAACTCAGGCAACATATTGAATATAATGCAAGATAAAATCAGTGGATTAGATTAAAATGCAACTTACTAAAATAAGGAAAAGTCCTTGAAATAATTGGCCCAATAATCAATCAAATCCAAGAGATGCTTCATTTTGCACTTGGGTCCCTCGTGTTTAGGCCAATCTCACCATCTTGGAATGGCTTCGTAAGATGATGTGACCAAAATCACATCATGAACATTCATACTATCATATCTTGCCTTGGGTGACAACTACATAGACTTACACACTTTCATGTATTGTGATCTGTCATTCTAGTCTTCAGCTTATCTGATGCTACACCACGAGTGTTTTCATATCATAAGATGCCATGGGTCTCAACCTTATCGTCTTACATTTGTTTTCATATCGTGATTTTCCAGTTTGGTTAGCAATATAATTGCATTCCTAGAGGTATCACAGAGGGACATTTACTCAACATTCTTTTACCCAAATTTGTTCACACATTTGAGTGATTCATACCTTTGCTATATCAAACTATACCTACATACTTACCCATCCACATTTTGTTCCAATAGAACTTTATATATTTTCTCATAACATGTGTATCATTTTTACTATGCTTCTTACACTTACCAATTAATAGAGATATCATTGTCATTTATATTTACTTCTCTTTGAACAGTACCCATGCAAGAGTCAAGTTAGAGACTCACCTAATACTCACCCACTATAAATCGAAACTCTAGACAAAGACATCCTTCTCAAACTAGCAACAACAATTGCTTAAAAAACATAGGATTACCAAATTAAAACTTATTTGCACACAAATTACTATAATCTCAATTACTAATAACCCTCATGCAAAGCCTTGTGTTTACAACTTACTATTCATTTACCTCTTATAGACTTACTCTTTTAGAACTTAACATGCAGAGTTGTAATACTTACCTGGAAATGGAATGATTACTGATTAAACTAAGAGCCTTAGCTTCCAGCTTAATGAGGAAGAGATACAATTAAACTTAAAAAAAAAAGAGTTAGAGAGTTACATTGAAGCTTATGAACCCTTTTAACACACGTACACACATAAAAACTCATATTTGACCCATTTCTTCCTTGTGGCACTTAACAAGGGTCACAAATGTCATAATTTTTCCTCCCTAATGGTCTACAGTTTCTGAGAGAAACACAAATGAGAACCTTGCATAATAGATATCAGGCCAGTCTATCCAATTGGCTTCTAACCAGGTCACTTTACAACCTAAACAACACAGTACTAAGACAAACAGGGCATACGATACATTTGGCTATAACTTATGCCATAATTATCTTTTCATGTAACAAAACCTTTATCTTTGAATAGTAGAATAGTTTGAAATAATATCTTCACTTACTTACATGGCGGTTACTATACGCCTAGACATATGTGCCAAAAGAAATAATAAGGCAGATTACACTTGACCAAAGAAATTATTTCACTACTACACGCCTTAACCTTAGATCCAATAGACTTGGGATGTGACAACTCTCCTCTGCGTAACAAAATTTCACCTCGAACTATCCTTCATTGGCAAACTATCCTTTTTACTCATAGAATTTTCTTATCAAAGACATACACTTTAAATATTCCATACTAGGAAGAGTGTTATAATTCTACTTAATTGGTGAATTCAGAATTTGGTGGTTACTTCCATAAATTCAAACATTACATAATTTACCTTATTGACAGATGTCCAATTTGTATTAGAGAACCTAAACAGTTACCAAAAAATAAACTTCTTGTGCACATTTGTTTCTCTATAAAACAAGTACTCAAATACCCATTCAAACACATTCGCTAAAAAAATGGAAACCCTAACTTCTTTTATGTTTAATCTTTCTGCTTCCTTTGATCTTAGTCTTCACATTTCTCAGAGGTAAAATTTACTCTTATTCTTTTCCTTTTCTTTCACACGAAAATGGTTAGAACAGACACTAAAGGGAGGGGCCGAGGCCAAGTTAACTGAAACGTCAACCCTAGAAATCCTTTCTCCTTAAGACCTCAAAGTCCCAATGATACTCTATCGTGTGTGGAGACTCCTTCGTACGAATGTAACACCACCTAAGATGAAATACACCGATATTTAGGAACTCGGAGTATTCTTAATCCAAAATTTTCTTACAATTTTAAATGGCCACATAGGTTTTTTTGGAGTGATAATATCCTAGGCTTTGTTCTTCCCATAATTTTATTGGAGGCTGATTTTCATCTACCGCTTTACCCTTCCTGTTGTGCGGTATTAAATGAGTATGGTATTGCCTTGGACAACAATCAGCCATATCTTGGTGGACTTTTGTAGCCTACTTCATAGGTTGTTTCTTGCGTAATAAACCACCACTTCTAGGTGTATTCTAAAAATTTTATCAGTTAGAGATAAAAAGATAAGAGTCTGTTGCTCAAAATGCCCATTTCAACATACACCAGGGTTATGAGCCCCTATCATTCAAAATAGTATTTCGTACCTGCACTTAAAGAAGGAAAAATTCGTAAGTGTCATTTACAGGCTTGAAAATAGATTTGGCTTTCCCACATGTTGGACCCTTCTTTAGGAGTCTATTTGTGCTCACTGTCATCTAGCCAATACTCAAGTTACCTTGAAGAAATATAAACGGCTGAAAAGGGGACGTACACTTGAGCCAGTGGAAATAGTTATAATTAGAAATGTATTCCAATATTGTTTATAGAATCTAAGCCCCAATGATTTTCAAGTAACTAACCCTATCAGTTGGTTAGATGATTACAATGTGCCTTCAGCATCAATGGCCTAAACTCACAATGCCACTAAATATTAGAAACAAATTTTGACTGGGTGTATAAGGGAACCTCCTTTCTTTTTCTATGAAGTTTTTAGAATTCATTCTCACTATTGGATTATCACACCTCTTTGTACTTTTTCTTCTTCTAGTCGAGTTAGTTCTCATATTGATGATGCAAAATCTTCTTTGAGTTCTCACACTACACCCAATCAAGCACCAGATATGGATATCACAACTCTCTTGGGTGAGGCTTATGCAAATGAGGGAGCTACTACTGCTGCTCCTTTGACGAAATCAATAGGAAAGAAAAATCAATAGAATCCCAAAGTAGAAGAGAGTACTCAAGAAATTGAAGAGAGTGAACACCCACAACTAAAGCGAGGTAGACTTAGGAAGGGGCTCCTTACTCTTGAAACTCCTACCTCTCCACTTCCTACAGTACAAGTAGAGTCTGTCTACTCTACAGATTCTTCAATTTGCCACACTGATCTTCCTTTGGTTGAGGTCCCATAAAAAATATTATACCTAGAGTAGCCAGTGGTTCCTACAAGTTCTTAGCCCCAGCAGGCCTTTCTGTAGAAAGAAATGAGTGTTTCCCATGGCGTGACTTATTGAAATCTGGATCATCTTCTATTTCGTTGAGCTCTAACTTCCTGAGTCAAAACAGTATGATATCACCTCAGATGAAAGAGTCTCTCTACTCTTATCTTTCTTCTAATCTAGAATTGTCTCCTCTTTCATTAATGAGAAGTCTTTAGAAGCTCTGTCTATGGAGTATGGGCTGTAGAGTGGGCTCCTCCAAGAAACTAGTAATCTCCATAATGTTAAGGTTGTGAGATTAGAGGAGGCAATCAAAGCTAGTGAACAGATTGTAGTTGAAATACGTCAATCTGGCCAGATATAGGAACAAGATTGAATATATGGATTCTTGTATCATGACATGGAAACTAAGCCCCAACACACACAGACTAAATGCACCCAGCTTCAAAGGAAAGTCAAGTCACTAAAGAAGAGCGAATACTGTTTAAAGGAGAAATTTAAGGCTAAGAAGCTCCATCACAAAGTTGAGTTGGATGGTTTATACCAATCCAATGAGGAAGCCATTAAAAAAAATATCAAGAAAGCACCACAAAGAACTTGACTAAGGCCCAACTTGAGTTAAGGTTTAAGCTAGTTCTTCATTCCTAAATGATTGCTGGCTCACTGAATCTAAGTTAGGTAGACTTTAATACTATTCTCATAGGGTGGATACCATATACTTAAATTTTCGCACTATGTATAATGCAAACAAACTTAAATAAGCAATTTCTTATGTCTTTCATGACTATGAATACGCCCATATTTGGAACTAATAGATTTCAATGGCAAATACCCTTTATGAACATGGAGAAACCCACTTCTTTTCAAGAACTTCCCTAAAAGCTTATTCGATTATATCACGGATCTAAATCAACCATATTAGCTTCGGATGTATCATAACCTTACCATAGTAGTATCTATCACAAAACTAATAGAATTTAGCCAGAACTTACCATGTGGGTGGATAATCATATTCTACATTATAGATTTAGCAGAGTACGCCACAATAGCCAAACAGAATACGTCACAAGGGCAACATACATTATTCACGTCTTTATTGTCCCAATGAACTTTTACAGAAGGTGCCATGGGTTTTTCCTTTATGGACTTATACATAAGTTTCATGTATCGTGATTTGCCAGATTGATTTACATTTTATCGAAGGCTACACCATGACCATTCATACTATCATATCTTACCGTGGGTCACAACCACATGGACCTACACACTTTCATGTATCGTGATCGGTCATTCCAGTCTTCATCTTATTCGAGGCTACACCATGAAGCGTTTTCATATAATAAGTTGCCATGGGTCTCAACCGCATCATCTTACACTTGTTTTAATATAGTGATTTGTCAGTCTGGTTAGACATATAACTAGCTTACTAGAGGTATCATAGAGGGGCATTTACACAACATTCACTTACCCAAATTCATTCACACATTTGATTGATTTGTTCCTTTTCTATATCAAACTATACATGGATACTTACCCATTCACATTCTATTCCAATAGAAATTCATACATTTTCTCATAATATGTGTATCATTTTTACTATGCTTTTTCCACTTACAGATTAATAGAGAGAACATCGTCATTTAGATATACTTCAATTAGAACAGTACGCATGCAATAGTCAGGTTAGAGACTTACCTAATACTCACCCACAATAAATCAAAACTCCAAACTCAAACATGCTTCTCGAACCAACAACAACTACTTATAGAACATAGGATTACCAAATTAAAAATCATTTACAAAAAAATTACTATAATCTCAATTGCTAACTACCTCCATGCAAAGCCTTGTATTTACAAATTACTGCTCATTTACCCTTGATAAACGACAAATTATACATATTTTTACCTCATGTTTAGCCCATATTTTGGATGAATTATTATCAATTTAGTGACAATTGGTGCTCTTAATCTTCCTTTTTCATATCTTATACTCAGGAGAGCATAGGGAAGAGAAAAGAACGAAAAATGGACCAAAAACGGAGAAAATGGGCCAAAAGGTGTAATCAACACGGCCCAAGAAGTCACCACACGGTCGTGCCACACGGAGATCACACGGTTCAGCCCCCGACAAGCACGGCCAGGGCACATGGCCGTGCCACCTCAACAGTCTCGAACATGGTCTCTTGTCGAAATCACACAGGCGTGGCACACGGGCATGTTCTAGTAGTGAGGAAGGGGAATTTCACTCAGATTTGGATGCTTAAAGGCTAAGAAAGGCTCCCCAAAGCTCTATATAAAAACCATAGGAGGCAACTCCAAGGGATACTCTTTTCTCTCATGAAAGAACGTCATAATTTTGCCAACACTAGGAGTGAAAGCAAGGGATTACTTCAAGGGAAGTCGATTGATTCATCCCAGAAGCCAAAATTTTACACCAAGACAGAGGATCTCCCTAAATTCCTTCAGGGGTTTTTGGGTTCTTTATGTTTTGTTATCTTAATACTTCTGAGATGTTTTCTTTCTTTATTATGAACTAAACCCCTCAAATACTTGACGGGGATGAAACCTAAGACAAATCTTGTTATTATTTATTCTTGAATTATATGATAAATACTTGAATTGTTCTTAATTATTCTTGAATTATATGATAAATACTTGAATTGTTCTTAATTATGTGTTCTTCATTCTTGATTTAATAATCCTAGGTATTACTTCAAGAACTTGATGTGCTTAGGCAGAGGAGCAAAAGTCCCTGTTTTAAGAGCATATCTACCATAATTAAGTGGAGTTGCATGTAACCCTAGACATAGGGCGACATAAATCTGCCAGAATAGGGTCAAACCTAATAGGGGGATCCATAGATCGAATTAATGCAACCTAGGGTGTTAATTAATAAAGAAACTTTAGTTAACAGCCTAGGCCTAGTTGTTCTTAGCCTCGACGGAGGGATTAACATAAGTTAGGGATCTCTACGGATCAAGTCAAGTGAAGAAATCGTCTAGTTCAAGAAGTCAATAATAAGTGAAGTCTAGGTGGATTCTCCCTTAAGTATTGCTCATATCAATCAGCTTTTCCCTAAAGTTTTCCCTAATTTACTTTTTGTGCAGTTTTAGTTAATCTTAGAATTAGTTTCAATCAATCCTCTTTTATTTTTAGGCTAGATAATAGAAAGGAAGTAAGTATTAGTACTTTTTGTTCCCTTGGGTACAATAACTCGGTCTTGCCACTAAACTATACTACTGTTCGATAGGTGTGCTTGCCTTTAATATCGTGATATTAGTTAGTTTTGGTGTGATCAGTTTTTATAAATTTTATTACTTAATATCGCGAGCATATCAACCCTTTACAGGCTTACTCTTTCAGAATTTAAGATTCAGAGTTGTAATACTTACTAGGAGATGGAATGACTACTAATTAAACTAAGAGCCTTAGCTTCTAGCTTAGGGAGGAAGAGAAACAATTAGATTTAAAAAAAATTCTTAGAAAGTGACATTGAAGGAGTTAATTTTTTGATAACTTTAAAATTTTACATTTTATTCAACTTAGTCCTTAAACTTAGGATAGTTATAACTTTCAATTCCTAGCCACAGATTAAAATCCAATTTCAGATATTCTCACCAAGGACCTTAAAATTTCTATTTCTAAAATAGTATCATAACAAGTTTTATTTATTGAATTTGGTCCTTAATGTAACAAAGTTAACAATAAGCTAAATTAACTTTACAATCTACTCCTTTCATATTTTAAGCTTAAAATCTATCAATTTCAAGCCTAATTTTTCAAGAAATCAACAATGGAAACTTTCAAAAACCTTATCTATTTTATAAATTGGTACATGACCTAGCTAAATCAAGCTCCCGTGACCTCAATTTCATAAATAAATACAAGAAAATAACTTAAATTTAACTTAGAATTTAATGTCGAATGCCATAGAAGTTCTCCTAGGTTTTTCTTCTGTTTGGACGGTGCAAAAAGGAGGTTGAGATGAAGAATGTTATTTTTTTCTCATTAGTTTAGCTTACATAAGTAGATTAGGACTTAATTAACTAAGTTTAGTAACTTAATCATGCTTTAATTGACCCAATCAATTCATTAACCAAACTTCATAGAAGATATCATTACCATCCACAAACAACCATAGGAAAATGGTTTATTTACCATTTTAAACCTTTGATTATTTGCTATATAAGTCCCTAAGCCTTTGGCCAATTAAAACTCTATAGCGATTAGACTTTTACAAATTAGTCCTTAAGCCTTAATTTGCTATAATTACACAAAATTGCTGTAATATTTCCTAATATATTTTTATATTATCATTGTAAATATTAATATTTAATAATTAGGAGCTCTATTTACAAAAATAAGGTTCCAAAACTACATTTTTCAGTACCACTAAAAATTTGGTCGTCACACCATGGAAATCATTAGGGTTTTTTACTGAAAGAGTTTTTTGTTTTATATCTGATGTGTATTGAAATAGCCAGGACATGGGACTAATTTTTTTTTGGGGGACTGTTGGAGTAAATTAAGTACAACTGTTTCGAGCTCATTGTGACCTTAAGCAATAACATCGCCACTTAGTTTTTCCCCTATTTCTCGTCGTGACATTAAAGGTTTGTTGTCGCGACGTGATTCACTATTTCCGAAAGGACCATTCTGAAACAAGTTTAAGAGACTTGTATTAACTTGTATAATCTCAATCACAACCAACCAATACATTTAAAGCAGTGTATGAGACAAAATATACCTAACTAATACTTTGAAATGACATTAAACGAATAAGTTCTAAGTTTGACCATTTTTTATACAAATTTGATTTAAACCCTGGTACATGCCATTTACAATCAAAAGGGTACTTTACAAACTTTGTTGAGTCAGAAATAGTCGTCTAGATGCTAGCTTCAATTCATGGGACTTTGAGAAATACCTAAACCTGCGTAGAAAAAAAACAAATTGTACGTGAGCAATAGGCTTAGTGGTGCATTTATTACTCAAAGCATATAACATAAGCATTAGCAGAACATTTCAATACAATATATGTATATATATATGCAAATAACATACTACTAATTTACATTGTTGGTTACCATACTTAACATCATCAGTATTTGTATTTGAATATACATATAACCAAATGTTATTTCATCCTAATCCATTTCGGCCCCTAAGGCTCGATTTCATTTGATTTATATAATTAGTTATGTGATTTCAACTTTTCTTTTGTATTTAATTACAAATCATTCAAATAATATCATTTTATACATTTTTGCATCATTCTCCAAGTTACATTCAAAGATGTGTAAATTGTTTAACCGGTGCTCTCCATTTGTAGAGAAAGGTACAAGAGTTCTGGTTGAATAAGTCTTGACTAAATAATATTATTTTCATAGAAAATAAAAACCTACTCTAACTAGAGTAGGGGGCCGGTGGCAAACCCTTGTTTTTTACTAGTGTTGTCGCCCCACACATGTTATGTGAGGACTAGATTGTGCCTGTCATGTATTGCGTCCAATTATATGTGTTTTCTAAAATTTTGATACAACACTTATAATTTTATCCAACCCAATATTTAATCAAAATAAATTTTATATAATCAATTAATTAAATTAAATTAATTAATTTCTCAATTAAATATTTATCTAAACCCAATTTTAATTTCGTTAAAGTCATAGCGACTTTAACGTAATAGAATTTATAAGGAAATATATTTAATTTCCTTAAACAACAAATTTATAATGTCTAATTAATTTAATTCAATCTTCAAAATTCAATTATTCAATTATTATTAATTAAATAATAATCCGAAGAACCATAAATTAATTGTCAAGTTATTTTTGTGCTTAGCGAAAAAAACACATTTAGTACAGATAGTGATACGTGCAATCTGTTTCTCTTACTTCACCATTTTCATTCATTTTACTTTTATTGATTATACATGGAATTCATTTCTATTTATCTCGAGTTAGAAGAGGAACCGATTAGACATATATAATAAGGCTCAAATAATTTATAAACAAGTTCCCATTTTTCATTATTAATTTTAACATTATTTAGTCACAAAATCATTCCACTAAAGTGTCGTGATTGATCTCTCCCTTATTATATACCATTACGAAATCTACTTAACTAGTGCTCATCCAATGACCTTGTTATATGTGTGTTACCCTAATAGGATATCCTTAATCTCTATGGGATAAATCTATTCTTCCAATATGATCCTATTTTATCTCATGGTAACTATTACATCTTCTTTTAAGAAAAGTCAATTACTATAAAATAGTAATTAATTAATTTATCACAAATAAAAATGACTCATGACCATGTTTACTTTCATCTATTGTGTAATGTCGATGAGAGGATATCATTTACCCTTTAATTTGATTATAAATCTCACTGTTGTGGAATGATGCTACATACTACAGAAGTTATATACCCAACATACAAACTTTTGGTTCCTTATCTATTCAAACTCACAATTTCATTTATATCAAAGTATACGAGTCACACGTACATTGTCCATCATTCACTTAGAATTAAGGTAAGCCACACAATGAACGCCCCAAGTGAATAAATCCATAAATAGATCTAAGATCTGTTCTACTTGTGTCTTGTCCGATGTACTGATCAAGTCAATCACATCTATGGCTTTATCTTCTAGGAGCCATACGCTACAATACCTAAGATAAGACATCCATACTATATGATCAAAGTAATACAAATCATATTTTGAAGTGACCATTTGCATAGTTTACCCTATTTCTAAGTTCTCTATTCATCTCAAGATTGTGTTGTTTTAATATCGATAGGGCATTACACTGAGGTTTGAATACAAAGGGCTCTATTATATTGTTTTAGATATATCTAAATCAAACATATGAATTAACATAAGCATAATACAAAAGAGTTCCATGAATAACTAATCAATTAATCACACCACCACTACCACTATTTTTAATTTTACCTTAATTCAATTTTTGGACTTTGCTTATTTATCCACATCTTTTTAAATTTCAGAAAAAAAAATTCATATTTAGATAGGTAGCTTAACTTATAATTTTTAAATTTTTTAGGTTTATATTTTGGGTTAGTATTTGGTATATTCACGGAATATTTTTTTATTCCACAAACAACTTTAAAAAATTGTTGTGTTTCTTTTTTTTTTAAATATATTTTTTAATATTTTACTATATTCTTGTAGGACATTTACCAACCCCTAACCTTATCAGTGGAGTCTAAAAACTCTAGTCGTAGTGTATCAAATATTTTTCCTTATATTTTTTTCACAACTTTTCCAAATTTAGGACAAAATTCCATATTTAGTAAAAAAATGTGATAAATACATTCCATAAAAAATATATACATTTTAATGTCAATCTAAAAGCTCATAGAAAAATATAAATATAATCAATATTCATAGTCCGCTTTTGTTCCTTCCATTTTATGCATGTATGCAAGCTTATAAATAGGATTAATGCTAAAACAACACAAAGAATTATAAATGAAATAATTGGAAGTTTAAGGTTTTTTAACCTATTTTTTTTCTTAGTTTTACTTTATATCTATTAATTGTATTTCACATCATTTGTTATAACATTATATTTTTCTCCGCTTTTTCACATTGAGATTATGGAAGGGAATCATTCATTGATGATTTGAAGAATGAATTTAATGAGAGTGTAATTGAACAGTTGCAGTGTGAGACGAATATTTTTTACCAGAAACGATTTATTACCTTCAGTAGGATAGTAATTCTCTCATAATAGAAGCCGACAGAATTGTTATTTCCAGAACATAAAATTTATATTTAGAAAACAAATTCTTACTATTTTTGGCAGACTAATAATATTGAAAACTTATATGAATTGTAGTGTTTATAACTCTACAAGTGTCATCTATTTATATGGAGAGATGGGAGAATCTTGATTGAATTAGTAGAAAACAAATAATATTTATTTAATAGAAAAATTAATATTCTAATTTAGAGATATTTATTTAATAAAATTTCAAACACTGAATATTTTTTTTTTACAGATATTTCAAAGAAGTACGTGTTGAAATATGTATAGCATATAATTAATATATATTGTATGCCAAAATTATATGAAAAACGAAAAAGCACAATGCAGCCATCTTCAAATCCCTCCAATTTAGGCATCAGCCAATAAAATGTTCTGTTGACAAGTATAATTAATATAAAGCCTCTTGTCTCCAAACCAACCCATTTCATCTTTATCAACAAATTGCTGCCATAATATATAAAAAATAAATAAGTGAATCCAACCTGCAGGAACCTCCCACAAAGATGCTTCTGAATGATAAATACATTACAAAACTTGAGTAAATGATAAAATACCATATTATCAGCTGTATCATAAGTCATCAATTTTAGCGGTCCACCATAATTTTTTAGCACTTCACAATTTTGTCATGACTTTCGTAGTGAAGGACTGATGTTTTAGATTGCTCATTGCTAAGATCTCTATATATTGCTTTTCTCACTTGAAGTTTTCCGCACTACAACATCAAATAGAAGTGACTTAAAGAAGATAAAAATGAAGAAGCAAGTAATTTGTTCGACTGTCTTTCCTCTCCTTTGCATTCTTTTTCTTTTGCTTAGTGTTGAAGCTCAGACGTGCAGCCCTAGTGGCAAGATTAGTGTTGAAGCTCAGACGTGCAGCCCTAGTGGCAAGATCAAAGGGAAAACCCCTCCACCAGGGCAATGCAACCAGGAAAATTATTCTGATTGTTGCAAGGATGGCAAGTGGTACACGACATACAAATGTTCACCCCCTGTATCAAGCCAAACGAAAGCAACACTGACGCTTAACAGCTTTGAGCGAGATGGAGACGGTGGTGCACCATCTGAATGTGACAACCAGTACCACTCCGATGATGACCCTGTGGTGGCACTTTCTACAGGGTGGTATAACAACGGGAAGAGGTGTTTGAATTATATCAACATCCATGGCAATGGAAAATCTGTAAGGGCTAAAGTTGTGGATGAATGTGATTCTACTATGGGATGCGATTCGGACCATGATTATCAGCCCCCTTGCCCTAACAACATTGTTGATGCCTCAAAAGCAGTTTGGAAGGCTCTTGGAGTGCCTGAGAGCGACTGGGGTGAGATGGATATCTACTGGTCTGATACTAATTAATCACTTTATCCATATTTATAGTTATAATGTATGTATTAGACTAAAGATTTCTTGTGCGTCTTAGTTTACATTTATGTTACTATTAATGTAAAATTTATATATATGTTATGTATTTTGAGCCATAAATTATGTTTTATATCTTCATCATTTGCTTTATCCTTAATTAATTCTCAGAATTAGATGAGTATTGGATTTGGTATGCATTCGATAGGGGTGTAAAATAGGCACTTGTGCTCACAGATTATTCAAAAGAAATTCGAATTCGGTTCAAGCAAATTCGAGCCAAGCCCAAGCTTGATTGAGCTTTTATTATTATTATTATTATTATTATTATTATTATTATTATTATTATTATTATTATTATTATTATTATATCACTTTTCTTCCTATTTTGTATAGATCATGAAGAACAAACAAAGAAGATAATATACAAATGTTGAGGTTGAACTCTAAATAAACTAAAACGACCGATTAATCTGCAGTCTCTTCTTTGCTTCTTTGGCGGCCAAATTTGGCATGTTCCAAAGAGTAAAATTAATTTTTATATAATATAAATTATATAATATGAAATAGAACTAAAAATTGAGTTGAGTTTAGCTCAGTTAGTCTTAACTCGTCCATAATTTATATAAATTTAATTTTTTTATCCTAACCTAATTTTTGTGCTTAATATTTTTATATACAAATTTCCAAATTACGGACAAAATTTCAAATTTTGGTCTAACATATCTTCTTCCAGCGAATTAAAACAATATTATATGTTGCTGCTTTACCATCACAAGAGTATAACGTGCCAAGTGATTGAGACAAAAGATTATCATGCTAACAAATTTGTAACTTTCACGAAATGGTGTAATTTTTTAAGCGTTTGCGGGCCACGCAAGAGAATCCGGAAATGATTAAGAATGAGGAAGAAGATGTGACTCTCAAAAGGCTCTAGTTGCGTGCTGAGCAAAAGATGTGTTCAAGTGTTGAGGACACCAATGAAACGCCATCTCGGTGGTGTTATTGACTACCTGTGGTGATTGAACAAGGATTTATAAATACTTAGATCCTTTGAGCATGGATTCCATTTATTTCCTGCATTTAGATTTGGATTTTAAATTGTATTAGTTTAATTTTAGACTTGGTAGGTCAGATTTTTTATGATTGAGATGAAAATTGATGATTTTGTCATGTTTTTAGAGATTAGTTCAGTGAAATTGTGATACCCAGTGGGGCATATCGCGACTTCCTGGACAGTTTCGAGAGGGACCAAAAATCTTCAATGGTATCACAAACCTTCTCTTATTTCCCCAAAACATTCATTCTAAATCCTTAAAAACTCTTCCCCCTATCAATTTCTCTCAATCTCCCATTCAAATTTCCTTCGTGTAACATCCCAAATTTAGCTACACAAAAATGTAGAAATATATCAAAAATAAGGAATTGACTCAATGGTTAGTTATTTAATGTAAAAGCATGAAAGTTAGTTGGAGGTTCCAAGTTCAAGTCTCAACTTTACAAAATAAATAGATTTTTGCAAATTCTCTTTTTTTTTTTGTGTTGCCACCCAAGCCTAGTAAACTTAGGTATAAATACAATTTTTTTTTATCAAAATAATCATCCTTTGAATCCTTTTTTCTTCTACTTTAGTCATCCCTAACCCTCTTTGTAGCACCCCCAACCCGGCATAGGAGTCTAGACCGAATTCGGAATGCTACATTGATCACCGAAGTGATCGTAGAAAAAAATTACAAAACAACTTATCTTCGTAAAGCGAAATCGTAAATAACCATACAATAAAAATTTACTATAAATCTTAATATAAAGCATGTTTAAGTTATGCAAATAAAATATAAATCGGAAACTATACCACAGCATTATAAATCCTTATAGTTTAAACTTTAACCGAATAATGAATAAAACCAAAGTAAAACCCATAGTTTATCCACCAAGACTGTCCAAGACATCCGTGTACCGAATTCAGAATCTAGAATCCAAAATTATTCCTGAAAGGGGAAATAGAAGATGGGGTGAGCTACTCGAGCTCAATGTGAGATCAAACTAGTAAAACTATAGTAACAGAAACTGAACAGAGACAGAGAGGTATGGAAATAGTTCCGAAATAAAATATACTTACAGACCGTTTAAAACAAGAACAGACCATATGTAACTTTATAGTCATATGTCTCTGTCAGACACAGTAGTAGTATTTCCCAAGTGTTACAGACTGGGCCTAAGCACTTTCCAGAATCAGTACCATTGTAGGCCTTAACCCATCACATTAATTATCTAATCAAACTGTCACAAACAAACCTACAAGGTTCTCATAGGCGTGAGTTCCTTTCAGTCGAATATTACAATAGGATATTTCAGTCCATTAGACATTCAAATATTTCAGACAAACAATACAATCACATACCGTCACAGTATCACATTCAGTCAATCAGATATAATCAAATGCATATGAGTGCAAATGAGTTATAAAATAACTCACCCATCTAGCCAACACACCATCTCCATCCACCCTACACATCCTGTGGGGATATAATCAACCCACCCATCCCTGCACTCTGAATAGGACCTTGAAAAGCCCATCCAACCTTATACACCATAGGATGTCATCCCGGGTTTCCCGGCAACAATGATTATCAGCATTGTCCTCGACCCTCAGGGAATTGGGACCACCCTCGACCCTCAAGGAATTGGGGCTAACAATGTGCAGTTAAATCGCTAGTCTCATGTATTACGCAACAATGCTAGCGTATGAGTTGTACTGTGCAATACGGTAAACCGCGATACAGAAATGCAGTGAACTACTAGATCAGATAATAGTATGTAGCGTAGCTAACATACATGCGATACAGTACAATGCGGTAAACCGCTATACCATCGAGTTGCAGTACAATGGCCAGATTAATCAAATCGTCCACGACCCTCTGGGTATTGGGACCGCCTATGACCCTTTGGGTATTAAGGCTTCAGTATGTAGGTAAACTGCCAAATCGTAAATCTCCCTTCTCTTCAACATCCCAACCTAAAAACGGTTTATGCGAATGTATGTATGCAAATGTATGAATGCGGATGCACCAATTTAGAACATAATTTTAGACATTCATTCAGAAGCAATCACTTACAATTAATCAATCAGTTACAAAAATGTGCATACCTATATACCCAAATTCGATACCTAACATAGCACACATCCAATTACAAGCAATACATAATTCAAGGGTAAAACAGGGTTGTGTCGCCCTCAGTGAACTTAGTTGCGGGGTTTGGAACATATGGGCTTACAATAGCATTCGACCTGCCTTAGATTCAAAATTTGGCGAGTTAGGGCCACACGCCCATGTGCTCCGTCCGTGTGGAGCAGTCCTGATGAATTGTAAAAGTAACATAGTTTTAACGCATGCTTGGTATATTTTTGGATGATTTACTGAATAATTTAATGAATTTGATGCTCCTAATCCTTTAACTTCATGTTTTATACTTAGGTGAGCATAGACTTCATGTTTTATACTTAGGTGAGCATAGGAAAGTGAAAAGAGCAAGAAACGAGCCAAAAACAAGCAAAGTGGGCTAAAATTAGCATTCAACACGGCCTAGGCACTTTCACATGGATTGACCACACGCCCATGTGTGACACACGGGTAGGCCACATACCCGTGTGTCAAGACCGTGTCGACTTAAAACCCACTTAGTATTGTAGATGGCCTGAAACTTTAGAGTATTTTGGGCACTCCTAAGTCTATATAAACACCCTAAGAGGGGATTAAAGGATATACACAGAGTGGAAAATAGAGAATTACTCAAAGAAAGCTTTTAGGTTCATCTCGGAAGCAGGAATCTCCTTTAAGACTAAAGATCTCCCTTTAATTTCCTTGAAGTTTTTGGGTTTCTTTATGTTTTGTTATTTCCAAATTTTGAGATTTTTTTCCTTTGTAACCATGAACTAAATCCCCTAAATACCTAAGGGGGATGAAACCTAAGATGAATCTTATTATTTTCTGAATTATATGATAAATATTTGATTTGTTCTTAATTATGTGTTCTTGATTCTTCTTTTAGTATTTTAGGATATTAATTCAAGTGTTGATGTGCTTATTCAGTGAAGAAAAACTCTCTATTTAAGAGTTAGATCCAACATAATTAAACGGAGTTGATTGCAATCCTAGAGATAGGATGACAAAAATCTGCCGGATTAGAGTCAAATCTAATAGGGAAATCCATAGATCGAGTTAATACTGCAATAGGGGTTTTAATTAAAAAGAGATTTCAATTAATCAACCTAGAGTTAGTTGTTTTTAGTCTCGAAAGAGATAATAACATAAATTAGGGATTTCTATGGATCAAGTCAAGTGAATAAATCGTCTAAGTCAAAGTTGAATAATAAGTGAAGTCTAGGTGGATTATTCCTTGGGTATTATCCTTATAAATCGGTTTTCATAAAAGTATTTTATCAATTTACTCTCTGTCGCGTTCTTAGTTTAGTTAGTTTTTAGTTTAAAACAAATTGCTCCTCGTACTATGTATGATTATGTTAAGCCTAATTTAGCTGATACTAACTCGAGTATTGTTAGACCTGCTATTGCTGCAAATAATTTTGAACTGAAACCTAACACTATTCAAATGATACAACAGTTTGTTCAGTTTGATAGTTTGCAAGACAAGGATCCCAATACGCATTTGCAAACTTTTTGAAGTTTTGTGATACTTTTAAATTTAATGGTGTTTCTGACGATGCCATTCGCCTTCGATTATTTCCCTTTTTTTTAAGAGATAAGGCTAAACAGTGGTTGAACTCTCTACCACGAGATTCCATCACTACTTAGGAACAGATGACCAAAAAATTTCTTTTAAAATATTTTTCGCCAGCTAAAATGGGAAAGTTGAGGAATGATATCTCTTCTTTTGTGCAGATGGATTTAGAAATGCATTATGATGAATGGGAGAGATACAAGGACTTATTGAAAAGGTGCCCTCACCATGGGGTACCCCTATGGCTTCAGCTCCAGGCTTTTTACAACGGTGTGAACCCTTCAATAAGACAACTAATTGATGCAACCGATGGTGGAACCTTGAATAACAAAACACTTAGAGAGGCTTATGAATTTATTGAAGAAATGTCATTGAATAACTATCAGAGGCAAGTCATGAGGACGAAGCCAACAAAAGCCGCCGGTGTTTTTAGTGTTGATGTGATCACTATGCTATCTAACCAGGTAGAGCTTTTGAATAAAGAGATTGATGGTTTGTATGGTTCTACGCAAGTACATCCAGTGATGCGGTGTGGTTCAATTGGAGGAAGGGTGCACAACACGGATTATTCATCCTACAATCTTAGCACAAAGGACGAACAAGTCAACTATATGGGTAACAATTCTAGACCTCAGAATAATCTATATAGTAACACTTATAATGCAAGTTGGAGGAACCATCCCAATTTCTCGTGGGGTGATCAAGGAAACCAAAGGCAACAACCTCCCCCAGGCTTTCAACCGCCTTACCAATAGGAAAAGAAACCAAACCTTGAGGAGATGCTTACGGAATTTATCTCAGTGTTAGAAACTCACTTCTAAAACACTGAAACCGTGCTCAAAAATTAGCAAGCATCAATTCAGGGCCTAGAAAATCAAATTGGTCAATTGGCCAAGATGATTTCTGAATGACCACAAGGTAACTTGCCAAGTAATACTGAAACTAACCCAAGAGAGCAACCCCATGCCATCACTGTGTGTGATGAAGAAGGGTTAGTAGAACCTGAACCAAAACCAAGGCAAGAAATTATGGTAAGCAAAGGTAAGGTTGAGGTAAGCCACAACGAACCAGTAGGTAAAGAGTATAAACCTTGTGTGCCATACCCAAATACGACAAGGAAAGACCGCACAGACGAACAATTTTGTAAATTCCTTAAACTTTTCAGAAAATTACATATTAACTTACTGTTTATTGAAGCTCTTTTACAGATGCAAAACACCGTTAAATTCTTAAAAGAGTTTTTAGCAAACAAACGGAAGATAGATGAGTTGTCACATGTGGAGCTGAATGTAGTTTGCTTAGCCATTTTGTAGAATAAACTACCCAGCAAATTGAAAGATCCAGGAAGTTTTATGATTCCTTGTTTAATTGGTAGTTTAACTGTTGATAATGCCTTAGCTGATTTAGGGGGCTAATATTAATGTAATGCCTCATAAAATGTTTAAACAACTAGGTATTGGGAAACCCAAACAAATTAGGATGAGTATACGATTGGCAGATAAAACTATTAGATTTCCTAGAGGCATTGTGGAGGACATACTTGTAAAAATTGATAAATTTATATTCCCAGTTGATTTTATTATGCTAGACATGGATGAGGATAGTGACGTGCCCTTAATCTTAAGTAGACCCTTTTTATTAACCGCTAGGACTATCATTGATGTCGGTACAGGTGAACTTACACTTCGTACGGGTGATGAAATAATTACCCTTCAAGCTCATGATTCTATTAAGATATCAAGTAAAGAAGATGACTTTATAAAACCTGTTAATGAAACTAATCACATGGTTCAACCTTCATTGCAGGAAACATTTTCGAAAAGCACAAATGGGCCACGTTCTAGTTCATGCGACAGCAAGGGAGCCATTCATGAAGAGTGAATGCTACAGATAGATGAACTAGACGAATGGTGGACCAATGGCAAAAAGGAACCTAGGATACACCACGCAAAACCGAAACAATGCCATGACAAACTTAAGGTTAGAACAAATCAATTTAAGGTTGGGGACAAGCTACTTTTGGACACAGCAGACCCTCGAGTTGTCATTTTAGAGCCCAATGCACAAAAAGTAACTCCCTTCACGGTACTAAAGGTAACACGAGCGTGTGAAAAGTAACACGGGCATGGGGAACATCACACGAGCATGGGAGAAGCGAAGAACAATGCACACGGCCGTGCGACATGGCCGTGCGACACGACCGTGTGGACCACACGGCCTGGACACACGGGTGTGTCTGAGGCTGTATGACGAATAGGCATTAAAAATTCCTCAACAAACATGGGCTGAACTCGAGTCACACGGGTGTGTGACACGCCCGTGTGACCCAACATGGGACCGTTACATGACCATGTTATCTTTAAAACCCCTAACCCCTTTTTCCCTCTTTTTTCTTCTTCCTAACTTTCCAAACCCTAAATGCCACAACAACCCCCTTTCCTCTCCACTCAGCTGTCGTCGTCCCCTTCACGCTCAGCCCGCTCTCTCCTCTAAACTTTATCTTCCTTCCCCCCTCCCTTCTTGGCCAAAACCACCCACAACCCAGCCTGAAACAGCCTGACCTCCCCTTCCCTTGTTTCACCAACCCCCACACCCTCCTCAATACCAATTATCTCGCTCTGACGATCAGGATGACCTCGAGGACATTACTGATGATGTCTCTCGCCTTCATGAGGATCCACATCAACCACTACCACTGAGTCACTGACGTACTACTGCCATATTGACCGATATATCTGAGTGACTTACTCGCTTTGAATAGCAGTGCTTTGAGAGATTCGATAGCATCGATGCCACTCTTCGACAGATTTGCCACCACCTTTACATTTCCCTTTCGGCACCGCCAACCCATAAAGCATCCGATGATGAGGACCTTTTAGTCCATTTATTTTTATTTATTTTTATTTTCATCTTTATTTTTATTTTTCTTTTTTTTTTATTTCTTAGGTTCTTAATTTCCCCTTTAACAACTTATTGTTTATCTTTTGAACTATGTTTAATATCGAGCAATCCTTTACATCTCTTCCACAGTTGTGTTTATTTTCTTAAATAACTCAGAATCATGAACTTCATTAGCTCTTTCTCCAATTTCGCTTTCACTATTCCAATAATTTCATCCAAAATTTAGGGGAGTTTCGTTTCTCTCCCTCTCTTATGATATTATGCTTATATTCTTATTATCCATTTTTATACATTGAGAAAAATGTACATCTTAAGTGTGGGGAGATTATTCATATCATTATTAGAAAATCCCTGAATTTTGTCTTGTTCTCAAGTACCGTTCTTATATTACTATTAGAAAGAAATTTTGATTGATTTATGATTTTTGTTGATATATTTTGGACTAAATCATAGGTATTTGTGCATTGATTGTTTAAACTGTAAGACATTAGAGAATCAAGCATGATAAGTTGATTTTTAATTTAAAAATTTTCTAGGTTGTTTCTGAGGTATTATCTTGAAGTTTGAAATTCACAGGATTGACATCAAAAGCCATAATTTTAGTGAGATCTTGAGCCTTTAGAGCATATATTCTTTCTTGCTCACTTTTATTGTTGCTTATGAGTGTGTCGATATTGATTTGTTATTCTAGAACTTGCTTCAATTATACATATCGAGACCACACCATTGATTTGAGATACCGATATGATAAGGGCACTTTGGTTTTAACCCACTCACTCCATAAAAAGCCTACCCTCATAAGTAACCTTTAGTGAACCCCCTTTGAGCCTAAAACCCCCTTCTTAATTTACCCTCAATATTAACCCATAACCTATTTTTGATTTCTTGAGAATTCCCTTTACTTAACTTGATCCCCATTTTGTTGATATTTGATTTGAATAATTTTCTGGCTATGATCTTCTATTTAGTTGTAAATATTTGATTTGTTCTTAAAAAAATGCATATACAAGGTTATTTTAGTTGTTAAATTGTCGTTTAGCATATTATTTATTACGAAGCTATATAATGCTTGAACTTGAACAATGTTATTCATGAGGAAAAACTCAATTCTAGGATTATTTATTAAGTGATGTAATTTCTCAATATTCATTATTCTTCTAGTTAGGTAATTTTTTAGTTCAATCTCGATTCTAACCTTCTTTTTCAGCTTGTGTCCGCACCTCTAACCAAAGCCCCATTACAACCCTTTAAAGACCTTTTGATTGGTGTTTCATCTCAATTCATAGTGGTGGAGATTTGATTTTCATGCAAGCCTATGGTAATAACTTTTCATGTTGACTATTGAGCGCTTAATTTTTGAACCTTAAACACCTTTAGTGATTTGAGTGAATCTTTAGTGAGGGTGTCAACCCTGTGAAATTTTGAATTAAAGGTAACTACTTAGATGAAGGGAAATACCTATGTTTTCGTGATAAAATGCTCAACTTGGATTGGTTGAAACTTTGATGATCTTTTAGTTGAATTCCCAATATATGATGTAACACCCCTATCCCGTAACTGTAGCCGGAATAGGAAGAGGCGTTACTGAAAACTAGGAATCGAATCAGGACTGAAAAATTTTGAAGATTTTTTTTGAATAAAAATCATCCATTTACAAAATTTTTAGACACAACATAGATCAAATTTATAACTTATAAATTAAACTTCCAAAGGGTGCAATATTCGCTTGGCTTATAAACGATAGTCATGATATCATTTTACTATAATCTATCCTATACATGCCATAAGCTAAATCCGAATCATTGGGTTACCACAATAGTAGATAGTGTGACGAAGAGCTGACGGTCTCCGAGCTGGTAGTCAGAATCCACAATCTATAAACAAAAACACGAAACAACGAAGTAAGCTTTCATAAGCTTAGTAAGTCTTTAAGTAATACAATTAACTTTAATGAATTTAAAGACATAATTTCCTATTCAAATTAGTAAATGAAAAATCGTTTGCTGAATGAATCTAATCACAACTACACATACTTTACTCATCGTCTCATTTACTTAGAAATTAATATTACATAACCACTTCATTAAATAATTTCTACAGTGGCCAATTGTAAAGGTACTCAACCACAAATCAAATTTCCCGGGGCTATATCCACTTCCATGATATTTTCATAAATGACCAATTATACATAAGCACACAATGCACAATATTTATTTATAAGTTACTTAACTTCAAACTCAAACAACAAAGTGAATCAGTAATTCTCATGACTTCTCACATCAGTCGAACATGGCTTAATCGCATAGTAGTCTTAGTACTCATTTCTATAGATTTATATATTTTATTTCATACTTATGACTCAATCCAGAGCAAATTTAATTATGAGTGTAGGATACATACCTGGCCAACTTAAGGTATTCCATCATCATTAAGTTTTGATGACTGAAGACACATATGCATAAATCTTATAACTTCAAATACATAGTTTCACAATTGAACATAATCAAATCCAATTCGAGTCATTTTCACATCAAAAGATAAGTATCACATACCTGAGTCATTTAATGTATACTAAGAGCTTTATTTGTCATCTTAATGTGGGATCTGGTAATCAAATGCACTTGGCCGGCTAGGTACAAAACCCGACTCTAATCACTGGTTTTGAAGCTTGCTAAGTCAATGTCCCAAATTATTTCGTACCATAGTCCATTTAGAAGGTTTATCACACTTTATGATATACGCTCGGTAGTATTTACATATCACAACATATTAATAGAATAATGCTTCCATTCAGACTAACTCATAAATCACATGATTTACTTTCATCTTTATAATAGCCATTTGGTTGTGCCCCATATCCCATAAGTTATTCGTTCTCACTTTATGTGTATATAACGATACGCATCTTACTCATATCTCAAATTGACCATTCGGCCTTACCAAACATGCACACTTTCACATTCATCACATTGGCTATTCGACCTTATAACACATATATACACTTACATATTCGGTCTTAATACATATCTTAGTCTCATCCTTGTCACACGATTTAGTCCTTCGGCTTTGACACACATTAGCATATATAGGACTCTTACCTTAATCTTATGCATACTATTAACCAAAAGAAATATTTCTATTTATGTATCTTTCATTTCAAATTTCACATTCAAATAAGATCATTCGTGCAAATAGCATTAATTGCTAAAGGTACAAGACATGCTAAATTACTTAAAGCTCATAGAGAAATCAACTCAAATACTTAAGAACTTATTGATGCACATTAATCACATATAACATATTCAGTATGTAACACCAATTGGCCATATATGCATGGTCACATTGTCTTCATTTCGTTGACATATCATTTCTTCAAAACTCAAAGTCCCATAATTACATTATCTAACCGCCTCGATGTAATTCGTTGCTTCAACTTGAATAGGATTAATTCCAAGCACTACATTTCCATATAATTTCAATCACCTTTCTTTTATTTTATCTTCACACTGAGCATTCAATTGTTTATGCATAGTATTTGGCTCACATTCATTTCATACTTATCACACAATCTTAATAGCACATTTCACACTTACTAATATGATATACTTGCCGTTAGGCCATATAAGTATAATATAACACATCATCATTTTATCTATAAAGTTTGACTAAATCCATAGATTTTTCTCAATTGGTCATTAAGGCTTAAATCATAGTGACCATTCGGCTATAAGCCATATACTCAACTATTTATCATACAATTAGATACTAACATCATTCGAATAAATATACCATCATATATCTTAATCATTTTTCTTTCATTTCATCTTTCCCACTTATAATTCAATGGTTATACATATCATCTCACTCATATTCATTTCACACTTATCATTTGATCATAAAAGCATATCACAAACTTACCTCCATATTATATTTGCCCTTCGGCCACATAAGTTCAATTGTCATAGCATTTTTATATCATGTTTACCATTTGATTATATACACATGTCAACTAATCATTTCGTGGAATATCTAATTACCATAATAATTCAAATTATAATCGAATGTTATTTACATTTGACTACTTAAAACTTACCTCGGATATATTTGAAAGGTTGCGAAAAGGCTACTCTATTACTTTCTCTTTCCCCTATCCGGCTTTGATCCCTTTTGCTCTTGAGCTTAATTAAAACAAATAGATTTATATTAATCCTTATTCATATATTTCATTTAGTTATAACTCTTTCATTCAAAACAAGGAACACATAGATTTCCTTAGCCACACATATTCAGCCATCAATCACATTTTAAGTATATATATAAATATGTATATTTATAAACACCTTAAATACACATACAGAATCGTTCTACCTCCATTTTGAACAAATGTTTATAACTAAGGTAGGTTCACCACCCTTTATTCACAAAAACTAATTTATTATCATGGCTATAATATTTAAATGATCAAATACATAAATGTATATTACACACCAAATCTCATTTGGTCATTATCATATACATTTAAATAAATAAAGCTACTTTAACCGATTATTAATCATATATTAAATCATACATGTATAATCATGTATTGCATTTTAGTCTTGTGATTATAAATATAACCCAAGGCCGAATACTCATAACCACTCATAAGTATTTATTATTTCCTTTACAAAGGTAGCATGTCTTTAAAGTTATACTGTTAAAGTGACTGAATTCACATAGTGATACCAATATGCATAACTCATTAGAAACAACAACTTATTACTTCGAATACTTTACTAATCTATAATCATATTCAGCACATAGTAAGTTCATACTTTCTTTTAATTCAACCACTAAATACATATTTATTCATTTTAATATATTCGGCCATTAAGCATAAAATTTGTCAAATAAAATTATAACATTCCAACTTTGCATTTAAATCACCTAAAGCCGCATCCCATAACAACATGCCTTAAATCAATTCTTTAGTACATTTGGTATTTAGTACTAAAGGTTATATTAATTTGGTCCATGAAAACTGAATGTCAAAAATCCTAAGACCATACTCCTCAACCCATTTAACCTTTATAACCAAGTATCAAATAATTATGCATTTGAACCATTTTAGCATAGACATTTTCTACTTTCGGCAATCCTCCAAAACTTAAAAAAAATATTTGAAGTTTATTCCAACATAGCCGAATACCCCACTTAACCATGAAATTCATCTTTTAACACAAGACATATAACATTCACATTCAATAAATATGATGTCTATAATGACATGCCATGAACCAAAATTTACACATCAAGTTCCCATTCAGTCATTTAATAAGCACATCAAAATCACATTTATCTAATTTAAATTCAAGCTCATCCTTTATTTCATTCCTTGAAACAAAACATAACTTAATGCCAATTTTATTTAACTAATTTATCCCAAGATCAAATACTATATTCGGCCATGGAAATGTATGAATCTAATAAATCTTAATTTATCTTTTAAAGCATCAAACTCAAATCCTTTAATCAAGAAAGTCATAGCCGAATGTCTTTATAGACAAATTGGCCGAACCAAGCAAAATTTTTCAAAATTAACTTACAAACTAAATTTCACACAAGTTTTAACATCATTCCAAACTCTAAGCATATTCAGCTATTTTAACAACTAATTTAACATTCAACCTTAATTTCCCTTAACTAACATGAAATTTTCCTAAGCAATTAACCATACCCGAATATCAATTGTCCTCAAAACCTCATTTTATCAAAATCTAACAAACTTAGAACTCCTTTAGTAACCATTTACAAATCAAAACATCAAACACTCACAATTTAACATATTATAACATGGCCGAATGTATATTTTGCTACTAACTCAAAATTTCATTCATGGGCTATGTCAAAAGCTTAATGACCAATTTAAATTCACAAATTTGAAGAGAAATAGCCTAAAATCATACCTTAATTTTGCTTCCTCAATGACCGAACATTCCTAGCACTTTCTATTCTTTAACAATCGGCATTTTCCAAGCCAAAAGAAAAAATAATGCATGTTTTCTTATGTTCTCTTTTATTCAATAAACATATATTCATTCATTTTTAATTTCCCTATACTACCCATCACTAAAGCACACATGAAAGCCATTTCCAAATGTCTTTACCATCCATCCACAAATTTTTACTTTGTTTTTATCACCATAATTTTATAATAATAATTAAGTTCACCTTTCATATTATATAATGCATATAACAATATAAAAGACATAAATTATCCATCAATTATCATCATTATGCCGTCCACTACTAATATAATGGGGAATTTGACATGCAAAATCCCCATGTTTCAAGCCATGCAATATTTGGCCCCTTTTTAATTAACCTCACCTATTTATATTATTTCACACATAAGCCCTTTTTAATTAAATTCACATCCAAATGTCACAAATCAATAAACCAAAATTTCACACATGCAATTGCACATATAATTGGCACAAGTTATAACATTTAATAAATTTTTAGACTCGGTTTAGTGGTCCCGAAACCATTTCCCGATTAGGGTCAGCATAGGGCTGTTACATATGATTACTTGTGAATTATTTAGAAATTTATTGATAAAAATTATAAGTTGAGAAGAACTAATTTTAATTGTGAGTTGAGGATTTTGCTTGAAGACAAGCAAATGCTTAAGTGTGGGGATATTTGATGAATCGTAAAAGTAACATATTTTTAACCCATGCTTGGTATATTTTTGGATGATTTACCGAATAATTTAATGAGTTTGATGCTCCTAATCCTTTAATTTCATGTTTTTTACTTAGGTGAGCATAAGAAAGTGAAAAGAGCAAGAAATGGGTCAAAAACGGACAAAATGAGCTAATATCAGCATTCAACACGGCCTACGCACTCCCACACGAGCTGACCACACGCCCGTGTGTGACATACGGGTAGGCCACACGCTCGTGTGTCAAGGTCGTGTCGACTTAAAACCCACTCTGTATTGCACACGGCCTAAATCTTCACACACGGCAGACCACACACCCGTGTCCCTGTCGAGCCCTGTTTTAATTCTATTTGGAAAAGGCTAATTTTTAGGTATTTTGGTCACTCCTAAGTCTATATAAACACCCTAGGAGTGGATTAAAGGACACACACAGAGCAGAAAGTAGAGAGTTACTCAAAGAAAGTTGTTGGATTCATCTCGGAAGCAGGAATCTCCTTCAAGACTGAAGATCCCCCTTCAATTTCCTTGAAGTTTTTGGGTTTCTTTATGTTTTTTTTATTTTGAAAATTTTGAGATGTTTTCCTTTGTGATCATGAACTAAATCCCCTAGATACCTAAGAGGGATGAAACCTAAGACGAATCTTATTATTTTCTAAATTATATGATAAATATTTGATTTGTTCTTAATTATGTGTTCTTGATTCTTATTTTAGTATTTCAGGATATTAATTTAAGTGTTGACGTGGTTATTCAGTGGAGCAAAAGTCTCTGCTTAAGAGTAAATCCAACATAATTAAGCGTAGTCGATTGCAATCCTAGAGATAGGACAACAAAAATCTACCGGATTAGAGTCAAATCTAATAGGGAAATCCATAGATCGAGTTAATGCTACAATAGGGGTTTTAATTAGAAAGAAATTTCAATTAATCAACCTAGAGTTAGTTGTTTTTAGTCTAAAAAGAGATAATAACATAAATTAGGTATTTCCACGGATCAAGTCAAGTGAATAAATCGTCTAATTTAGAGCTGAATAATAAGTGAGGTCTAGGTGGATTCTTCCTTGGGTGTTGTCCTTATAAATCGGTTTTCATAAAAGTGTTTTCTCAATTTACTTTCTGTCACGTTCTTATTTAATTAGTTTTTAGTTTAAAACAAATCCACTTAATCTTTAAGCTAGATGATAAAAAGATAGTTAATACTAGTACTTTTTGTCCTCGTGGATACGATATTCCGGTCTTGCCATAGCTATACTATTGTTTGATAGGTGCGCTTGCCTTTATCGTGATCATAGTTAGTTTTGGGATCACCATCAAGTCCAGGCCGTGTGGGGATCCAAACACCCATGTAAAGGGTAGCACAAGATCGTGTGACAGAGCCACACGCCCGTGTGGTGTAGGGGCACGACCGTTTGAACAGGTCGTGTAAACTTACTGTCCAATTTCACTAATTTAAGGTACAGGGCAGACACGACCATGTGAGGGTGTCACACGCCCGTGTGGCCATCAGACATGGCCGTGTGTCCCATAACACATGCCCGTGCGAAATCCCTAGGCCCTAAATCAGTCACACAACCGTGTGTCCCGAAGCACACATCAGTGAAGAAGCCGTAATTTCCCAAATCTGTCACACGGCCGTGTGGCAAGGCCGTGTGACTCCAAATCCCTGATTCCCAACCTCACACGGCCGTGTGCCCAAGGGACACGGCCGTGTGGATTCTGAAAAAAATCCCCAAATCGACCACACGTTCGTTTAACCAGACCGTGTGGCGCCCAATTTAGCCCAGAAACCCTATTTCCCAAATCCACACGAGCGTATCGTGTTATGAAAGAGACGACCTATTGTCTCTTGACTTGAACAATTTCACAAATGTTGACACGGGTGCCATTTTTAGAGAATTTCAACCTACTAAAAAGCCTTAATATAAAAAATGGTCCCCAAACTATAGCACTTTTCCAATTTTTGTACTTAAAACTTTTCCTTTTTTGTCAAAAGTGCTACTTGAACTTTCATTAAGTTAACACTATTATTTCTTCTATGAATTGTCATTTGAAATAATTGTTTGAGTCAACCAGAGCCTGACACGTAATCAAAAATTAAATTTTAGTATGTTTAAGTATGAAATTTTTTTTACAAAAAAATATTTTATTTTTATTTCACGTTTTAGAATGATTTTATTTTAATTTTAAAGACAACATATTTTAATGTTTATACTATAATATTGTATAGCATTATAAATTAAATTTTTATACGAAATAAATTATAGAATATATTATAGAACTAAAAATTGAATTTGGTTTCTCGTCCATACATTATTGAGTTAATTTTTTTACCCAAATCTAATATTGGTGCTTAATGCACATTTCCAAATTACGGACAAAATTTCAAAATTTGGTCTGCCAATTAAAGCAATATTATATGCTGCTGTTTTAACTAGGAAAGTTAATTTGTCAAGGTTTATATACTTATTGCTCCTCCTTTGGCTCTTTCACCTTGGTTCTTTCCTGTGAACGGAATTTAAGACAAATTCTAACACTACTATCGGGACTGGATATCAGGAATATGATTTTTATATGTATATATATTTAAAGATATTGTAAAGAAGTATACGTGTAATGTATGTATAGAAAATAATTTCCATTGCAAAAATTTTATGGAAAATGAAAAGCTAAGTGTAACCATCTTCAAATCCATCCAATTTAGGCATCAGCCAGTAAAATGATTTGTTGACAAGTATAATCTAAAGCCCCTTTGATCTTCATCAACAACTAGCTGCCATAAGATATTTAAGAAAAATAAACTAAAAGTGAACCAAACCTGCAGGAACCTCCCACATAGATGCTTCTGAATGATAAATATATTACAAAATTTGGGTAGATGATAAAATACAATTTTATCAGCTTAATGGTAAGTCTTCAGTCCATCATAAATTTTCATAGCGAAAGACCAATATTTTAAATTACTTATTCCTAAGATCTCTATATATTGGTTTTCCCACTTGAAGTTTTCTGCACTAAAACATCAAAACAGAAGTGACTTAAAGAAGATAAAAATGAAGAAGCAAGTAATTTGTTCGACTGTCTTTCCTCTCCTTTGCATTCTTCTTCTTTTTCTTGGTGTTGAAGCACAGACGTGCAGCCCTAGTGGCAAGATCAAAGGGAAAACCCCTCCACCAGGGCAATGCAACCAGGAAAATTATTCTGATTGTTGCAAGGATGGCAAGTGGTACACGACATACAAATGTTCACCCCCTGTATCAAGCCAAACGAAAGCAACACTGACGCTTAACAGCTTTGAGCGAGATGGAGACGGTGGTGCACCATCTGAATGTGACAACCAGTACCACTCCGATGATGACCCTGTGGTGGCACTTTCTACAGGGTGGTATAACAACGGGAAGAGGTGTTTGAATTATATCAACATCCATGGCAATGGAAAATCTGTAAGGGCTAAAGTTGTGGATGAATGTGATTCTACTATGGGATGCGATTCGGACCATGATTATCAGCCCCCTTGCCCTAACAACATTGTTGATGCCTCGAAAGCAGTTTGGAAGGCTCTTGGAGTGCCTGAGAGCGACTGGGGCGAGATGGATATCTACTGGTCTGATACTGATTAATCACTTTATCCATATTTATATTTATAATGTATGTACTAGGCTAAAGGTTTCTTGTGCATCTTAGTTTACATTTATGTTACTATTAATGTAAAATTTATATATATATTATGTATTTTGAGCTGTAAATTATGTTTTAAATCTTCATTATTCGTTCTAACCAAGCTTAAATAGTTTGGTTTTACCACAAGCCGAGTTGGAGCTTTTAGAATAGTATTTGACCAAATTGGAGCCGTATTTCAAGCAATGAATTTTGAGTGGAGCTCAAGCCTGATGAATCTCAACAATCACGGAGCATATATCCATAAATCAAATGGCATATGGGTATAAAGTTCATTGTCTTTTTAATTGTTTCTCTTCCATGTTTTCATAGGTCATGACTTGCGGGTAATATTCATCAATCTTCTCATCCTACGTAAATTAGGTAACATGTTTCTGGTAAGAACGAACACTGCTAGTTCATGGTTGCCTTAATTTATCAAAATATTTACCTTACACAGATTTAGTCATCAGGGCTAGACATAGATATGCTTTTCTTTTTCAAGATTTTCATATATTTTGAAAAGTCTTTGGAAGATTATATCTTAGTATTTTTTTAACACATGTACGTTGTATGTAAGATCTTAAAGAAAAATGATGAGTGGAGTTTTTGTTTCACCGACAAAAGGTTTTGGGTGAAGGGATTATAGTCCCAGATGTTGATGGATCGACTTGCTTTCAAAAAACACCATGTTTGCCAACAAGTAGTCTCGATGATAATTCAAGAAAGCAACCGAATCAAATATTGAAAGCTGCTATGACCGTCAAAAAAGAAATTTTTTTTCTTCCTATTTCATAAAGACCGGGAAGAATCAACTAAGGAGAGAATTTACAAATGTGAAGCTTGAACTCTAAATAAACTAAAATCACCAATCAATCTACGTATCCAGTTTGTTACCAGTCAAAGCTCTTCGTTGAACAACTAGAACTACTCTAAACATTGTCCTCCCTTTGCTTCATTTGTGCCTTTGCGGCCAAATTTGGAAAGTTACAAACAATAAATAGAAATTTAACAACATCAGCAACTAAGTCGTTGTAGTATAGTGGTAAGTATTCCCGCCTGTCACGCGGGTGACCCGGGTTCGATCCCCGGCAACGGCGATCATTTCATCACGTTTTTCAATCTTTCTAGCTTTTGTCAGTGATGCAATCAGGTAATCTACTTCCCTAAATGCCTTATTCAGAGTTTTACTTTTAAAATTTTATTTCATGTTTGAACTCTTTCAATTAAGTTTGTTTATGTTAAACTTCAATCGCTGGTTTCTATTAAGCAAGCAACCCTATGCTTCAACAACACTTTGCATCAACAGCCTATGCTTCCACCCCTAGATAAAAAACCAAGTCTCCTAGATCCTTTAATAAGAATTTTTCATCGAGTGATTTCACCAATACATCAATTTTCCATTGATCATCCCCTGTAATGACTATGCCTTCCACATCCACTAGTAGATACGCTTTCTTCCCGTTAGTGTTCTTAATACAGAAAGCAACGTCGGCCGCTGAACCCCAGTTATCCAACCTACTCTTTAAGCTTTTCAAACCATGCCTCTAGGGCTTGCTTGAACCCACAAAAGGCCTTTTTCAGTTTACACACTAATTGATCTCCTCCAACAGTACAATGCTCAGAATCAGGAAGTTTAACTATCATGTATACCTCTTCTATGAACTCCTTATTCAGAAACGCATTGGGTACATCTAATTCTCTCAACTTTCATTTGTTGGTTAATGCAAAGTGTAAGAATCATCCTCACTATATTGTCTTTAATTTTTGGATTGTCGGTTTCCTTGAAGTTATGTCCAACAATCTAGGAGTACCCTTTTGCGACCAGTCTAGCTCCATGCCTTGCTGAACTTCCACCTACATGTCTTTTGACTTTGAACATGCATTTACATCCCACTGGCTTGTGACCCCTTGGAAATTTAAACAAGCTTCATGTATCTTCTTTTATTATTGCAGACAATTCAACTTCTACTACATTCTTCCATTAAGGTTGACTAGCAGCTTCAACAAAGTCTCAGGGCTCATCGAGTGAAAGGTTTACAAAACACGCTTAGCGCTTATGAATACCAGCCTTTGCACAAATAAGCATAGGATGAATATTCATTATGGTAGGAAGAGGTCTAGGAGCTAGAATCTGTGCAATGTCAATTGGCTGAGATCAAGCAGTTTGGATATTTATTGAGGTGGTATGGATATTTATTGGATGAATATTTATTGCTCTTGGAGTCGGCAATTGAGGTGGGATGGATATTTATTGGACTGATACTAATTAATCACTTTATCGATATAAATATTTATAATGTTTGTATTAGACTAAAGATTTCTTGGGCATCTTAGTTAATGTTACAATTAATGTAAAAGTTATATATATATATATATATATATATATCTTACATTATGTATTTTGGTTCGTAAATTATGTTATAAATCTTTATCGTTAGCTCTATTCTTACTTCTTATTTGGAGAAATTCTTAGTACTCAAATTTAGATGAGTGTTGGATTTGGTTTGTTTAATAGAGATGTCAATGATGTATTTGCTTGTGTTAAATTCGAAAAGAAAATTCAACTTCGATTAAGGCATTGTCGAGCCAAGCTCAAGCTTGAGCAGCTTGAATTCTCAAATGAACTAGGTTTCTTTAGGGTTAAGATATCTAAGAGGTCCCTGTATTATAGTGTCTGGATCAATTTAGCCCCTCTATTATTAAATGAGTTAGTTTGGTCCCTATAGAATTAAAAAGAATCAAATAAGATCAAATTGCACCAAAGTTAACAGTTGTGGTGTAAAAAATGTCTTGAATTTTTTTTTCAATTCCAAACAAAATATTTCATTTGCAAAACCATAAAAACTTTAAAAATAACAACTCTATTAAATAGCGAATGGTATCTTTCAAACAATAAATGTTAACTACTTTTCAATTTGGCCTTATGTTATTCTTTTCAACAAAGCATAGACTAAAGTAATCCATTTTATAATAGAGGAACAAATTTCATCCGAACGACCTCTCATGTACATTCACTATTTCTTTAGTCAAGATTTTTTTTCAATATTGTTTCTATTAAATCTATATAGTATCATGTATATATTGTTAAACCAAGCTCAAGATTGAGTAGCTTGAGTTATCAAAAGAGCTAAGTTTGAGTATCTTAATATTCGTTTTGAACAGCTCGAGAGCTTAATCAAATTTTTAATTGATAATAGTATTTTTAATTTTACATTACTACTTTATCTTTAATACACTTGGAAACTCAAATTTCAATTTTTTTTTTTAGTGAAGTATAAAAGTTTTGTATATGGAATGAGTTTGAATTGAAGCTAAAATATGTAAATCAGGTGAACGAGCTTACTTTAATAGAGCTTAAATAGAGCTAAACCTTCTAAAATAGTATTTGATTGAGCAAGAGTGGAGTTTCGAACAACAAATGTCAAGTAGAGGTTGCGCTTCTCATTGTTTGAGTACAGCCCTAGTGTTTTACTCTTGTATATTCAATATTTTATTTTGTCTTTTTCATGAATTTTGAGGATCCTTACAGGATCATCATATGTATCAACATAGTCCATAATTATTGTTTGTAATCAAATGGTCAAGTTTCAACTCACTAAATTACAGTTAAACAAGAAAATTCAAATCCTACTTGGAGTTTACCATAGGGGTGGTGACAACATTATTCGCCGAAGTCTTATTCTTAGAGTAGGGTTTACCACCCTTTGCTATTAACTTGGGTTTGCTAGGTCTCGTTGTGTATCGGGCTAATTATATTAGCTATCTAATTTTTAAATTAACTTATATAATTTATTCAAATCTAATAAATATATCATCCTATGTCTAAAATATTATTTATTCTTTTTAATTAAATTAAATTAAATATATTATTTTCTGAACTTAATTCTAATTTCATTGAAGTTATGATAACTTTATCGTACTAAAATCTATGAGCAAATCAATTTAATTAACTTGTCTTTATGGAACTATGATGACTTAATTAATTTAAATTTTACTTCTAATTTCACTTATTTAGTTTCTTATTAAATAATAATTTGAAGATACTAATTAATTAATCTATATATTTTGGGCCATAAATTATGTTTTAAATCTTCAGCATTTGCTCTATCCTTACTTATTACTTGGTGATGCGGTTGTTGAAAGCACCAAAAATATCCTATTCCCTACAAAATAATGAAAAAGAACAGTAAGGGGAAGTAGGGTCAAATCCTCAGGTACTGGATTATACGAATGCTTGTTTCTCGAAATCCTGGGCAGAATCGTGCCCAAGAAAACCTGCGTTCCTGAAAAAAACAAAAATAGCAGAATTAAAAGTTTTGATTTGGAAATGAAAATAAATAAAAACAGAATTAAGAAGTCGAATTGAAATTGCAAAAATTAAAAATAGGAAATAGAGTTGAGATAAAGAAATTCTTATGGGAAAATTCCAGCCTCCAGTTGTCTCGATCTGCCTTGGGTTCAATCCTTGGCTTTTAGATGATCCTTCTCGAACCGAATAAGCCAGTGATAGTGGAAGAGGACGCCTACGACCACCAGCTCCAAAGATTTAGACTTACGATTTAGTGGAACCTGACTCTAGCCAACAATCGTTTCTGTGGGATCGTCTTATGCTAGATCAACGCTTCTCAATGGTGAATCCCACACCATTTTGTCTCTTCGGCTCGCCAACCTCTGACGTAGTAAGTTAACGAACAGACTGTGCAACCTTCCCAAAACATACAAAGCGGCCGCTTTTGCATACGTCGAAAAGTTTACTTCTTAAGGAACATGGACGGAAGCGTCAGCCTCGTAGTGCGGTGAAACGATAAATACCCGGCAAGGAGGCTAAGTGCGGATTCTAAGCCTCAAGAACCCTTTTTAGGGATTTTCGACAAGTTTCGGCTAGATTGGTTTAGTGGCTCATGATTTTTGGGAAAGAAATAAATATAATAGAAATAAGATTTTTATTGAAGGAAATATGGAGAGAACAAAAAGAGTTTTTTGGAAAAGGGAGTGTTTACAGAAAAAAAAAAGCATAATTTTTTAGTCACCTCACCCCTTATTTATAGTGCTAGGGGAGATAGTCTAATTCTACTTAAACTCCCAAAAGATAAATACATTTAATTGAAAATAAATAAAGATAAAATCCTAAAAATTATCCCTAATAATTATCTTAATATTAATTATCCTAATATAATCAAAAAAGAGTCTTGATAGAATAAAATCTCTTCTTTTGCATGTCAACCCCTGTGTGCTCCATGCTTGCACTTTTGGCACCAACTTTTCCCTTTGTCGCACATTGGCCCATTTTATCTTTAATTTCACGCTTTTGTCCCTTAATTTCGCTTTTACCTCCAATTTAGTCCCTATAAGATAAAATATCATAAATAACTCAAATTAGCAAGATCATACTCAGAATAAATACACAATTAATACATAAAAACACATTATTCTGGAGTATTATCAAATTCCCCCTACTTAGCCCATGCTTGCCCTCAAGCATGGTTCCTACCTACTGTGAAAGTTAGATTCTACCATAAAAGAAATATCACTCCAAAGTTTCATAAAAATTAGTTAAAAATGCATATGAAAATTAAAGAGAACTCTAAGCTTGCTTTAAGTGAAACATTACTCAGCCCAAAATTGAGATCGACTTGAATTATTTCATGTTATTTAGGTAAATTACTAAACCTGCCAAGACACCTTAATTATTTCCTCCTTTAGTCCCCAATTGCAATTTTATTAGTACTTATTTTTCTCTTTATTTTTTATTTTTTTGTTTGTTATTATTTATTTACTTAGGAATATATTGAACCTTTTGACGCGAAGAGAGATGACAACCCAAGCACCCCACCCCAGTTACTCAGCCCAACATACTGCTAAAAATTGGTTATTTTCGATTAGCGGAGTTTTACCCATCACGTCACATAACCTTTTAACACGAAGTAGAATGACAACCCAAGCACCCTACCCCGGTTACTCAGTCAGTCACGTTTTGAGCCGCACTCATAACCTTGGTTAGCGGAGTTTTACCTATCACGTCACATAAACTTTTTACGCGAAGTGGAATGACAACCCAAGCACCCTACCCCGGTTACTCAGTCAGTCACGTTCTAAGCTGCACTCATAACCATGGAAACACTTATTATCATTAAACAAAATTTAAACGAAATTTTTATTTTGGAGGACCTAGGAAAAATAATTAAGTGTCAAAAATAAGTTTCAGTAACCACCTAATAGTCATGAACATAATTTTAGCATGCAATTATATTAGGTGCCCGCTTTGCATTAAACTTAATCAATTTACGAAAAGCAAGATAGAGTTAACTTTATTAATTACAATTATTTTTAGGCTAATAAAAATAAAACGGTGGAGATAAAATCAAACAGGCAAAATCATAACTAACTCAATAGACAAGAATCATGCATGTTGGTCAAATAGTGGGCAAGTCGTGGTCAAATTCTTGGACATGAAAAGTGGTAGAATATTCGTTAAAAAAATAAATGGGCAAAAACGAGCAAAAAACAGTAGTAACGATAATATGAGAGCAAAAATAGTAGATAATGACAGTAACAATGAAGAATGCCTCCCCCCACTTAAAACACATAGTCTTCGATGTGGAAGAAAATAAATTAATAGTCAGGTAAAAAAAGTTTCGAAAAACTCCCCGTGAAGCATGTGGTGGAGGCGTCAGTGCTGGAAGGAGAAGGAGAAGCGACGACGGGTGGCGACAAAGGAGGATTCGGCGGCGACACAGCTACGGGTACGTACCTTGGTAGTGGTGCAAACGGCAATGAGAGGGGCGGTGGGGAGGTTTCGGCAGTGATGGAGAAATGAGAGGAAGACTGTAACGCCCCGAAATTGGGCCTGAAAGAATGGGCCATGTGGGCCCAATGGGCTTGTGGGCCCACACAAGTCGTTGTCTTTGGACTTACGGGAATTAGTAGACCGGTTGTATCGTACACGTGGCTATGGGCAAATCTGGCTTAGCAGGCCATACGAGCACGTGGGCCCCATTTGGGTTGCGTAATGGGCCCTGGGCCCATATTCACTGAATGGCGTGTTAGTGTGATGGCTAAGAGGTTTAGGAGTGTTGGAGAAGTCCTGGGTTCAAACTTGGGCCTTAGCAAAAAAAAAATTATGTTTTTCTCTTATGGGAGCCTTGACGTTAGTGGGCAGTCTTTAAGAATATTTTTGGTGAAAGCATGACACAAAAAGGAGTATGGTGTAGTGGCAAAGTGGCGCCACTTACGGGACAAGGAAGTGACGCCATAAAGGAAGCAAGGGGGTCCAAGGTTCAAGTCTTGGCTCTTGCAATTTATTTTGGTTTCCCTTTTAAATAAATCTAGAAGCGAGTAGGCGGGCTTTAAAGTTAAATGTGTTGGACTTATGACATAAAGGAGCTTGTGTCCTAGTGTTGGTGGCGTGACATGGTTATTGAGAGGACTATGGTTCGAATCCCTTTGCACGCAAAGGTTGATTATTTTGCTAATGCTTTAATTTTAGGGGATTGATGGAGGAATCCCATATCGGGAAGCTAACATGAGAATAGGCAAGAAGCTGGCTTTAAATAGAGCGAACCATAAGGAGAGTAAGCATACCTTTCTTAGCTGATCCCTTTCGTTTTGTAGCGTGCTCGTTTGGGTTGAGTGTCAACTAAGAGTGTTTGGAGCGTGGATTAACTTCAATCTCCTAACAAGTGTGTATTTCTCACTACTCTAGCTGTTTCAGGCCAAAATGGGCCATGTGGGCCCAATCAGATAAATTGTATGATTGTGTAGTAAATATTAGACTAGATTAGGTGAATCTCAAACCCCTGTAGGGGAGGATTACTGAAATACTCCTGTAGGGTAGAATTACTGAAATACCCTTGTAGGGTAGGATTACTGAAATACCCCTGTAGGGTAGGATTACTGAAATACCCCTGTAGGGTAGAATTACTGAAATACTCCTTTAAGGTAGGATTACTGAAATACCCCTGTAGGGTAGAATTACTGAAACACCCCTGTAGGGCAGATTACAGAAATACCCCTAGTTTGTAAAATTACAGAAATACCCCTGGTTTGTAAAATTATAGAACTACCCCTAATTTGGAAAATTACCAAAATACCCTCGATTTGCAAAATTACTAAAATACCCTCGACTTGCAAAATTATAGAAATACCCTTGACTTACAAAATTATAGAAATGCCCTTGGTTTGTAAAATTATCGAAATACCCCTTGTTTGTAGATTTACCAAAACACCCTTGTAGGATGGAATGACTAAAATACCCCTAATGGGTAAAAAGACCGTTTTGCCCCTCAAGGGTAAATGACTCACTAGTGATACGATTTGATTGATTTGACTATATTTTGACTGAGAATGTATGACTGTAATTGACTATTGCGACTGTGATTGGTTATGGGCATGGCATTCCACATACATAACATACTGCATGGGGATTGGGATTATATTGGAGGAAGTGTTATATGGGGATCGCATAGTCGTTTGACGAACGTAGATCTAACGAAGGCTTCGTGCCGTTAATATGTTATCGAGGCCTGTGTGCCATTAATATGGGCTTCGTGCCATAATTATGGGCTTCGTGCCAATACCGAAGGCTTTGTGCCGATATCATAGGCTTTGTGCCGATATCATAGGCTTTGTGCCGATATCATAAGCTTTGTGCTGGTTATATTACCCTAATCGATGGCTATGTGCCAATCTTATTACAGTTACAGGTGGTTATGTGCCCATTCATGATTAGCAGCTTTGCTGCAACATTAAATAGTGCCGCAATCGGGCTACCATTGGTGTGTAGAGGATGGATGGGTTTATATAAATATCCCCACAGGTGTCTAGGGTTGGAAATGAAATGGTGTGTAGCGGTTGGATTATTGGGATGGGTTAGCATACATCTTGCATTATGCATATGGATTGATTCTGATATGGGCTTTGACCCAAATGTTATGGTAATGGGCTTAGACCCACGTATGCTCTGTACTGGACTGTTCTGTTTCTGTTAAAGGGCTCTGGCCCTGACTATTTTTAAATCCGTTTACAGACTGTTTTTTAATTCTGTTCACTGAATGTTACTTTAGTAAGGGAATTACACATTGAGTTTTCGTAAACTCACCCCGTTTATTAACCTTTCAGGTAATCCCCAGCCTTAGATGGATCGAAGCTACGAGGGACTTGGAGAAGGCCACACGCTGCTTATGTTTTCAATATTGATTATTTACATTCAAGTATTTTGGGTTGTAATAAGGCCTTTATAATTTCTGGATTTTTAATTTGGGTTTTTTTTTTTTGTTTATTGTTTCGCAATTGCTAGAAGTAGAACACGATTTTTCCTAAACAACAATTGTTTTTCAAAATATCACGTTTTCGCAACTGTTTTAAGTTAAGCTTCTGCAACACAGAAGGTTTTAATGGTAATAACGTTTTACAAGAGAATAACTTTTAATAAACCACGCTTTAAAAATAAGCAAATGAAATCTGAAGTTTTTAAGGGGTTGAAGTTTTAAATATAAGGAAGGGTTTTCAATGAAAATAAGGTTTTCGAAAAACATTCAATGTGACATGTTGGATTTGAGCCTAACTTCTAGGCCGGGTTTGGGGTGTTACAAAGATTGAGAAAAAAATGTAAGGTTGGGGGTTTTATTTGGCTGAAAGGGGGTGTTTGGCTGCAGGTTTTGGGGATTCTAGGGCTAGAATAGGACTGTTTGGCTGTAGGGATATGGCATTCTGGGCTAGAATAGAGGCTATTTGGTACCATTTTTTTCTTTTCTCCGTATCTTCGTTCTATTCCACCTAAATGGAAGAAGAGAAATTTATTAATAACCAAATAAAGTAATAAATAATAAAATAAAATAAAGTAATAAATAATAAAATAAAATAGGGTAATAAATAATAAAAGAAAATAAAAGAAGCTAATAAAATAATAAATAAAAATATAAAAAATAAAGATTGGGTTGCCTCCCAACAAGCGCTTGTTTAACGTCACTAGCTTGACGCCTCAACTAGAACTAGAGCTGTTCGAACTGAATTCTTTCATTCATATAGGCTTCGAAATCCTCATTTTCTATCATATCCACCATATTTGGGCTCAATCGTCCTTGTGCTTCTTTCTTTGGTTTCGTTTTTTCTACAAGAAAATCTTATGTGTGTCTTCCAGATTTGGTGCCTGTACAACAGAAGGTAGAAGTTTAGTATCCTTAGGAGCCAATAATTTATTAATAGAAAAATAATCAAACATTATTTTAGATTTATCTCCATAAGATGACTCAAAAGTTTATTCTACTAATGAGTCTATTATGTCGACATGGTTTACGTTCAAGATTTCACTTGGGTGACTAATAGCATCGTAAACATTAAACTTTGCGATCTCCCTATTAAACTCCATCGTGAGAGTTCTGCTTCGTACGTCGATCTTAGTATTTGCAGTACTAAGGAAAGGTTGCCCTAATAAGATGTTTGAAGACCCAGGAGCTTTATCCTCCTCCATTTTTATCACATAAAAATTTGCAAGGAAAATAAGCTCGTTAACTTTCACTAATACGTCCTCAAGGACTCCTTCAGGATGCACAACAGACCTGTCTGCCAACTGTATAGTAACACATGTTTTCGTCAAAAAACCCGCGTTAAGTGATTCATAAATAGAAAAAGGCATTACATTTATGGAGGCCCCTAAATCACACATAGCCTTTTTTATTCTCAAGTGGCCTATTTTGCATGGTATCGTAAACATGCCCCTATCTTTGCATTTTGCTGGCATTTTCTACTGTAACACTGCAGATACATTTTCACCAACATTTACCCTTTCATTGCCTGTTAATTTTCGCTTGTTGGTGCAGAGCTCTTTAAGAAACTTAGCATACCGCGGAATTTGTTTGATGGCATCCAATAGTGGTATGTTGATCTCGACATTTCTAAATGTTTCGAGGATCTCCTTGTCCTCTTTACCTCTTCGACACTGGTAAAACCTTTCTGGAAATGGAGGTTGAATTATGGGCAATGGGGGTTTCGTTTAGACCTGTTTATCATTCTTGGGCTTTTCTTGGGCGGAATCTTGGCCAAGATTTCTAGCAGGAATTGGTTCTAGTACCTTTCCACTTCACAACATTAGTGTATTTGCGTGTTGTCTCAGATTAGGTTCTGTTTGTGACGGTAGTTTCCCTTGAAAGTTCAATTTGACAACTAATATGGTCAATTCTCTTATAGACGTTTCAATTTTCTGTTGAAAATCCTTCTTTTCTTTTTGGAAATTGAGAGTTTGCTATTGAAAATCAATGACATTAGCTGCTAATTTATTGACCAAAGTTTCCAGAGAATTACCTGAATCTTGCGGCTATTGTGAATGTCGATTTTGATATGGCTAGTCATATCGTAGGTTGGCCCTATAACTTAAGTTAGGATGATCTCTCCATCCTAGATTGTAGGAATTAGCGTAGGGGTCATATCGCCTCTATGGTGGGCTAGGGAAAGTTCCCACGCATCTAAATGAGCCATAGAGTCATCATACAAGCTAGGATATGCATCAGTTGTGTGTTCAGGTGTAGCACATATTCCACATAACCGGGCTGGTTTGGCTTTTTTTGCAACAAGAGAACTCACAATATTAGTAAGTCTATCAAGTCTATCTTCTATGGTAGAATTACTTAGCTAGTGAACCCTTCTAGGGGGTTTAGGATTAGCTCGAAATTGTTGAGAATTTACAGCCATCGTGGAGATCAAGTCTTTTGCTTGTTGGGGGGTCATGTTGACCAGCGCTCCTCTACTAGCGGCGTCTACCATATTCATCTCCATTGGTTTCAAACCTTCATAAAAGTATTGGATGACAGATTGCTCTGTTATACTGTGTTGTGGGCAGCTCGCACACAACTTCTTAAACCGCTCCTAATAATCGTAAAGAGTCTCTGATTCCTTTTGCCTTATTCCAATGATTTCTCTTCTTAGCTCAGCTGCTTTAGATGCTGGAAAAAACCTGTTGAGAAATAAACGAGATAAATCAGCCCAAGTAGTAATAGATCCAGGGGGTAAATAAAATAACCATTCCCTAGCTGAATCTGCTAGGGAAAAAGGGAAAGCACGCAATTTAATTTGATCCTCAGTTACGCCTTGAGGTTTCATACTTAGCCAAACCATATGAAACTCCTTCAAATGTTTATGGGGGTTTTCATTTTGTAACCCTCAGAAAGTTGGCAGCAACTGAATTAACCCTGACTTTAATTTGAAATCAGTATCCACATTAGGATACGCAATGCATAATGGTGGTTGTTCTGTTGAAGGTTCGGCCAGTTGCCGAATTATTTGAGCCATTTGTTGCTGTGCCAGATTTGGGTTTTCGTTAACCCTGGGGTCAAGAACCTTTTCAGGTGAATCGATTTCTTCCTCTTTACTTTTAAATGCTTGAGTAGGGTTTTTGTTAACCCTAGACTCTACTTCGTCGTCGATTCTAATTTCTGGCGGTGGATTGCTTTGAGTTCCAACCATCGCTAACTGCTTTTTCCTTAGCTTTGTTTCCTTTCGATTAGCTTTCGTAGTCCTTTCGATCTCTGAGTCAAACGCAAGAGTGCCTGGAGCAGATCTGGTCATAGAAAAAAAAACAAGATTAGTATATTGCCAGTTCCCGGCAACAATGCCAAAATTTGATGCGGTTGTTGAAAGCACCAAAAATATCCTATTCCCTACAAAATAATGAAAAAGAAAAGTAAGGGGAAGTAGGGTCGAATCCTCAGGGACTGGATTATACGAATGCTTGTTTCTCAAAATCCTGGGCAGAATCGTGCCTAAGAAAACCTGCGTTCCTGAAAAAAATAAAATAGCAGAATTAAAAGTTTTGATCTGGAAACGAAAATAAAATAAAAACAGAATTAAGAAGTTGAATTGAAATTGCAAAAATTAAAAATAGGAAATAGAGTTGAGATAAAGAAATTCTTATGGGAAAATTCCAGCCTCTAGTTGCCTCGATCTTCTTTGGGTTCAATCCTTGGCTTTTAGATGATCCTTCTCGAACCGAATAAGCCAGTTATAGTGGAAGAGGATGCCTACGACCACCAACTCCAAAGATTTAGACTTACAATTTAGTGGAACCTGACTCAAGCCAACAATCACTTCTGTGGGATCGCCTTACGCTAGATCAACGCTTCTCAATGGCGAATCCCATGCCAATTTTTTCTCTTGGGCTCGCCAACCTCTGACGCAGTAAGTTAATGAACAGACTGTGCAACCTTCCCAAAACATACAAAGCGGCCGCCTTTGCTGTAACACCCCTATCCCATAACTGTCGCTGGAACAGGTTAAGGGTATTACCGGACTTGTAACATCAGAACAGAACGGTAAAAAAAATTTGAAACTTTATTAAACATATTACAGTCCATAATCATTCATCAAATCATACTTAAAACCCATGTAATAATACATACATTCATTTAGGACCAAATTACAAACAATTAAAAGTAGAGAGAAAACTTTGAGAAAACCTTTCAAATTAGGGACACACAGCCGTGCCCCTAGCCCGTGTTCTCTCACACGGCCGTGGCTGCCCAACACGCCCAAATCACATAACCCGTGGTCAAATCTGACATACCTCACACGGCTACTAGACACGCCCATGTGTCTAAGCCGTGGTCAAAACTGTCCAAGCCACACGGCTACCAGACACGTCCGTGTGTCTAGGCCGTGGCCAATACTGACTTTGCCACACGGCTACCAGACACGTCCGTGTGTCTAGGCCGTGTGCAAGTCTGTTCAAAATTATTAGGTGCAAGGGATTACACGGCAGAGTCACACGCCAGTGTGCTCAGGCCATGTGGTAACATGTAGGCTTGGTTTAAGCCATATTTACCACCCAAATGGGTCACCCTACAAGCATAAAAAATGCCATACCAAATTATACATCATTTGGTAATCAAAACAACCATTTCAAAGGCATAATTTACAACCATAATTTCACATCTAAACATGTACCAAATATACCTTATCTCTTACCAATTCAAAGACTAATTTGTCTAACCACATGACATTGCATAATAGGCATTCAAAATGGGTTAACCATACATATAACAAGCCATATCTCATAGCTTGTAAAGGTACCAAAACATATCATAATCGTGACTCAAAATAGCCATATACAATTCCTTAACCACTAGCCTATACATGCTATGACCATTATATAAATAAGATTCAAAAGTACCAAAAACTTGTTGGATAGTGTGATAGGAAGTCTCCGACTTGTCCGAAAAATCGAGATAGCTTCCGAATCTAGAAAACAAGGGAAAAATAAACCGAGTAAGCTTTAGAAGCTTAGTAAGCCCGTATAATATAAAAATTTAAACCTTACCGAATCAATGCGATAATTACATTAACAATGCCAATTCAATTCATATACTCAAGTTGCCTATTTCACAAGTATACACTTGTTAGTCCATGTAATCTTATAAATCATTCATGTACCAACCACAACATTCCTGTATCATATCATAACTCAATTACTTGTACATGTATTTTCATATAATTCATATTATCTGCTCCATATAAATCACATATCTCATTTAACATGTAATACTTATAACATGTAATTCATGTAATTCAATGAATAAAATTTCATGTAAACCTTGTATAACATGTAATTCATGTATGTTTAAACATTCATATAACTTGTATCGGTAATTTGCCCGTTGAACCTCTAAGAACATCGAGGGATACTCGGGTGATACACACACAGTGTATATACATATAACCTGTAATCTGTCAATGCATCATGTATGCTCTTTTGAGCCTGTATCGGTAAGCCCAAAGGCTGAACATGTGATCCCGAAGGATGAACGGTGAGCCCGTAGGTTGAACGGTGAGTCCGAAGACTAAACATGTGATCCCGAAGGATAAAGGTGTAGCTCATGAGCACGTGGTGAGTCCGTAACAAATGCAGGAGCTCAAACCACCCTGTAGCCCTAGTGACATGTCACTTGTATCCTATCGACTTCTACGGCTCTAACAGGGCTCGGTATTCATTTCTCACTTGTAACAATTTCATTTCAAATTCATATGTATACATCCAAATAGGCTATTCAATCAACTAGCATTTCATATATTCAATTAACAACAAATATAAACATATACACATTAAATTTCATTATACGAACTTACCTCGAAATCCCGATATCTACTCGTCTATCTTTTTCTTTCCCAGATCAAGTTCCGGGATTTGATCGCCTTTATCTATATTAATGTAACATTCAACTATTTAATAACTAACATAATCAATTTAGTCCAAAAACATATATTTCTACCTATTTGTAATTTAGCCCCTATATTTTCAACACTTTGCAATTTAGTCCTTTTATCGCAAAATGACAATTTACACATCAAGGACCTCAATACACCTAGCCGAATATCCATATAGTCCCTACAAGTACATATCTTCCATTTAATCACAATTTAACCACCAAAAATTCTACCTTTTTGCATTCAAATCCTCAAAACTTATTTTCTTCAAAAATCACTTTGTAAAACTTATATATTTGAAGATATCGTTCTATAATTCCTTAAAAACTATCAAAACATCAAGAATTCATCAATGGCATTTTTCAAAGACATGTTCAAAATCAGAAATTGAGGTACGGGTCAGCTGGCATACAAAGCAACGATCTTAAAAATGTAAAAATTATCAAAAACGGGACAAAAACGAACCTCCAATTGAAGCTCAAAGTAGCTGAATATCAAGGAAGCTAAAACCCTTTTTGTTTTGTTGAAGAATCGGTGAAGAAGAAGAACTATGAAGCAATTTCATGTTTTGCTTTATTAAACATAAATTAATAACCAAAAGACTATTTTAACCTTTGTTTAAAACATTATAAAATCAATAATAATAAGGACATAAAAGTCCACAACCATTTAAATGGTAAAATAACCATTTAAGGGCTTCCACTTAAAAAGCCATCATCCAATAAGCCATTTATGAAATAGAACTCAAATTTATCGCTTTATGCGATTTAGTCCTTTTTCTCAAATTAACCAGTCAAACGATAAAATTTCTAAACGAAACTTTCACATGGTAATTCTATCATGCTGTAAAACATATTAAAGCAATAAAAATAATAATTTGACTCGGTTAAGTGGTCCCGAAACCACCCATTCCGACTGGGGTCTAAAGTGGGCTGTTACAACTCTCCCCTCTTTAGGGATTTTCGTCCCCGAAAATCTTACCGGTAAACAGATTAGGGTATTTTTTTCACATAGCTTCCTCTATTCCATGCTTACACTAGAGAACTTTGACGAGTGCTATACGTTTGTTTCTTAATTCTTTGATTTCTCGAGCCAGAACTCTAATCGGTTCTTCATTGTATGATAAGTCAGACTGTACCTCCACATCAGTGGGAGAAATGACATGAGACGGATCAGATCGGTATCGACGAAGCATTGAAACGTGAAATACATTATGAATCTGCTTAAGTTCAGACGGTAATGATAGTCGATAAGTTGCAGGTCCAATTCTTTCCACAATTTCATACGGCCCGATAAAATGAGAACTTAGCTTTCCCTTTTTGCCGAAACGAAGAATTTTCTTCCACGGTGAAACTTTTAGAAATACTCTATCTCCGACCTGAAACTCTATTTCTTTTCGTTTCAAATCAGCATATGATTTCTTTCTGTCTGAAGCTGCTTTCAAGTTGTCGCGTATCATTTTCACTTTTTCTTCTGTATCTCGGGTTATATCAACCCCTTGTAACTTTCTCTCACTCAATTCTGTCTAATACAGCGGTGTTCGACATTTACGACCGTATAATGCTTCGTATGGAGCCATTTTTAAACTTGTCTAAAAACTATTATTGTATGTAAACTCTATCAGAGGTAAGTATTTCTCCCAATTACTTTCAAATTCAAGAATACAACACCGTAACATGTCTTCCAGAATCTGAATAACTCTTTCAGACTGACCGTCAGTCTGGGGATGGAATGCTGTACTAAAACTCAATTTCATTCCCAAAGCCACTTGAAACTTCTTCCAGAATCTCGAGGTAAACCTCAAATCTCTATCAGACATAATGGATAATGGTATACCATGCAATCGCACAATCTCAGATAAATATAATTCCGCTAATCTATCCAGAGAATAGTCGGTACGTACTGGTATAAAATGTGCAGACTTCATCAATCTGTCAATGATAACCCAGATTGCATTTTTCTTCTTCAGAGACAGAGGTAGTCCAGATACAAAATCCATAGTGACTCTGTCCCATTTCCACTCCGGAATCATAATAGGCTGTAATAAACCTGACGATACCTGATGTTCAGCTTTAACTTGCTGACAGATCAAACATTTCGATACTAATTCTGATATGTCACGTTTCATTCCTGACCACCAGTATTGCTATTTCAAATCGTTATACATCTTAGTGCTACTCTGATGAACTGAAAATCGACTGTCATGTGCCTCGTGCAAAACTTTCTGAATGAGTTCATTATTTTTCGGTATGCAGATTTTATTTCGGAACATTAAACAATCATCGTTCCCTATAGAAAAGTCAAAATCAAGGTTAGACTTACAGTGAAGTTGTTTGGCTTGTAGATCGGAATCAGTCATTTGAGCTTCACAGATTTGCTGCAGAATCAATGGTTTAGCCTTTAGTTCAGCTAGAATAGATCCATCATCAGATAACGTCATTTGAGTATTCAAAGCTCGCATAGCAAACAGAGACTTTCGACTTAACGCATCAGCTACAACATTAGCTTTTCCTGGATGATAATCAATTACAAAATCGTAGTCTTTTAGTAATTCAAGCCATCTCCTTTGTCGCATATTCAATTCTTTCTGTGACATCAGATACTTTAGACTTTTATGATCGGTAAAAATTCTACATTTTTCTCCGTATAAGTAATGCCGCCAAATCCTTAATGCAAAGACTATAGTAGCTAGCTCAAGATCATGCGTCGGGTAATTCTTCTCGTGCGATTTTAACTGTCGAGAGGCATAAGCTATGACTTTCCCATCTTGCATCAATACACAACCCAGTCCGATAATAGATGCATCACTGTATATAACAAATTCTTTACCAGGTTCAGGTTGAACTAAAATCGGAGCTTTTGTTAACAAGGCCTTCAACTGTTCGAAACTCTGCTGACATTTATCAGTCCATTTGAAATTCCCTTAACAAATCTTCAGTAATATCCCGCTAATCCTAGAAAACTTCTAATCTTAGATACATTTCTCGGGGGTTTCTAGTCTATAATCGCAGATATCTTACTTGGATCTACTCTAATGCCTTCCGTAGAAACAATGTGACCCAAAAATCTGACTTCTCGAAGCCAAAATTCACATTTGCTAAATTTAGCAAATAACTGTTTATCTCTCAGAATCTGTAACACAACTCTCAGATGTTTAGTATGCTCTACTTCATCATGTGAATAGATCAGAATGTCATCAATGAATACGACAACGAATCTGTCTAAATACGGTCTGAATACACGGTTTATCAAGTCCATGAACACTGCAGGTGCATTTGTCAAACCGAAAGGCATGACTAGAAACTCGTAATGTCCGTATCGTGTTCTGAAAGTAATTTTCGGTATATCTGAATCTTTCACTCGTAACTGGTAATAACCCGATCTTAAATCAATCTTTGAAAATACAGTAGCTCCTTTTAACTGATCAAACAAATCATCAATTCGTGGAAGAGGATATTTTTTCTTCACGGTTACTTTATTCAACTGTCGGTAATCAATACACATTCTCATTGATCCATCTTTCTTTTTCACAAATAATACGGAAGCACCTCAAGGTGAAAAGCTCAGTCTCGCAAAACCTCTATCTGTCAATTCTTGTAACTGTGCTTTCAGCTCTTTTAATTCAGTTGGTGCCATTCTGTACGGAGCTATCGATATCGGAGTAGTTGCCAGTAACAATTCAATACCGAATTCAACTTCTCTAATCGGCGGTAAACCTAGTAATTCTTTCGGAAAAACATCTGAAAACTCACAAACAACTGGTACAGACTCAATCTTCGATTCTGACATGCTAGTATTCATCACATATGCTAGATACGCAGCATAGCCTTTTCTGACATACTTCTGAGCTCTCATAGCAGAAATCACTATCGGTAGTTCATTCGAATCATTTGATTCAATTTGAAGAATCTCACCATTCTGACATTTCAATTCTATACTCTTACTTCGACAATTCACAATAGCCTCATGTGCGTTTAGCCAATCCATACCCAGTATTATATCGAACTCGTAAAAAGGGAGGAGCATCAGATTAGCCAAAAGACAATATCCCCGAGTCATCAACGGACATTTCTTACATATTTTATCAACTAACATAGACTTTCCTAATGGATTCGATACTTTCACTACATATTCAGTAGACTCAACACGTAAATTCTTTTCAAACACTAATTTCATACAGATATATGAATGACTTGATCCAGGATCTATCAACGCAACAATATCACTGTTATAGAGAGAAAAAGTACCGGTAATAACATCAAGTGACGAGGCTTCCTCGCGTGCACGTATTGCATAAGCTCTTGCAGGAGTACGCATCTCAGATCTCACATTAGCATCTCTCACCACATTGCAATTTCCACTTTGATTCCCAACATTTTGAGGCGGTCTACCTCTCAATGCAACATTATTTGTCTTAGTCGATTGTTCTTTATCAACTACAGATCTTTCAGGACAATCACGTAAGTAGTGATCTAACGATCCATATCGAAAGCAGGCCCCGTTCATCAGTCGACACTCTCCGAAATGCCTTCTGTTACAATGCATGCACTCTAGTCCGGGAGTTCTCACCCGCACTAGCTATAGAAGTCGTCTGAGGTCTCGAATGAGAAGACTTAAAACTCTTCTCTCGAATAGATATGCCTGTAGAAGCAGCAGAACGAGGATGAAAATCCTTTAATCTTTTGGATCCAGACTGATACAGTTTACCTGCAAATCTCTTTCTAGCCTCTCTGAATTTAGAATCTGCTTTTCCCTTTTCTTTAGCAAGCTCTTCGGGTTTACAAGCCCTTCGGCTTTACAAGCCCGGTCAACGAGAACTACAAACTCTTTCAGTTCGAGTATTCCGACTAATAGTCGAATCTCTTCATTTAGCCCATCTTCGAACCTTTTACACATTATTGCTTCGGTAGAAATGCATTCACGAGCATATTTGCTGAGTCGTACAAACTCTCTCTCATATCCAGTTACAGACATTTGACCCTGTTTTAGCTCTAGAAACTTTTTTCTTTTCTGATCGATGAATCGTTGACTAATGTATTTCTTCCTGAATTCTGTCTTAAAGAAATTCCAATCGACTCGTTCTCGTGGTACAACCGAGGTCAATGTATTCCACCATTGATATACTGAATCCCGAAGCAAAGAAATAGCACATCTCAAACACTCATCAGGAGTACAGGCCAGTTCGTTAAAAACTCTGATCGTATTCTCAAGCCAAAATTCGGCCCTCTCAGCATCATCATTTGCTGAAGCTCTGAACTCTTCTGCACCATATTTTCGTATCTTGTCAACAAGAGGTCTGTTTAATCTCAGAGGATCCATAACTCTCACATTTTCAAGGTTAGGTTTTGGGACTTGAGGGGGTGGAGGTTGCAGAGCAGCTGGGTTTGCTCGCACAAACTCATTAAACCATCCAGACATCATTTGGAAGAAAGCGTGTTTAATTTCTTCCTGATTGGCCGCAGCAGGGCCCGATTCAGAAGGCACAGCCCCTTGAGCGGGTGCTGGCGCAATACTTTCAACATCATTAGCTAAAGCTCGATTCGGATCCATTACTATATAAAACAGATTTCAAAGGATGTCAGGAGATATCACACTATCACATTTCATGTACATGGCATGTATAACTAGACCTATACTACTACGGTAGTCCTAGAATCGACTAAACCATAGCTCTGATACCAACCAAATGTAACACCCCTATCCCATAACTGTCGCTGGAATAGGTTAAGGGTATTACCGGACTTGTAACATCAGAACAGAACGGTAAAAAACATTTTGAAACTTTATTAAACACATTACAATCCATAATCATTCATTAAATCATACTTAAAACCCATGTAATAATACATACATTTATTTAGGACCAAATTACAAACAATTAAAAGTAGAGAGAAAACTTTGAGAAAACCTTTCAAATTAGGGACACACGGCCGTGCCCCTAGCCCGTGTTCTCTCACACGGCCGTGGCTGCCCAACACGCCCAAATCACATAACCCATGGTCGAATCTGACTTACCTCACACAGCTACTAGACACGCCCGTGTATCTAAGCCGTGGTCGAAACTGTCAAGCCACACGGCTACCAGACAAGCCCGTGTGTCTAGGCCGTGGCCAATACTGACTTTGCCACACGGCTACCAGACACGCCTGTGTGTCTAGGCAGTGTGCAAGTCTATTCAAAATTATTAGGTGCAGGGGATTACACAGCTGAGTCACACGCCCGTGTGCTCAGGCCATATGGTAACATGTATGCTTGGTTTAAGCCATATTTACCACCCAAATGGGTTACCCTACAAGCATCAAAAATGCCACACCAATTTATACATCATTTGGCAATCAAAACAACCATTTCAAAGGCATAACTTGCAACCATAATTTCACATCTAAACATGTACCAAATATACCTTATCTCTTACCAATTCAAAGACTAATTTGTCTAATCACATGACATTTCATAATAGGCATTCAAAATGTAACCACATGACATTTCATAATAGGCATTCAAAATGGGTTAACCATACATATAACAAGCCATATCTCATAGCTTGTAAAGGTACCAAAACATTTCATAATCGTGACTCAAAATAGCCATATACAATTCCTTAACCACTAGCCTATACATGCCATAACCATTATATAAACAAGATTCAAAAGTACCAAAAACTTGTTGGATAGTGTGATAGGAAGTCTCTGACTTGTCCGAAAAATCGAGATAGCTTTCGAATCTAGAAAACAAGGGAAAAATAAACCGAGTAAGCCCTTAATTCATGCTTTTATATCCATTAAATACAAATAATGCTATAGCTATTAAATTTTACATCTTTACAATTTAGTTCTTTCTAATCAATTAATCAGTTAAACATCAAAATTTATTAACGAAACTTTAATACAACTTTAATAACACTTCATGAATATTTAATTAAATATTTACGACTCGATTCACAGAAATAAGGTCCTGATACCTCATTTTCTAAAATAACTTAACTTTAAGGTCTTAACACTTGAACTTAATTATTCATTCAAATAACATAATTTGCCAATTCAAAATTTATTTTAATATTATAATTGAGTCGTAAATATTAAATACTAATATTTACGGGCTCACTTGTCAAATCTGTTGCCTCGAAATTGAAGTTTTCGACACCATTGAAAAATAGGCTGTTACACTTCTTTTCAAGAACTTCCCTAAAAGCTTATTCGATTATGTCACTGATCTAAATCAACCAAATTAGCTTTGGATGTATCATAACCTTATCATAGCAGTATCTATCACAAAACCAATAGAATGTATCCAGAACTTACCACACGGGCAGATAATCATATTCTACCTTACAGATTTAATAGAGTACACCACAATGGCCAAACAGAATACACCACAAGAGCAACATAAAGAATTCACATGGTTACTGTCCTGATGGTTTCCATAGAAGGTGCCATGGGTTTCTCCCTCATGGACTTATCCATAAGTTTCATGTATCGTGATCTACCAGATCGATTTACACTTTATGATTGCTACACCATGAACTAGAGCGATTTCTTGAGACTTGGAATGTTCAAAAAATGGCTTAAATGAAGGATCATCTTGAATGGTTTAAGGGATGGTGGAAACCACAACCCGAAGCTCTTGAATGTTTATTCATTAAAGCCATGTATCCTTCTTGTCACACCCTAAACCCGGCCTCAATGTTATGGCCGAATCCGGATGTGTCACAAGTAATGGGTTTTTAAAACGTAATCATGGTGATAAAACTAATTCAGTTTTCAACTCATATTTGCTATTGTCCTTGTCAAAATGTTATTTATTTGATTAATTTGCATTAACACGTGATTTAAACTAAAGCTACAAAAAAAACTAGTGAATTTCCAAAAGTTGTTGTTCAAAATTTTTTGAAAACCTTTATTTACATAAAACTATCGATTTTAAAACATTTTGTCGAAACATGCAATTTTTACCCCAATAAAACCAAAAACCACAGTTATAAAGCCAAGTTCATGCAGTCCAGAGATATACAAACCCTCAACCAATCTGGAACTTAATATAAAAACTGTAATTAACAAGTTTAAACAGTTACGATCATGTGGCAACTGCTAAGTCCCCTATTGCACTGAGCTGCCTAAGTCGGTGGATTACCTGTACAGAACAGACAGAAAGGGTGAGCTTACAAAAACTCAGTGCGTAACCCAGCAGAAATAAACATGTACACATACAGATCATCATATAACAAACAGATACAAATTTGGGCCTAATCCCATTTTAGATACAAAATTAGATACAAATATACAGATCAGATAATAAAATCCTACCCCTATCCTCTATATACCGTCTCTGACCATCCCAACACACCATGTGAGGTTAAAAACACCCACCCAACCTTACACACCATATTGTGTTGTTTCGGTACATAACAGATAAAGTGCAGTCTAGGTGCCAAAATAGAGGCAAAAGTCGCCTCTCAGAACACTTCCTCCATATATATATATCAACCCACCCCAAAAACAGATACAAATATTAGTATAGAATTAACATGCGCACTTGCTTTTATACATATATAGGATGCAGATACAGATACAAATGTCACTCACATCAGACTAATTAGGCATGCTTATCAGTGTCTTACATGAAACAAAACATCAAATCTACAGTTTATAAGGTTTGGAAAGCCCTTACCAATGCCACGGTAGGCCCACAGTCGATCAGATTGACTTGTGCGACCCTAGGGAAAATTCTAGAATTTTGGGCCCATACGCCCGTCTGGTTCACACGGCCTAGCCCAAAAACCCGCACGCTTTTGTGGACTGCCCGTATGGCCTACACGCTCAACTTGGCCTAGCCCGTGTGGCTCACACGACCATATCCGGCCACCATACGGTCGTGTCTGGCACACGACCATGTCTTTGTCAATCACATGACCATGTTGTTGCTCACGGCCTACCACTCGGGCGACCACATGCCCGTGTGGCGTCAACAGTAGGGTTTTTTAGCTTTTGCCGATGCTTCAATTTCTGCGTTCTAGGCACACACCTGGTATGATTTTTGATGCGTAAACAATCCCGAGCCCTCTAAATAAAAATAATATCGAATCTTCCAACACACTACATGAAAGAAGCTAATTTTTGGTCCCCTTGGTTAATACCTACCCAAAGATTCATCATAATAACACATCCAAAACTAATTCCGAAAAGTTCAAACTTCAAGAAGACTTATCTTCAATAGATCAGAATAATGAAACGTAGATGTGACAGCCCAAAATGGGGTCTAACCAGAACAGTGGTTTTGTAACCATAAAATCCGAATTAAAATAGTTAAATTCTGAAAATTTTATGTTTTCCGATTTGTTAAATATGCTCTGTGTGAAGATCGTTTAGAAAATTTATTAATTTAATGCTTAATTTTATTTTTGGATTAGATTACATTAATTACAAAATGTGAGTTATAATGTGTAAGTACCTATTTGAAATGGGGGTTTGGACTAGAGGTCTTTAAATGGAAAATAGAACCATGAGTTAGTGGCATGGACAAAAAGGGTAGTTCTAGAAAATTTTTTAAGTAATATGGCTAAGGGCATTTTTGTCCAAATTGCTAAAAGACAAATAAAAGATGGAAGAAAGATGAAAATTGTTCATCTTCTTCCTTAGTTGTCTGCCGATTTTCTCTCCTCCATAGCCGAAAGGGTTTTGAGCTTTGTCAAGCAAATTGTAAGCGCAATCTTGCCCTGTTTTCGATTATTTTCGTATTTTTGAGTTTCCCTAAGCTTAAATTTCATGATTTTGTCATTTATTTGAAGTGATAATGAGTTTCAAAAATTGACCTAGTTTTTTTGAGAAAATTTTGATTTGATAAGTAATGGTAGAAAATGAGTTTTTGAAGTGTTAATTATGGGTTTTTTCGAATAGTTTTCGATAAAAACGTCCCTAAGTGACTAAAATGAGAAAAGTGAAAATTTGTCCACAATTGTGTGAATATATGTGATTCTTGGATTATTTTTGTGAAAAAGGATTTAGCTAAGTCTAAAATGCAAGAAAATAGAATGAAATTTAGTTTACGAGGCCAAGGGCAAAACGGTCATTTTGCCAAAGGTCCGAATTGTGAACGACTTTGAGTAAGAAATTGATAAAATGTGTTAAATGTGTTTATTTAGATCAAGAAAAGAGAGAAAGCGATCGAGATCGCGGAAAAGAAAAGATAGTCGACTAATTCAGGATTTAGTTATTTTGTTATCGAGGTAAGTCATGAGTAAATTTTAGCACATTTATTTATTGCTATCCATTTGATGATTTCTAAGTGAAAATATGTGAATATGAATTTCGAATTATGCAATGGTATGATTGTGAATATTCTGGTAAATCCCGTTTGAACAGTAAGAATGATTCCAGATATGGGTGACATGTCACTTGAGGGCTCTGATTCTGTCTGATTCCGTATCCCAAGTGCTGGGTGCACTTGCATGTGTTGTAGTCACCTGTTAGCTTATGTGAGCAGGCCCATGGATTACGTCTGTATTTCTATGATCTGAGGTAGCTTCAGCTACATATTCTGGTGGCTTCGGCTACATACTCTGATGGCTTTTGCCATACCTCTGTACTGGCTTCGGCCACATATCTGTGAGGCACTTCGGTGCTAACCTTTGTATATCCGTTTCTGTTCTGAATGTTCAACGGGAATTAACTTGATTATGTGAAGCATTTGTGCAGATTAAGCAATAGAAAATGAATTGATCACGTTATGTGTGTGAATGTCTATATTTGGACATTTTGGTAAGAATGTGCATGAGTAAGTATATGGATGTTGCATTATGACATAAAGAAATTAAATGCCTTAGCTAATTATTATGCATTTGCTATTGATTTACCTATGACTTACTAAGCTACTTGTAGCTTACTGCTCTTTCTTTTCCTCTTCCTTTTAGATTGTTGAGCATAGAGCATATTGGGATTGGTGATCAAAGGAGGCTCGTCTCACACTATCAAGCTACCTTGGTGTATGTATACATGGTTTTGATATTTTGAGTTTGGCATGTATAGGTGGCTAGTCTTTGTATAAGCATTGTTTTGTAAGTCAAATAGAATAGGTGTATATGTGATACTTGTTTTGTAAATGATCTTATAACTGAAATTATTCCTAGTATGTGTTGTCAAATTGGTTAAAATGAATGTTGTGTATGTGAAATGGAATTTCAGGGAGGTAAAGGCTTGGTAAATAGCCTAACACGGTCTACCCGGCAGGGCACACGGCCGTGTGACATGACTGTGTGGGGTTTGACAGAATGCTCCACGGGCACATGGTACGGGCGTGCCTAGGCCGTGGTTGGCACATGGTCGGACCCCACGGGTGTGTCCCTAGACCGTGCCTTCCTTGCACCTTGATTTTTAATTTTGTGTACCACACGGGCTAGAGACACAACCGTATGTCTCAACCGTATGGGGTACACGGCCCCCAAACGACCGTGTTGGGTGACCGTGGCCAATTTGACAGATTCGACCACGGTTTCTGGACATGGGCGTGTGAAGGCCACACAGCCTTAGCACACGGCCGTGCTTTGTGTCAACGGGCATGTGACATAGTTTTAAAAGTGAAAAATCTTCCGGGCTTCTGATGCAATAGGATTTGAATCCTAATCATTCGAGATGTCTGTATTGAGTCAGAAAACCCTTGATAAGGGTAAAACTTGTAATGATTTGGTTGAAAATATATGAGCCTGTACTCCAGTAAGTTTGATAACCCTCATTACTCGATTCCGGTAACGGTTCCGGGTAAGGGGTGTTACAGCAGAAGTTTAACCACAGATAAAAAGATAGAATACCACTAGCAAAGAAAGGAAGGAGAAACGGTAGAGGGCAAAAGAGAAGAAGAATTAGCGTCAAAAATTTTTTTTTTGGGGGAGAGAAAATCGAATTTTGAAAAAAAATAAAATCAAAATAAACTAATTTGATAACTCCCCAATATCTTCTTAACCCCCCAATATCCCACTACATTTTAACCACCTCACTACTCAGAATTTTGGTTCTACCGAAACACTAACATAACAACGAGCAAAAATATCACCTACGCTCTCGTAGGGATTCGAACATAGGACCTCCATCACATAGACCCTCTTTCTATTTGAACCAATAGGCTCATTCTTATATGGATTTACAGATAATTTAAAATAAGCCCACTCCTCAAAAGTAAGTCTTAAATCAGAATAATTAACAAATTTTGCCAAAGATAAAGCTTAACTTGAGACCTCACACACACACCCAGAACACTTAACCATTGAAGCAGACAAATATTTGTGTCAAATTTTACAGGAGCAGAAAGAAATTATTTGGGGCATTACACTTCTCCATTAAGGTAAGCTTCAGAACAAGTACTAGCATTGATGGTTTGCTTCTTAAATATTCTAGATCACTTCTTGTGCATGAATTCTGCAATGAATGGTCAATCTATGCCCATACAAATAGAAATCTACATCAATTATAAATAGGAAACACTTGAGCACAGTTTCACCAAACAAAATTCCCAAAAGACTAAAGACACCATGTTAGACACTTAATTTTGACTTTCACACCGAAATAACATAAACACAAGACACCATTTATTTCTCGTCACGTACACATTAGTCAAACACATATATATATATCTATAACAAGAATTGACCCTAACATGTTGTCATGCACATATATAAACATACAACATAGGATTAAAACAACAACATAAAGAAACAACACACGACACACATATAATATGGGCGTAGGACTTAAAATCATGCATAAATATAAATAACTCAAGCAACACATTAAATATAATGCAAGATAAAATTTGTGGATTAGATTAAAATGTAACTTATTAAAATAAGGAGAAGTCATTGAAATAGTTGGCCCAATAATCAATCAAATCTGAGAGATGTTTTATTTTGCACTTGGGTCCCTCGTGTTTAAGCCAATCTTGACATCTTAGATTGGCTTTGTATCATGATGTGACCAAAACCATATCATGAACATTCATACTATCATCTCTTGCCATGGGTGACAACCACATGGAGTTACACACTTTCATGAATTGTGATCTGTCATTCTAGTCTTCAGCTTATTTGAGGCTATACCACGAGTGTTTTCATATCATAAGATGTAATGGGTCTCAACCTCATCGTCTTACACTTGTTTTCATATCGTGATTTTCCAGGATGGTTAGTAATATAGTTGCCTTCCTAGAGGTATCATAGAAGGATATTTCCTCAACATTCTTTTACCCAAATTTGTTCACACATATGATTGATTTGTACCTTTTCTATATCAAACTATACCTGCATACTTACCCATCCACATTCTGTTCCAATAGAACTTCATACATTTTCTCATAACATGTATATCATTTTTACTATGCTTCTTACACTAACTAATTAATAGAGATATCATTGTCATTTATATATACTTCTCTTTGAATAGTACCCATGCAAGAGTCAAGTTAGAGACTCTGTAACACCCCAAACCTAGCCTAAACATTATGGCTAAATCTAGTAATGTTACATGAGAGTGTCTTTGTAAACCATTTCGAATCATAAAATTTTTTCAAATTATTATCTTTTATTTAAGTCTAGAAAATAAAAAAAATTGATTTGTTTTAAAACACTTCTTTTCCGCAGAAGCTTTGGAAACCGTTCATGCATATGAAAGCCTTTAATTTAGTTAAAAAATGCATTTGTGGTGTCGCAGTTTATAACCAATAATAATAACAATTTAAAATCCCATATCAAAACCAAAACAGTCCAAGTCCATCATACATAAATAATCTCAAATTCAAGTCTTTTTGAGTCATCAAATATTTGAGGCTTTTGTGATCAGAATAAACATGACATTTCTCTCTAAATAAGTAATGATGCCAAATTTTTAGAGCGAAAAAAATAGCAGCTAATTCGAGATCATGAGTCGGATAGTTTCGTTCGTGAGGCTTTAATTGTCTCGAGGCATATGCAACAACTCTACCTTCTTGCATCAAAACACAACCCAAACCGTTCAAAGAGGCATCACTATAGATCACAAATTCTTTACTGGATTCCGGCTGAACTAACACTAGAGCTTCGGTCAAAAGAGTTTTTAGCTGATGAAAACTTTTATGACATTTTTCTGACCACTCGAATTTGCAATCTTTCTGAAGTAACTTGGTCAACGATGTTGCTATCATCGAGAAGCCTTTCACGAATCGTCTATAATACCCGGTAAGCCCCAAAAAGCTCTAAACTTCTGAAACATTCCTCGGAGGTTTCCAATCAAGTATAGCTAAAATTTTGCTCAGATCAACTCGGATACCCGATGCGGATACAACATGTCCTAAAAAGCTAACTTCACGCAACCAGAATTCACATTTACTGAACTTTGCATAAAGCAGTTTGTCTCGCAAAATCTGTAACACTAATCGCAAATGTTCGTCATGCTCAATTTCATCGCGTGAATAGATCAAAATGTCATCTATAAACACGATACAAACCGATTCAAATACTGTCTAAAAATCCGGTTCATTAAATCCATGAAAACTGCAGGGGCATTAGTGAGCCCAAGCGGCATCACCAAGAACTCGTAGTGTCCGTACCTCATTCTGAAAGCAGTTTTAGGCACATCGGAATCTCTAACTTGCAACTGATAATAACCCGATCTCAATTCTATTTTCAAGAATACTAAAGCTCCCTTTAGCTGATCAAATAAATCATCAATTCGTGGCAACAGATATTTATTCTTTATCGTGACTTTATTAAGTTGATGACAATCAATGCACATTCTCATGGTTCCATCTTTCTTTTTCACAAATAGCATTGGTGCACCCCAGGGAGAGAAACTCGGTCGAGCGAAACCTCTATCTGTCAATTCTTGCAACTGAGATTTCAATTCTTTAATTTGGTCGGTGCCATACGATATCGAGCTATTGAAATCGGAGTCGTTCCGGGTACTAAATCTATACCAAACTCTACTTCTCAAATAGGTGACAACCCAGGTAATTCCTCGGGGAATACATCCAAATATTCACAAACCACAGGTATGGTTTCAAGTTTTCTTTCTGATACTTTACTATCCAGAACATACGCCAAATAAGCTTCACATCCCTTTTTTAAATATTTCTGAGCTAACATCGAAGATATCACTGCCAGTAACCCGTTCACATTAGTAGACTCAACTCGAATTATTTCACCATTCGAACATCGTAAGTCAATTACTTTTCTTTTGCAATTCACTACAGCATCGTGCACAGTTAACCGATCCATACCGAGAATAATATCAAACTCATCAAACTGCAATATCATCAAATCGGCCCAAAAGAAAAAATCTCAAATCATTAGAGGACAATTCTTGCATACTTTGTTTACTAAAACACACCGGCCCAATGGGTTTGACACTCAAATAAAAAATTCAGTAGACTCAACAGGTAGAGTCTTACTGGATGCCAAATTTTCACACACATAGGAATGAGTTGAACCGGGATCAATCAAAGCAATAACATCAGTATCAAAAAGGGTACTCACCGGAGCGATCATGCAATCTGCAGCTCCCCGAATGCCATTTACCATAATGTTTGCACTCGGATCTATTTTGATGATCATTGCCAACACTAGCAACGAAGGTAGCTCTTGTACTCACCGGAGGTCGATCGCGATCTCGTCTAGAAAATCCTGAAGTAGTCTTGGATCGGCCCGATTCATCTCGAAATTTCTTCGAGGACTGCTGCAAGTTTTTCCCTGAAGTTCTTTTATGAAACTCTCTAGCTCCAGCATCGGCTTTTCTTTTCTCATTTCTGAGCTCTTCTGCTTTACAAGCTCGCTCGACAAGTATTACAAACTCTTCAATTTCTAGAATGCCTACTAATAGTTTGATATCTTCATTCAATCCATCCTCGAAGCGTTTACACATAATGGCTTCGGACGAGATACACTCAAGGGCATATCTACTGAGTCTTACAAATTCCCGGTTTAAGCCCAAGAAACTCTTTGCGCTTTTGATTGCTAAATCTCTGGCTAATATACTTTTTACGGAACTCTGTCAGAAAGAATTCCCAAGTAACCCACTCTCTCGGAACAACCGAAACTAAGGTATTCCACCAGTGATAGGCAGCATCACGTAGCAAAGACACAGCACATTTCAAACATTCATCAGGTGTACACGATAATTCGTCAAACACGCAGATAGTATTATCAAGCCAAAATTCCGCTCTCTCAGCATCATCAGTAACTGTGGCTCTAAACTCTTCAGCCCCGTATTTTTTAATTTTATCAACCGAGGGCTTACTCAATCTCAACGGATCGGTTACAGGAGGCACCGCAGGTGTCGAAAGCGGAGTATTCGGAGGTGGGGGTTGTGGAATAGCCGGATTAGTTCGGATATATTGAGTGAACCAGTCACTCATCATAGCATAGAAGGCTTGTTTTGCCTCTTTATCTTGATTACTCGCATTCAGCTGAGAGTCATTCGGTGCTGTCCCTTGCGCGGGAGCAGGCGCTACGCTCTCAACATCATCTGCTACAGCTCGATCGGGATCGGGATTCATTTACTATACAAAAAACACATTTCAACTGTCAGAAGTCATCACACTATCGTATCAACACATTATGGCATGTATAGCTAGACTCACACACGCTACGTTAGTCCTAGAATCGACTAAACTGTAGCTCTGATTCCAATAAAATGTAACACCCTATAACCCTCAACCGTCACCGGAATAGAGTCACAAGGTATTACTTAACTAAGCACAGCCTTAGGACATTCAAAGATACACTTAGAAATTATTATCAAGTGACCGATTGTAAACATAGAATTAATGCAACCCATGACTTCAACTCAACCCAACTTATACGTTAAGAATAATATAAACAATTACGAATCAAGCTTTCTTTTGAGTTTATGCACATTAGTAATCTAGAATATCATACAATACTTTCATGAGAAAAGAACCACTTATCATACTTGATCATTCAATAATTATACAACTACCGAACATGCATATATGTATATATATATGTGTGCCATAACCAAATATGTCGTCCATAGCCAAGACATTTCACAAACATTAATTCACCATGGGACGTTACTAAACAAAATGATTAAGCCATCTTCGCATTATATCCATTTCATTGACATATCAATTCTTTAAATCTTAAAGTCACATAATCACATCATCTAAATGCTTCAATGTAATTCTTTGGTTCGGCTTAATAGGTTAATTCAAAGCACCACATTCACATATAATATCAAAGATCATAATCACATATATAACATATACTTTCACGTATTAAAATTTCACAATGATCGAATACAAATATACACAACCACATTTAATTTTCTAGGGTTATAACCACGTATAAAATACATCTACTTTCATGATAATTTCCAAAATGGCCGAATATATGTATGTATATGTATATACAACAATCTGAGAAATACTTTCCAATTCCACATCCAAAATTCTATTGAGGTCATTCTCACTTATTAGGAAGTAAGCAGTACATACCTGGGACACTTAATGCATTATATGAATTCACTTGTCATTATAGCACAGAACCTCATTGTTTTAAACACTTATTAATTCACCGGCAATTCAGCCAACTAGGTATAAACCTGAGTTCATCACTGGCACAAGCTTGCTAGACTTTTTGAGTCCGAAATTACTTCACCGGCATTACGCCTGCTAGGCTCAAGGCCTGATATTATTTCACCGGCATTATGCCTGCTAGGCTTAAGCCCGATATCATAGTCTCCAACTTAAAGTTTACTAGGTCATAGACCTGGATATCACAGCACATTGGTCAATGCATTAAATTTTCACATGCTTGAACACATATCTCTATTTCCCACATGGTATAGCACATCATAAGAATAATTGTATCATTCGAACATTACACAAAGCAATCAACTAAATACATTTCACAACTTATCAATCGGCCTTAGCACATATCAAAATTTCATCTTTAATTCACAATTTAGCAATTCGACTTTGGCATATATCGAACTCTTGGCTTATTTTCATGCACATTGCTAAACTAATAAGCATTTCTATTTATGTTTCTTTCATCTCAACTTTCACATTCGATTATGAATAGTCATACAAATAGCATCATTTGTCAAAGATACAAGGCATGTTTAATTACTTAAAACTTACCTCGGATGTTGTCAAACAATTACGAATCGACTATTTTCGCTTTCCCCTTATCCGAATTTGTTTCCCTTTGTTCTTGAGCTAAATTAAACAAATCACTTGTTTAATCATTTGACCAAATTATTTTCATTCACTTATAAATCACATATGTAAGATTTAACAACATTAATTTATAAAATTAAATCCCAAATGCACATTTAGTCAATTTACTGGTTTAATCACTATAATCTTTACATTCGGCATCTTAATTTCCCAATATCAAACTACATTAGAATCTTGTATTCATGAACAACAAATCAAATACACATTCATCTTAAGAGTATTTAGGCCGAATGTACTTATAACACCCTACCAAATCGTATTTTATCAATTTGGCCCTATCACTATTAACATGTAATTATTCAAGTGTTGTTTATATGTAATATAACTAGAATAAAATCACATAATAGCCCCTTACAAAACTGAACATTAACCATTTAGTCCTATCATCTTGGCTAAGCAATTGTTCAACATTTTACCTCCCATACCTTAGCCGAATACTTTCTAATATATCTCAATCTTCACAAGTCAATCCAAGTGAATAACACTTACCTTAATGAATTTATCTATGGCACTTTTAAACCGAAAATGGTATATTAGCACTTGAATCCCTCTATCTCATGATTCAACTAAAACAATAATCAATTTCAACTTAATTTCTTCCATGACCGAATGTACAAACCTCAATAAATAACAAATTATTCACACCTTTATTCAAGTCCACATTCGGCCATTATAAAATGTATATCTAAATGCATAATAACCACTTTAGCCGGTTATCACTTATCAATTAAATCACATATATCAATTTACAAGCTCAAACTCATCATTCTCTTCATTTCTCACCTTAGTTCACATTCGACTAACATATAAACACATACTAACGATTTAATTTACAAATTTCAAAAATTAAACGCAATTGTCACATTTCCATAATGGCTGAATGCTATTTACTCAATTTAGCCATTCATAACAAAATTCAACAATTTATACTCACTTATAATCATCCCCCCATACCCAACATCAATTTATCAACAATTTTAGCACATCAAGATCATGGCCGAATGCATCATTCATCACAAATTCAAAGATTAATACACGGGCCATGTTAAGCACTTAACAATCAACTAAATTTCACAAAATCTAAAGAAAATAACATGAATTCATACCTTAAATTGGACACTAGAATGGCCGAATACCTTAGCTTCTCTTTTCTTTTATTTTCTTTATGGTTTCGGCAAAAACAAAGAGAATGAGCATGGTTTCTTCATTTTACTATTACATGCATGAGACATAATTATTAAATTACCAACTTAGCCTTATTATTATCCTTGCTTCTCCACTATCATATGGCCAGAAGTGTCCATGCAATTTATGCATTGTCTAATTGCATCTTAAGCCCATGATATTAAGAGAACACTTACAATTCGGCATTTACACATTGACCCACTAATTTTCCTTTTATGCAATTGAGCCATAAATTAATAATTTGACATCCAATTCACAAAATTAAAGCACCAAATTTTCACACATGATAAGTCACATAGTATAAACATAGAAAATAATATTTTAAAAATTTTCTGACTCGGTTTCGCTGTTCTGAAACCATTTTCCCGATTAGGGCCAAAATAGGGCTATCACAACTCTCCCCCCTTAGGGATTTTCATCCCCGAAAATCTTACCGGTGAATAGGTTAGAGTAACGTTCTTTCATTGAGTCCTCAAGCTCCCAAGTCGCTTCCTCAACCCCGTGTTTGAACCACAACACTTTCACTAACGAGATTTTCTTATTCCGCAATTCTTTCACCCCGTGAGCCAGAATGCAAACCGGTTCTTCCTCGTAACTCAAATCAGACTGAATTTCAATCTCTGACGGGCTAATCACATGTGAAGGATCAGATCTATACCGTCTAAGCATCGAAACATGAAAAACATTATGAATGTTTTCAAGTTCAGGTGGCAAATTTAATCTATATGCAACCGGCCCAATTCGTTCTGAAATTTCATACGGTCTGATAAATCTCAGACTCAATTTGGGTTTACGGCTGAATCTGAGTACCTTTTTCCACGGTGAAACTTTCAAAAACACTTTATCACCAATCTGATACTCTATTTCTTTACGTTTCAAGTCTGCATACGACTTCTGACGATCTGATGCTGCCTTCAGACTTTCACGGATCACTTTTACTTTCTGTTCGGCTTTTTTAATCAAATCAACTCCGTAGATCTTATTCTCATTGAGCTCGGTCCAAAACAACAGTGTACGACATTTACGACCGTACAAAGCCTCATAAGGTGCCATCTTGATACTCGATTGAAAACTATTATTGTATGCGAATTCAATCAGAGGCAAGTATCGTTCCTACGAGCCACTAAACTCAATAATGCAACATCTCAACTTATCCTTGAGTATTTGAATAACTCGCTCAGATTGACCATCTGTCTGAGGATGGAAAGCGGTGCTAAAATGCAACTTGGTACCCAATGACTTTTGCAATTTCTTCCAAAACCGTGATGTGAATCTCGGATCTCTATCCGACACAATAGAAGTAGACACCCCGTACAATCTCACAATCTGAAAAATATATAATTCGGCTAGCTTATCAAGTGAATAATCAGTACAAATAGGGATAAAATGAGCCGACTTTGTCAATCTATCAACAAAAACCCAGATTGCATCTTTCTTGCTCGACGTCAACGGTAAACCCAATACAAATCCATTGTAACACGTTCCCATTTCCACTCAGGTATCATAATCGGATGAAGCAATCCCAAAGGCACTTGATGTTCTGCTTTCACTTGTTAGCATATCAAACATTTCGAAACAAAGTCAGAAATGTCTTGTTTCATACCGTGCCACCAATATTGACGCTTCAGATTGTTGTACATTTTCGTGCTACAAGGATGAACTAACATTCGACTATTATGAGCTTCAATCAAAATCATCAAAATAATCTCTGATTTTCTCAGAACACACAATCGATTTCTGAATCTCAAACAATCATTATCATCAATCAAAAACTCTAAATCCTCTTTCGAATCACATTGAGCCTATTTTGCGATCAGATCATCATCAGTTTTCTGAGCCTCACGAATTTGTTGCATCAACATTGGTTTTGCTTTTAATTCCGCTACTAACGCATCATCAGCGGACATGGACAAATGTACATTCATTGCTCGTAGAGCAAACAGTGATTTTCGACGTAAAGCATCAGCAACCACATTAGCTTTTCCTGGATGATAATCAATGACAAGCTCGTAATCTTTCAATAATTCTAGCCACCGTCGTTGTCTCGAATTCAAGTCTTTCTGGGTCATCAAATATTTGAGGCTTTTGTGATCGGAATAAACATGACATTTCTCTCTAAATAAGTAATGATGCCAAATTTTTAGAGCGAAAACAATAGTAGCTAATTCGAGATCATGAGTCAGATAGTTTCATTCGTGAGGCTTTAATTGTCTCGAGGCATATGCAACAACTCTACCTTCTTGCATCAAAACACAACCCAAACTGTTCAAAGAGGCATCACTATAGATCACAAATTCTTTACCGGATTCCGGTTGAACTAACACTGGAGCTTCGGTCAAAAGAGTTTTAAGCTAATCAAAACTTTTCTGACATTTTTCTGACCACTTGAATTTGACATCTTTCTGAAGCAACTTGGTCAACAGTGTTGCTATCACCGAGAAGCCTTTCACGAATCGTCTATAATACCCAGTAAGCCCCAAAAAGCTCTAAACTTTCGAAACATTCCTCGGAGGTTTCCAATCAAGTATAGCTAAAATTTTGCTCGGATCAACCTGGATACCTGATGTGGATACAACATGCCCCAAAAAGCTAACTTCACGCAACCAGAATTCACATTTACTGAACTTTGCATAAAGCAGTTTGTCTCACAAAATCTGTAACACTAATCATAAATGTTCGTCATGCTCAGTTTCATCACGTGAATAGATCAAAATGTCATCTATAAACACGATACAAATCGATCCAAATACTGTTTGAAAATTCGGTTCATTACATCCATGAAAATCGTAGGGGCATTAGTGAGCCCAAACGGCATCACCAAGAACTCGTAGTGTCCGTACCTCATTCTGAAAGTAGTTTTAGGCACATCGGAGTCTCTAACTCACAACTGATAATAACCCGATCTCAAGTCTATTTTCGAGAATACTAAAGCTCTCTTTAGCTGATCAAATAAATCATCAATTCGCGGCAACAGATATTTATTCTTTATCGTGAATTTATTAAGTTGACGATAGTCGATGCACATTCTCATGGTTCCGTCTTTCTTTTTCACAAACAGCATTGGTGCACCCCAGGGAGAGAAACTCGGTCGAGCGAAACCTCTATCTGTCAATTCTTGCAACTGAGATTTCAATTCTTTTAATTCGGTCGGGGCCATATGATACAGAGCTATCAAAATCGGAGTCGTTTCGGGTACTAAATCTATACCGAACTCTACTTCTCAAACAGGTGGCAACCCAGGTAATTCCTCAGGGAATACATCCGAATATTCACAAACCATAGTAACGGTTTCAAGTTTCCTCTCTGATACTTTACTATCCAGAATATACGCCAGATAAGCTTCACATCCCTTTTTCAAATACTTCTGAGCTAACATTGAAGATATCACTGCCGGTAACCCGTTCAAATCAATAGACTCAACTCGAATTATTTCACCATTCGAACATCGTAAGTCAATTACTTTTCTTTTGCAATTCACTACAGTATCGTGCACAGTTAACCAATCCATACTGAGAATAATATCAAACTCGTCAAACGGCAATAGCATCAAATCGGCCCAAAAGAAAAAATCTCGAATCATTAGAGGACAATTCTTGCATAATTTGTTTACTAACACACACTGGCCCAATAGGTTTGACACTCGAAAAACAAATTCAGTAGACTCAATAGGTAGAGTCTTACTGGATGCCAAATTTTCACACACATAGGAATGAGTTGAACCAGGATCAATCAAAGCAATAACATCAGTATCAAAAAGGGTGAAAGTACCAGTAATAACATCTGGAGAAGAAGCGTCCTCGCGCGCACGTATGGCATAAGCTCTAGCAGGTGCACGAGCCTAAGATCGAACAGCCGTATCTCTAGTCCCTCTCTGACTACCACTAGCATTACTCGCATGTCTAGGTGGTCTACCTCGTGCTGCAGCGTTACTAGGTCTCCCACTTGGATCAGTATTCTGCACAGCTAATTTTGGACCGTCCCGGATAAAATGATCAGCTGACCCACACTTGAAACAGGAGCGATCATGCAATCTGTAGCTCCCCGAATGCCATTTACCACAATGTTTACACTCAGATCTATTCTGACGATCATTGCCAACACTAGCAATGGAGGTAGCTCGTGTACTCACCGAAGGTCAATCGCGATTTCGTCTAGAAAATCCCGAAGTAGTCTTGGATCGGCCCGATTCATCTCGAAATTTCTTCGAGGACTGCTGCAAGTTTTTCCTTGAAATTCTTTTACGAAACTCTCTAGCTCCAGCTTCGGCTTTTCTTTTCTCATTTTTGAGCTCTTTTACTTTACAAGCTCACTCGACAGGTATTACGAACTCTTTAATTTCCAGAATGCCTACTAATAGTTTGATATCTTCAATCAATCCATCCTCGAAGCATTTACACATAATGGCTCCAGACGAGATACACTCATGGGCATATATGCTGAGTCTTACAAATTCCCAGTTTAAGCTCAAGAAACTCTTTGCGCTTTTGATTGCTAAATCTCTGGCTGATATACTTTTTACGGAACTCTGTCAGAAAGAATTCCCAAGTAACCCGCTCTCTTGGAACAACCAAAACTAAGGTATTCCACTAGTGATAGGCAGCATCACGTAGCAAAGACACAGCACATTTCAAACATTCATCAGGTGTACACGATAATTCATCAAACACGCGGATAGTATTATCAAGCCAAAATTTCGCTCCCTCAGCATCATCAGTAACTGTGGCTCTAAACTCTTCAGCCCTATATTTTCTAATTTTATCAACCGAGGGCTTACTCAATCTCAACGGATTAATCACAGGAGGCACTGCAGGTGTCAGAAGCGGAGTATTCGGGGGTGGGGGTTGTGGAACAGCCGGATTAGTTCGGATATATTGAGTGAACCAGTCACTCATCATAGTATAGAAGGCTTGTTTTGCCTCTTCATATTGATTACTCGCATTCGGCTGAGAGTAATTCGGCGCTGTCCCTTGCGCGAGAGCAGGCGCTACGCTCTCAACATCATCTGCTACAGCTCGATCGGGATCGAGATTCATTTACTATATGAAAAACACATTTTAACTGTCAGAAGTCATCACACTATCGTATCAACACATTATGGCATGTATAGCTAGACTCACACATGCTATGTTAGTCCTAGAATCGACTAAACCGTAGCTCTGATATCAATAAAATGTAACACCCTATAACCCTCAACCGTAGCCGGAATAGTTTCACAAGGTATTACTTAACTAAACACAGCCTTAGGACATTCAAAGATACACTTAGAAATTATTATCAAGTGACCGATTGTAAACATAGAATTAATGCAACTCATGACTTCAATTCAACCCAACTTATACGTTAACAATAATATAAACAATTACAAATCAAGCTTTCTTTTGAGTTTATGCACATTAGTAATCTATAATATCATACAATACTTTCATGAGAAAAGAACCACTTATCATACTTGATCATTCAATAATTATACAACTACCGAACTTGCATATATGTATACATAAATGTGCCATAACCGAATATGTCATCCATAGCCAAGACATTTCACAAACATTAATTCACCATAGGACCTTACTAAACAAAATGATTAAGCCATCTTCGCATGGCTTTAATTTATACATAACCAAAATATAGCTTGTTTTCAAAAGAGAGAGTTGAGCCTATACATGCCATCTTTCAAAATATAGACTTTTAATAATACCAAAACAGTAACGATAGTGTTGATGACTTCAGAGTAGATCCCCGAGCTCGTAGCTTCCAATCAAGATCTATAAAATAGAACAAAACACAAATATTCGTAGTAAGCAATTAAGCTTAGTAAGTCTTAAGTAATTTAAACAACAACACTTATTTATGCCCATTATTTTCTTATAACATATTCGAAATGTAACACTAATTGGCCGAATATACATAGCCACAGTATATCCATTTCATTGACATATCAATTCTTTAAATCTTGAAGTCACGTAATCACATCATCTAAATGCTTCAATGTAATTCTTTGGTTCAGCTTAATAGGTCAATTCAAAGCACCACATTCACATATAATTTCAAAGATCATAATCACATATATACATATACTTTCATGTATTAAAATTTCAAGATGACCGAATACAAATATACACAACCACATTCAATTTTCTACGGTTATAACCATGTATAAAATACATCTACTTTTAGGATAATTTCCAAAATGGCCGAATATACGTAAGTATATGTATATACAACAATCTGACAAATACTTCTCAATTCCAAATCCAAAATTCTATTGAGGTCATTCTCACGTATTAGGAAGTAAGCAGTACATACCTGGGCCACTTAATGCATTATATGAATTCACTTGTCATTATAGCACAGAACCTTATTGTTTTATACACTTATTAATTCACCGGCAATTCAGCCAACTAGGTATAAACCTAAGTTCATCACTGGCACAAGCCTATTAGACTTTTTGAGTCTGAAATTACTTCACCGGCATTACACCTGCTAGGCTCAAGGCCCGATATTATTTCACCGGCATTACTCCTGCTAGGCTTAAGCCCGATATCATAGTCCCCAACTTAAAGTTTACTAGGTCATAAACCCGGATATCACAGCACATTGGTCAATGCATTAAATTTTCACATGCTTGAACACATATCTCTATTTCCCACATGGTATAGCACATCATAAGAATAATTGTATCATTCAAACATTGCACAAAGCAATCAACTAAATACATTTCACAACTTATCAATCGGCCTTAGCACATATCAAAATTTCATCTTTAATTCACAATTTAGCCATTCGACTTTGGCATATATTGAACTCTTGGCTTATTTTCATGCACATTGCTAAACTAATAAGCATTTCTATTTATGTTTCTTTCATCTCAACTTTCACATTCGATTATGAATATTCATACAAATAGCATCATTTGTCAAAGATACAAGGCACGTTTAATTACTTAAAACTTACCTCGGATGTTGTCGAACAATTACGAATAGACTATTTTCGCTTTCCCCTTATCTGAATTTGTTTCCCTTTGTTCTTGAGCTAAATTAAACAAATCACTTGTTTAATCATTTGACCAAATTATTTTCATTCAATTATAAATCGCATATGTAAGATTTAACAACTTTAATTTATAAATTTAAATCCCAAATGAACATTTAGTCAATTTGCTAGTTTAATCACTATAATCTTTACATTCGGTATCTTAATTTCCCAATATCAAACTACATTAGAATCTTGGATTCATGAACAACAAATCAAATACACATTCATCATAAGAGTATTTAGGCTAAATGTACTGATAACACCCTACCAAATCGTATTTTATCAATTTGGCCCTATCACTATTAACATGTAATTATTCAAGTGTTGTTTATACATAATATAACTAGAATAAAATCACATAACAGCCCCTTACAAAACTGAACATTAACCATTTAGTCCTATCATCTTGGCTAAGCAATTGTTCAACATTTTACCCCCATACCTTAGCTAAATACTTTCTAATATATCTCAATCTTCACAAGTCAATACAAGTGCATAAAACTTACCTTAATGAATTTATCTATGGCACTTTTAAACCGAAAATGGTATATTAGCACTTGAATCCCTCTATTTCATGATTCAACTAAAACAATAATCAATTTCAACTTAATTTCTTCCATGACCGAATGTACAAACCTCAATAAACAACAAATTATTCACACCTTTATTCAAGTCCACATTTGGCCATTATAAAATGTATATCTAAATGCATAATAACCACTTTAGCCGGTTATCACTTATCAATTAAATCACATATATCAATTTACAAGCTCAAACTCATCATTCTCTTCATTTCTCACCTTAGTTCACATTCGACTAACATATAAACACATACTAACGATTTAATTTACAAATTTCAAAAATTAAACACAATTGTCACATTTCCATAATGGCCGAATGCTATTTACTCAATTTAGCCATTCATAGCAAAATTCAACAATTTATACTCACTTATAATCATCCCCCTATACACAACATCAAGATATCAACAATTTTAGCACATCAAGATCATGGCCGAATGCATCATTCATCACAAATTCAAAGATTAATACACAGGCCATGTTAAGCACTTAACAATCAACTAAATTTCACAAAATCTAAAGAAAATAACATGAATTCATACCTTAAATTGGACACTAGAATGGCCGAATACCTTAGCTTCTCTTTTCTTTTCTTTTCTTTATGGTTTCGGCGAAAACAAAGAGAATGAGCATGGTTTCTTCATTTTACTATTACACGCATGAGACATAATTATTAAATTACCAACTTAGCCTTATTATTATCCTTGCTTCTCCACTATCACATGGCCAAAAGTGTCCATGCAATTTATGCATGGTCTAATTGCATCTTAAGCCCATGATATTAAGAGAACACTTACAATTCGACGTTTACACATTGACCCACTAATTTTCCTTTTATGCAATTGAGCCATAAATTAATATTTTGACATCCAATTGACAAAATTAAAGCACCAAATTTTCACACATGATAATTCACATAGTATAAACACAGAAAATAATATTTTAAAATTTTTTAACTCGGTTTCATGGTTCCGAAACCAGTTTCTCGATTAGGGCCAAAATAGGGCTGTCAGAGAAATAGTATATTCACTTACTTACATGGTAGTTACTATACGTCCACACATATGCGCCAAAAGAAATAATAGGGCAGATTACACATCACTAAAGAAATTATTTCACTACTACACGCCTTAACCTTAGATCCGCTAGACTTCGGATGTGACAACTCTCCTCCCCTTAACAAAATTTCACCTTAAAACTTTTCTAACTTGGAAGAAATCCATCATACAATTGTAAACTAACTGTTCGTGCCAAACGCATACCATTAATTAGTGAACTATCCTTCTTACTCATAGCATCTTCTTATCAAAGACATACACTTTAGATATTCCTTGCTAGGAAGGGTGTCATAGTTCAACTTAATTGCCGAATTCAGAATTTGGCGGCTACTCCCATGAATTCAAACATTACATAACTTACCTTATTGACAGATGTCCAATTTGAATTAGAGAACCTAAACAGTTACCAAAAAATAGACTTCTTGTGCACAGTTGTTTCTCTATAAAACAAGTACTCAAATACCAAACACATTCGCTAAAACAACAGGAACCTTAACTTCTTTTCTGTTTAATCCTTCTGCTTCCTTTGATCTCAGTCTTCACATTTCTCAGAGGTAAAATTTACTCTTATTCTTTTCGTTTGCTTTTACACGAAAATGGTTTTCACATTTCTCAGAGGTAAAATTTACTCTTATTCTTTTCGTTTTCTTTTACACGAAAATGGTTAGAATAGCCACTAGAGGGAGGGGCTGAGGCCAAGTTAACTGAAACGTCAATCCCAGAAATCCTTTCTCCTTCAGACCTCAAAGTCCCAATGATACTCCATCGCATGTGGAGACTCCTTCGTACGAATGTAGCACCACCTAGGATGAAATACACTAATAGTTAAGAACTCGGGGTATTCTTCACCCAAAATTTTCTTACAATTTTAGACGACCACATAGGTGTTGTTGGAGTGATAATACCCTAGGCTTTATTTTTCCCATAATTATATTGGAGGCTAATTTTCATCTACCGCTGCACCATTCCTTTTGTGCGATATTAAATGAGTATGGTATTGCCTTGGACAATAATTAGCCTTATCCTGGTGGACTTTTGTAGCCTACTTCATAGATTGTTTCTTGCGTAATGAACCACCACTTCTAGGTGGATTCTAAAATTTTTATCAGTTGGAGATAAAAAGACAAGGGACTGTTGTTGGAAATGCCCATTTCAGTGTACCTATCATTCAAAATAGTATTTCGTACCTGTACTTAAGGTAGGAAAAATTCTTAAGTGTCATCTGCAGGCTTGAAAATAGATTTGGCTTTCCCACACGTTGGTCCCTTTATCAAGAGTCTATTTGTGCTTGATCATGATTTCGATGAAGTAATAATGATCGTACCTGGAAACTAACTATTATCACGATAAAAGGTAAGCGCACCTATCAAGTAGTAGTATAGTTAGTGGCAAGACCAGAATATTGAATCCAAGGAACTAAAAGTACTAGTAATGACTTTCTTTCTATTATCTACCCTAAAAATAAAGAGGGCTTTGTTGGTTAACTAAAATTCTAGCTAACTAAAGACACGACAAAGAGTAAATTGGAAAATTACTTTAGGAAAACTTAATTTACAAAAGCAATACCTAAGGAAGAATCCACCTAGACTTCACTTGTTATTTAACCCTGAACTAGATGATTTATTCATTCGACTTGATTCGTAGAGATCCCTAAATTATGTTAATATCTCCGTCGAGAATAAGAACAACTAACCCTAGGTCGATTAATTGAAATCTCTTTCTGATTAAAACCACTAGTTTTGAATTAACTCATTCTATGGATTCCCCTATTAGATTTGACTCTATTCTGATAGATTTTCATCGTCCTATGTTTAGGATTGTGATCAACTTCGCTTAATTGTATTGGATCTACTCTTAAACAGGGACTTTTGCTCCTCTAAATAAGCATAGTTGACTTGAATTAATATCCTAAAATATCAACTCAAGAATTAAAAAAACAATTAAGAACAAATCAAATATTTATCATATAGTTCAGGTAACAATAACAAGATTCGTCTTAGGTTTCATCCCCCTCAGGTATTTTGGGATTTAGTTCATGTTTATAAAAGAATACATCTCAGAGTAAAGAGAATAAAAAAACATAAAGAAAATCCAAAACCCCTAAAAGGATTGAAGGGAGATCCTCAGTCTTGCTGTAAATCCTTGCTTCTAAGATGGATCAATCGGCTTTCTTCGAGTAATTACCTATCCTCTACTCTGAGTCTTGGCAAGGACATTGCACACCCTTATAGTCACCTCCTAGGGTCTTTATATAGAGTTTGGAGTGTCTTTCTTAGCCCCTAAGTAGCTTTTTCCGCGTGAAATTAAAACTCCTTACGACGGGGACACGCCCCGTGTGGCACGCCCGTGTAAATCGAGCCCAGGCCATGTTCAAGCCTGTTAATATGGCATGGGCATGTGGTTCACCCGTGTGAGGAACTCCAGGCCGTGTTGATCTCTTACTTTGGCCCATTTTCTCCATTTTTGGCCTGTTTCTCATTCTTTTCACTCTCCTATGCTCACCTAAGTATAAAACATGAATTTAAAGGATTAGAAGCATCAAATTCCATAATTTAAGGGATAATTCATCCAAAATTATGCTAGGCATAGGGTAAAAATATGTATAAATTACGGTTTATCAAATACTCCCACACTTAAGCCTTTGCTTGTCCTCAAGTAAAGTCCTTAACTCACAATTAAAAATCATTCTTCTCAACTTATAAATCTTATTAATAATGCTTCGAATCAATCCATGAGTAATCATACATTGAAAATTCAACTAAAAGAACATTAAAGTTTCAAACAGTCTAAGTTGAGAATCTTATCACAGAAACATAGGTTTTCTTCCCTCTTCTAAGTAATTACCTTTAAATTTAAAATTTAACAAGATTTGACATCCTCACTGAAGATTCACTCTATCCACTCGAAGTGTTTAGGGTTAAGGAATGAAGCACTCATTAGTCAATATGAAAAGTTATTACCATAAGCTTGCATGAAAATCACATCTCCCCCACTATATATTGATATGATACATCGATCAAAAGGTCTTTAGATGGCTGTAATGGGGCTTCAGTTAGGGGTGTGGTCACAAGCTAAAAAAGAGGGTTAGAATCGAGATTGAACTGAAAAAATCATCTAACTAGAAAAATCTCTATCACTGAAACATATTCCTAGAATAAAGCCTTTTTCTTTTGAATAACATTGTTTAGGATTAGAAATTCATAATTACATAGAAATATGCAAAACATCGAATTACAACTGAAATAAATATACACATTTTTTAAGAACAAATCAAATATTTTACAAACTTAACTAACTAAAAAGGAAATCATAGCTAGATAATTATTCAATTCAAATCTCGACAAAATTAGAAATCAAAATAATTATGGGGATTTCAACAATAATGGTTAATGGGTTAATATTGAGGGTAAATCAATGAATGGTTTGTTAGGCTCAAGGGGGTTTACTAAGGGTTAATTTATGGAGGTAGGCTTTTGTGGAGTAAGGGGTTAAAACCTAGGTGCCTTTATCATCTCGGTATATCAAATCAATGATGTGGTCTCGACATGTATAATCGAAGCAAGTTCTAGAATAACAAATCGGCATTGACTCACTCAAAGCAACAATAAAAGTGAGCATGAAAGGATGTATGCTCAAAAGGCTAAAAAATCTCACTAGAATTATGGCTTTTAATGTCAATCCTACGAATTTTAAATCTCAAGATAATACCTAAATTTAGGGAAAGTAACCTAGAAAAATTTTAGATTTTCAAAAATTTCAACTTATTATGCTTGATTCTCTAATGTCTTAAAGTTTGAATAATCAAATCACAAATACTTATGTCTTAATCCTAAACATATCAATAAAATTCATAAATCAATCAGAATTCATTCTAATTGTTAAGGCCAGGATTCAGGGATTTGAGAACAATGCAAAAAAATGAAAGTGAAAAAAATTTAGGGATTTTTTTAGAGTGAACTTAATAACCCCCCCACACTTAAGATGTACATTGCCCTCAATGTACAAAGATATATTTATAAAAAATATAAGCATAAATCCTAAGATAGGGAGAGAAGTAAAACTCCCTTAATATTGGATGAATTTCTTGAGTTGAAAGTGTGGAAACTTGTAGGAAGGGTAGTTAAAGGGTGTCGATCCACAATCTCCGTGCCAAAAGAATGTTTGAATTGGTGTTGTGGTGGCTATGGTCATTGTAATGCCCTAATTTTCGGGTTTTTCTTAGATTTATCTTTATCTGATAAAATGTGTAAATGCTAGTAATTAGATGTGTAATGCATGTTTGGGATGTGTTAATGGGCCTATGGAAGGCCTATGAGTTGGTTGGAAGCTCGGCAAAATTTTGTATTTTTGACTTGGGAGATAGGGGATCAGTGAAAATAAGGGTCTTAAGAAATTGTGTGCGAAATGTAGCACAATTGAACCAGTGGTAAAGTGGCAAGGGAGACGCCACTAGGCTCCTTAAAAGGTGGCGCCTAAGTGAGCTTAGAGGTCAAGGGTTCAAGCGCCAGAGGTTGCAAGGTGGTGTTTTATTTTTGAGCTTGAGCAGGTAAGAGGTTGAAGCCGAATTGAACTCTGCTTGGAAGGGATTTGAATCGGTCAAGGGGAGCAAATCGTGGAGGAGGTTGAGGAAAAAATCTAGGAATTTCAAATTTTGAAAGGAGGTAACCGATTGTGGGGCTTTGCAAGTGCAATTCGGCTAGGGGGAAATAGTGTTAGCACTTTCGGCAAATAGGTGTTTATGTGTGCCGAATTCTTCTTTTAGTTCTTATGTTTTGGTGCCGATTTTCCTTAGGTAAGAAAAGCTTCCCTTTTTCTGTCAATTTTCGCATAGCGTATTAGGTACCTCTCTTTTGCCATTTCGTTTCTCTCATCAACCTTGTAGCCGAACCCCATTTCCCTTTGTTGCCGAATCTCCAGTCGACTTAAGCACTTCCTTTTTACTTTCTATTCTCATCTATTTGCTTTTCTTCTTCTCTTCTTCTCAAACCTTAAACCGATCCCCTTCACCACCATTTTTCTTCTAGCCAGATACAATCTTCTTTCCCTCTTCTCTAAACCTCTGTCGACAACTTCAAGAAGAAAGCCGAAAACAAACACCCACCTTGCCGAAACACTTTCTATACATTCTCATTCTTTCCTTCTTCTTCAAACCCCTAAAACCGAATGTTCATTTGATCAAAACCCCCATGGCCGAATACCTTGTATGACCGAAACCACACCTCCTTTGTTTATCTAGTGACCGAAACCTATCACTTCTTCTTCTTCCTGATTCTCTTGTTAGCCGATTCCTCTGGTGCCTAAGACTTTATTTCTTTCTCTTTTAAAATCGTAACCCTCCAACACCCTTTCTTCCTCGTTGTTTCAAAGGGAATGGCTGTGGTTTGGAACTAAGTTCGGTAAGTATTTCGTGGTATTATCTCGTCTATCTTTAAGATTAAGATTGGATGTCGAAAACCCCTTAGGGGGGAAGGTTAACGTTTTTAGACTAAGGGCCTTATGGCTTATCTCCTTGATTTATGTGCGCTAGAGCGGACAAGAGACGTTCAGCAAAGGAGGCTATTGTAGATTAACGCGGTTGAACACAGTGATCTAGTCCATAACCGAAAGGGGTTCTTCGTACGTGGATTTCGTCAACGTTTCATCAGTAACAGGTGTGTAACGTATCTCCATCATAGACTAGGATGGCTAAAAGCTGAAATAATCGAAATTGGGCTAAGTGACCGATCAAAGGTGATCGAAAAATCAGCCTTGGAAAGAAGTAAGAGTGACCGAATACTCTGTTGTGGTCACATTGGGAATTGGCAATGGCGAAATTGCAGAAGGTGCAATTTCGAGCGTTTTGGTAAGTTGGGCTTCAATGGGCCAAAGGGGGCCCAATGGGCTTCCGAGCCCAAATTTGAATATGTTCATAAAAGACTTTCTGGTAACTTGAATAATAAAAACTTGGTTAAAGTGGTAAACTAGAACCTAAAATTGGGCTTAACGGACTTATCGACGATGTTGGACATAGTAAGGCCCATTAGGGGTTTTAGGCTAAAAAGGGTAAAAATTGGAAATTTGGCTTAAGTGGACTTCCGTGGTTATTTAGGGACTGTTAATTTATCAGACTTGCATAAAGTTACTGGAAATATGAATACGGACTAAAATACCCTTAAATATGGAAAATTACCAAAATACCCCTAGGTGTAAAAAGACTATTATACCCCTAGGGTCAATTCTGTATGAAATGTATGATGTTATGTATCTGCATGAGTGAATTATTAATATGAATATATCTGATGCACGAGATGCTATATATTGCATGCTAGTAAGATTATCTGTTGCATGGGGTATGCGTTTATGATGGAGGAAGCGTTCTGGCAGCCTCGCTGCAATCTGGTGGCCTCGCCACATATATTCTGGCAGCCTCGCTGCAAATCTGGTGGCCTCGCCACAATATCTGTATCTGGTGACCTTGTCACAATATCTGGCAGCCTCGCTGCAAATATATCTGGCAGCCTCGCTGCAAATGTTATCTGGCAGTCTCACTGCAAATTATATCTGGCAGCCTCGCTGCAAATATCTGTGGTGTGTAGCGGTTGGGTGGGTCGAGTAGTCTCCCCACATGGTGTAAGGCTGGTACGGAGGTGTTGAGGATGGATCTGGGTTGGGTTTCTGTTTGCATAATGCTTATATCTGATCTGTTTCTGTTATGAGCCTTTTGGGCTTAACCTGATTCCTGTAATGGGCCAAGGCCCAATTAAATCTGTTTCTGAGGCTTGATCTGTTTTGGCCTATGGTTGAGATAATGTTGCACACAGAGTTGTCAAACTCACCCCTTTTAATTAATCTCTGCAGGTAACCCTCAACCATAGTGGGCTTGGTGCTGCGAGAGGTTCGGAGTGGCCACAGCGACTGCAATAAAACTGGTTTTCATTTATGTTTTAGTATTTTAATTTTATGTTAATTTTTGGGTTTTAATGTGTAATAAGGCCGCTATTAAATTTTCTTTTTGGGTTTTAACTTTCTAAAGGAGTTGGTTCGTACTTTATCGAAACTGCTAGATATAGGCTGCGCGGGTTTTCAAAACCTTAATAACGTTTTCAAAATAACGTTTATAAAAATTTAAACAATCTTGAATAATGACAACTTAAAGTAGTTTTAACCAGAACTTTTTTTTCACCTTGCTAGTTTTATAAAATATCTCCTAAGTCTCAACGCGTACTAAAAGGTTACAATCGTAGTTTAGGATCATGTGACTCACCAGATCTGGTCATAACGTCCAGACCAGGTTTGGGGTGTTACATTTAGTGGTATCAGAGCCAAGTTGCAACAACTCGGCTGTGGAACGGGTCTAAAAAAATGAAGGTTTTCAAACAATCAAAATGAAGATTTTCAAAAGATCATGATTTTTCAAAAAATTACTTTGAACTAGTTTTGATAAACTTCTTTTCGTACCTAAATGATTTATTTTCAAAGAATAAATTAAGTTTTCCTATGAAATCTTTCGAAAGAGTGGCACACCGAATCTCCGGCCCAAGCCTGTAAGTTCTCTAAACTTTTCTGATTATTTCCGAAAACTCTGATTGCATGCCTGACTAAAGACTTTATTATGGTACTTTAGCTAGGGTATTACTGAAACTGTAGAGACTCTGATAGGTAGACTGAGACTGTAGTTAGGCTACCGCGAAAGAAGATAAACTCTGAAACTCTACTTATTCATAAGACATCTGTAATAAACATTGAAATAGTAATCTGACTCATAAAACTTCTAAAACAGAAAATACAAAATGAGTACGCGAGCAGCTCGTGGTAGGGGCCGTGGACGTGGCCGGGGTAGTGCACGAGCTGAATCATCTTCTTCGGGTCATGCTCCAGCAGTTGAGATACCAGTATCACCAGCAACAGAGGTGGAATCTCATGATAGGGGTGTAGGGGATGATGCCCTATCACAAGCGATGCTTCGAGTTTTGGAAAGGGTTGCTGGGGCGAGTACTGGTAATGGATTTCGTGGTGCGATATCTGAGCGACTCCGAGCTAATGGAGCAGAATTCTTTAGGGGTGTGTCTGGTGTAGCCCCAAACGTGGCCGAGTATTGGTTGGAGGCTACAAAGCGAATTATGGACGATCTGGACTGTTCTGTGGAGCAGAAGCTGAAGGGAGCTGTATCGTTGCTTAGAGATGAAACCTATCAGTGGTGGCTCACAGTAAGAGATGGGACTGCAGCTGGTGAGGTAACATGGGAGCTGTTTAAGACAACCTTTAAAGGAAAATATGTTGGAGCTAGCTATGTAGATGCCCGTCGGAAGGAATTTTTGAATTTGGTTCAGGGAGGTAAGACAGTATCAGAGTACGAGGCTGAGTTTTTGAGGTTAAGTCGATATGCTTCTGGGATAGTTGCCACTGAATACGAGCGTAGCGTGCGCTTCGAGGACGGTTTGAGGGATGAGCTAAGGGTGCTGATTGCTCCGCAGAGGGAGCGTAACTTTGCTGCGTTGGTTGAGAAAGCTAAGATAGCTGAGAAAGTAAAGCGTACTGAGAGGCAGAACCGCGAGAAGGATCGAAACCGCTTCCAGAGGGATTCTGGACCATCAGGTGGGAATAATAGGAATGTTAAGAAAGCAAGGGTGGCAGAACCAGTACGAGCGGTGCCAATGAATGCTGTCAGACCACAGAGTTGCAGGAGTTGTGGTAGGATCCATATGGGCGAATGTCGGAAACGTTCTGGAGCCTGTTTTCGATGTGGGTCGATGGAGCATAGAATTAAGGATTGTCCTCAGGAACCAGATCAGAATCAAGTTAGAGATCAGAGGGTTGTTCAGCCAGTGAGGGGTGGATCACCAGCTCCAAGAGGTCGTGAACAAGGCAGAGGTGGAAATAGAAATGGACGAGGACGAGGAGCACCTGGCAGGGGTGCCGGTTTTGCTGGGGCTCGTCAGCCAGCGTTAGTCTATGCAGCTCGTCGCCGAGAGGAGGGTGATGCTCCTGACGTTATAACCGGTACGTTCTTAATTTCTGGTATGCCATACACTGCGTTGATAGATGTTGGATCTACCCATTCTTATGTTGCATGTGCCATATCTGGGTCGCTGGGAGTGCGTTCTGAGGAGACAGTGAGTGGGGTAACCGTACTAAGTCCTTTGGGTCACTCGGTTAGGGTAGACAAACTGTATAGAGACGTGCCTATAGAGACTCAAGGAAAGATCTTTTCTAGAGATTTGATGGAGTTACCTTTTGGAGAATTCGATCTCATCTTAGGAATGGATTGGCTTGCAAAGCATAGGGCTACTTTGGATTGTGCTGCAAAGCGGATGAGGTTAAAAACCGCAGAGGATGAGGAAGTTATGGTGGTTGGTGAACGTAGAGATTATCTGTCTAATGTGGTGTCAGCGTTAAGAGCGGAGAAATGGATTCGTAAAGGATGTGAGGCTTTTATGGCATTTATAAGTCAAGCTGAATCTGAGGAGCTAACGGTGGATCAAGTTAGAACCGTTAAGGACTTTCAGGATGTGTTTCCAGAAGAGCTTCCAGGGCTACCTCTGAATCGAGAGGTTGAGTTTGGGATCGACTTGTTGCCTGGTACGGCACCGGTGTCCATTGCACCGTATAGGATGGCACCAAAGGAGTTGGTGGAGTTGAAAGCGCAGATTCAAGAACTATTGGATAGGGGCTTCATTAGGCCAAGTGTGTCTCCATGGGGAGCACCAGTGCTTTTCGTCAAGAAGAAAGATGGGTCAATGCGAATGTGCATTGATTATCGGCAGTTGAACAAACTGACAATTAAGAATAAGTACCCGTTGCCTAGAATCGATGATCTGTTTGACCAGCTTAGAGGAGCTTCAGTATTTTCCAAGATTGACCTTCGATCTGGGTACCATCAATTAAGGGTGAAGGAGGTGGATATTCACAAGACGGCATTCAGAACTCGTTATGGTCACTATGAGTTCTTGGTTATGCCATTTGGGCTGACCAATGCACCTGCAGCTTTTATGGATCTGATGAATCGAGTGTTCCAGCCATACTTGGATCGATTCGTGGTCGTCTTTATCGACGATATTTTGGTCTATTCTGAATCTGAGGAGAAACATGATGAGCATCTCCGTATTGTGCTGCAAGTGTTAAGGGAAAAGGAGCTTTATGCGAAATTTAGCAAGTGTGAGTTTTGGTTGAGGGAAGTAACTTTCTTGGGGCATGTTGTTTCTGCTGAGGGGATTAAGGTGGACCCTCGAAAGGTTGAAGCAAGTCTGGAATGGAAACCACCGAGATCTGTGGCAGAAATTCAGAGTTTTCTGGGTTTAGCTGGATACTACAGAAGGTTTGTAGAAGGATTTTCTGTGATGGCAGCGCCGTTAACAAAGCTTATAAGGAAAGGCATACCATTTGTCTGGACCCAGCAGCAACAAGAAGCTTTTGAGAAGTTAAAGAAAGTTTTGACCGAGGCACCTGTACTGATTCAACCAGAGTCTGGAAAAGATTTTACCGTGTATAGTGACGCGTCGCATGTTGGGTTGGGCTGTGTGTTGATGCAAGAGGGTAAAGTGGTTGCTTACGCATCGCGACAGCTTAAACCTCATGAAGTGAACTATCCTACCCATGATTTGGAGTTGGCAGCAGTGATCTTCGCACTTAAGATTTGGAGACATTATCTGTATGGAAAAAGGTGTATTATGTACACAGATCATAAGAGTCTTAAGTACTTGTTGACTCAGAAGGAGCTGAATCTTAGGCAACGAAGATGGATAGAGTTGCTAAAGGATTATGATTGTGCGACTGAATATCATCCAGGCAAAGCTAATGTGGTGGCTGATGCCCTAAGTCGTAGAGCTGTGTCTGATCTGAGGGCGATGTTTGCTCGTTTGAGTTTATATGATGATGGTAGTCTATTAGCGAAATTGCAAGTAAGGCCAACCTGGATGGATGAGATTAAGGAAAAGCAGTTGAGGGATGAGTCTCTGGTTTCTCGATTTCAACATATGGAAGATGGGAGTACTTCTGAGTTTGGACTGAATAGTGAGGGAGTTCTATGTTTCCACGGTAGAATCTGTATTCCTAAGGATTTCAATTTGAGGCAAACAATTCTGAATGAAGCTCATAAAGGGTGGTGTGCTATGCATCCTGGAGGTAATAAGATGTATCATGACTTAAAGGAGTTGTATTGGTGGCCTGGACTGAAGCGTGAGGTAACAGAATTTGTAGGAAAATGTCTGACTTGTCAGCAAGTGAAAGCTGAACATTAGTTACCTTCTGGACTTCTGCAACCAGTAAAGGTACCACTTTGGAAGTGGGAGAGGGTGACCATAGATTTTGTAAGTGGGTTGCCCTTGACGCCGTCAAAGAAGGACTCGATTTGGGTGATCGTGGATAGATTGACTAAGTCTGCTCATTTCATCCCTGTACGTACTGATTATTCACTTCAGAAGTTAGCTAAATTGTATGTGGCAGAGATCGTGCGACTGCATGGGGTGCCAGTGTCCATCATCTCTGATCGAGATCCTAGATTCACATCTCGGTTCTGGCAAAAGTTGCATGAGGTGTTGGGAACGCGGCTGAACTTTAGCACGGCCTTTCATCCTCAGACTGATGGTCAGTCTGAGAGGGTTATTCAGATTCTGGAAGATATGTTGAGGGGTTGTGTTATCGATTTTCGAGGCAGCTGGGAGGATTATTTACCGTTGGCAGAGTTTGCGTATAATAACAGTTATCAGGCTAGTATCCGCATGGCACCTTATGAGGCACTGTATGGGCGTAAGTGTCGTTCACCTAGTTGTTGGACTGAATTGGGCGAACGGCAAGTTCTTGGACCTGAATTGGTAGCAGAGACTGAAGAGAAGGTCAAGGTGATAAGGGACCGTTTGAAAGAGGCATCTGATCGACAAAAATCTTATGCAGATTTGAAGCGTAAAGAGATTGAGTATTCAGTAGGTGATATGGTTTTTCTGAAAGTTTCGCCTTGGAAGAAGATATTAAGGTTTGGTAAGAAGGGCAAGCTGAGTCCGAGGTTTATTAGGCCTTATCGGGTTCTTAAGCGAGTGGGTCCGGTGGCGTATCAGTTAGAATTACCGCCAGAGCTAAATAGAATTCATGATGTGTTTCACGTATCCATGCTGAGACGATATCGTTCTGACCCTGCCCATATTCTACCAGTTGCAGAAGTGGAAGTTCAGCCTGACCTAACTTTCGAGGAAGAACCTGTGCAGATTCTGGATCGAGACGTGAAGGTTTTAAGAAGAAAATCAGTCCCATTGGTGAAGGTACTATGGCGTAATCATGGCAGAGAAGAAGCTACTTGGGAACCAGAGGAGGCAATGTGAGAGCAATATCCCCATTTGTTTGGATAAGGTAAATTTCGAGGACGAAATTTCTTTAAGGAGGGTAGAGTTGTAACGCCCTAATTTCGGGTTTTTCTTAGATTTATCTTTATCTGATAAAATGTGTAAATGCTAGTAATTAGATGTGTAATGCATGTTTGGGATGTGTTAATGGGCCTATGGAAGGCCTATGAGTTGGTTGGAAGCTCGGCAAAATTTTGTATTTTTGACTTGGGAGATAGGGGATCAGTGAAAATAAGGGTCTTAAGAAATTGTGTGTGAAATGTAGCACAATTGAACCAGTGGTAAAGAGGCAAGGGAGACGCCACTAGGCTCCTTAAAAAATGGCGCCTAAGTGAGCTTAGAGGTCAAGGGTTCAAGCGCCAGAGGTTGCAAGGTGGTGTTTTATTTTTGAGCTTGAGCAGGTAAGAGGTTGAAGCTGAATTGAACTCTGCTTGGAAGGGATTTGAATCGGTCAAGGGGAGCAAATCGTGGAGGAGGTTGAGGAGCAAATCTAGGAATTTCGAATTTTGAAAGGAGGTAACCGATTGTGGGGCTTTGCAAGTGCAATTCGGCTAGGGGGAAATAGTGTTAGCACTTTCGGCAAATAGGTGTTTATGTGTGCCGAATTCTTCTTTTAGTTCTTATGTTTTGGTGCCGATTTTCCTTAGGTAAGAAAAGCTTCCCTTTTTCTGTCAATTTTCGCATAGCGTATTAGGTACCTCTCTTTTGCCATTTCGTTTCTCTCATCAACCTTGTAGCCGAACCCCATTTCCCTTTGTTGCCGAATCTCCAGTCGACTTAAGCACTTTCTTTTTGCTTTCTATTCTCATCTATTTGCTTTTCTTCTTCTCTTCTTCTCAAACCTTAAACCGATCCCCTTCACCACCATTTTTCTTCTAGCCAGATACAATCTTCTTTCCCTCTTCTCTAAACCTCTATCGACAACTTCAAGAAGAAAGCCGAAAACAAACACCCACCTTGCCGAAACACTTTCTATACATTCTCATTCTTTCCTTCTTCTTCAAACCCCTAAAATCGAATGTTCATTTGATTAAAACCCCCATGGCCGAATACCTTGTATGACCGAAACCACACCTCCTTTGTTTATCTAGTGACCGAAACCTATCACTTCTTCTTCTTCCTGATTCTCTTGTTAGCCGATTCCTCTGGTGCCTAAGACTTTATTTCTTTCTCTTTTAAAATCGTAACCCTCCAACACCCTTTCTTCCTCGTTGTTTCAAAGGGAATGGCTGTGGTTTGGAACTAAGTTCGGTAAGTATTTCATGGTATTATCTCGTCTATCTTTAAGATTAAGATTGGATGTCGAAAACCCCTTAGGGGGGAAGGTTAACGTTTTTAGACTAAGGGCCTTATGGCTTATCTCCTTGATTTATGTGCGCTAGAGCGGACAAGAGACGTTCAGCAAAGGAGGCTATTGTAGATTAACGCGGTTGAACACAGTGATCTAGTCCATAACCGAAAGGGGTTCTTCGTACGTGGATTTCGTCAACGTTTCATCAGTAACAGGTGTGTAACGTATCTCCATCATAGACTAGGATGGCTAAAAGCTGAAATAATCGAAATTGGGCTAAGTGACCGATCAAAGGTGATCGAAAAATCAGCCTTGGAAAGAAGTAAGAGTGACCGAATACTCTGTTGTGGTCACATTGGGAATTGGCAATGGCGAAATTGCAGAAGGTGCAATTTCGAGCGTTTTGGTAAGTTGGGCTTCAATGGGCCAAAGGGGGCCCAATGGGCTTCCGAGCCCAAATTTGAATATGTTCATAAAAGACTTTCTGGTAACTTGAATAATAAAAACTTGGTTAAAGTGGTAAACTAGAACCTAAAATTGGGCTTAACGGACTTATCGACGATGTTGGACATAGTAAGGCCCATTAGGGGTTTTAGGCTAAAAAGGGTAAAAATTGGAAATTTGGCTTAAGTGGACTTCCGTGGTTATTTAGGGACTGTTAATTTATCAGACTTGCATAAAGTCACTGGAAATATGAATAAGGACTAAAATACCCTTAAATATAGAAAATTACCAAAATACCCCTAGGTGTAAAAAGACTATTATACCCCTAGGGTCAATTCTGTATGAAATGTATGATGTTATGTATCTGCATGAGTGAATTATTAATATGAATATATCTGATGCACGAGATGCTATATATTGCATGCTAGTATGATTATTTGTTGCATGGGGTATGGGTTTATGATGGAGGAAGCGTTCTGGCAGCCTCGCTGCAATCTGGTGGCCTCGCCACATATTTTCTGGCAGCCTCGCTGCAAATCTGGTGGCCTCGCCACAATATCTGTATCTGGTGACCTTGTCACAATATCTGGCAACCTCGCTGCAAATATATCTGGCAGCCTTGCTGCAAATATATCTGGCAGCCTCGCTGCAAATGTTATCTGGCAGTCTCACTGCAAATTATATCTGGCAGCCTCGCTGCAAATATCTGTGGTGTGTAGCGGTTGGGTGGGTCGAGTAGTCTCCCCACATGGTGTAAGGCTGGTACGGGGGTGTTGAGGATGGATCTGGGTTGGGTTTCTGTTTGCATAATGCTTATATCTGATCTGTTTCTGTTATGAGCCTTTTGGGCTTAACCTGATTCCTGTAATGGGCCAAGGCCCAATTAAATCTGTTTCTGAGGCTTGATCTGTTTTGGCCTATGGTTGAGATAATGTTGCACACTGAGTTGTCAAACTCACCCCTTTTAATTAATCTCTGCAGGTAACCCTCAACCATAGTGGGCTTGGTGCTGCGAGAGGTTCGGAGTGGCCACAGCGACTGCAATAAAATTGGTTTTCATTTATGTTTTAGTATTTTAATTTTATGTTAATTTTTGGGTTTTAATGTGTAATAAGGCCGCTATTAAATTTTCTTTTTGGGTTTTAACTTTCTAAAGGAGTTGGTTCGTACTTTATCGAAACTGCTAGATATAGGCTGCGCGGGTTTTCAAAACCTTAATAACGTTTTCAAAATAACGTTTATAAAAATTTAAACAATCTTGAATAATGACAACTTAAAGTAGTTTTAACCAGAACTTTTTTTTCACCTTGCTAGTTTTATAAAATATCTCCTAAGTCTCAACGCGTACTAAAAGGTTACAATCGTAGTTTAGGATCATGTGACTCACCAGATCTGGTCATAACGTCCAGACCAGGTTTGGGGTGTTACAGTCATGGTTGAGTAGCACATGGCATTCGTGAAGTACTTTTCCCATTAGAGTTGGATTTGGGCTTTTGTGCTCTTTGAAACTGCGATAGCATCAATAAAACTTTAGGGAATGTAAATTAGCACAGTTTACTCGTTATGAAATAGCCGATATAAAATATTCAATATAAATTAAGTTTTTAGAACATAAAATTTGAAATTTAAATAAAGATAAATAAGAAAAATAAAGAACCTAAAAAAATAAAATTAAAGAGAAGGTAAAAATAAAGATCAAGAAGGAAAATAAAAAAAAAGATAAGAGCGTTCGAAAGTTTTAATCCTCAAATGGTCCGTGAGGTGGGGGTGGTGGTGAGATGTGGAGATGTTGACAAATCTGCTGGAGGGTAGCATTAATGTGATCAAGGCGCTAAAAAGACTGCTACTCAAATCATGTCAAGTGCTCAGAGATGTTAGCGTGTAAAGTTGTCACATGAACTGGATGACGGATGAACGGTGGCTGAGACTGTGGCTTTTCGTGAGATGGAGGGACATCATCAGTAATATCCTCTGGGTCCTCCTGCTCGGTAGACTGAGCTAGACAGTACTGAGGAGGATCGGTCCCACGTTGACGCTCGATCATCCTCATGTGTAGCATGCTTTGGATGCCATGTAGGGGCATCTGGCCGGTAAGAGTGAGAGAGGATTACTGTGCTGCATTATTGAGGAGACCGAAGTGGCGAGCTAGGCGAATCACATATGGGCCCATCGAAATCACCCCCTACAATGCCGCTCCGTCTGATGTTGAATGGCGAGGGCATGAAGGTACCTCAGTGATGGGGCGAGATCTGTCGCCTTGGAGCGACTAGGGTCGTAGGTGGCTAAAGTAGGAACGAGGGCCTGCCAACACTTGGAAAGAGAGTAGTGGATATGACGGTGAAGCTCGGAGAGGTCTTCTTCTTCCATGAATTTGTTGGTATATAAGCCCAAAGCTACTCTGAAATCAGATACGCCTAATTGGAGTACCAGACCATCGAGGTAGAACTGGACTATTCCGGGATCGTCATATTAGGACATGACTATCTGAAGATGGAAAGTAGAACAGAGCTCTAGAGTGAGCTCAAGGTATGTTGGCTCAACCATCTAAAAAAATTGATCCCACGGGTCCGTCGTTGACAGTGCCCGAATCACGTCCACGAGTTAGACTTGCTCTAGGGCGGCCTAATCAATACATCTCTCCACTTCGAGGGGCCTCGCCCTAAGTATCTGGAATAGTTCCTCTTGGTAACCTTAGGGGAATGAAGGAATGGGTGCCGAATTTCCATGGTGGCACTGGAAGAGATATTACCGGGTCCCTTTTACTTCTTGAAAGTGGGGAGGGCGGCTTTCTTGCCACGTGAGGACGACATTATGTACCTGAAAAGTAAAGGATTCACAATTATTAATGACTAGAAAGGAATGGACATCGACTATCACTATGCATAAGTTAATCGACTAGGAAACAAATCCAAACTGAGTTTCCTATTTTAGTAACATGTTCAGTCAAAAACTAACGAATACTCAATGCAAGAGTTAATATGAAGAAATAAAGTCAGTGTTCGAATTATCCTAAGCATAAAATTTAACAAAACAATGAAGATGATGGTTACTATGGTGAGTATTTAACAACAATGTGCATAAGAGTATTGTGACTAAACTTCTTATGGGATAGATAAAAATGGCAGTAAAAAAAATGCAAAATGGCATAACAAATATTCCAACTCAATATATATCATGATAATCATATGAGAAGTAATTGAGTAATGAAAAATATAGGGAATAAATAGATAAATAAATAATAAATAATAAATAAAAGAAAAAATTAGAAATAAAAATAAAAAAATGTTAGTTAAGAGAAAGGGAAGAAAAGGGAACCAATAGGGCAAGTGATGGTTGTGCACGGTCGTGGTGGTGGCACACGGTCGTGGTAGTGGTGCACAGTGGTGGTCGTGGTGGCACACAGTCTTGGAGAGGAAGGAAAGAGATGTGGCTTGGCGTTTTGGTGGTGGGTAGGGGAAAAATGAAGGATTGAAGGAGATTGAAGGTTATTTTTATGGTGTGGTGGTCTGGGCTAGGTCGGGGACGGCATAAGGAGCGGTTGGTGTGATCGGCAATGAAGGAGGTTAGGGTTTTGAGTAGGGAAGATGATGAATAGTGAGGGGTTTATATAGAAATTAGGGCACACGGGCGTGTCATACGCCCGTGTGTCTCATGTTCAGCCCGCGTGGTTCGTGGATTTTGAATTTTAGTGAGCCTGATGCTTCGCCCACGCCCATGCTCGTTGGGTATGTTGGGCCACATGGCCATGTCGTATGGCCATGTCCTGCTTTGTTCGCCTTTCCCATGCCTATGTACGAGGTCACACACCTGTGTTGATTTATCAAGCTCGACCACGGGCGTCAGACACGGGCGTTTTGCACGCCCGTGCAAATTTTTCAGCTTTGACCACGGCCTAAGGGCACGGGCATGTCACACACCCATGTTGATTTAGTAGGTTTGGCCACGGCCTTATCACACGGCTGTGGCTATTTCTCAAAGGCCATGTTTGGGAAAATTTTTCTTTGTTTTCACAAGGCCGTGTCGCACGACCACGTCTCCTCCCGTGGTATGTCCACGGCCTTAGGCACGCCCGTGTGCCTGACCATGTGGCTTTGGAAAATCTACATTCGGGAAGTCAGTTTAAGATTTAAATGTTAAGTTAAAGAAATTAACTATGTTAGTGCTCGGGTTGCCTCCCAAAGAGTGCTTGTTTATAGTCTAAGCTCGACTTCTCTCAAGCTTGCATTGTCACGGTGGTTTGAGAAGTTCAAACTACTCTCTCCTTCTATCAGTTTTAATATCAAAATAAGGTTTAAGTTGAGTATAATTTACCTTGAAAGTGTCAAATGTCTTATGTGTTATCTCGACTGTACCATAGGCGATAATTGTCATTACCGTGAAGGGAGCTATGTCATCTGTATAAAATTTTGAATTCGAGATTTGAGGATCCTCCTCCTCTAATAATACCTTATCCCCTACCTTAAATTGATTCGTCTTTACCTTAGGGTCATCATGATAATGCTTTGGTTCGATGTGGCATATCTTAGGTTTTCCTTGGTGGTAGTTCAGCCACTCGTCTAGTTCTTCGATCTGTAGCATTCGTTCTTCATGGATTGTTCCCTTGTTATCGTATAAACTCAAATGTGGCTCAGTTGCACTTTCATGAGGACTACCCGGCAGAGGAGGTTGGACAGTGAGATCATTCTTATTACAAGGACTTGTAATAAAATCTTTATCATTAACAATCTTACTAGAATTACGAGCTTGCAAAGTAATTGTGTCACCACCTACACGAAGTGTGAGTTCACCTATGCTTACATCAATTATAGTCCTTACAGTTGCTAGGAAGGGTCACCCTAGAATTAATGGCACATTGCTATCCTCATCTATGTCTAAAACAACAAAGTCCAGTGGGAATTTGAATTTGTCAATTTTAACCAGAACATCTTCAATTATACCCCTAGGAAATCTAATGGTTTTATCAGCCAATTGAATGCTCATCCTAGTTTGTTTGGGTTTCCCAATACCTAGTTGTTTAAATAGTTTATAAGGCATTACATTTATACTAGCCCCTAAATCAGCCAAAGCATTTTTATCATCTAAGCTACCAATCAAACAAGGGATTGTGAAACTCCCTAGATCTTTTAGTTTGTCGGGTAGCTTATTTTGTAAAATGGCTGAGCAAACTACATTCAGGTCCACATGTGACGATTCGTCTAATTTCCGTTTGTTTGCTAAGAGCTCCTTTAAGAACTTAACCGTATTTGGCATCTACGAAAGAGCTTCAATAAATGGTAAGTTAATGTGTAATTTCTTTAAAAGTTTAAGGAACTTACCGAATTCTTCATCTGTGCGGTCTTTCCTTGTTGCATTTGGGTAAGGGACACGAGGCTTATACTCTTTGACAATCAATTCTTTGCAACTTACCTCAGCCTTACATTTACTTACCATAGTTTCTTGACTTGGCTCTGATTTTGCTTTAACTAACCCTCCTTCACCGACCATGTCAATGGCGCGGAGTTGCTCCTTAGGGTTAGTCTCGGTGTTGCTCGACAAACCCCCTTGTGGTCTTTCAGAGATTAGCTTAGCGAGCTGGCCTATTTGAATTTCGAGTCCTTGAATGGATGCTTGCTAATTTTTAAGTGCCGTCTCAGGGTTTTGGAAACGAGTTTCTGAAACTGAGATAAATTTCGTAAGCATCTCCTCAAGGTTCGGCTTTTTCTCTTGCTGGTAAGGTGGTTGTTGAAATCTTGGAAGGGGTGGTGGTCTCTGATTTCCTTGATTGCCTTGTCCCTCCATGAGAAATTAGGATGGTTCCTCCAACCTGCATTGTAAGTGTTACTATAAGGATTGTTTTGAGGTCGAGGATTATTATCCATATAGTTGACTTGCTCGTTTTCCATGCCATGTCCATAAGAGGAGTACTCTGGATTGCTTATGTTTCCTAGAGTTGAGTCACACTGCATCGCTAGAGGTACCTACATAGAACCAATGAAACTATCAATCTTTTTTATAAAGAAGTTCTACCTGATTAGAAAGCATGGTGACCCCGTCAAAATTAAAAACTCCAGTAGCTTTTTGCGGCTTTGTTCTCATGACTTGCCACTGATAGTTATTCAATGACATCTCCTCTATAAACTCGTAAGCTGCCTCTGGTGTTTTGTTATTGATTGTTCCACCAGCGGCTGCATCAATCATCTATATCATTGAGGGGTTCAAACTGTTGTGAAAAGTTTGAACCTGTAACCATAGAGGTAACCCATGGTGAGGGCACCTTCTCAATAAATCCTTGTATCTCTTCCAAGCATCGTAGAGTGTTTCTAAATCCATCTGCACAAAAGAAGAGATATCATTCCTCAACTTTGCCATTTTAGCCTATGGAAAATATTTAAGTAAAAACTTTTTGGTCATTTGTTCCCAAGTAGTGATTGATCCTCTAGGTAGAGAATTTAACCATTGTTTAGCTTTATTCCTCAAGGAAAAAGGGAATAACCAAAGACGAACGGTATTATCAGAAACGCCATTTATTTTGAATGTGTCACAGAATTCCAAAAAATTAGCTAAATGTGAGTTAGGATCCTCGTCCTGCAAACTATCAAACTGAACAAACTGTTGTATCATTTGAATAGTGTTAGGTTTTAATTCAAAATTATTTGCAGCAATAGTAGGCCTAACAATACTAGATTCAATACCAGCTAGATTAGGCTTAGCATAATCATACATAGTATGAGGAACAAGGTTTTGACTCACAGGATCTAAGGCTATCGCCGGAGGTGGTAGATTATCCTGATTTGCGTCCATCTCTTCAGTAGATTTAGTTTCGTTCTCTTGTCCTTGTTCTATGTACTATAGGCTTCGCCTTATGTTTCTTTGGTTTCTGCAAACTATGGCTTCTAATTCGTTATCAAACAATAGTGGTCATGACGGGTTTCTTTTAGTCGTAAACTAAAGATACCTGTTAGGGAAAGGAAAAAGAAAATTTTAGTAAGAAAATAGAAAATAAATTGCAAATAAAGCAAAAATAGCTAAAGTAATAGGAACTGAGTGTTCCTAATATCTTAGTACCCCGGCAACAGCACCAAAAACTTGATCGTGATTTTGATGAAGTAATAATGATCATACCAGGAAACTAACTATTATCGCGATAAAAGGAAAGCACACCTATCGAGTAGTAGTATAGTTAATGGCAAGACCAGAGTATAGAATCCAAGGAGCTAAAAGTACTAATAATGACTTTCTTCCTATTATCTAGCCTAAAAATAAAGAGGGTTTTGTTGGTAAACTAAGATTCTAGCTAACTAAAGACACGACAAAGAGTAAATTGGAAAATTACTTTAGGAAAACTTAATTGACAAAAGCAATACCTAAGGAAGAATCCACCTAGACTTCACTTGTTATTTAACCCTGAACTAGACTATTTCTTTATTCGACTTGATCCGTAAAGATCCCTAAATTATGTTAATATCTCCGTCGAGAATATGAACAACTAACCCTAGGTTGATTAATTGAAATCTCTTTCTAATTAAAACCCCTAGTTTTGCATTAACTCATTCTATGGATCCCCCTATTAGATTTGACTCTAATCAGGCAGATTTTTGTCGTCCTATGTCTAGGATTGCAATCAACTCTACTTAATTGTGTTGGATCTACTCTTAAACAGGGAATTTTGATCCTCGGAATAAGCACATTCGATTTGAATTAATATCCTAAAATATCAACTCAAGAATTAAAAACACAAATAAGAACAAATCAAATATTTATCATATAGTTCAAATAACAATAACAAGATTCGTCTTAGGTTTCATCCCCCTCAGGTATTTGGAGATTTAGTTCATGTTTATAAAAGAATACATCTCAAAGTAAAGAGAATAACAAAACATAAAGAAAACCTAAAACCCCTGAAAGATTGAAGGGAGATCCCTAGTCTCACTGTAAATCCTTACTTCTGAGATGGATCAATTGGCTTTCTTCAAGTAATTCCCTATCCTATACTCTAAGTCTTGGCGGAGACACTGTACACCCTTATAATCGCCTCCTAGGGTCTTTATATAGAGTTTGGAGTGTCTTTCTTAGCCCCTAAGTAGCCTTTTTCGCGTGAAATTGAAACTCGTTATGACAGGGACACGCCCGTGTGGCATGCCCGTGTGAATCTAGCCCAGGCCATGTTCAAGCCTATTAATGTGGCACGGGTATATAGTTCACTCATGTAAGGAACTCTAGGCCGTGTTGATATCTTACTTTGGCCCATTTTCTCCATTTGTGGCCCGTTTCTCGTTCTTTTCACTCTCCTATGCTCATCTAAGCATAAAACATGAATTTAAAGGATTATGAGCATCAAATTCCACAATTTAAGGGATAATTCATCCAAAATTATGCTAAGCATGGGGTAAATATATGTATAAATTACAGTTTATCGGTGCTCATTGTCAGCTAGTTAATGCCCAAGTTGCCTTGAAGCAATATAAATGACTGAAAAGGGGACGTACACTTGAGCTGGTGGAAATGGTTACAATTAGAAATGTATTCCAATATTGTTTACAGAATCTAAGCCCCAATGATTTTCAGGTAACTAACCCTATTAGTTGGTTAAATGATTACATTGTGCCCTCAGCATCAATTGCCTGAACTCACAATGCAACTAAATATTAGGCACAAATTTTGACTGGGTGTATAGGGGAACCTCATTTCTTTTTCTATGAAATTTTTAGAATTCATTCTTGCAATTGGATTATCACAACTCCTTGTACTTTTTCTTCTTCTAGTCGGGTTAGTTCTTATATTGATGATGTAGAATCTTCTTTGAGTTCTCACACTACACCCTATCAAGCACTAGATATGGATATCACAACTCTCTTGGGTGAGGCTCATGCAAAGGAGAGAGCTACTACTACTGCTCCTTTGACGAAATCAACAGCAAGTAGAAGAGAGTACTCAAGAAATTAAAGAGAGTGAACACCCACAACTAAAGCGACGCAAACTTCGGAAGGGGCTCCTTACTTTGAAAACTCCTACCTCTCCAATTCCTGCACTTCCTGCAGTACCATTGGAGTCTGTCCACTCTATAGATTCTTTAATTTGCCACACTGATCCTCCATTGGTTAAGGTCCCAACAAAAACGTTATGCCTAGAGCAGTCAGTGGTTTCTACAAGTTCTTAGCCCCAACAGGCCTTTCTATAGAAACAAATGAGTTTTTCCTATGGCGTGACTTATTGAAATCTGGATCATCATCTTTTATTTCGATGAGCTCTAACTTCCAAAGGTAAAACAGTATGATACCACCTCAGATGAAAGAGTGTCTCTACTCTTATCTTTCTTCCAATCCAAAATTGTCTCCTCTTTCATTAATGTGAAGTCTTCACAAGCTCTATCTATGGAGTATGAGCCGTAGAGTGGGCTTCTCCAAGAAACCAGTATTTTGCATAATGCTAAGGTTGTGAGATTAGAGGAGGCAATCAAAGTTAGTGAATAGACTGTACTTGAACTACGCCGATCTGGCCAGATATAGGAACAAGATTGAATATATGGATTATTGTATAATGATGTGGAAACTAAGTCCCAACACACGCAGACTAAATGCACCCAGCTTGAAAGGGAAGTCAAGTCACTAAAGAAGAGCAAGTCCTCTTTAAAGGAGAAACTTAAGGCTATGAAGCTCTACCACAAAGTTGAGTTGGATGGTTTATACCAATCCTATGAGGAAGCTATTAAAAAATATCAAGAAGGCACCATAAAGAACTTGACTAAGGCGCAACTTGAGTTAAGGTCTAACCTAGTTGTTCATGCTCAAGTGATTGCTAGCCCACTGAATCTAAGTTAGGTAGACTTTAATACTATTCTCATATGGCGGATACCATATACTCAAATTTTTGTACTATATATAATGCAGACAAACTTAAATAAACAATTTCTTATGTCTTCATGACTATGAATACGTCCATATTTGGAACTAACAGATTTCCATGGCAAATATCCATTATGAACATGAAGACACCCACTTCTTTTCAAGAACTTCCCTAAAAGCTTATTCGATCATATCACGGATCTAAATCAACAAAATTAGCTTTAGATGTATCATAAACTTATCATAGTAGTATCTATCACAAAAATATTAGAATTTGTCCAGAACTTACTGTATGGGTGGATAATCATATTCTACCTTATAAACTTAGCAGAGTATGCCACAATGGCCAAACAGAATACGTCACAAGGGTAACATATATTATTCACGTGTTTATTGTCCCAACGAACTTTCATTGAAGGTGCCATGGGCTTTTCCCTCATGGACTTATACATAAGTTTCATGTATCGTGATATGCCAGATCGATTTACACTTTATCAAAGGCTACACCATGACTATTCATATTATCATATCTTGCCATGGGTCACAACCACATCGACTTATACACTTTCATGTATCGTGATTTGTCGTTCCAGTCTTTATCTTACTCGAGGCTACACCATTAGTGTTTTCATATAATAAGTTGCCATGGGTCTCAACCTCATCATCTTACACTTGTTTTCATATAGTGATTTGTCAGTCTATTTAGACATATAACTAGCTTACTAGAGGTATCATGGCGGGAAATTTACACAACATTCACTTACCCGAATTCATTCACACATCTGATTGATTTGTACCTTTTCTATATCAAACTATACATGCATACTTACCCATTCACATTCTATTCTAATAGAACTTCATACATTTTCTCATAATATATTTCTCATTTTTTCTGTGCTTTTTCTACTTACCGATTAATAGAGAGAACATCGTCATTTATATATTGTAACACCCCAAACCCGGTCTGGACGCTATGACCAGATCTGGTGTGTCACATGATCCTAAACTACGAATGTAACCTTTTAATACGCGTTGAGACTTAGGTGATATTTTATAAAACTAGCAAGGTGAGAAAAGTTCTTGTTAAAACTACTTTAAGTTGTCATTATTCAAGATTGTTTAAATTTTATAAACGTTATTTTGAAAACGTTATTAAGGTTTTGAAAACCCGCGCAGCCTGCATCTAGCAGTTTCGATAAAGTACAAACCAAACCCTTTAGAAAGTTAAAACCCAAAAAGAAAATTTAATAGCGGCCTTATTACACATTAAAACCCAAAAATTAACATAAAATTTAAAATACTAAAACATAAATGAAAACCAGTTTTATTGCAGTCGCTGTGGCCACTCCGAATCTCTCGCAGCTCCAAGCCCACTATGGTTGAGGGTTACCTGCCGAGATTAATTAAAAAGGGGTGAGTTTGACAACTCAGTGTGCAACATTATCTCAACCATAGGCCAAAACAGATCAAGCCTCAGAAACAGATTTAATTGGGCCTTAGCCCATTACAGGAATCAGGTTAAGCCCAAAAGGCTCACAACAGAAACAGATCAGATATAAGCATTATGCAAACAGAAACCCAACCCAGATCCATCCTTAACACCCCCGTACCAGCCTTACACCATGTGGGGAGACTACTTGACCCACCCAACCGCTACACACCATAGATATTTGCAGCGAGGCTGCCAGATATAATTTGCAGTGAGACTGCCAGATAACATTTGCAGCGAGGCTGCCAGATATATTTGCAGCGAGGCTGCCAGATATTGTGACGAGGTCACCAGATACAGATATTGTGGCGAGGCCACCAGATTGCAGCGAGGCTGCTAGAACGCTTCCTCCATCATAAACCTATACCCCATGCAACAGATAATCATACTAGCATGCAATATATAGCATCTCATGCATCAGATATATTCATATTAATAATTAACTCATACAGATACATAACATCATACATTTCATACAGAATTGACCCTAGGGGTATATCAGTCTTTTTACACCTAGGGGTATTTTGGTAATTTCCTATATTTAAGGGTATTTTAGTCCTTTTTCATATTTTCAGAGATTTTATGCAAGTCTGATAAATTAACAGTCCCTAAATAACCACGGAAGTCCACTTAAGCCAAATTTCCAATTTTGCCCTTTTTAGCCTAGATCCCCTAATGGGCCTTACTATGTCCAATATCGTCGATAAGTCCGTTAAGCCCAATTTTAGGTTTTAGTTTACCGACTTTACCAAGTTTTTATTATTCAAGTTACCAGAAAGTCTTCTATGAACATATTCAAATTTGGGCTCGGAAGCCCATTGGGCCCACCTTGGCCCATTGAGGCCCAACTTACCAAAACGCTCGAAATTGCACCTTCTGCAATTTCGCCATCGCCAATTCCCAATGTGACCACAACAGAGTATTCGGTCACTCTTATTTCTTTCCAAGGCTGATTTTTCGGTCACTTTTGATCGGTCACTTAGCACAGTTTCGATTATTTCGGCTTTTAGCCATCCTAGTCTATGATGGAGATACGTTACACACCTGTTAACTATCGGAATCGCTGAAGAACCCACGAATGAAATCCTACAATTGATTACTAAATGTTAGTCTAAGATTCGGCCACATATATAAGACCTTCACCCACTAAGCACAATCGGCCAACATGGCCTAAGGTATTAGATCTTACCCCTTTCGGTTTTGGACTAGATCACAGTGTCCAACTGCGGTAACCTACAATCGCCTCCCTTGCTGCACGCCCCTTGTCCACTCTAATGCATATGAACTAAAGAGAAAAGCCATAAGGCCTTAGTCCAGAAACGTTAACCTCCCCCCTAAGGGGTTTCGGCATCTAGCCTTATACTTGAAAGAATAAACGAGATAATGCTACAAAATACTTACCGACCCAAATACCAAACCACAGCCGTTCCCTTTGTAACAATGAGAAAGTAAAGGGTGTTGAAGGATTACAATTTTAGAAGAGAAAGAAATAGAGTTTTGAGCACTAGAGGGTTCGGCTAACCAAGAGGGTTAGGAAGGAGAAGTGATAGATTTCGATCAATAGGCAAACAAAGGAGGTATGGTTTCGGTCATACAAGGTATTCGGCCAGGAGGGTTGTGATCAAATAGACATTCGGTTTAGGGGTTTGAAAAAAAGAAGAAAGGAATGAGAGTGTAAAGGAGGTGTTTCGGCAAAGTGGGTATTTACTTTCGGCTTTTTGTGACTATCAACCAGAGAGTAATGCCAAAAGAAGATGTGTGAATGATAGAAGAAGAAAATGGAGAAAAGAAGATAAGAAAGAAGGTTTGAGAGAGAGTAGAGAATGAGTAATCAGTTTAACCAAAAGAAGAACGGTACACAATAGGCTTCTTTGGAAGTTCCAAATTCGGCAATGAAAAGAAAGGGAAATCGACAATGGGGTTCACTAGGATTCAGCTACTCGGTTTGGATGGAAAAAGCAAAGTGGCGAAAAGTACCTATTAAGCTATGCAAAATCAACACAAGGTTGGAAGCTTACTCTCATAGGAATATCGGCACCAGCACACTCCAAAGAATCTAAGGAATTCGGCACTACCAAACCTATAGCCGAAATTACCACACCAAGAGTCCTTCAACCGATCATCATTTTCAAAATTCAAAGGCTCCACAAATCACTCCTTGATTTGCTCCTCAAGTTGCTCCCTTGACCAGTTCAAATTCTCTCAAGCAGAGTTCAGTTCTGCTTCAAACTCCTACCTGCACAAGCTGAAAAATAAAACGCTACCCCTGCAACTTCTGGCGCTTGAACCCCTGACCTCTAAGCTCATTTAGGCGCCACCTTTTAAGGAGCCTAGTGGCGTCTCCCTTGCCACTTTACCACTGATCCACTTGTGTTATATTTCTCACACAATTTCTTAAGACCCTTACTTCCAAAGGTCCCCTAACTCCTAAGTCAAAAATACAAAATTTTGCCGGGCTTCTAACTAACCCATGGGCCCTCCATAGGCCCATTAACACACCTCAGACATGCATTTCACACCCAAATACTAGCATTTAAACATTTTAACCGATAATGATAAATCTAAGAAAAACCCAAAAATTTAGGGCGTTACAACTCTACCCTCCTTAAAGAAATTTCGTCCTCGAAATTTACCTTATCTAAACAAATGAGGATGTTGCTGTCGCATAGCCTCCTCTGGTTCCCAAGTAGCTTCTTCTCTGCGATGATTACGCCATAGTACCTTCACCAATGGGACTGATTTTCTTCTTAAAATCTTCACGTCTCGATCCAGAATCTGTACAGGTTCTTCCTCGTAAGTTAGGTCAGGCTGAACTTCCACTTCTGCAACTGGTAGAATATGGGCAGGGTCAGAACGATATCGTCTCAGCATGGATACGTGAAACACATCATGAATTCTATTTAACTCTGGCGGTAATTCTAACTGATACGCCACCGGACCCACTCGCTTAAGAACCCGATACGGCCCAATAAACCCCGGACTCAGCTTGCCCTTCTTACCAAACCTTAATATCTTCTTCCAAGGCGAAACTTTCAGAAAAACCATATCACCTACTGAATACTCAATCTCTTTACGCTTCAAATCTGCATAAGATTTTTGTCGATCAGATGCCTCTTTCAAACGGTCCCTTATCACCTTGACCTTCTCTTCAGTCTCTGCTACCAATTCAGGTCCAAGAACTTGCCGCTCGCCCAATTCAGTCCAACAACTAGGTGAACGACACTTACGCCCATACAGTGCCTCATAAGGTGCCATGCGGATACTAGCCTGATAACTGTTTGTGAGTATGTGATGTAAGGATGTATGCGAATATATGTATGTGTAAGCAATGGTATATGAGAGCAAGGGTGTTTGTGAGTATATGCATGGATAAGCAAAATTTCATGAGGTATATGGAAAGAATTGGTAGAAAACTAATATTATAATTTAGATATATTTATTTAATAAAATTTCAAACACCAAATATATTTTTTTAGAGATATTTCAAAGAAGTACGTGATGAAATATGTATAGAATATAATTTTGTATGCCAAAATTATATGAAAAATGAAAAAGCACAATGCAGCCATCTTCAAATCCCTCCAATTTAGGCATCAGCCAATAAAATGTTCTGTTGACAAGTATAATTAATATAAAGCCTCTTGTCTCCGAATCAACCCATTTCATCTTTATCAACAAATTGCTGCCATAATATATAAAAAATAAATAAGTGAATCCAACCTGCAGGAACCTTCCACAAAGATGCTTCTGAATGATAAATACATTAAAAAACTTGGGTAAATGATAAAATACCATATTATCAGCTGTACCATAAGTCATCAATTTTAACGGTCCACCATAAATTTTTAGCACTTCACAATTTTGTCATGACTTTCATAGTGAAAGACTGATGTTTTAAATTGCTCATTGCTAAGATCTCTATATATTGCTTTGACCACTGGAAGTTTTCTGCACTAAAACATCAAATAGAAGTGACTTAAAGAAGATAAAAATTAAGTAGCCAGTAATTTGTTTGACTGTCTTTCCTCTGCTTTGCATTTGATAAACCGTAAATAATACATGTTTTTACCTCATGCTTAGCACATTTATGATGAATTTTTCCTTGATTTGTGGAATTTGATGCTCTTAAACCTTTAATTTCATGTTTTATACTTAGGTGAGCTTAAGGGAGTGAAAAGAACAAGAAACAGGCCGAAAACGGAGAAAATGGGCAAAAGCAAGGAATCAATACGGCTTAGAAGTTCACCACACGGGCATGTCACACGGCCGTGCCACATAAATAGGCTCAAGCACTGCCTAGAATCGATTCACATGGGCAACCCACACGGCCGTGCCACTTTAACAGGCCCGAGCGTGGCCTCCACATCGACTCACACGGGCGTGGCACACGGGCGTGTCCCTGTCGTGAGAAAGTTCAATTTCACTTGGAAAAGGTTACTTAGGGGCTAAGAAAGACATTCTAAACTCTATATAAAGGCCCTAGAAGGCAAATACAAAGGGAAGAGAGTGCTGAGTACATTATTCCCGCCAAGACGGGGAGTTAAAGGCAGGGAATTACTCGAAGGATAGCTGATTGATCCATCTCAGAAGGAAAGATCTACATCAAGACAGAGGATCTCCCTTCTATCCTTTCAAGAATTTTGGGTTTTCTTATGTTTTGTTATTTTATTTATTCTGAGATGTTTCTTTTTATAATTATGAACTAAAACTCCAAATATCTAAGGGGGATGAAACCTAAGACGAATCTTATTATTGCTATCTGAACTATATGATAAATATTTGATTTGTTCTTAATTGTGTTTTTAACTCTGAATTGATATTTCCGGGATATTAATTTAAGTCGAATGTGCTTATACAGAGGAGCAAAAGTCCCTATATAGGAGTAGATCCAACACAATTAAGCGGAGTTGATCACAATCCTAGAGATAGGACGACGAAAATCTGCCGGATTAGAGTCAAATCTAATATGGGCAGCCATAGATCGAGTTAATGCAAGACTAGGGGTTTTAATTAGAAAGAGATTTCAATTAATCGATCTAGGATTAGTAGTTCTTATCCTCGACGGAGGTATTAACATAATTTAGGGATCTCTACAGATCAAGTCAAATGAAGAAATCGTCTAGTTCAGAGTTAGATAACAAGTGAAGTCTAGGTGGATTCTTTCTTAGGTATTGCCCTCATCAATCAGTTTTCCCAAAAGCAATTTCCCAATTTACTCTTTGTCGTTTCTTTAGTTTAGTTTAGAATAGTTTACAACCAAAACCCTTTTTGTTTCTTAGGCTAGATAATAGGAAGGAAGTCATTACTAGTACTTTTAGTTCATTGTATTTGATATTCTGGTCTTGCCACTAGCTATACTACTATTCAATAGGTGCGCTTGCCTTTTTATCATAATATTAGTTATTTTATAGGTACGATCAAATTTTATTACTTTATCTCATCACGATCAAGTTTTTGGCGCCGTTGCCGGGGAACTAAGATATTAGGAACACTCGATTCCTATTACTTTAGCTATTTTTACTTTTATTGCAAATTATTTTCTGTTTTTTTTGTTATTTTATTTTATTTTAGGTTTTTAATTTTCTTTTTACCTTTCCCTTCTAGGTATCTCTAGTTTATGACTAGAAGAAACCCAAGAGGACCATTATTGTTTGACGATGATTTAGAAGCTACAATTTGTCGAACTCGCAGAGAGATAAGAAGAAGCTTGCAATATCCAGAATAAAGTTAAGAAGAAGAACCTGAACATGCTGAAGAGATGGAGACAAATCACGATAATTAGCTACCACCTGTAGTAGCTGCAAATCTAGTTGAGCAAAATCGTACTCTACGTATTATGTATGATTATGCTAAACCTAATTTGGCTGGTACTGAATCTAGTATTGTTAGGCCTACTATTGTTGCAAATAATTTTGAACTGAAACTTAACACTATTCAGATGGTACAATAGTTTGTTCAGTTTGATGGTTTGCAGGATGAGGATCCCAACACTCATTTAGCCAATTTCTTGGAATTTTGCGACACATTTAAAATAAATGGCATTTCTGATGATGCCATTCGTCTTCGGTTATTCCCATTTTCCTTGAGAAATAAAGCTAAACAGTGGTTAAATTCTTTACCACGAGGGTCTATCACTACATGGAAACAAATGACCGAAAAACTTTTACTTAAATATTTTTCGCTAGCTAAAATGGCTAAATTAAGAAATGATATCTCTTCTTTTGTGCAGATGGATTTAGAAACACTTATCGATGCTTGGGAGAGATACAAGGACTTATTGAGAAGGTGCCCTCACCATGGGTTACCTCTGTGGTTACAAGTTTAAACCTTTCACAACGGTTTGAATCCTTCGACAAGGCAAATGATCGATGCAGCCGCTGGTGGAACAATCAACAACAAAACCCCGAAGCAGCTTATGATTTTATAGAAGAGATGTCACTGAATAACTATCAGTGGCAAGTCATGAGAACAAAGCCACAGAAAGCTGCCAGAGTTTTTAATATTGATGTAGCCACCATGATTTCTAATTAGGTAGAACTCTTTAATAAAAAAATTGATAATTTTGTTGGTTCTATGCAGATACACCCAGTGATGCAGTGTGACTCAATTCAAGGAAACATGAGCTATTCTGAAAATCCCAACTATGGATATGGCATGGAAACTGAGCAAGGCAATTATATGGGTAATAATTCTATATCCCAAAATAACCCTTATAGTAATACTTACAATGCAGGTTGGAGGAACCACCCAAATTTCTCATGGGGAGGGCAAGGAACTCAAAGGCAACCACCTCCTCCTGGATTTCAATAGCCACCATTCCAATAAGAGAAAAAGTCGAACCTTGAGGAGATGCTCACAAAATTTATCACCGTGTCAGAAACCTGTTTCTAGAACATCGAGATGATACTGAAGAACCAGCAAGCATCCATTAAAGGACTTGAAACTCAAATAGACCAGCTCGCTAAGCTAATTTTTGAAAGACCTCAAGGGGGTTACCAAGCAATATAGAGATTAAATCTAAGGAGCACGTTAAAGCAGTTACACTAAGGAGCGGGAAAACACTAGCCAAACCTGAAAAGGACGTAGTACAAGAACATGACAAGGAAAAAATTGCAGAAGTCGAGCCCAAAGAAAACTCCCCCCAGTACTCAAAGAATACAAAACACCTATCCCATACCTAGCAAAATTGAAGAAAGACCGCATGGACGCTCAATTCGATAAATTTCTTGAACTTTTTAAACAGTTACATATTAACTTACCTTTTGTTGAAGCTATTTCATAGATGCCCACATATGCAAAGTTTTTGAAAGAACTTCTAACAAACAAAAGGAAGTTTGAAGAGTTATCCACAGTAGAACTTAACGAGCGATCCTTTAGAATAAACTCCCAACCAAATTGAAAGATCCAAGAAGTTTTACTATTCCCTGTTTGATCGGTAATTTAAATATTGAAAAGGCATTAGCAGATTTAGGTGCCAGCATTAATCTAATGCCCTATAAATTGTTCAAGAAATTAGTACTAGGGGAACCCAAACCCATTAGGATGAGTATTTAATTAGTTGATAGATCTGTTAAATATCATAGGGGCATCATTGAAGATGTATTAGTTAAGGTGGATAAATTTATATTCCCTGTTGATTTTGTTGTGTTAGACATGGATGAGGATGTTGAGGTACCCTTAATCTTAGGAAGACCATTTTTAGCTACTGCCAGAGCTGTTATTAATGTGGGAGATGGAAAACTTGTGCTTAGGGTAGGGGATGTAGAAATTTTATTTCAAATCTATGATGCCATGCGAATTTATAGCGAACAAGATGATTCTTGTTAGTTTATTGATTCTATTGATCATTCTGTTCAAGATTCTTTTTAGGAAATCACTCTTAAAGACACGTAGAGCTGTGTCTCGTTTAAGGTGGGGGAGATGGAATTACCCCTGAGATGAAAAAGGTAATAACTGAGCTAAACTCCAACGAATCTTCCCCAAGGCAATTAGATTGTGAGGGCATTAAAATCAAGTATGAACTAAGACAAAAACCCTCAATTGATGAACCTCCCAAACTAGATCTCAAACAATTACCCAAACATTTAGAATATGCATTTTTGGGAGACAATTTTACACTACCAGTTATTATTGATTCAAACTTACAACCTAAGGAAAAAGAGGAATTAATTCAAGTGTTAAAAAAGCATAAAAGAGCCATAGCTTGGAAAATTTCTAACATCAAAGGAATCAGTCCTTCCTTTTGCACTAACAAAATTTTGATGGAGGATGAATACAAACCATGTGTGCAAGCTCAAAGAAGACTAAACCCCAACATGAAGGAAGTGGTCAAAACTGAGGTAATTAAACTTCTAGATGTTGGAATTATTTATCCTATTTCTGACAGTGCTTGGGTAAGTCATGTGTAGGTGGTTCCTAAGAAAGGTGGCATGATTGTTGTTGCCAATGAAAAGAATGAATTAATCCCTACAAGAACTGTCACAGGTTGGAGGGTTTGTATTGGTTACAGGAAATTGAACGACGCCACGAGAAAGGATCACTTCCCCTTACCTTTCATTGATTAGATGTTAGAAAGACTATTAGGACATATGTACTGCTGTTTTTTTGGATTGACTTTTTGGTTATTTCCAAATCCCGATAGCTCTTGAAGATCAAGAGAGGACGACATTCACTTGTCCATACGGTATGTTTGCTTATCGTAGAATGCCCTTTGGATTATGTAATGCTCCTGCCATTTTTCAGCGTTGCATGCTAGCAATCTTTAACGAGCTCATAGAGGGCATCATGGAGATATTCATGGATGATTTCTCAGTATTCGGTAACTCTTTCCAACTTTGCCTCAAAAATCTAGAACGAGTCTTAATAAGATGTGAAGAAACAAATCTTGTTCTCAATTGGGAAAAATGCCATTTTATGGTACGAGAAGGTATTGTGCTAGGACGCAAAATTTCTAGTAAAGGGATAGAGGTAGATAAAGCAAAAGTTGAGACCATTGAAAAACTACATCCCCCTAGTTCAATTAAGGCAATAAGAAGCTTTTTAGGACATGCTGATTTTTATAGAAGATTCATTAAAGACTTTTTAAAAATAGCTAAGCCATTAACGAAATTACTAGAAAAAGATGTACCTTTCAATTTTGATCAAGAATGTTTAAAGGCATTTAACACTCTGAAAGTGAATCTCACCAATGCTCTAATTAGAATTGCACATGATTGGAATTTACCTTTTGAACTAATGTGTAATGCGAGTGATTTTGCAGTAGGTGTAATTCTTGGACAGCGAAGAGACATACATTTTCAGCTAATCTACTATGCTAGCAAAACTCTAACGGCAGCATAAGAGAGCTACACATAACCCAGAAAAAGAATTGCTAGCTGTGGTTTTTGCATTTGACAAATTTAGACCATATCTAATATTGTCTAAAGTCATCGTTTTTACTGATCATTTAGCTCTTCATTATCTTTTAACCAAATCTGATACAAAGTCTCGATTAATAAGATGGATTCTACTATTACATGAATTTGATTTGGAAATCCAAGACAAAAAAGGAGCTGAAAACTTAGCAGCAGATCACCTTTCTAGGCTTGAGAATCCACATCTCGAAGAACTTGATGAAGCTGAAATAAACGACTCGTTCCTTGAAGAGCAACTCTTAGCCATAACTGATTTTGGGGTACCTTGGTTTGCCGATATTGCAAATTACTTAGCTACTAACATAACACCAAAAGGGTTGACACATCAGCAAAAGAAGCGATTCTTTACTAATGTGAAAAACTATTTTTAGGAAGACCCTTTTCTTTTTCGTGTTTGTGCAGACCAAGTCATTTGAAGATGTGTTACAAAGACTAAAGCCAGCAAAATCTTAGAACACTGCCATTCAGGACCAATAGGAGGACATTACAGTGGAACTAAGACTGCCCATAAAATACTCGAATCAAGTTTTATTGGCCCTCATTATTTAAAGACGCCAGCAGGTATGTTACTTCTTGTGAAAAATGTCAACAAATAGGTAATATCTCTAAATGTGATGAAATGCCTCAAAACATATATGCTTGAATGTGAAATATTTGATGCATGGGGCATCGATTTCATGGGTCCATTCCCTAGCTCATTTGGAAATAAATACATCCTAGTAGCAGTCGATTACGTGTCTAAATGGGTAGAAGCCCAAGCCTTACCTACTAATGATGCTAGAATGGTAGTATGATTCCTTAAAAAACTTTTTCCTCAATTTGGAACACCAAGAGCAATTATCAGTGATAGGGGAATGCATTTCTACAATGCTCAGTTTGAGAAAGTCTTACACAAATATGGAGTATACCATAGAACAGCCACCCCTTACCACCCTCAAACCAGTGGACAAGTTGAAGTAGCTAATAGAGAGCTAAAACGCATCCTAAAGAAAACCATACAAGCAAATAGAAAAGATTGGGCAATGAAAGTAGATGACACTTTATGGGCCTATAGAACCTCATTTAAAACTCCCACAGGAACATCTCCTTACAGACTTGTTTATGGGAAAAGTTGTCATTTACCCTTTGAGCTAGAACATAAAGCATTTTGGGCCATCAAATTTCTAAACCTCAACCCTGACCTTGCTGGTAAAAAGAGACTCATGTAGCTAAACGAGTTGGACAAATGGCGCTACAATGCATATGAAAACTCAGGCTTATACAAGGAAATCGCAAAGCGATGCCATGATGCTCGTCTGAAGCAACATAAACAGTTTAAACCTGGCGATCTCATTTTGCTCTACAACTCAAGGCTCAAATTATTTCCTGGAAAGCTAAAATCGAGATGGTCAGGCCCATTCATAGTTCAAAGTGTTCTTCCCTACGACACAATTGAGGTAACACATCCAACTTAAGGCACTTTCAAGGTAAACAATCATCAACTCAAATTATATTACGGTGATGACTTTAAGAATGATAAAGAGGAGCTTAGGCTCCATAATCCCTCATAAAGGTGCAGGTAAGAAGTCCAGCTTAGACTGTAAACAAGCGCTTCTCGGGAGGCACCCTGAGCATTAACAATTTTGATATTCTTAGATTCATAGCTAACTCCTTAAAACGCAGATTCCCCAGAACCAGACGACCAGGCACACGGGCATGCCTAAGGCCGTGGGCACCCCACAGTTAGGAACACGACCGTGCGATACTACCGTGGCGTGTGAGCCCGGACACGACCGTTAGAGAAGTGAACACTAGAAGACATGATCATGATATATGGCCTTGTATCCCAGCATGCCCATGCTAATAAGCCATGGACAAAACTGAGAAATTAACACGGGCATAGGACATGCCCATACCGACCAACCGTGGCCACATCGATAGGACCACGAGACACACGGCCAACCCATATGTCACACGAGCGTGCGCCACGGCTGTGGGGCCAAATTCCTATTATTTACATTTTAAATTTAATTTTCATTTTCTGTACCTTATATTCCTTTTATTCCCCTTATTTTCTTATCGAGTAATACTTGAATTTTACACACAGTTGTACTTATTCTCCTCAGTCACCAAGAATCATGACTCCAAATAGCCCTTTCTCCAAATCAACTTTAACTACTCAAGGAATTCATCCAATATTCAGGGAGTTTCACTTCTTTCCCTATCTTATGATTTTATGCTTCTATTGCTACTAATGTATCTTTGTACATTGAGGGCAATGTACATCTTAAGTGTGGGTAGGGGGGAACTCACTTTCATTCTTTGTATTATCTTTGAAACCCCTAAAAATTTTTACCACTAACTTGTTGCATTGTTCTCAAATTTCGAATTCTCACTTTCACTCTATGCATTATTCTCAAATCCCCTATTGAAATGAATTCTGATTGATTTATGATTTTTATTGATATGTTGAGAATTAAGACATAGGTACTTATGCTTTGATTATTCAAACTTTAGGACATTAGGGAATCAAGCATGATAAGTTGAAATTTTTGAGAATTTACAATTTTTCTAGGTTTTTTTCCCCAATTTTAAGTGTTATCTTGAAATTTGAAATTCAAAGGATTGACATCAAAAGCCATAATTCTGGTGAGATTTTTGAGCCTTTTGAGCATACATCCTTTCGTGCTCACTTTTATTGTTGCTTTAAGTGAGTCAATACTGATTTGTTATTCTAGAAGTTGCTTCGATTACACATGTCAAGACCACATCATTGATTTGATATACCAAAATGATAAAGGCAACTAAGTTTAACCTACTTACTCCACAAAAGCATACTTTCATAAATTAACCCTTAATGAACCCCATTGAGCCTAACAACCCATTCATTGACCTACCTTTAATATTAACCTATAACACATTTTTGTTTAATTCCCTTCAATTATGTTGGTCCCTATTTTTGTCGAGATTTGAGTTGAATAAGCTTTGTTCTCCTTTTCAGTTTGTAAAGTTCATAAATATTCAATTTATTGTTATTTGATTTGTTCTTAAGAAAAAAAGAAAAGAAAAAAAAGGTGTATATACATTTAATTCAGCTGTAATTCAATATTTTTGCATATTTCTATTATAAGCTTCCGAATCCAAAACGATGTCATCAAAAAGGCTTCATTCTAGGAATATGTTTCAGTGATAGAAATTTTCCTAGTTAGATGATTTTTCAATTCAATCTTGATTCTAACCCTCTTTTTCAGCTTGTGACCACACCCCTAACCAAGGCCACGTTACAACCCTTGAAAGACCTTTTGATCGATATGTCATATCAATACATAGTGGTGGAGATTTGATTTTCCTACAAGCTTATGGTAATAAATTTTCAGGTTGACTACTGAGTGCTTAAATTTTTGAACCCTAAACACTTTGAGTGGATAGACTCAATCTTTAGTGAGGATGTTAACTCTTGTTGATTTTGAATTAAAAGGTAACTAACCAGGATAGACTCAATCTTTAGTGAGGATGTTAACCCTTGTTGATTTTGAATTAAAAGGTAACTACCCAGGAGAAGGGAGAAAACCTATGTTTCTGTGATAAAATTCTTAACTTAGATTGTTTGAGACTTTAATTTTCTTTTGGTTGAATTTTCAATGTATGATCACTTATGGATTAGTTTGAAACATTATTGATAAGGGTTATAAGTTAAGAAGAATGACTTTTAATTGTGAGTTGAGATTTTGCTTGAGGACAAGCAAAGGCTTAAGTGTGGGGGTATTTGATAAACCGTAAATAATACATGTTTTTACCTCATGCTTAGCACATTTATGAGAATTATTCCTTGATTTGTGGAATTTGATGCTCCTAAACCTTTAATTTCATGTTTTATACACAAGTGAGCTTAGGGGAGTGAAAAGAATAAGAAACGAGCCTAAAACGGAGAAAATGCACCAAAACAAGGAATCAACACGGCCTAGAAGTTCACCACATGGCATGCCACACAATCATGCGACATAAACAGGCTCAAGCACGGCCTAGAATCGATTCACACGGTTAACCCATATGGCCGTGCCACTTTAACAGGCCCGAGCACAGCCTCTATATCGACTCACATGGGTGTGGCACACAGGCGTGTCCCTGTTTTGAGAAAGTTCAATTTCACTTGGAAAAGGTTACTTAGGGGCTAAGAAAGACATTCTAAACTCTATATAAAGACTCTAGGAGGCAACTACAAAGGGAAGAGCGTGCCGAGTATATTATTCCTGCCAAGACGGGGAGTTTAAGACAGGGAATTACTCGAAGGATAGCCGATTGATCCATCTCAGAAGCAAGGATCTACATCAAGACAGAGGATCTCCCTTCTATCCTTTTAGGAATTTTGGGTTTTCTTATGTTTTGTTATTTTATTTATTCTGAGATGTTTCTTTTTATAATTATCAACTAAAAACCCAAATATCTAAGGGGGATGAAACCTAAGACGAATCTTGTTATTGTTATCTGAACTATATGATAAATATTTGATTTATTTTTAATTGTGTTTTTAACTCTTGAATTGATATTTTCGAGATATTAATTTAAGTCGAATGTGCTTATACAAAGGAGCAAAAGTCCCTATATAGGAGTAGATCAAACACAATTAAGCAGAGTTGATTGTAAACCTAGACATAGGACGACAAAAATCTACCAGATTAGAGTCAAATCTAATATAGGGAGCCATTGATCGAGTTAATGCAAGACTAGGGGTTTTAATTAGAAAGATATTTCTATTAATCAACCTAGGATTAGTTGTTCTTATCCTCAACGGAGGTATTAACATAATTTAGGGATCTCTACGGATCAAGTCAAATGAAGAAATCGTCTAGTTCAGAGTTAGATAACAAGTGAAGTCTAGGTAGATTCTTTCTTAGGTATTGCCCTCATCAATCAGTTTTCCCAAAAGCAATTTCCCAATTTACTCTTTGTCGTTTCTTTAGTTTAGTTTAGAATAGTTTACAACCAAAACCCTTTTTGTTTCTTAGGCTAGATAATAGGAAGGAAGTCATTACTAGTACTTTTAGTTCCTTGGATTCGATATTTTGGTCTTGCCACTAGCTATACTACTATTCGATAGGTGCGTTTGCCTTTCTATTGTGATATTAGTTAGTTTATAGGTACCATTAGATTTTATTACTTTATCTCATCATGATCAGCATTCTTTTTCTTTTTCTTAGTGTTGAAGCTGAGACGTGCAACCCAAGTGGCAAGATCAAAGGGAAAACCCCTCCACTAGGGCAATGCAACCAGGAAAATGATTCTGATTGTTGTAAGGATGGCAAGTGGTACACAACATACAAATGTTCACCACTGTATCAAGCCAAACGAAAGCAACATTGATGCTTAACAGCTTTGAACGAGATGGAGACAGTGGTGCACCATCTGAATGTGACAACCAGTACCACTCCAATGATGACCCTATGGTGGCATTTTCTATAGGGTGGTATAACAACTAGAAGAGGTGTTTGAAGTATATCAACATCCATAGCAATGGAAAATATGTGAGGGCTAAAGTTGTGGATGAATGTGATTCTACTATGGGATGCGATTCGGACCATGATTATCAAACCCCTTATCCTAACAACATTGTTGATGCCTCGAAAGCAATTTGGAAGGCTCTTGGAGTGCCTGAGAACGACTGGGGCGAGATGGATATCTACTGGTCTGATACTGATTAATCACTTTATCCATATTTATATTTATAATGTATGTATTAGACTAAAGATTTCTTGTGCGTCTTAGTTAACATTTATGTTACTATTAATGTAAAATTTATATATTTGTTATGTATTTTGAGCAATAAATTTTGTTTTATATCTTTATCATTTGCTCTATCCTTACTTCTTACTTGGAGAAATTCTTAATTAATTCTTGAAATTAGATGAGTATTGGATTTGGTATGCGTTTGATAGGAGTGTAAATAAGGCACTTGTGCTCACATATTTTTCAAAAGAAATTTGAATTTGATTTAAGCAAATTAGAACCAAGCCCAAGTTTTATTGAGCTTTTATTATTATTATTATTATTATTATTATTAAATCACTTTTCTTCCTATTTTGTATAGATCATGAAGAACAAACAAAGAAGATAATATATAAATGTTGAGGTTGACCCGGGTTTGATCCCCGGCAATGGCGTTTTAAGAAGACCTTATGTTTTGTCAAACTTAAATGAAAATTTAACTTCCCTAAATGTATATTCAGAGCCTTTTGGAACAGTGAAAGCAGTTTGAGCTTAATTCAGAGTTTTACTTTTAAAACTTCATTTCATGTTTTCAACTGTTTCAATCAATTTCAATGACTAGTGTCAATTACGCAAGAAAACGAAAGAAATTTAATAGAAATGATGAACGAAATTACTAAAAAAGCCTCAAACTAAAAAATGGTCTCCAAACTAAAAACTTTTCTTTTTTTGTCCGAAGAACTTTCATTATGTTAACACTATCATTCCTTCAGTGAATTGCCATTTAAAATAATTGTCTGAGTAAACCAAAGCCTGACACGTAATCAAAAAATAAATGTTTAAAACTCAAGCTGTGAAATTTTAGGTTCAAAATGTTCAAAATTTTTTTGAATTATTTGGATTTTTTGTTAAAATTGATATTTTAATTTTCATAAAGTGAAACCAAGACCCTGGCGCCGGTTCAAGTAAGGAACTTCGAACTTTAGATACTTTTACATTAGTTGCTTTAGTAAAATTGTTTACCTCTATAGATAGTAGCAAATTAAACATTCTCTAAACTTTGATAAAACTCTAGATTTAGGATTTTTCATTAAACCTAAGCTAATTCATTAACGCTAAAATTGTAGATAAAATAATAAGTATGCAAGGTGCACGATGTCATGGTACTCATGAGCAAGGAGCAAAAATAATTCCACTTTTGTACAAAACAAGATTCAAACTTGGAAACTATGTGTAAGCTAGACCTTACCGCTGAACCAACAACCTCATTCTTGTTAACAATTAAACAAACATTATAGATAAACTAGGTGTGACTAGCTAGATATAGGGATAAAAATAACCAAAATTTAAGTAGAAGGAAACATCTACAAGATCTCAAAAACACATCTAGAACACTTAACCATTGAGCCAAATCGATTTACTTTACACAATAAACAATTCAAATATTATGAAACTTGGGGCATTATAGTTTTTTTTTTTAATTTTAAAGACAACATATTTTAATGTTTATATTATAGTATTGTAAAGTGGAAACACAAAAATCTATATAATTTTTCATACCTATTTTTACTTAAAATTAGGCAGTTTTGGTAAAATTCTTGTCATAAAATAATTAATTTCTATAAAATAAATTAAATGTGCTAAAAGTTTGAACATGTTGATTTTTAGTCAATTTGATAATTATTTTTAGTGAATTTTTATTATTTTTGACAATTCGCACAAAGGCGAAAATTGACTTGGTAGACACCGTTAGAAGAACAAAACCGAGAAGCAATTTGAAGTAACAAAGCGAAATAATTTCCAGCCTAAGACGGTCCAAATATGTTTATTTATTCATAATATAATTAATTTTAATTTATTCCCAATTTAATTTGGGCTAAATAGATTAATTTTAATTAATTATGGAAAAAGGGCCCAGTTAAACCACACCAGTTGTACCCAATTTATCGAACCGAACCAGACACCAATTGGGCAGCCCAGAACCATCTAAAGGGTGACACAAATCATCATTTTATCTGATTAAATAAGCTTGTAAACAAGTCCTTGAAAGACCTCCAAATTGCGTTCAAACCCCACCTTAATTCAAGGCTTTACGGATTTGCCCTAGGCTAATTTTAGCAAAGTTGAAAGCTTCAACTTTGCCATGTGGATGGCCGGCCATGTGGGGGGTCCCTTGGCTGCTGGAATTTGATATTTTTAGCAGCCCTCCTCAGCTATAAAAGGCACCCTATGCTGCCCATTCTAATCATCCCTCAACATCCATCATTCTTTTATTCATTCCTCTCCTCTCCACTCTCTTTTCTCTCCATTTTCCATTCTATTTTCCTATAGTTCTTGTTCCGATTTCTCCTCTAGGAAAAGAGGTATTTTCCCAGTCATTTTGGGCAGCAAGCAAGTGTTCATAGAAGCCTTGATTGGCGAGGACAACGGAGACAGACAACGGAGCAATCAGTCAAGCCACGGAGAAACACTGGATTTGCTTCTTGTTCCTTATCTTTTTAATTTCTGTTGTTTTTATGATGAACATATCTATGAATATTCATGTTCTTGAAATGGTTATTTTAATCAATTTACCTTGAATTTAATTCATGTTGGGTCGATTGCATTTCGTCCTCTTAATTTATTAAATTTATTTTTATGCTGTTATAGGCCCTAGTAAAATGCTTGATTAAGTAAATTCATGCTTAGGTTATTCTGGCATTATAATTGTTTAGATAACTAAAGAATTAATTGTTTAAATGGATTGAAATTGCAATTAATGGACACAGTACTTAATCTGTTCATGTTTAATTCTTCTAAGGTAGCTGAAAATTAAATTAGCATTGTATTTGGTGATACATATGCCTTGCATAACTTGCAAGATAATTGTGATTAAACTGTTTCAAGATAATGGAGTCTTGTTACCTCACATAGTCTTTTATATGCTTATTAAGTTAAATTAATCGGTTGAATCGACATAGGGATATGCAAGAGATGATTTAATTCAATGAGTATGTATGTGCAATAGCATGTTTACCTTTATAAATCTGTTTAATCGGTCGAATTGGCATAGGGATATGTTCCAAGAGATGAATGGAATTTTTATTAGTAAATATGTTCATAAGTTAGCAAATTACTGGGTTGTTGTGAATTTATTCGTAACAGTATAGCATAAGTTTAATAATTCTAAGCCAAAGAAATGTAATTACCCCAACACAATTATATCATCTTGATTAAATCTTAATTGAAATCGTGCATTAGAATTTTATTTTCTTTTATTACTTTACTTAGTTTTTAATTAGTTTTAATTCATCTTCCAAAACCAAACTATTTTTACCTCACCAAAGTGTTTTAACTACATTCATAAATAATTTTTTTACAGTCCCTGTGGGTACGATAACTCGACATTTACTTGTCACTATATTACTTGTTGTGATTGTGTACACTTGAACATTCCGATCGTTCCATATAGTATTATAAATTTAATTTTTATATGATATAAATTATATAATATGCAATAGAACTAAAAATTGAGTTGGGTTTGGCTCAGTTATGCTAGTCTTAACTCTTCCATAATTTATATGAGTTTAATTTTTTACCCAAATCTAATTTTTGTGCTTAATATTTTTATATGCAAATTTCCAAATTACAGACAAAATTTCAAAATTTGGTCTAACATATCTTCTTCCAGTGAATTAAAACAATATTATATGTTGTTGTTTTACCATCACAAGAGTATAAGTGCCAAGTGATTGCGACAAAAGATTATCATGCTAACAAATTTGCAACTTCCATGGAATGGTGTTGTAACAACCCTAACCCGTATCCATTGCCAGAATAGGGTTACAGGGCATTACCGAACTTATCACATAATTAATCATACATTTCATATTCAATAACCATATCCGAACACAAATCATTCAATTTCAATCACATAGTCCCTAACTAGAGCCCTCGAGGCCCAATACAAGCCTTTAAAACAATTTGGGACTTAAATGTAAACTTATGAAAATTAAAAAAAACAATGAAAATTTTCAAAGTGTAGGGGACACATGCCAAAATGGCTAGGCCATATGTCTCACACGGCCAAGAGACACGCTCGTGTCACAAGCCATGTGGACATTCGAAATGGGATCACATGGTCGTGTCCCAGCCCGTGCCCGACCGTATGTAACTCACTAACTTGCTTTCATTAGAAATTTCAAGGGACACACTGTCGTGTCATCTAACCGTATGTCACACACGGCTGAGACACACGCCCGTATCTCTGCCCGTATGGATGAAAATAGGCTATTTTCTAAGCCACATTTCTCACCCAACTTTGGTACCAACCAAAACACTTCAATAGCATATGACCATAACGTCATTAGGCATTCAAACCAACCAAAATCAAGCCTAAAACATGCAATTTCAATACCATTAACCCAAGTGCTTTCAAACATCACAATTGACCATTATCAATCGTGCAAATATCATCTCCGAAAGCTACCTAAATGGTCATTTGCACATATGCACCATAATACATAAAACCTAACATGTATACCCCTTCTTCAATTCATCTAATAGGTACCAAACTACCAATGCACCATCAAGCATTCTCATGGCAATCATAAATCATACAAGATATGGCCAACCACATATATACATACCAATACACATGCCAATTCAAACCATATTAATTGGCCAATACATAACCATAACATATACAGGCTTTTATTAGCCAAAATGACTTATACATGCCAAATAACAAAAATAAATTAAGTCCAAAAGAACCAAAACAGCTACTGGATAGTGAGATGCGATCTCTAACAACTTCCAATCTGAGCGAGCTTTCAAATCACTATAAAACACAGAAAAGTAAACAGAGTAAGCTATTAAGCTTAGTAAACTCGTATGGCTAATAAGTATAACTTACCATTCATTCATAGTTTAAAGAAGTAATAGTAAACATAGGTGAGTTTCAATTAATCCAAAGATTAGCACATAATCATAACCATGTTAGTTGTAACGCCTCAAAAATATAGGGGTTGTATTTTTGCATGTGTTGACATAAAATGCTTGTTTGGCATGTTGGCTTGATGATATGGGTGTGTTTGGGGGTTTTTTAGGAAGCCTGGGTTCAACTCAGGCATTGGGTAAAATTTTAATCTTGGGCTCAAGGGAACTTGTATGTTAGCTTATAGGACTTAAGTTTAATTGTTGTTGTTTCATATCACAAATGAGCCACTGGTGGAGTGGCATATAGCGTCACACGCAAGGGAAGGAATGGGTTCAAATCCCCTTGTAAGCAAAATGTATTTATTTTGTTACACAGAGGCGGCAAGAGGTGGAGTGGTTGCAAACTCTATCAAGGTTGTTGAGGACTTGGTAAGAGGAGGAAATTTGACTTGGTCTTGAGAATTTGAATTTAATTTAAATGAGAAGTTGGAGTGAATCAAGGAGCAGGATGTGGAGTGGATCGGGGAGATTTTTAAGGAATTTGAGTTTGGGTGTTAGAGTAACTGATTGGGGGGGAGTTGGAGTTGCAAAATTTGACTAGTATGCTCCTTCAATAGGCATTTTTGGCTTTTGAAAGTTAAGTGACGAATGTCTCCTCTAGTAGTTTGGGTTTTGCTATTTTTGTTGTTCGTGCCTCTTTTCTTTCTAATGTGATTTTACAAGTGATCATTTTTGGGCTTTTTTGGGAATGTATTAGAGTGTGTTCAGTGGCGAATTACCTGAAGTAAACCCCTTTTCTTCTTCTCATTGTTCTCTGCCAATTTGACATTATTGTGCATATCCTCTCTTCTTTAATTTCTAATCTTGGTTGAAGTTTACTTGCTTTCTCTATTATCTTGCTTTGGCCGAATCTAATCATCTTCTAGCCGAACCCTGCTCCTTTTTTCTCTCTCTCTTTCTCAATTCTTTCTTTGTGAGCCAAATCTTGTTCTCTTCTTTCTGCCATTGTTCTGCCAAAAATTTTCTCCTCCTTCTACAATTAATATTCTTTTCTCCTTTCCCCTCGGCCGATTGTGAAATTAGTGTTGTCACTCTTTTCTTTGCACGGCCGAATCCAATCTCTCTTCTTGCGTTTTCTTTTCCCACCGGCGGTTGGTGTTAATATGGTGCTGCAAGTGTCCTATCAAGAGGTAGGCGTTCTTATTTCTTTTCTTTTATTCTAGATTAATCTTTTGGTTTTCTTATGTTCTCTTATAGTTGAATGCCATTCTCTCAAATCTCTAATGGCTGTTAGACGGTCCTTTCTTCATGATCTGTTACCTGTTTAGGTTCTACGTTTTCTCGAAGGGTGATAAGGTGCAAGCATTTTTAGCCCATCAGGTCTTTTCCCCAACTTTCAATGAAGGTAATACACATCATTTTGTTTTGGGAGCCTAATCCTTTTGGAATCGAGTTTTGCTCATGGGATTATTATGCTGCAGTGAATCGGATAGTAGTAAGGATTGTTTTAATAGCATACGAAGGAGAGCAAATCGTACACTTTGCGAGCAAGGTAGGTAGGGTTGACGTTTCTAAGTATAGTGCACTTAAACTCTTTTAAGCGAAAGATTAATCATATTTTGGAACAATTGTAGGTTCGGTATCATGGGATTTGTCGTACTTTCCGTAAATCAGCTGTGTAACCACACCCTACCTTGGTGTAAGTCAGCAAAAGCTGAAATGTTAAAACGTCGACATCTGAGGCCTCACGAGTGTGCGAATGCACATGGGGACAATTTGAACCCACAAATCGTGGGCAGAAGTCTGTAGAGGCTATCGTGTGCATTTTTGTGCACTTGGGTCGTTATGGGCCTCGATGGGCAAAAATTGGCCCATGGGCTTACTGGCCCATATAGGTAAAATACTCGGTAAGTGTTTGTGGTTAGATTAGATTATAAGGTTCATGGTGTGGTATGTGAAACTGGACTGAATGGGTCACACGAGCGTGTAGGCCCACTTGGGCCCAATATGAGTTTTGGGCCAATAACACTATTTTGGCTAAATAGGTTAACCAAGTCGCTTAAAGCAACAAAAGACCTTTTAAAAGGTTGTATTAGATACCGAGACTCTAAAGCTTGGTTAATGACCAAAATACCCCTGACGGGTAAAATTACCATTTTACCTCTGACTGCTTAAATGACCATTAAGCCCTTAGAAATAGGTGGACTGATGGGTATGATCTTCTGTATGCACATTATATATGTATGACACGACATTTTGCTTGGGGTTGGGTATGATTTGGAGGTAGCTCTGTTCTGGTGGCTATGCCATGTAATTACGTTAAAAGTGGCTTTGCCACGTATTCTGATTCTGGTGGCTCTACCACGTTATCTGTTATTAGCAGCATGGCTGCGTATTGGTGTGCTGGCTAGGTGGGTTGAGTTATTCCTCACGTGGTTTAATGGTTGGTATGGGTGGTGCGATGGTTGGACTGGGTTGGGATTACATTCACATTCTGTCCGGATTCTATAATAGGGTTGAGCCCACATAGTTCTGTATAGGGCTAAGGCCTAGACTAATCTGTTTTCCGCATAGGGCTTCGGCCCAGTTTGTTCTGCATGTCTGATCACTATTTTGGTTGGGGATTTATACACTGAGTTTTCGCAAACTCACCTTTTATTTTAATGTGCAGGTAACCCCTAGCCATAGACGATTTGGAGCTACGAGGGGCTCAGGGTGGCCACATGCCTTCTGTTTCTAGATTTGTTTTGTTTATATTTTCTATTTGGGTTTCGCTCATGTAATAAGGCCATTTTGGGTTTTTGATTTAACTTTCTTTATTTTTTGTTGTTTTTATCGTTTCAAACTGTTATAATAGGTTGTGGGGTTTTCAAAACTAATAACTGTTTTCAAAAATATTCACACATTTCCATTTCAACACTAAAAGCTTCCACGAGTTTTAAGTAATTGAATAGATATCAGAGAATAGTTTTAAACAAATGATTTGGTTAAGTGACACTATCATTAAAAAGGAGTTTTAAACTTTAATCAAATTTCAAACGTAACTTCTATGTGACATGCCAGATTCGGCCATAATGTATGGGCCGGGTTTGGGGTGTTACATTAGTCATGTATGAATACCTCAACTACAACTTACTTATCATACTTCTCAAGAATACCTAAACTGATCCATATCATCTTTTATATCCCGTACTATCATTTTTCCTATTGAATCATTTGGAATACTATCAGATACTCGAGTATCTTACACACTAAGTGCCAATACATGGTCAAAACCATCTTTATCACGTATCTCATATAAATGCTCACTCTCGAGTCACTAGGTCTACTCACACAAGTTGACAGTCAAGTCGTAACTATACGGTGCTACTCACACAAGCTATCGAGTAACCGCAACACATGTCAAAAAACTCAGCCACTGGTAGAACATACAGGACCAGCACCTATAACACTGTAACCCATAATGACATGTCATTTGTATCCTATCTATTCCTAAGGTTCAACCGGGATCTATACATTCTCGATGGTCCATACAATGTCGTTAGCTCATCGAGAATCTCCATAGTGTCGTATTTCATAATTATATCAATTAAGCATTTAAACATATGCAATTTAATGCTTATTAAACATATGAACTTACCTCAAATTTGAACGATAGAAAACGATCGTCTACTCGATAACTTTGCCATTGCCTCAATCTAATTCAGTACATTGCTTTTCTTGACCTATATGATCAAAATTAACTATTTTAAGTATCATTCTATTCAATTCAATCCAAAAATCATATTTTGGTAAAATTGCCAATTTACCCCCAAACATTTGAGTTTTTTACAATTTAGTCCCTATCTCATAAAAATGCAATTTCAAACAATTCAACTTCAACACATGGTAGCCAAATTTCACCTAAGTCCATAGCAGCCCATACTTTTCATTATTTCACACATTTACCTCATAACTTTCACATTTATCAATTTAATCCCTAATTGACATTTTCAACCAAAATCACTTTACAAATGTTGCTTAACTAACAACAAGGATGCATTTTCTATCATCAAACATAAAAATACTCACATATTCATCAATGGAAAAACTCAAATATTTTAGCAATTTTGCAAATTAGTCCTAGGGCTAGCTAGATTAAGCTATAATGACCTCAAAAACATAAAAGTTATTAAAAACAGGACAAATTTCACTTACATGCTAGCTTGAGTAGTGATCGAATGCTTCAAACCCTAACTATGGCTTCTTATTCTTCAATTTTAGTGGTCTTTCTCATTAAAGAAGATGACATTTTTAATTTTTTTATTATACTAATTAGCTTAATTACAATTTTAACCTTGCTTTTAACCTTTATAATTTTATAACTAAAGTCCGTAATAGTCCACTAATATATTAATGGTCAAATTACCATTCAAGTACTCATACATTTCAATTCTATAACCATATAGTGCATTTAACTTATAGAACTCAAGTTTTACACTTTACGCAATTTAGTCCTTTTTCACAAATTAAGCAGGCAACTGATAAAATTTCTCAATGAAATTTTTAAGGGATCATACAATCATGCTGTAGACATTAAAATAATAATAAAACAAATATTTTGATCTCAGATTTGTAGTTCTAAAACCACTATTCTAATTTCACTAAAGCGGGTTGTTACAACTCTTCCCCTTAGGAATTTTCGTCCCTGAAAATCTTACTAGAAAATAGATTAGGGTACTATTTTCTCATAGCTTCTTTAGGTTCCTACGTAGCCTCTTCAATACCGTGACATTGCCAAAGAACCTTCACTAACGCTATACTTTTATTTCTCAATTCTTTGATCTCTCGAGCTAAAATTTTGATAAGTTCTTCATTATACGACATGTCTGGTTAGGTCTCAACCTCTGTCGAAGACATTATATGCGAAGGGTCTAATCAATACCGTCATAACATAGATATATGAAATACATTATGAATCTTTTCACATTCTGACGGTAAAGCTAGTCGATATGCCACTGGCCCTATCCTCTCGATGATCTCATATGGCCCGATGAATCGCGGTGCAATGCCCCAAATTTCCTTATTTCTAGCTTTTGTGATTTTGTTACACAAAAATATCTGTATGTGTTTTTGAGATTAATTTGACACAAAATATCTGTTTGCTTTAATGGTTAAGTGTTCTGGGTGTGCATGGGAGGTCCAATGTTCAAGTCACAATTGGGTAAATTTTGGCTTTTTATGAGTAAAGTCCAATCATTGCTTAATAGGCTTATAAGAATTTATATGTAAAACTTATCAGAATGGGCCTGCTGGTCTGGTGGTTAAGAGGAATGTTAGAGTAAGGGAGGTCTTGGGTTCGAGTCTGAACTGAGGCATTATTTTTGCTGCTCTTTTCGTAGGATTGTTTAAGTTGGTTTGGGATATCAAGTAGTTGTAATAGATGTGGTTTATTGGGAGTAAACCAAGGGATTGGGGAGTTACCCAAATTTTCTGCACACACTCTCTCTATCAAATTTCTCTGGAAGTTCCCTTTCCACCTTCTTTTTTCTTTTCTTTTCAGCTAAAATACTCTTGTTTGCTATCGTTTTCTTCATACTATTATCAATTTTTGGCCCTTTTCTATCGTCATTGGTTTTCTATGAGTTGGGTGTGAATTCGGTAAGTGTAGGGGTGTGTTTTGTTTCGTTTTTTTAGTGTTGGGTTGCTAAGAGATTGTTTTCTGTTTAGGAGACAATCACGATTCTATAGACTGCTAACCAGCATTGTAATCTATGAGGATTTGCCATTGTTCATTTAAGGTAAGGAATCTCATGGTAATAGGTCAGAATATCTCATTAAGTTATCTATCGAATATCGTTTAAGTGACTGATTTTGGACTCATGATTGTTAAATATAGGTTCTGGAGTGCTCGGAAGTGATTACACGTAAAAAATGAAGCAAGTGTGTACTCCAATTACACAGGAAATGGGATTAGACAAAAGCTAAAAAGCTTACTGTCGACGCCACATGGGCGTGTGGACTGCCCGTGTAGCGAGACATGGCCGTGTGATCGACGAACCAAGCCGTACGCAAGTGACATAGGTTCACGGAATGGTCGTGTGATGGTCGGTGAGGCTGTGTGTGAGACACGGGCTTGACCAATTGGGCCGTGTGGGTCACCCAGGCGTGTGGGGTTTTGGGCCAGGCCGTGTGGATTCAAGGCCAATTTGGGCCGTGTGGGCCACACGGGCAGGCCACATGGGCGTGTAAGCCCATTTTTCTAATGTGAACTGTAAGGTTGCACGGGTCACCTAAGTTGACTGTGACCTAATGTAGGGTCGGTAAGGATATTTTAGACCCCTATTTCTCTTATCTGATATTGTGATATATGCACTTAGCATGTATAACTACTCTATTTTGAATCCTTATGTATGGTCTGTTTATCTGAATTATAGCATGCCATTTATGTATGTTACATTGCATTGGGGTGGGATTATTGATGAAGTGAAGGAAGTATCTGAAAGGCTTCTAAGCCTATTATCTGGCAGCTATGCTGTATATTTCTGATATGTGTCGTATCACGGTACCTTATGGTGTGTAGGGTTGGATGGGTTGATTTCATCTCCATATTTGGTGTGTAGGGCTGGGTAGGTCAATTTTATCCCCCACATGGTGTGTAGGGTTGGATGGAGATGCTGTGCAGGGTTGGTGGGCATGATTTTGATATTTTGATCTGACATGCATACAATATGTATGATGGGCTAAGGCCCTAAGTCTGTATCTAAATCGGCTTCTGAGTGGGCTAAGGCCTACACTGTTTTTGTAAACGGCTTAGGCTCGAATTATATGTTAATGATTTATGTCCGTATGCATGCTGTCTGCAGGGATTACACACTGAGTTTGCGAAAATTCGCCCCTTATTTGTTTAATCTATTCAGGTAACCCCCAGCAGTACATGGATTGGTGCAACGGAGGGCTCGACGGTGACCACCACTTTTGAACCGTTTATTTATAGGTTATACTTTACCACTTTATTTACTTTGGGGATTATTTATGCATTATGGACTTGGACTCTTTGTTTTAATTTGGGAATTTTAAATAGTTATTATTTATTTATAAACTGCGACGCAACGAATGCGTTTTCCTAAATTTAACCAAAGTTTTCATAAGTAACACTACTGCGAAAAGAGTTATTTTTCAACAGCTTTCGTGTTACAGAAACAGTTTTAAACAAATCGAATAGTTTTGTTTTCTGGGCTTAAGTAAAAGATAATAATTTGAATGATTTTATGATTCAAAACAGTTTACAAAAATACTCTCATGTGACATTGCCAGATTCAGCCATAATATATAGGTCAGGTTTGGGGTGTTACATTTAGTGGTATTAGAGCCAAGTTGTAAAACTCGACTGTGGTTTTGGGTTTAAATTTTGTTTTAAGAAATGATTTGAATTATGTTTTGGAATAAATAAGTGGTTCATTGAGTCTCCAGCGCCAATCTAGTAAGTTTTCTGAAACCCTATTAGAATTGTCTGAAAGCATGCTTAGAATACACTGAAAATACTATTTGCATGCTATGAAACTACTATAGATAGTATAATTTACTGAAACACTCTAGATAGTGTAGACTGAAAACTTTAGTGAGACTATTTTCTCGCGATAACAGACTTTAAACTTCTGATACTGTTTGCATAAAATATTTGTTAATAACATATCGAAACTGTAAACTGATTTGCATAAAACTATTGATACATATAATTTTCAAATTACGATGAGCACACACAATACTCGTAAATAGGGTACTAGAGGTCGAGGTAGAGGCCGTAGAGGGGCTCAAGCTAAGTCCTTCATATCATATACTATTCTAAATCTGGACACTAGCGAGACACCGGTGCCACCTATTACAAAGACCAGGTCAGGGTCATTTGATCGTACGGTTAGGGCCGACACACTGTCCTAAGCCATGCTATGGATATTAGAGAGGGTCGCTGGGCCCAACACTGGTTCTGGGGTCGTGGGTCGGTTACAGAACGACTCTAGTCTAATGGGGTTGAGCTATTCAGGGGCATCGCTGAAGTTGCTCCTAATGAGGCTGAGTATTAGATGGAGGCCACGGAACGTATCATGGATGACTTGGATTTTTTTGATGAGCAGAAGCTTAAGGGGGCTGTATCACTACTTTGCGATGAGGCATACCAGTGGTGGCTCACAGTTAAGGACGGCACTCAGCCGGACCGACTGACATGGGACTTGTTTAAGACGACTTTCTAGATTACGAGCTATTCATAGAAATGGTATAAGTAAGTATGTGGGAGCCAGCTATACAGATGTGAGGCGATGTGAGTTCTTAAATCTCACCCAGGGTGACCGTTCTATGGCTGAATATGAGGCTGAATTTCTGAGATTGGGCCGTTATGCGTGAGGCATGGTGGAAACAAAGAATGAGCACTGTGTTCAGTTTGAGGATGGTTTCTGAGACAGTCTGCCTATCCTGATAGCTCCTCAGAAGGAGTGGGATTTTTCAGTACTGGTTGAAAAGAAGAAGATCGCCGAAGAGGTGAAGCATTTAGAGCGCCAAAACAGAGAGAAAGGGAAGGCTAAGAGGGATTTGAGCCTTCGAATACTGGGATGAGGCCTAAGAAAACGGCCAGGACTGCTGGGCCTGTGAGTGTTAGGCCTACTATTGCACCTGCTGGGGTGGTGATTTGTCAACTTTGTAGTAGACACCATCCGGGCGAGTGTTGGAGGGCTACTGGAGCTTGTTTGAGGTGTGGGTCTTCTGAGCACTGTGTTAAGGACTGACCATTGAGGACTAATCAAATGTAAGCTTTGACTACTGAGGCTGCACAGCTGCCAATGGTAGTTTAACAGCCACCTAGAGGCCGAGGACAGAGAGCACCGGGTAGAGGTGCTGGACTGACTGAGGTGAGGTGATATACGTGATATGAAGTAATAAAATTTATAACAAATGATCACACTAGAAACTAACTATTATCACGATTTAAGGCAAGCGCACCTATCGAACAGTAGTATAGTTGTGGCAAGACTGAGATATCATACCCAAAGGAACCAAAAGTACTAGTACTAACTTTCTTTTTATTATTTAACCTAGAAATAAAAGGGGATTTTTATTAAACTTAAACTAATTATTAGACTAAGCTAAGAATGCACAAAAAGTGAAATGGGGAAAAACTCTTAGTGAAAATTGATTGATTTAGACAATACTCAAGGGAGAATCCACATAGACTTCACTTGCTATCAACTATTGAACTAGACGATTTATTCACTTGACTTGATCCGTATAAATCCCTAACTTATGTTAATATCTCTCTCGAGACTAAAAACAACTAACCCTAGGTTGATTAATTGAAATCTCTTTCTAATTAAAACCCCTAGTGTTTCCTTAACTTGATCTATGGATTCCCTTATTAGGTTTGACCCTAATCTGGTAGATTTTCGTCGTCCTATCTCTAGGATTGCAATCAACTCCGCTTAATTGTGTTGGATCTACTTCTATGAAGGGACTTTTGCTCCTTTACATAAGCACATTTGACTTAAATCAATATCCCCTGGAGATAATTGAAGGGAGATCTTTAGTCTTGAGGGAGAATTCAGCTTCTGAGATGGATCAATCGGCTTCCCTTGGAGTAATTCCTTGCTTCTACTCTCTGTATTGGCAGAAATAAGGCACTCTTTTGTGGGAGAAAAAGCACACCCTTGAAGTTTCCTCCTAGGGCCTTTATATAGAGCTTTGGAATGCCTTTCTTAGCCTCTAAGCATCATTTTTCGAGTAAAATTGAACTACCTCACGATAGGGACACGCCCGTGTACCACGCCCGTGTGGATCAAAGCCTAGGCCGTGCTCGGGTCTATTAAATGGCACAGCCTTATGGTCTGGCTGTGTGAGTCGGGGTTGGGCCGTGTTCGAGCTCAAGGTGGCACGGCCGTATGGAGAACCTCCAGGCTGTGTTGTTTTCATATTTTGGCCCATTCTCTCTGTTTTTGGCCTGTTTCTTGTTCTTTTCACTTCCCTATGCTCACCTAAGTATAAAACATGAAATTAAAGGTTTAAGAGCATCAATTTACACAAATCAAGGGTTAATTCATCCATAAATTAGGCTAAGCATGAGGTAAAAACATGTATAATTTATTGTTTATCAAATACCCCCACACTTAAGCCTTTGCTTGTCCTTAAGCAAAATCTCAACTCACAATTCAGAATCATTCTTCTCAACTTACCCTTATTAATAATGTTTCAAACTAATCCACAAGTAATGATACAATGAAAATTCAACCAAAAGAACATTAAAGTTTTAAACACTCTAAGTTGAGAACTTTATCACAGAAACATAGGTTTCGTCCCTTTTTTTAAGTAATCACCTTTCAATCAAAATCAACAAGATTTGACATCCTCACTACAGATTCACTCATCCACTCAAAGTGTTTAGGGTTCAAGAATTAAGCACTATTTAGTCAACCTGAAAAGTTATTACCATAGGCTTGAGAGAAAATCAAATCTCCACCACTATAGATTGATATGACACATCGATCAAAAGGTCTTTCAATAGTTGTAATGGGGCTTTGGCTAGGGGTGTTGTCACAAGCTGAAAAAGAAAGGGTTAGAATCGAGATTGAATTGAAAAATCATCTAGCTAGAAAAATCTTTATCACCGGAACATATTCCACAAGCTAAGCTTTATGATGACATTGTTCTAGATTTGGAAGCTTGTAGAAATATGCAAAATCTATTGAAATATTACAGATTACAACTAAATTAGCTGTATTTTTTTAAGAACAAATCAAATATTTACTTTGAATATTTACAAATTTTACAAAATGGAAAAGAGAACAAAGCTAGATCATGATTGAACTCAAATCTTGACAAAAATAGGGATCAATATAATTGAATGGAATTCAACAAAAATGGGTTATAGGTTAATATTAGAGGTAAGTCAAAGAATGTGTTGTTAGGCTCAATACGGTTCACTAGGGGTCAATTTACAGAGGTAGGCTTTTATGGAGTAAGTGGGTTAAATCCTAGGTGCCTTTATCATTTCGGTATATCAAATCAATGATGTGGTCTTGACATGTATAATCGAAGCAAGTTCTAGAATAACAAATCAGTATTGACTCACTCAAAGCAATAATAAAAGTGAGCACGAAAGAATGTATGCTCAAAAGGCTAAAAATCTCACCAGAATTATGGCTTTTGATGTCAATCTTGCGAATTTCAAATATCAAGATAACACTTAAAATTAGGGAAGATAGCCTGGAAAAATTTAGATTCTCAAAAATTGCAACTTATTATGCTTGATTCCCTAGTGTCTTAAAGTTTGAATAATCAAAGCATGAGCACCTATGTCCTAATTTTCAACATATCAATAAAAATCACAAATCAATCAAAATTAATTCCTACTAGGAGATTTAGGATAATGCAGAGAGTGAAAGTGAGAATTCGTAATTTTGAGAACAATGCAAAATGTTAGTTTTTTAAAAATTTTCAGGGGTTTCAAAGAGAATGCAATGACTGAAAGTAAGTTTCACCCCCACACTTAAGATGTACATTGTCCTCAATGTACAAAGATACATTAGTAGCAATAGAAGCATAATATCATAAGATAAGGAGAGAAATGAAACTCCCTGAATAGTGGATGAATTTGTAGAGAAGGATATTGGAATTGAAAAAGCCAGCAGTTGTGGCAGGGTTTTCCCATTACATATGGATTTGAGCTGTAGAGCTTCTTTGAAACTGCGAAAGCATTTATCAGTGTTTAGGGATTTAAGTTAAGCGAAATTTTCTCGTTAGGGAATAGCTGATATGAAAATAAAATTGAAAACTAAACTAATATATTCAATAAACATAAAGATCGAAATAAAGATAAAGAAAAATCTAAAAATTCTAAATGAACATAAAGTTTAAGGGAAGGTAAAAATAAAGATCAAGAAGACAAATAAATAAAAAAAAGAAGATAAGATGAATAGAAGGTTCTAATCCTCAGATGGTTCGTGAGGTGGGGGTGGCGATGAGATGTGTAGGTGCTGGCATATCTGCTGAAGAGTAGCGTCGATGTGATCGAAGCATTGAAAGCACTGCTGCTCAAATCATGTGAGGCGCTCAGATATGTCAACATATGAAGCTGCCGTATAAACAGGGCGACGAGGGGGTGGTGGCTCAGTAGGTGCATCCTCGGGTGGTGGGACATCATCAGTAATGTCCTTGGGGTCTTCCTGCTCAGCAGAATGAGTAACTGGTTCTGCGGAGGGATGGTCCCAGGTCGGCGCTGGATCATTCTCATGTGTAGCATAGTTTGGAGGCCCTATGGGGACATCCGGCCGACTAGCGTATAGGAGGATATCTGGGTCGTGGTGTTAAGTAGGCCGAAGTAACGGGCCAGTCGAGTGATGTAAGGGCCATCGAGATTACACCTCTTCGATGCCTCTTGGTCTAGTGCTGGATGGCATGAGCGATAAATTAGGCGAGGTTGATCACATGAATGTACGCCATGCTCCATAAAAAGTAGGCGTCATGGCTGTTGACAACTCCGGTACTCTCGCGTCTGCCTGTTAGTGTGTGCACGAGGAGGGCATGCAGGTACCTCAAAGATGGGGTGAGATTGGCCACTTTGAAGTGACTGGGGTCGTATGTAGGCTGGCCAGGGACTAGGGCGTGCCAGTAGTTAACTGGGGAGACATGGATGTGGCGGTGGAGCTTAAAAAGGTCCTCTTCTTCCATGAACTGCTCGATGTACAGACCGAGTGCAGTACTGAATTTCGATACACTACGCTGATGAACGAGGCCCCCTAGACGAAATTGGATCATCCCAAGATTGTCATGTCGGCTCATCACCATCTGAAGATGAAATGTGGAGCAGAACTCTAGAGTGAGTTCGAAATAGGTAGGCTCTACGATCTGGAAGAACTGGTCACAGGGGTCTATCGTCAACAAGGCTCAAACCTCATCCGCTAGGTAGACCTACTCTAACGTGGCCCAGTCGATGCATCTCCCTGCTCCTAGAGGTCGTGCTCACAGAATCTGAAATAACTCCTCTTGGAAGTTCTGCGGGAACTAAATAAAAGGATGTCAGACTTTAGCAGTGGGTCTCGACGAGGAACTATCGGGTCCCTTTCGCTTCTTTGAAGTAGGGACAGTAGCTTTCCTTCCATGTGACAGTGACATAATTCCTAAAAACAAAAAGATATGCATTAGTCCTAATAAAAATTGAAACTAAAATATGAACATTAATAAGTTCTTAAGATTAAATGACAATTTAAGCAAAATATGAACATATTGTATTGAAATGTTGATTTCACTAACCTAACTAGTATAATCCACTCATTCTAATCATGGCATAGATATCATTTTATACTAAGTGTTAACTACTCTAAATAAGTAAAAGTGGCAATCAAAGGAGAGTCTAAATGGCATCATGAAAATTCTAGAATAATCATGCTAAATCAATTAAGTTCATGCCTAAAAATAATGCAAAAAATAGATAAAGAAAATTATTAACATAAAAATAGATAAAGACATTAAAAAATTAAGAGAAAAATACGAAAAAAAGAACCGAATGAGTGACTATGGGGGTGAGCACGGTCGTGGCATGGGCTGTACGGGTGTGGTGGCGCTGTGGATGCCGGCGGCGGTACTATAAATGGTGGGTATGGGAGTTGGGTTGAGAGATTTTTAGGGTTTAAGGTAAGAAGGAGATGAATAGTGGGCTGTTTATATAGATTTTTGGGTCACATGGGTATGGCACACGCTCGTGTGGCTTGGGGTTAGCCTGTGTGGTTTGAAAATTAGAGGTTTTAGCACGCCGATTTCGCAACACACACCTGTGTTTCTAGGGTTTGTTGGAGTACACGGCCATGTCCAACGACCGTGTCCTTTGATGTTCGCTTTTCCCACGACCGTGTAGGAGGTCACACGCCCGTGTTGAATTAACAGGTTTGGCCACGGTTTTGGGACACGGGCGTGGCAACTTGTCGGAGCCCGTGTTTCATTTAACAGGTTTAGCCACGACCACATCGCACGGCCGTGGCATTTTCTCTAAGCTCGTGTGTTAGAAAAAATTTTACCCTGCTCATACACGGCCATATCACACGGTCGTGTTTCTGCTCGTATTGTCCACACGGCCTTAGGCACGCCGTAGGCATGGCCGTGTGGCTCAAAAAACCTACATTCAAAGGGTTAGTCGATGTATTAGAAAGCTAAAATAAAAGATTTTACTAAGTCAATGCTCAGGTTGCCTCCCGAGAAGAGCTTATTTAGAGCCTAAGCTCGACTCTTCTTGCGTGTGTCATTACGAGGGTTCGTGGACCTGAACCTCCTCCCTATTATTCCTGAAATCCTCACCTTTATAATGTTTAAGCCGATGTTTACCTTGAAAGTGTCGTGGTTTGGATAAGTTACCTCGACTGTACCGTATAGGAAGACAGTTTGAACAGTGAATGGGCCTGACCATATTGATTTAAGCTTCCCAGGGAATAGTTTAAGCCTTGAGTTGTATAGCAAGACAAGATCGCCGGTTTTAAACTGCTTAGGTTGTCTTAAATGATTGTCATAGCGTCGTTTTGTAGCTTTCTTATATAATCGTGAGTTTTCATATACATTGCAATGCCATTCATCCAGCTCATTTAATTGCATTAAACGTTTCTCACCTGCAAGCTTAAAATCAAGATTTAGTAATTTGTTAGCCCAAAATGCTTTATGTTCAAGTTCAAATGGTAGATGACAACTTTTTCTGTAAACAAGTCTATAAGGAGATGTTCCTATGGGAGTTTTGTATGTAGTTCTATAGGCCCATAAAGCATCATCTACTTTGCTTGACCAATCTTTCCTATTTGTTTCTACTATTTTCTCTAGTATGCGTTTCAACTCTCTATTTGTTACTTCAACTTGTCCGCTGGTTTGTGGATGATAAGGGGTAGCTGTTCTATGGTGCACTCCATATCTTTTTAAAACTTTATCAAATTGAGCATTGTAAAAATGAGTACCCCTATCACTGATAATTATCCTAGGTGTTCTGAATCGAGAGAAAAGTTTTTTTAGAAAACGTACTACCATTGTAGTATCATTAGTAGGTAAAGCTTGGGCTTCCACCCATTTTGACATGTAATCTATTGCTATTAGTATGTATTTATTCCCAAATGAAGTAGGGAAGGGACCCATGAAATCAATACCCCATACATCAAATATTTCACATGAGAGTATATACGTTTGAGGCATTTCATTATTCTGAGAGATATTACCTGTCCTCTGGCATTTATCACAAGAGGTTACATACCTGTTGGCATCCTTGAAAAGGGTGGACCAGTAAAAACCTGATTCGAGTACTTTGTGGGCTATTCTAGTTCCACTGTGGTGTCCTCTTGTTGGTCCAGAATGGCAGTGATCCAGAATTTTATATGATTCCGTTTCAGTAACACATCTTTGAATGACTTGATCTGCACAAATACGAAAAAGGAAAAGGTCATCCCAAAAGTAATTTTTCACATTAGTGAAGAATCGCTTTCTTTTGCTGATGGGTCAAACCTTTTTGGATTATGTTAGCTGCTAAATAATTTGCGAAATCGGCAAACCAAGGGACTGCAACTTCTGCTATGGCTAGGAGTTGTTCTTCAGGGAACAAGTTGTTTATTTTATCGAGGTCCTTGGTGTGTGGATTTTCCAATCTTGAAAGGTGATCTGCGGCCAAATTTTCAACTCCTCTCTTGTCTTGTATCTCTAAGTCGAATTCCTGTAACAATAGAATCCATCTTATTAATCAAGGTTTTGCATTAGTTTTAGTTAAAAGATAACGTAGAGCGGAATGATCAGTATAAACGATGACTTTAGATAATATTAAATATGATCTAAATTTGTCAAATGCAAAAATAATAGCTAGCAATTCTTTTTCTGTGGTAGTATAGTCTACTTGCGCAGCCGTCAAAGTTTTGCTAGCATAATAAATCGGTTGAAAGTGCTTGTCTCTTCGTTGTCCTAGAACTACACCTACTGCAAAATCACTCGCATCACACATTAGTTCAAAAGGTAGATTCGAATCAGGTGAAATCATAATTGGGGCATTGACTAATTTTTCTTTGAGAATGTTAAAAGAGTCTAAACATTCCTGGTCAAAATTGAAGAGCACATCTTTTTCTAGTAATTTTGTTAAAGGCTTAGCTATTTTAGAAAAGTCTTTAATAAATCTTCGATAATAGCCAGCATGTCCTAAAAAACTTCTTATAGCCTTAACCGAATTAGGGGGAGGTAACTTTTCAATGGATTCAACTTTTGCTTTATCTATCTTTATCCCTTTACTAGAAATTTTATGTCCTAATACAATACCTTCTTGAACCATAAAGTGACATTTTTCCCAATTGAGCACTAGATTCGTCTCTTCACATCTTATTAGAACACGTTTTACATTATTAAGGCAAAGTTGACAACAATTACTGAAAACTGAAAAGTCATCCATAAATACCTCCATGATGTCTTCCACGAGTTCGTCAAAAATAGCTAACATGCATCGCTGAAAAGTAGCAGGGGCATTACATAATCCAAAAGGCATTCTGCGATAGGCAAACGTACCATATGGGCATGTGAATGTTGTCTTTTCTTGATCTTCTAGAGCTATCGAGATTTAGAAGTAACCAGAGAGGCCATCCAAGAAGCAGTAATACATATGTCCTGATAGTTTTTCCGATATTTGATCGATGAAGGGTAAGGGAAAATGATCTTTTTGAGTTGCATCATTCAACTTTCTATAATCAATACAAACTCTCCATCCAGTTACTGTTCTTGTAGGTATTGATTCCTTTTTTTCATTAGTCACCACAGTCATGCCTCCCTATTTAGGGACAACCTGCACAGGACTTACCCAAGAACTGTCAGAAATAGGATAAATAATTCCTGCATCTAGAAGTTTAATTACCTCAGCTTTTACGACTTCCTTCATGTTGGGATTCAATCGTCTCTGAGTTTGCACCGATGGCTTATATTCATCTTCTATTAAAATTTTGTGGGTGCAAAAAGAAGGGCTAATTCCTTTAATGTCAGAAATCTTCCAAGCTATAGCCTTTTTGTGTTCTCTTAATACTTGAAGTAATTCCTCTTTCTCTTCAGCGCTCAAATCTGATGCGATAATTACTGGTAATGTAGAATCATCTCCTAAAAATGCATATTCCAAGTGATCAGGCAATTGTTTTAATTCCAATTTAGGGGGTTCATCAATCGAGGGTTTTTGTCTTAGCTCGTCATTTATCTTAATACCTTCATAACTTATGTGCCTTGTGACAAGTTCATTAGAGTTCAACTACTTCATTACTTTCTTTACTTCAATAGTGGCTTCATCTTCCTCCCCACCTTGGACAAGACACAGTTCCAACGTGTTTTCAAGAGTGATTTTCTGAAAAGTATCTTGAACAAAATAATCAATAGCATCAATGAAATGACAGGAATCATCTTGTTTCTAGAAAATTACATAGCATAATAAATTTTAAAAACAACTTCCTCTTCACCAACCCTAAGTACTAGTTTGCTGTCCCTTACGTTAATAACAGCTCTAGCAGTGGCTAAGAATAGGCGTCCTAAAATTAAAGGTACCTCAATATCTTCATCCATGTCAAGCACAACAAAATCAACAGGGAATATAAATTTATCTACTTTCACTAATACATCTTCAATGATTCCCCTAGGATATTTAAAAGATCTATCCGCTAATTGTATACTCATCCTAGTGGGTTTCAATTCCCGTAGACCTAGTTGCTTGAACATCCTGTAAGGCATTAGGTTAATACTAGCGTCTAAATTAGCTAAGGCTTTTTCAATGTTTAAACTGCCAATTAAGCAAGGAATAGTAAAATTCCTGGATCTTTCAGTTTGGTTGGCAGTTTATTCTAGAGAATAGCTGAGCATTCCTTATTGAGTTCCACTGTGGACAGTTCTTCCAACTTCCTTTTATTTATGAGAAGCTCCTTTAAAAATTTTGCGTACTTCGGCATCTGCAAAATTGCTTCAACAAAAGGTAAGCTAATATGTAGCTGTTTAAAAAGTTCAAGAAATTTACCCAATTGAGCGTCCATGCGGTCTTTCTTTAACTTTGTTGGATATGGTATGGGTGGTTTATATTCTTTAAGTGCTGGTGGAGTACTTTCTTTAGGTACCTCTTCCTCTACCTTTTCCTTTTTAGATTCTTGAATAGGCTTCTTTTCAAGTTCATCTAGCACTTTTCCATTCCTTACAGTAACTGCTTTCACATGTTCTCTAGGATTTGGCTTAGTATTACTTGGCAAACTACCTTGTGGTCTATCAGATATCATATTTGCGAGTTGACCAATCTGATTTTCAAGCCCTTGAATAGAAGCTTGTTGGTTCTTAAGTGCTGTTTCGGTATTTTGAAAACATTTTTCGAAAATCGATATGAAATTTTCCAAGTTCAGTTTCTTTTCTTGTCAGAATGGAGGTTGCTGAAATCCGGAGTGGGTGGTTGTCTTTGATTTCCTTGTCCGCCCTAGGAGAAATTAGGGTGATTCTTCCAACCTGCATTGTAAGTATTACTATAAGGATTATTTTGAGGTCAAGAATTATTACCCATATAATTCATCTATTCAGCTTCTGTGCTATGTCCATAGGGATGGTACTCTGGGTTGCTCATTCCTCCTAGGTTTGAGTCACACTGCATGATTGGATGTACCTGCGTAGAACCAATAAAACCATCAATCTTTTTATTTAAAAGTTTTACTTGAGTGGAAAGCATTGTGACTGCATCAATATTAAAAACTCCTGCTGCTTTCTGTGGCTTTGTCCTCATGACTTGCCAATGATAGTTATTCAGTGACATCTCTTCTATAAACTCATAAGCTACTTCAGGTGTTTTGTTGTTGATTGTTCCACCGGCGGGTGCATCGATCATTTGTCTTGTTAAGGGATTCAAACCGTTGTGAAAGGTTTGAACTTGTAACCACAAAGGCAACCCATGGTAATGGTACCTTCTCAAGAGATCTTTGTATCTCTCCCAAGCATCGTAAAGTGTCTCTAAATCCATCTGCACAAAAGAAGATATATCATTCCGTAATTTAGCGGTTTTAGCTGGAGGAAAGTACTTAAGTAAAAATTTTTCGGTCATCAGTTCCCATGTAGTGATTGAGCCTCGTGGTAGAGAATTTAACCATTGTTTAGCTTATTCCTTAAGGAAAAAGGAAATAGTCGGAGGCGAATGGCATCATTAGAAACACCATTGATTTTAAAAGTGTCACAAAATTCCAAGAAATTAGCTAACTGTGAGTTGGGATCCTCATCCTGTAAACCATCAAACTGAACAAATTGCTGAATCATTTGAATACTGTTAGGTTTTAATTCAAAATTATTTGCAGCAATAGTAGGCCTAACAATACTACATTCAGTACCAGCCAAATTAGGTTTAGCATAATCATACATAGTACGAAAAGCATTATTTTGGTTCACCGGTTCTGTGGCTATCGTGGGAGGTGGTAGATTGTCCTGATTTGCTTCCATCTCTTCAGTATACTCTGGTTCTTCTTCTTGTCCTTGTTCTAGATAATGTAGGCTTCTTCTTATCTCTCGGCAATTTCGACGAACGGTCGCTTCTAAGTCTTCGTCGAACAAAAGTGGTCCTCCCGGGTTTCTTCTAGTCATAAACTAGAGATACCTGGAAGGGAAAAGGCAACGAAATTAAAATAAATAAATAAAAATTAAAAATAAATAAAAATAGTAATGGCTAAAGTAATAAAAATCGAGTGTTCCTAACATCTTAGTTCTCAACAACGGCGCCAAAAACTTGATATGCATGATATGAAGTAATAAAATTTATAACAAATGATCACACCAGAAACTAACTATTATCACGATTTAAGGCAAGCGCACCTATCGAACAGTAGTATAGTTGTGGCAAGGCCGAGATATTGTACCCAAAGGAACCAAAAGTACTAGTACTAACTTTCTTTCTATTATTTAACCTAGAAATAAAAGGGGATTTTTATTAAACTTAAACTAATTATTAGACTAAGCCAAGAATGCTAAAAAGTGAACTGGGGAAAAACTCTTAGTAGAAACTGATTGATTTGGACAATACTCAAGGGAGAACCACCTAGACTTCACTTGCTATCAACTCTTGAACTAGACAATTTATTCACTTGACTTGATCCGTAGAAATCCCTAACTTATGTTAATATATCTCTCGAGACTAAAAACAACTAACCCGAGGTTGATTAATTGAAATCTCTTTCTAATTAAAACCCCTAGTGTTGTCTTAACTCAATCTATAGATTCTTTTATTAGGTTTGACCCTAATCCGACAGATTTTTGTCGTCCTATCTCTAGGATTTCAATCAACTCCACTTAATTGTGTTGGATCTACTCCTATGTAGGGACTTTTGCTCTTCTACATAAGCACATTTGACTTAAATCAATATCAAGAAATATCAATTTAGGAGTTAAAAAACACAATTAAGAACAAATCAAATATTTATCATATAATTCAAGAGAAAATAATAACAAGATCTGTCTTAGGTTTCATCCCCCTTAAGTATTTGGGGGATTTAGTTCATGGTTATAAAAGAAAACATCTCAGAAGAAATAAAATAAAAAAACATAAAGAACCCAAAAACCCCTGGAGGTAATTGAAGGGAGATCTTTAGTCTTGAGGGATAATTCAGCTTCTAAGATGGATCAATTGGCTTCCCTTAGAGTAATTCCTTGCTTCTACTCTCTGTATTGGTAGAAATAAGGCACTCTTTTATGGGAGAAAAAGCACACCCTTGAAGTTGCCTCCTAGGGCCTTTATATAGAGCTTTGGAATGCCTTTCTTAGCCTCTAAGCATCCTTTTCTGAGTAAAATTGAACTACCTCACGACAGGGACACGCCCGTGTGCCACGCCCATGTGGATCAAGGCCTAGGACATGCTCGGGCCTGTTAAGATGGCACGGCCGTGTGGTCTGGCCGTGTGCGTCAGGGTTGGGCCGTGTTCGAGCTTAAGGTGGCACAGCTGTGTAGAGAACCTCCAGGCCGTGTTGTTTTCATATTTTGGCCCATTCTCTTTGTTTTCGACCCGTTTCTCGTTCTTTTCACTTCCCTATGCTCACCTGAGTATAAAACATGAAATTAAATGTTTAAGAGCATTAATTTACACAAATCAAGGGTTAATTCATCCAAAAATTAGGCTAAGCATGAGGTAAAAACATGTATAATTTATCGTTTATCATGAGGCAGCCAGCATTGGCTTATGCTATACGTCGCCGTGAGGATGGGATGCTCCGGATGTCATCACAGGTATGTTTTTAATTTTTAATGTACCTTACTTTGTATTGATAGACATAGGCTCTACACACTCTTATGTAGCTAGTACTGTGTTTGAGACCTTAAGGATTCCGTTTGAAAGCACTTCTAGTGAGATAACAGTGATGAGTCCGTTGGTGCAATCTATCAGAGTTGGTAAACTATTTAGAGATGTACCGTTAGAGGTCCAAGGGACTGTATTGTTGGCTGATCTGGTTGAGCTTCCATTCAAGGAGTTCAATTTAATTTTGGGCATGGACTAGTTAGTGAAACATCGAGTGACTCTAGGCTGTGCTACAAAAAGGGTTGTTCTGAAAATCGAAGAGGATTATGAGCTAGTTGTGATTGGGGAACGACGAGACTATTTGAGTAATGTGGTATTTGCATTGGTTGTAAAAAAGTTAGCAAGGAAAAGATGTGAGGCATTCTTAGCCTACATCAGTGTTTTTGATTCTAGAGACTCTTCAGTTAAAGACATCCACACTGTGAAAGACTTTCCAGATGTTTTTCCAGAGGAATTACCGAGATTGCCTCTGAGCCGAGAGGTGGAGTTTGGGATCGAGGTGATTCTTGGTATAGCTCCAGTGTCTAACACCCCTTACCGAATGGCACTGAAGGAGTTAACAGAACTTAAGACTCAAATACAGAAACTGTTGGATTGTGGGTTTATTCGTCCCAGTGTGTCTCCATCGGGAGCACCTGTGCTGTTTGTAAAGAAGAAGGACAGTACGATAAGGATGTGTATCAAGTACTGTTAGATAAATAAGTTGACGATTAAAAATAAGTACCCACTTCCAAGGATAGATGATCTATTCGACCAGTTCAGAGGGGCTTCAGTGTTCTCTAAGATCGATCTATGATCGGGTTACCATTAGTTGAGAATGAAGGGGGTCGGTGTGCATAAGACAGCATTTAAGACTCGTTATGGACATTACAAGTTCCTAGTTATGCCATTTAGGTTGACTAATGCACCAGCAGCGTTTATGGCCTTGATGAATTGTGTACTCCAGCCCTACTTAGATTGGTTTGTAGTGGTGTTTATCGACGATATTCTGGTGTATTCTAAGTCAGAGGATGAGCATGATGAGCATCTCAGGGTTGTGCTACAGACTCTTTCAGGAAAACAGTTGTATGTGAAGTTCTCTAAGTATGAGTTTTGGCTTTTTGAAGTAACCTTCTTGGGACATGTGGTGTCTTTTGAGGGGATTTTTGTGGATCCTCGTAAGATTGAGGCTAGGTTGGATTGGAAACAGCCGAAGAGTGTGTCTGATATTCTCAGCTTTCTAGGGTTGGCAGGGTACTACCGTCATTTTGTAAAAAGGGTTCTCCTTGATCGCAGTTCCATTGACAAAGCTTTTGCGTAAAGGAGTTCCTTTTGTTTGGACAGATGTACAGCAAGAGAGCTTTGAGAAGTTCAATACAGTTTTGACTCAGGCTCCTATTCTGATACAACCTGAGCCTGGTAAGGACTTCATGGTATACAGCAATGTGTCACATGTGGGTCTGGGTTATGTTCTAATTCAAGACGATAAAGTGGTTGCCTATGCGTCTCATCAGCTCAAGACTCGTGAGGTTAATTATTCAACGCATGATTTGGAGTTGGCAGCAGTAGTCTTCGCTCTTAAGATTTAGAGGCATTATCTCTATGGTGAAAAGTGTACTATCTACACAGATCACAAAAGCCTCAAGTATCTCCTCACTCAGAAGGAGTTAAACCTTAGGTAGCGTCGATGGGTTGAACTGCTTAAGGATTGTGACTATAGCATCGAGTATCATCCTGGTAAGGCCAATGTAGTGGCCAATGCATAAGCCGTAATCTGAGAGCGATGTTCACTTGACTGAGCCTTTCTGATGATGGAAGTCTATTGGCTGAGCTGTAAGTGAAACCGACATGGATTGAGCATATTAGAGCGTGACAAATGGGGGATAAGTTGCTTGAGTTGCGGTTCCATCAGGTTGAGAGTGGCAACACTACTGATTTTAGGGTTAACAATGATGGGATTTGTGTTTCCACGGTCATAGTTGTGTACCGAATGATGAGGACATAAATAATCGATTCTGACGAATGTGCATAGTAGCCCTTATGCTATGCATCCCGGTGGAAACAAAATGTACAGAGATCTACGAGAGTTATTTTAGTGGCCAGGGTTAAAGGATGAGGTTACCGACTTCATTGCTCGTTGTCTGACTTGTCAGCAAGTTAAGGTTGAGCATTAGTTTCCTTCGGGTTTGCTACAGCCAGTAAAAATACCGATGTGGAAATGGGAGCGAGTGACGATGGACTTCGTTAGTGGGTTGCCTCTAACACCCACTATGAAGGATTCTCTATGGGTCATTGTGGAACGATTGACTAAGTCTGCACACTTCATTCTGATCAGGACAGACTTCTCCTTACAGAAACTAACTAAACTCTACATCTCAGAAATAGTGAGACTTCATAGGGTTCCTGTCTCGATCATCTCCGATAGGGATCCTAAATTCACATCACAGTTCTGGCAGAAGCTTCACAAAGTTTTAGGTTTGATATTAGACTTCAGTACTGCTTTCCATCTTCAGACAGATGATCAGTCGAAGAGGGTGATCCAGATACTAGAGAACATGTTGAGGAGCTGTGTGATTGATTTTCGAGGTAGTTGGGAGGAGTACTTACCCTTAGCAGAGTTTGCTTACAACAACAGCTATCAGTCTAGTATGCAGATGGCTCCTTACGAGGCACTGTATGGTCATAAGTGTTGCACTCCCTTGTGCTGGAATGACTTGGGAGAGCGACGTATTTTGGGTCCAGAGTTGGTATTAGAGACTGAAGACAAGGTCCAATTGATTTGAGAGCAATTCAAAGTGGCTTCTGATAGATAGAAGTCCTATGTTGATTTGAAGAGGAAAGGCGCTGAATATTCTGTGGGGTACTTGGTTTTTCTTAAGGTGTCACCATGGAAGAACATTCTGAGGTTCAGTTGCAAGGGCAAGCTGAGCCCTCAGTTTTTTGGGTCGTACAGGATTCTAAAGTGAGTGGGGCCTATCACATATCAGTTGGAGCTACCTCCGGAGTTAGATTACATTCACGATGTGTTCCATGTCTCGATGTTGAGTCGCTACCACTCTGATCCCATGCACATTGTCCCTATGGAAGAGATTGAGATTAGGCCAGATCTAACGTTTGAGGAGGAGCCGGTGCACATTCTAGATCGCGACGTTAAGGTTCTGCGTAGGGAATCTATCCTTTTACTGAAGGTGCTACGGCAGAATTATAGCACTGAGGAGGCTACTTGGGAGCCAGAGGATTCAATGCGACAGCAATATCCTCACCTTTTCTGATCAGGTAAAATTTCGAGGACAAAATTTCCTTTTAGGGGGTAGAGTTGTAACGCCCTAAATTTCCTTATTTTCGGCTTTTGTGAATTTGTTGCACGAAAATATCTATATGTATTTTTGAGATTAATTTGACACAAAATATCTATCTGCTTTAGTGGTTAAGTGTTTTGGGCGTGTGTGGGAGGTCCCAAGTTCAAGTCACAACTTGGGTAAAACTTATCAGAATGGGTCTACTGGTCTAGTGGTTAAGAAGAGTGTTGGAGTAAAGGAGGTCTTGGGTGCGAGTCTGAACTGAGGCATTATTGTTGCTACTTTTGCTTTGTGGGTGTTTGAGTTGGTTTGGGATACTGAGTAGTTGAAACAAACGTGGTTTAGTGGGAGTAAACCAAGGGACTGGGGAGTTACCCAAATTTTCCACACACTCTCTTTGCCAAATTTCTCTGCAAGGTCCCTTCCCACCTTCTTTTTTATTTGCTTTTCAGTCAAAATACTCTTATTTACTGCCGTTTTCCTTCACACTATTATCAATTTTTGGCCCTTTTTCGTTGTCCTTGTTTATCTCTGAGTTGGGTGCAAATTCGGTAAGTGTAGGGGTGTGTTTTGTTTCGTTCTTTAGAGTGTTGGGTTGCTAAGAGATTGTTTTCTATTTAGGAGACAATCACGATTCTGTGGACTACTAACCAATGTTCTAATCAACAAGGATTCACCATTATTCGTTCAAGGTAAGGAATCTCACGATGTTAGGTCAGAATAACTTGTTAAGTTATCTATCGAATATCATTTAAGTGACTGATTTTGGACTCAGGATTGTTAAATATAGGTTTTGGAGTGCTCGGGAGTGATTACATGTTAAAAATGAACCAAGTGTGTACTCCGATTACACAGGAAATGAGGTGCAACAAAAGCCAAAATGCTTATTGTCAATGCCACACGTGCGTGTGGACTGCCCATGTAGAGGCCGTGTAGCAAGACACGGCCATGTGATCGATGAACCATGCCATGCATGCATGACACATACGCAAAACACGGCCTTGTGATGGCCTGCAAGGTCGTGTGCGAGACACGGGCTCGACCAATTAGGCCGTATGGGCCACACGATGTGTGGGCCCGCACGGACGTGTGAGGTTTTGGGCCAGGCCATATTATCCACACAACCAAGGCCAATTTGGGCCTTGTGAGCCACACGGGCGTGTGGGCCCACACGTGCAGGCCACATGGGCGTGTGGGCCCACACAGGTAGGCCACATGGGTGTGTGAGCCCATTTTTCTGATATGAACTGTAAGGCACGGGTCGCCCAAGTTGACTGTGACCTAATGTAGGGTCGGTAAGGATATTTTAGACCCCTATTTCTCTAATCTGATATTGTGATGTATGCATTTAGCATGTGTAACTGCTCTATTCTAAATTCGTATGTATGGTCTGTTTATCTGCATTATAGCATGCCATTTATGTATGTTGCATTGCATTGGGGTGGGATTATTGATGAAGTGAATGAAGTATCTGAAAGGCTTCTAAGCTTTTTATCTGGCAGCTATGCTGTATATTTCTGATATATGCTGTATCACGGTACCTTATGGTGTGTAGGGTTGGATGGGTTGATTTTATCCCTATAGTTGGTGCGTAGGGTTGGGTGGGTCAATTTTATCCCCACATGATGTGTAGGGTTGGACGAAGATGGTGTGCAGGGTTCGTGGTAATGATTTTGATATTATGATCTGATATGCATGCAATTTTTATGATGGGCTGAGGCCCTAAGTCTGTATCTGATTCTGCTTCTAAGTGGGCTAAGGCCTACACCATTTCTGTAAAGGGCTTAGGCTTGAATTACCTGTTAATGGTTTATGTCTGTATGCATGCTATTTGTGAGGATTACACATTGAGTTTGCAAAAACTCACCCCTTATTTGTTTAATCTGTTTAGGTAACCCCCAGCAGTAGATGGATTGGTGCAACGGAAGGCTCGACGGTGACCACCACTTTTGAACCGTTTATTTATGGGTTATACTTTTACCACCTTATTTACTTGTGGGATTATTTATGTATTGTGGACTTGGACTCTTGGTTTTAATTTGGGAATTTTAAATGGTTATTATTGATTTATAAACTGCGACACAACAAATGCGTTTTCCTAAATTTAACTAAAGCTTTCATATGTAACACTACTGGGAAAAGAGTTATTTTTCAATAGCTTCCGCGTTAAAAAAATAGTTTTAAACAAATCGAATAGTTTAGTTTTTTTGGACTTAAGTAAAAGATAATAATTTGAACGATTTTTATGATTTGAAACAGTTTACAAAAACACTCTCATGTGACATTGCCAGATTCGACCATAACGTCTATGATAAGTTTAGGGTGTTACACGCGGACTCAATTTTCCTTTGCGACCGAATTGAAGAATCTTCTTAGATGGTGATACTTTCAGAAACACTTTATGCCCGATCTAAAATTCAATGTTTTTACATTTCAAATCTACATATGATTTCTGTTGATCTGAAGTTGCTTTCAAACTGTCACGTATCTCTTTCTCTTTCTATTCAGTCTCTCGGATTAAATCAATATCGTGAATCTTTTTCTCTCTAAGCTCGGTCCAGTACAATGGAGTTCTACATTTACGACCATATAAAGTTTTATACGGTGCCATCTTTATGCTCGACTGATAACTGTTACTATATGCAAACTCAACCAATGGTAAATATTTTTCCCGACTGCCTTCAAACTCTAAAACACAAGAACAAAGCTAATAAACGATAAATTATACATATTTTTACCTCATGTTTAGCCTATATTTTGGATGAATTATTATCAATTTTCTGATAATTGGTCCTCTTAATCGTTCTTTTTCATATCTTATACTCAGGAGAGCATAGGGAAGAGAAAAGAACGAAAAACGAACCAAAAACGAGGAAAATGGGCCAAAATGAGAAAACGACACGGCTTAAGGAGTCACCACACGGCCGTGGCACACATCCGTGCCACACAAGGTCCAAAATGGCCCAGCCCCGACAAGCACGACCAGGCTACACGGCCAGGCTACACGGCCGTGCCACCTCAACAGGCTCGAACACGGCCCTTATCGAGACCACACGGGTGTGGCACACGAGCGTGTCCCTGTCATGAGGAAGTTCAATTTCACTCGAATTTGGATACTTAGAGGCTAAGAAAGGCATCCCAAAGCTCTACATAAAGACCCTAGGAGTCAACTCTAGGGGGTACTTCTTTTCTCCCAAAAGGAGCGCCATATTTCTGCCAACACAAGGAGTGAAGGCAAGGGATTACTCCAAGGGAAGCTGATTGATTCATCTCAGAAGCCAGGAAATCTACATCAAGACAGAGGATCTCCTTAAATTCCTTCAGGGGTTTTTGGGTTCTTTATGTTTTGTTATTTTATATCTTTTGATATGTTTTCTTTCTTAATTATGAACTAAACCTCTCAAATACTTGAGGGGGATGAAACCTAAGACAGATCTTGTTATTATTTATTCTTGAATTATATGATAAATACTTGAATTGTTCTTAATTATGTGTTCTTCATTCTTGAATTAATAATCCTAGGTATTAACTCAAGAAACGGATGTGCTTAGGTAGAGGAGCAAAAGTCCCTGTTTTAAGAGTAGATCTACCATAGTTAAGCGGAGTTGCAAGCAACCCTAGACATAGGGCAACATAAATCTACCGGATTAGGGTCAAACCTAATAGGGGGATCCACAGATCGAATTAATGCAACCTAGGGGTGTTAATTAATAAAGAAACTTTAGTTAACCACCTAGGATTAGTTGTTCTTATCCTCGACGGAGGTATTAACATAGGTTAGGGATCTCTACGGATCAAGTCAAGTGAAGAAATCGTCTAGTTCAAGAAGCCAATAACAAGTGAAGTCTAGGTAGATTCTCCCTTGAGTATTCCTTATATCAATCAACTTTCCCAAAGAGTCATTCCCCACTTTACTTTTTGTGCACTTTTAGTTAGTTTTAGAATCAGTTTCAAACAACTCTATTTTATTTTTAGGCTAGATAATAGAACGGAAGTAAGTACTAGTACTTTTGCTTCCCTTGGGTACGATAACTCGGTCTTACCGCTAAACTATACTACTGTTCCATAGGTACGCTTGCCTTTAAAATCGTGATATTAGTTAGTCTTTAGTGTGATCAGTTTTTATAAATTTTATTACTTAATATCGCGAGTATCAAGTTTTTGGCGCCGTTGCCGGGGAACTAAAATATTACAAAAACTCGATTTCTATTACTTTAGCCATTACTATATATATATTTATTTGTTTGTTTTTATTCACTGTTATTTATTTTCTTTTCTTTTTATTTTACTAGGTATTTCTAGTTTATGACTAGAAGAAACCCTGCAGGACCACTACTTTTTGATGAAGACTTATAAGCTACAGTCCGCAGAACTCGTAAAGAAATCAAAAGAAGCTTACATTATCCAGAGCAAGATCAAAATCAAGAATCTAAACAGGAACAAGAACCTACTGAAGAGATGGACGCAAATCAAAACATTCCACCACCTCCAGCATTACCCGCAGAACCAGATGAAGCGCCTCGTATTATGTATGATTATGCTAAACCTAGTTTGGCTGGTACTCAAACTAGCATTATTAGACCTGCTATTGCTGCTAATAATTTTGAACTAAAACCTAACACTATTCAGATGATTCAGCAATTTGTGCAGTTTGATGGTTTATAGGATGAAGATCCAAATTCACACATAGCCAACTTTTTGGAACTTTGTGATACTTTTAAAATCAATAGCGTTTCTGATGATGCCATTCGTCTAAGGCTATTTCTATTCTCTTTGAGAAATAAAGCCAAACAGTGGTTAAATTCTTTACCACGAGGCTCAATCACTACATGGGAACAGATGACAGAAAAATTTTTACTTAAATATTTCCCTCCAGCTAAAATAGCTAAATTACAAAACGATATCTCTTCTTTTGTGCAGATGGATTTAGAAACACTTTACGATGCCTGAGAGAGATACAAAGATCTTTTGAGAAGATGCCCTCATCATGGCTTACCTTTATGGCTACAAGTTCAAACCTTTCACAATAGTTTAAACCCATTGATGAGATAGATGATTGATGCAGCTGCAGGAGGAACAATCAATAACAAAACACCAGAAGCAGCTTATGAATTTATTGAAGAGATATACTGAATAACTATCAGTGGCAGGTCATGAGGACAAAACCGACGAAAGCTGCCGGAGTTTATAATATTGATGCTGTCACCATGCTTTCTAACCAAGTAAAACTTTTAAATAAAAAGTTTGATAATTTTGTTGGTTCTACGCAGGCACAAGTAGTGATGCAGTGTGACACAACTCAGGCAAATATGTTCACTCCAGACTACTCATCTTATGACAATGGCACAGAAACTGAGCAAACCAATTATATGGGTAACAATTTTAGATCTCAAAATAATCCATATAGTAACACATATAATGTAGGTTGGCGAAACCCTCCCAATTTTTCTTGGGGAGGACAAGGGAATCAAAGACAACAACCCTCTCAGGGATTTCAACAGCCACCACCGCAACAGGAGAAAAAGCCCAACCTTAAAGAGATGTTTACCAAATTCATGGCCATGTCAGAAACCCGCTTTTAGAACACTGAAACAACATTAAAGAACCAACAAGCATCAATCAAAGGCCTTGAGAATCAAATTGGTCAACTCGCCAAGTTAATATCAGAAAGACCACAAGGATGACTTCCAAGTAACACTGAGACCAATCCTAAAGAGCAACTACATGCCGTAGATACAACAGATGAGGAGGTATTAACCAAGGACGATCCAAAATTATGCGAGTAACCTGAGGTGAGTAAAGGTAAAGTAGAGGTAAGCAATAACAAACCAGACATCAAAGAACACAAACCTCGTATCCCATACCCAAACGCACTAAAGAAAGACCGGACAGATGAACAATTCGGTAAGTTTCTTAAACTCTTAAAGAAATGACGTATTAACTTACCATTTGTTGAAGCAATTTTGTAGATGCCAAACGTGGTTAAATTCTTAAAAGAACTCTTGACAAACAAGCGGAAGCTAGAGGAGAAATCTCATGTGGAATTAAATGCAGTCTGCTCAGCTATTCTACAAAATAGATTACCGACCAAACTAAAAGATCCAGGCAGTTTCACTATCCCTTGTTTACTTGGCAGCTTAAAGGAAAAAAATGCTTTAGCTGATTTAGAGGCAAGCATAAATGTCATGCTTTATAAACTATTTAAACAACTAGGTCTTGGAAACCCTAAGAAAACTAAGATAAGCATTCAACTAGCTGACAAAACTATTAGGGCACCTAAGGGAATAATTGAAGATGTACTTGTCCAAATCGATAAATTTATATTCCCAGTTGACTTTGTTGTTTTAGACATTGATGAGGATAGCAATGTACCCTTAATTCTAGGGCGACCCTTTTTAGCAATTACTAGAACTAAAATTGATTTAGAAACAGGTGAACTCACATTACGAGTAGGTGATGATACAGTCACCCTACGAGCTCACAACTCAATTTAAACTACTGACGAGAATAAAGTTTTGAGTCCTTGTAAAAACACTAAATTCACCATTCAACCTTCTGTACAGGATATCCTCTACGTGGAGGCAATCGACCAACAGTTAAGTCCATCCAAAGAAGATACACCTGAAAAGCAAATGCTTCTGATCGACGAACTTGATAAGTGGCTGAACTATCATGAGAAACCCAAAGTATGCCACACCAACCCAGAGTCTCACCAAGACAACCTTCAAAAACAAATAAATCAGTTCAAGATAGGGGATAAGGTAACTTTAAGGGACGACGATCCTCGAACATTAAATTCAAAGGAACACACAAGGGACGCACCCTACTTCACGGTAATGAAAAAATTCCCTTACGGAACAGTCGAGAAAAATCATGAGTCACTCGGCACTTTCAAGGTAAATCAAACCCGACTCAAACACTATTTTCATAATGCAATTGAAAATAGGACGGAAGAGTATCAGCTCTTCAAGCCACCATGAACACATAGAGCTCGAACAGAGTCAAGCTTAGACTATAAACAAGCACTTCTCGGGAGGCAACCTGAGCACTAACCTAGTAATATTTCTTTCCTCTTAATTTTAGTCTTTTTACAACAACTAACCCCTTTTTAATGTAGGAATTTAGGACCACACGGCCTGGCACACGGGCATGCCTAAGGCCGTGTAACATTTTCAACAGAGACACGGTCATGCACCTAGACCGTGTAGGAATTTTCCCAAAAGCACAGGCTGTCGACAAAATACCACGGCTGTGCGACATGGCCGTGGTGACCTTTCAACTTTCACACGGGCTTGCACAACTCCACATGCCCGTGTCCCCAAGCCGTGGCCAACACTGTCAATTTAGACATGGCCGTGTGACTACCTACACAACCATGTGATTAACGAAGAATTGATCGCAAACGGCCGTGTGACCGCTCACACAACCGTGTGAAAAGTGAACACAATCACAAATGGCCATGCAAGATGGCCAATGCGAGCGTGTGTCTCGAACTAGGTGCGCCAAAACCACAGAAATTCAAAAAACACGGGCAACATTCGAGTCACACGGGTGTGCGCCCTGCCCGTGTGACCCAAAAACTATATATAAGGGGTCACTATTCGCTTTCTCCTTCACCCAAACCCTCAATCCTCTCACCCAAACTCTTTCCCAACCACCATAAATGCCACCTCCGACCCTCAAAACACCACCACGCTCGTACACAACCATCCCACGCCCGTGGAAAGCACCCCATAACCGTGCACACCTCTCAGATTTGGTTCTATTTCCTCATTTTCATTTCAAATTTTTACTATTTTATTTATTAGTTTAATTTTATAATGAATTTATTTTGATACAAGCATAAAATTAGTTGCACTAGAATAGAGAATGTAGAATGATATATGCTATTTTATGATTTCATTTGATTGTCATTTTCTTATGAATTTAGTATAATACATACCCATATGGCTTACTTTTGATATCATATTAAAATGCGTAAACTTATATTATTTAGGTTAGTCCCCATTTTATGTTTTTAGGAACATCGTAATGTTAATCTACATTTTATTTCATATATAGTTCTTCAGTCAACTTAATTTCAATTTTTAGGACTAATGCATTGTTATTTTATTTTTAGGCATCATGTAGTCATCACGCAGTAGGAAAGCTACCGTCCCGCCTTCAAAGAAACGCAAGGGACATGGTGGTTCATCCTCGTGACCCATTACCGAGAACCGCCATCCTCTCCTTCATTTTTTGCAAGCCTCCCAGGAGGAGCGATATGAAATACTCCGAGCTTGCACTCTAACCACTGGATGATGCATAGATTGGGCCGCCCTCGAGCAAATACACCTGGTGGAAGAGGTCAGGGCCCTATTAATGACCAATTCGTGGGCACAGTTCTTTCAGATCGTGGAGCCCACATACTTGGAACTCACACTCGAGTTCTGTTCCACATTTCACCTCCTGACCGTGATGAATAGAGACGATGATCCAGGGACAGTACAGTTCCATCTAAAAGGTCTCGTGCGACAGTTTAGTGTCCCAGGCTTTGGCATAGCACTCGGTCTCTATACCGAGCAATTTATGGCAGAGAAGGACCTCCCCACGCTTCACTGCCACACTCATTTAGCACCATCTAGGTGTTGGGAGGCCCTACTCCCTGCGTCATCAACATACGACCCTAGTCGCTCTAAAGCGACTAACCTTATCCCGGCCCTAAGGTATCTACATTCTCTTCTTGCACACACACTAACCGGTAGGGGAGAGAGCACAGGAGTCATCCGTACCCACGATGCCTACTTCCTATGGTGCATGGCAAACGCACATTTTATCGAATTAGCCTACTTCATCACCCATGTAATCCAGCATTAGACAGAGAGGCACCGCAAGGGCGTAATTTCTATGGGCCCATACATCACGAGATTAGGCCGCCACTTCGGCCTATTCAACACTACAGCCCAGACATTTTCATACACTTTAATGGGCCAAATGTCCCCACAAGGCATTCAGACCATGCTTCACATTAGGATGATTGAGCGGAGACTAGGAGGCAACCCCTTCCAGTATCACCTCATCCAGGAGGGCGAGGATCCTGAGGACATTCCTGATGATGTCCAACCACCACCACCGAAAGAAGATGCACCTACCGAGCCACTACCCCCTCGCAGACCAGTTCATGCGGCAGCTTCCTACACTGACCTATCTGAGCTCTTTTCACAATTTGAGCAGCAATGCTTCCAGCGCTTCGATCACATCGACGCGACTTTACAGCAGATATGCCAGCATCTCCACATCACACCAGCACCACCACCACGTGATCCATCCGAGGATTAGATATTTCTATTCCTCTTATGTTTATTTTTATCTTAGTTTTTATTTTTCACTTTGATTTTTATTTTTCCTTTATTTCTAACGTTAAGTTTCCTTTTTATTTTGAATTTAATCCTTTTTATCATTTGAGTATTAGTATTTTTAGAACTTAGTTTATTATTTTTTTGCTATTTATTTTCTATCTTTCATATCGGTCAATCCCTAATAGATAATCTCTATTACCATGACTAATTAATATTTTGCAGTTTCAAAAAGGAGCTCTACAAGCTTACATTCATATGGAAATGGGAACATCCTGCCACAACTGCCGACTCTTCCAATATCTTTCTCACAAATTCATCCTAAATTTAGGGAGTTTCAATTCTCTCCCTATCTTATGATATTCTGCTTCTCTTGCTATTTGTGTATCTTTGTACATTGAGGGCAATGTACATCTTAGGTGTAGGGGGAAACTTACTTTAAATCTTTACATTATCTGTGAAATCCCTGAAAATTTTTTCTTTTTGCATTGTTCTCAATTCTGCATTATCTTTAGTCTCCTATTAGGAATTAATTCTAATTGATTTATGATTTTTATTGATATGTTGAGAATTAAGATATAGGTGCTTGTACTTTGATTATTCAAACTTTAAAACATTAGGGAATCAAGCATGATAAGTTGAAATTTTTGAGAACCCCATTTTTGCATAAGTAATTTTCCTTAATTCTAAGTATTGTCTTGAGATTTGAAATTAACAGAATTGACATCAAAAGCCATAATTCTGGTGAGATTTTGAGCCTTTTTGAGCATACATTCTTTCGTGCTCACTTTTATTATTGCTTTGAGTGAGTCAATGCTGATTTGTTATTCTAGAACTTGCTTTGATTATACACGTCAAGACCACATCATTGATTTGATATATCGAGATGATAGAGGCACTTAGGATTTAACCCACTTACTCCACAAAAAGCCTACCTCCATAAATTAACCCCCAGTAAACCCCGTTGAGCCTAACAACATATTTTTTGACTTACCTTCTAATTATTAACCAATAACCCATTTTTGTTGAATCTCATTCAATTACTTTGACCTCTATTTTTGTCGAGGTTTGAATTGAAATTATTATCTAGCTTTATTCTCTTTTCCAAAATGTAAAATTGTAAATATTCTAGTTATTGTATTTTGATTTGAATTGTTCTTAAAAAAAAGTATATTCAGTTAAATTTAGTTGTAACATGTAATAGTTCAATAGTTTTTGCATATTTCTATTTTAAGGCTACTAAGGCATAAATGAAGTTATCATAAGAATTAGCCCGAGAAGTATGTTATAAGTGATAGAGATATTTCTAGCTAGATAATTTTTCAAGTTCAATCTCAATTCTAACCCTCTTTTGCAGCCTGTGACAACACCCTTAACCAAGCCCCATTACAACCATTACAAGACCTTTTAATCGACATGTCATGTCAATCTATAGTGATGGAGATGTGATTTTCTTGCAAGCCTATGGTAATAGCTTTTCAGGTTGACTAGAGAGTGCTTAATTCTTGAACCCTAAACACTTCGAGTGGATAGAGTGAATCTTTAGTGAGGATATCAACTCCTGTTATTTAAGATGGAGAGATAATTACTTAGAAGAAGGGAGAAAACTTATGTTTCAATGATAAAATTCTGAACTTAAAGTGATTGAGTCTTTAATGTTCTTTTGATTGAATTATCATTGTATGATTACCTGTGGATTAGTTCGAAACATTATTGATAAAGATTGTAAGTTGAGAAGAATGATTCTTTATTAGGGATTGAGATTTTGCTTGAGGACAAGCAAAGGCTTAAGTGTGGGGGTATTTGATAAACGATAAATTATACATATTTTTACCTCATGTTTAGCCTATATTTTGGATGAATTATTATCAATTTTGTGAGAATTGGTGCTCTTAATCGTTCTTTTTCATATCTTATACTCAGGAGAGCATAGGGAAGAGAAAAGAACGAAAAACGAACCAAAAACGAGGAAAATGGGCCAAAATGAGATAATGACACGGCCCAAGGAGTCACCTGCCACGACCGTGCCACACAAGGTCCAACATGGCCCAGCCCTAACAAGCACGACCAGGCTACACGACCGTGCCACCTTAACAGGCCCGAACACGGCCCTTATCGAAACCACACGGGCGTGTCCCTGTCGTGAGGAAGTTCAATTTCACTCAGATTTGGATACTTAGAGGCTAAGAAAGGCATCCCAAAGCTTTATATAAAGACCCTAGGAGGCAACTCTAGGGGGTACTACTTTTCTCCCGAAAGGAGTGCCATATTTTTGCCAACACAAAGAGTGAAGGCAAGGGATTACTCTAAGGGAAGCCGATTGATTCATCTCAGAAGCTAGGAATTCTACATCAAGACAGAGGATCTCCCTAAATTCCTTCAAGGGTTTTTGGGTTCTTTATGTTTTGTTATTTTATATCTTCTGAGATGTTTTCTTTCTTAATTATGAACTAAACCTCTCAAATACTTGAAGGGGATGAAACCTAAGATAGATCTTCTTATTATTTATTCTTGAATTATATGATAAATACTTGAATTGTTCTTAATTATGTGTTCTTCATTCTTGAATTAATAATCCTAGGTATTAACTCAAGAAACGGATGTGCTTAGGTAGAGGAGCAAAAGTCCTTGTTTTAAGAGTAGATCTACCATAGTTAAGCGGAGTTGCATGCAACCCTAGACATAGGGCGACATAAATCTGCCGGATTAGGGTCAAACCTAATAGGGGGATCCATAGATCGAATTAATGCAACCTAAGAGTGTTAATTAATAAAGAAACTTTAGTTAACCACCTATGATTAGTTGTTCTTATCCTCAACGGAGGTATTAACATAGGTTAGGGATCTCTACGGATCAAGTCAAGTGAAGAAATCGTCTAGTTCAAGAAGCCAATAACAAGTGAAGTCTAGGTGGATTCTCCCTTGAGTATTGCTTATATCAATCAGCTTTCCTAAAGAGTCTTTCCCCACTTTACTTTTTGTACACTTTTAGTTAGTTTTAGAATTAGTTTCAAACAACCCTCTTTTATTTTTAGGCTAGATAATAGAAAGGAAGTAAGTACTAGTACTTTTGCTTCCCTTGGGTACGATAACTCGGTCTTTCCGCTAAACTATACTACTGTTCGATAGGTGCGCTTGCCTTTAAAATCGTGATATTAGTTAGTTTTTGGTGTGATCAGTTTTTATAAATTTTATTACTTAATATCGCGAGTATCAAAAGCATATCTTCGAGAATCTGAATCACTCTTTCAGACTGACCATCAGTTTGAGGATGAAATGTAATGCTAAAATGCAACCGTGTACCCAAAGCCTCTTATAATTTCTTCCAAAATCATGATGTAAATCTCGAATCCCTATCCTATATAATAGAGACTGGAACTCCATGCAAACTGAAGATTTCAGAAATATACAACTCAGCTAGTCTTTTAATAGAGAAATTTGTAAGTAGTGGAATGAAATGTGTGGACTTTATCAACCGATCAGCAACAACCCAGATAACATCTTTCTTTTTCAGAGATAGGGGTAATCCAAATACGAAATCCATCATAATTCTATCCCATTTCCACTCAGGTATCGTCACTGGCTATAATAGTCCCGAAGGTACTTGATGTTTAGCTTTAACTTGCTGATAAATCAAACATTTGGATACAAAGTCAGAAATATCTCATTTCATACTTGACCACCAATACAACTATCTCAAATCATTGTACATTTTGTTACTCCCAGGATGAATTGTGAGCTTCATTCAAAATTTTCTGTATAAGCTCTGGGTTTCTTGATACACAGACTCTACCTTAGAACAATAAACAATCATCTGTTCCATCTAAAATTCTAAATCAGGAGTCGACTCACACTGTACTCATTTTGCCTTCAATTCATTGTCACATTTTTTAGCTTTGCAGATTTGTTGAAGAAACATAGGTTTAGCTTTTAACTTAACTAAAATCAAACCATCATCAGACAAAGTCAATCGTGTATTTATCGCTTTGAAAGCAAACAAAGATTTTCTACTCAAAGTATCTGCAACCACATTCACTTTCCCTAGGTGATAATCAATGACTAACTTATAATCTTTCAGCAATTCGAGCCATATTTGCTGTCTCAAATTCAGATCTTTCTGTGACATCAAATACTTCAAACCTTGTGATCTGTAAATATGTGGCAATTTTCACCAAACAAATAATGTCGCCAAATTTTCAATGCAAATACAATAGCAGCCAATTCTAAGTCGTGCATCAAATATTTTTTTCATGCGGCTTTAACTGTCTAGAAGCATAAGCTATCACTTTGCCTTCTTGCATTAAAACACATCCCAAACCGTTTAATGATGCATCACCAAAAATCATAAATTCTTTACCTGACTTATGCTGAACCAGAACTGGTGCTTCGTTTAACAGTGCTTTCAACTGATCAAAACTCTGTTTACATTTCTCAAACCATTCAAAGTTCACATCTTTTTGTAACAACCGAATCATCAGTGTAGCTATAATCGAGAATCCTTTTACAAATCTTCGATAATAGCCAACTAATCCCAGAAAACTTCTGAATTCAAATATGTTTCTTGGTGGCTTCTAGTCATTAATTGTTGAAATCTTACTCGGATCAACTCTGATGCCTTTGCGGAAACAATATGTTCCAAAAATCTAACTTCTCTGAGCCAAAACTCACATTTGTTGAAATTATCAAACAATTGTTTATCTTGTAAAGTTTGTAACATAATTCTCAAATGTTTGGCGTGTTTAGACTCGTCTCGAGAATAGATCAAAATACCATCAATGAATACAACAACGAATCTATCTAAATATGGTCTGAAGATTCTATTCATCAAGTCCATAAATACTACTGGGGCATTAGTTAACCCAAATGGCATAACAAGAAATTTATAATGTCCATACCTGGTTCTAAATGCAGTTTTCAATACATCAGAGTCTTTAACCCGCAACTAATAATAACCAGATCGCAAATTAATCTTAGAAAATACTATTGCTCCTTTCAACTGATCAAATAAATCATCACTTCTCAGTAAAGGATACTTATTCTTAATCGTAACCTTATTGATCTGTCGATAGTCAATACACAATCTCATTGTTCCATCTTTCTTCTTTACAGATAGAACTGGTGCACCCCAGGGTGAAAAGCTAGGTCGTGCAAAACCTTTATTTGTTAACTCTTGCAACTGAGATTTCAACTCTTTTAACTCTATAGGAGCCATTCTGTATGGAGCTATCGATATCAATGATGTCCCTAGTACTCATTCAACAGCAAATTCAACCTCTCTAACTGGTGGCAACCTAGGTAACTCTTCTGGAAACACATTTGGATATTCAGAAGCCAGTGGCACTGAGTCAATCTTTATCTCAGACACTTTTGTATCCAGTACATATGCAAGATAAGCATTACAACCCTTTCTCACATACTTCTAGGCTAGCATAGATGATATCACACTAGGCAACCCACCAGAATTATTGGATTCAATACAAAGAATTTCATCATTCTGACATTTCAACTAAATAATCTTTCGCCTACAGTTTACCATAGCATCATGCAGAGTCAACCAGTCTATGCCCAAAATCACATAAAATTAATCAAATGGTAAAAGCATTAAATTAGCTAGAAAATAATAACCCCTAGTATTTAAAGGACAGTTCTTGCAAACTTTATCAACTAGAACATACTAACCTAAGGGGTTTAATACTTTAACCACAAATTCAGTAGACTCAACAGGCAAACTCTTACTAGACATTAGATTCATTTAGACATATGAATGGGTCGATCCAAGATCAATCAAAGCAGTTACATCAGGGTCATAAAAAGAAAAGTATCGGTCATAACATCTGGTGCCGATGCATCCTCGCGAGCTCGAATTGCATAAGATCTAGCTAGTGCTCGTGCCTTGGATCTCATAGTAGAATCCTTTGTTGCACCTCTATTACCACTCACATTTCCAGTATTTCAGGGTGGTATCCCTCTAGCAGCTATTTTTGTAACACTTCTAACCCATATCCATCGCCAGACTAGGGTTAGGAGCATAACTGGACATATCGGAACTTTTACGAACATTTCATAACATATATCACATATATGGTCATATCACATTCAAACATAATCAATAAGTACCTATCATAGGTCAATTAGACCTTAAACATGCTTTAAGAGAAGGTCGGGACTAAACCGAGCTCATACAAAATTCTTCCAAAACTTAGAAATTTTTCAAAGGTACAGAGGTCACACTCCCATGTGGTCAGGCCGTGTGCCTCACACAGCTTTAGACATGCCCGTGTCTAGGCCATGGTAAAATAGGGCATACATATTGACTTGGGACATATGGCCAAGGACACGCCCGTGTGCCAGGTCGTGTGAAAACTGGAGGGTATCCTGACTTGGGTCACATAGCCAACCACACGCCTGTGTGCCCTGCTCAGGCTTAATTCGAATTGGTCTTCGAGTGACACAGTAGAGACACACGCCTGTGTCCCTACCCGTATGGGCGCAAAATATGCCATTTACAAGGCCAACTAGCCACCCATTTTGGGTCCTACCTACAAGCATCAAATATGCACCAATTGTACCACAATTTTAGCAAATTTCTCAACCAAAACATGTATAATTCATACTATATATTCCTCATTCACATTCCTACTTAATGATCAAATTACATCATACCAAATCATATGCGAAATACATGCTAAAACATTTGTTACCCAACTCATTATAATCCATCTCATTTCAGGTCAAAATTATACCAAATTCACAATTAAGCATATATCAAATTAACCATTTCTTTTGGTCATTCATAAGCATCCAAAACATACAATTTTTCATCTCATATTCCATATCAAAACAAAACCATAATTTCAACCATAAGCTAGCCATATCACATGGCATAACATATATATATCTCAAAAACATATCTTAACTCATCTAGACTATACATGCTATACTTAAACATTTAAACTTTCAAAAGGTACCAAAGTCAAGTTTGATAGTGTGGTGATGATCCTCGATGATCCCCGAGCTTTCGGTAGCTTCGATAACTATGAAACAATGCAAACACACACAGAGTAAGCTTCAAAGAGCTTAGTAAGCCATATAGAAATAAACTTATCATCAAAGCAAATATTCATCATATTATACACATGATCCATATCCAAATACATTCCCAAACCTTATTGATCACATATATATATATCACATCTTTCCAATTCACCTACACATATATCATATTTTTCCATTCATATTTCACATATCTTAAATAGCACATATGTATACCTTTCATGCTCAAATATTAAACATATCTTAAACGTACCTTATTTGGATTTATCTTAACATAGTCATACATTTCTTAGAATGCGCGTTGAACTGTATGGAATCAAATAGGATACATGGATGGCTTGAAAGCTCATACAATGCCAATGTCCCAGACGTGGTCTTACATGTAATCAACATCGATACCACTGTCCCAGCCAGGGTCTTACATAAAATCAAATGAGATGCCGATGTCCTAGACATGGTTTTGCACGTAAATCACAAATCAATACCAACACCCCAGACGTGGTCTTACACAAAATCACATATCGAAATCCTATGTCATGACATATGTATCCTAACTGTTCCTAGGTTCGTACAGGGCTTTTTGAACATTGTCACATTATTGAAATTATCTCGAAATTTCACATATTCAACTCTCATAGCCATTCAACACAATTCAAACATCATATAAGCAATAATAACTCGATTTAGCACATTTATTTGTATATCGACTTACCTCGTTTGGACTCGGACGAATGAAAATAATTACTCAACGATTTTCGACTTTCCCCAATCTAATTCTGTTTTCTTTGGTTCTTGATCTATATAAATTCAAATTTAACTCTTTTATTCGCCAACTCAAACAATTAAATCCACATACACATATTTAGGGCATTTTTACAAATTAGCCTTCACATTTTCATATTTAGATATTTAAGTCTCTAATTCATAAAATCACAAATTTCACATAATTTAGAAATATCATAGCTTGGTCAAATTTTCCTTTAGTTCATATAAGCCCACATATTTCATTTATTTCCCATTTTAACCCCTCAATTTCTCATTTTCATAATTTATCCCAAATTACTCAAATTCATCAAAAATTCAAATACAAAACATATTAATCTCACACATATCTTTTATTTTCTATCATCAAACTTCATAAAACTCATATTATCAATGATGGCACATCTTAAAATCATAATCAAATTCAGAAATTGAGGCATGAGCTTAAGAGAACACTTGACAACAATTACAAAAACATAGAAATTATCAAAAACGGATCAAATTACATACCTTAATCAAGCTAGGTAGATGGCCGAATGAACAAAAGCACAAAACCCTTATTTTTCTTTCTCCAATTTCGATAAACAAGAAAATTGATGGACAAAATGTTTGTTTTTAACATAATTAATAACTTTTATTTATACAATTACTTAATTAACCTTTTTATTATCATTAAAATCCCACTAACATATGTCCATATTTGTCATTTAATGCATTCAATGGTCAAATAACCATATAAGGACCTCTCTTTTATGAAGGCATTTCAATTAGGCCATTATTCAAATAAAAGGACAATTTTGCATTTCCTGCGATTTAGTCCTTTTTGCAAATTAAGCACACAAACGATCAAATTAATTCACAAAAATTTCACAGATAGCAATTCACATATTATAAGCACGAAAAATAATATTTAAATATTTTTCTGACGCAGATATGTGGTCCTGAAACCACTATTCTGACTAAGGTCTAAACCAGGCTGTTAAGTATTACTCGGTCTGGTAGTAAAAAATTTGTCTTTCTCAGGTAGCTCAGGATAATCTCAAATGAAATGCTTCTATGAGCCACATCTAAAACAAGCTCTGTATTCATCCAACATTCTCCAAAATGTCATCTACCACACTGTTGACACTCAGGTTTGTTGGCTTTGACACTACCAAAACTCGCTACTGAAGTGACTTGAGCTTTTAAACTTGGGTGTTGCTTCCCACGATCTCTATCTGAATACCTCCTTAAAGCAGTTGAATGGTTATAACAATCTCTTGATTTCTTTGACGAGGAATAATATGATTTACCCGTTGACCTCCTTCTTGAATCTCTTGTCTTAGAATCGACTCTTCTCTTTTCTTTGCGAAGCTCTTTAGCCTTCTGTGCTCTAGCAACTAACACAACAAATTCTTTCAATTCAAGTATTCTGACTAAGAGCTTAATATCTTCATTCAACCCATCTTCAAAACGTTTGCACATAATCTCTTCAGTTGGTATGCACTCTCAGGCATACTTACTCAATCAAACGAATTCTCTTTCATACTCAGAGATAGTCATATGACCTTGTTTTAGCTCTAAGAATTCCTTCCACTTTTGATCAAGAAACTGTTAACTTATATATTTCTTTCTAAATTCGATCTGAAAGAATTCCCATGTAACCTGGTCTCTTGACACTACAGATATCAAAGTGCTCCACCATTTTTATACTGCATCTTTCAAAAGAGATACCACACATTCAATGCATTCTGACAGTGTACAAGACAACTCATCAAAAACTCGAATCATATTGTCAAGCCAAAATTTAGTTCTATTAGGATCATCATCAACTATAGCTCTGAACTCTTCAACCCCGTACTTTCAAATTTTATCTACAGGTGCCTTACTCATATGCAATGGATCCAAACCTTAAGGAGCTATAGGAATCGGTTGGAGAATAGGTGGGGGTGAAGGTTGTTGATTAGTCGGATTCGTTCGAACATACTCATAGAACCACTCATTCATCATTTGGAAGAAGGATTCTTTGGCCTCTCCTCTACGACCCTCAAATACAGGTTTCAAACTAGATGACACTGCTCTATGAATGGAGGCTGGCACATTACTTTCAATGTCATCAAAGTCAGCTCAGTTGGAATCCATTACTATATGATAACATGATTTATAAACGGTCAGGAGATAACACACTATCACAGGTTAAATATGGCATGTATAACTAGACTCACATACGCTACGTTAGTCCAAGAATCAACTAAACTGTAGCTCTGATACTAATGAAATATAATAACCCTAACCCGTATCCGTCGTCAGAATAGGGTTACGAGTATTACCGAACTTATCACATAATTAATCATATATTTCATATTCAATAACCATATCCAAACACAAATCATTCAGTTTCAATCATATAGCCCCTAACACGAGCCCTCGAGGCCCAAAAAAAGCATTTAAATCAATTTGAGACTTAAATGTAAACTTATGAAAATTTTGAGAAAACAATGAAAATTTTCAAAGTACAGGATACACAAACTTGTATGGCCAGGTTGCGTATCTCGCACGGCCACGAGACACGCCTGTGTCATAGGCCTTGTGGACATTCGAAATGGAATCACATGGCTGTGTCCCAGCACGTGTCTGGCCCCGTGTAGCTCACTAACATGGGTCACACGGCCAACCACACGCCTGTGTGCCTAGCCCATGTAACACATTGACTTGCTTTCATTAGAAATCTCAGGGGACACACAGTTGTGTCATCTGACTGTGTGTCACACACGGCTGAGACACATGCCCATGTCTGTGATAGCCCTAATTTGACCCTATTCGGGAAGTGGTTTCGGGACCACAAAATTGAGTCACAAAAATAATTAAATATTAAATTCTATGCCTATTATTTGTGAAATACACATGTGTGAAAATTTTACGCTTGGATTTTGTCATTTGGATAAGGAATTAATTAAAAAGGACTTATGTGAGAAACTTTGAAAATGTGCTAGGTCAAATTGTAGTGGCCAAATATTGCATGATTTGAAACATGAGGATTTGCATGTCAAATTCCCCATAAATTGAGTAGTCGACGGCATGATGATGATTGAATGGTTTTGATACATTTTGTTTTATTAATAAAATAATGAGTAAGTGTTTTATAATATGAATTATAATATATGTTTAATATAAAAGCTTTTTTTTTTATAAGAAAACATATTATATTAATGAACCCATGGTGATAAAAACAAAGATATATGTTATTCTTCTCACCTTTGCCAAAAATAAAGAAAGAAACTAAGTAAAGATGGCTTTGGATAATCGGCCATGGAGGTCTAAAATTCAAGTTTAAGCTTAAGAACAAAGACATTTGGAATTGGACAAGGGAAAGGCGAAATTAGACGAATAATCAATTCGTAGTGGTTTAACAACAAATAAGGTAAGTTCTTAAGTATTTGAGTTTGATTCTCTGTAAGTTTTAAGTAATTTAAGTATGCCTTATATTATAAACAATTGATGTTATTTGCATGAATGCTTGCAATTGAATATAGAAGTTGAAGTGAAGAAATATGGAATGAAATGATACTAAGCCGTATGGCTAATGGGAAAAATAAATAAGTATTGAGTAATTAGGTACGGGACTAAATTGAATATGTCGTGGAATATTTATATATATATATATGCATACTTATCATAAGAATCAAGATTCTATCATGTTTGTATACATGTGTTCGAATGTATTAAGGTGGTATATATGTATATGGAGAGGCCAAATGGCTAAGGTGAATTATGTGTATGATAGATGATTTGTGACCTATTGTTTTATTGGAATAAATTGTGTATATGGCTTATAGCTGAATGGTCATTAGAAATTAAGCTTGTATAGTGAGTTGGACATGTGATCTTTGAGTCTGATTATTGAATAGAAAATAAAAGGGATGAGGTTGCATGTTAAGCTTGTATTCGAATAATACAAATGAATTGCTAATGTGAAGTGTTATGTGTTAATATGTGAATGAGGCAAGTGAATTTCGATTGGTATAGATTTTGTGAAATGTATACCTTGCGGACATATATGCATGAAAATGTAGTGAACTATATCCGGGCTAAGTCCCGAAGGGCATTCGTGCCAGTGTATATCCGGCTAAGTCCCGATGGGCATTCGTGCCAGTGTATATCCGGGCTAAGTCCCGAAGGGCATTCGTGCCAGTGTATACCCGGGCTAGGTCCCGAAGGGCAATTTCGCCGGTGTTATATCCGGGCTAAGTCCCGAAGAGCATTCGTGCAGGTGAAACATCTGGGTTAAATTCTGCAAGCTTTATGTGAGAATCTTATCTGGACTCAATGTTCGCAAACTTTGTATTTGTACTGTATTCGAGTTTAAAGACCCGAAGGCTAAATGCTAGAGTTTTAAGTAAGATTTCGATATTGAGTATCCGCAGTAAATTTCCATCAAGTAAGTATTATGCATTTAAGATATTCAGGTATGTATGACTTACTCATCGGTAGATTGATTTCGAAGTAAATTTGTAGTATCAAAGAGGAATGTAAATGTGATTGATAATATAATTCCAAATATGTGAATGATCTCTTTGGTCAATGGTTGTTAATATGTGAAAGTAATTGATTTAAAATATAGTGTATGAACTTGAAGTAAAGAAAAATATGTCTGAAATTATCCATATGTATCAGTGTATATTCGGCCAAAAAGGTCTTATGATTTGAGAATGGGTCGTATTCGGCTAGATGTGCAAATTTAAGAGAAGGATTATATTCTGACAACTAGCGTATATGTGATAAGGATTATGTTTGATTCTTTATGTACCTACACGGTAATTTAATTCATGTCATGTGAAAATGCTCAAAGATATTGATGTGATTATGAACTAAGGAATTAAGTTCTATGTACGTAGGTACATTCTTGTAGGTGCACGAGATGAGTACATATGAGTACAAAGACTTAGTATTGTGTGTATGATATGTACTTACCATGTGTGCCCAATTCCGGTTAATAAAGAATATGTTTGAGAATAAATCATGAAAAGGGTTATATGTCGAGCTAAATGAGTAGTGACTCTATGAAATTATTCTTGATAGATTATGATATGACAATGCGATCCTAAATATGGAAATTGAATGTGGTTAAAGTATTACATTTAATTTGATTGAATTAAAAGTATATAAAGAAATGCACACGTGAATATTCAAACATCTTGGTCATTATTATGAAAGTATTTATGTGTTAGCTAGGTGATGCGTTATTGAAATTATAGTTCGATATGAAGCTCTAAAATTCACTTTATCGAATAGAAGAAATGATTGATCAATGATATTGATTGAAACCATTTGTGACTTAGAACTCAAGGTTAAAGATATGTCAATTAAATTATGAGAAATTTGGTTAGTTATCTTCGGTCAAATGAGACCTTACTCAGATTCAAGTATATGAGATACTCGTTTTTAATTCAACAAGATTAATGTTTTGCTTAAGACTTACTAAGCTTATGAAAGCTTACTCTGTTTGTTTTGTGTCTTTGTTTTTATAAATTGTGGATTCTGACTACTAGCTCGGGGATCGTCAGCACCTCATCACACTATCTACTATTACGGCAACCATGTGTTTGGTCTTAGCTTATGGCATGTATAGGGTGGACATTAAGTAGAATGATACTTTGATTTTCGTATATAAGTCATGTGAATATGCATTTTATGGAACTTTCTTGTATAAGTTTTTTTTTTTTAATTCAAACTTTAATTGTGTCTAAAAAGTTTAGTAAATGAATAATCTTTATTCAAGAAAATGTTCAAATTTTTACCGTTCCGATCTGATTTCTAGTTTTCGATAACGCCCCATCCTATTCTGGTGACGGTTATGAGATAGGGGTGTTACATTTTATTGGTATCAGAGCTACGATTTAGTCGATTCTAGGACTAACGTAGCGTGTGAGTCTAGCTATACATGCCATATAAGGATAAAATGGTAGTGTGATGACTTCTGACAGTTAAAATGTGTTTTTCGTATAACGATGAATCTCGATCCCAATCAAGCTGTAGCAGATGAAGATGAGGGTGTTGCGCCTACTCCCGCGTAAGGGACAGCACCGATTGACTCTCAGTCGAGTTCGAATAATCAAAATGATGAGATGAAACAAGCCTTTTATACTATAATGAATGAATGGTTCTCTGAATTTGTGAGAAATAACCCAGGTACACAACCTCTTCCACCCCCAAATAATCCCCTTCCGATACCTATTGTGCCTTCTGTGACCGATCCGTTGAGATCGAGTAAGCCTCCGGTTGACAAGATTAGAAAACACAGAGCTGAAAAACTAGGTAAAAGAAAGAGAAAAATTAATTATGAGGCTAGAGATTTCCACAAATTGTTAACAAGTAAAACCTTTCAATCATCATCAAAGAGATTCAGAGAAGATAACAGCCAATCTAAAGCTAATACGGATTATTCGAGACGAGATCAAGACCGACCTTTCGTAAAGTCGCAAGTTGCATCAGTTGCTATCACGAGTAATGCTCGACCAAAAAGAATTGAGTGTAAGCACTGTGATAAATGGCATTCGGGGAGCTGTAGATTTCTTGACCATTTCTGGTTTAAATGCGGATCAGCTGATCATTACATTAGAAATTGTCCTAGATTAGTGAAGCAGAATATTAATTCGAATGGGAGACCTAGTAACTGCGACGCGAAGTAGACCACTCAGGCATACGGGTAATGATAGTGGCAGTCAGAGAGGGACTAAAGACATGGCTGTTTGATCTGAGGCTCATACACTTGCCAGAGCTTATGCCATTTGTGCTCGTGAAGAGGCTACTTCTCAAGATGTTGTTACTGGTATTTTTACTCTCTTCGATACTGATGATATTACTTTGATTTATTCCGAAACTTTGGCATCTAGTAAGACCTTATCTGTTGAGTCTACTAAGTTTATAATTTGAATGTTGAAATTCTTTTGGGGTTGTTATGTGTTAAATGATATGTTGCTACCATTTGGTGAATTTTATATTATTATCGATATGGATTGGTTAACCGAGCGTGTTGCTATAGTGAATTGCAAAAGGAAGACGATTGATTTGCGATGTTCGAATGATGTGATAATTAGAGCTGAGTCAACTGATTTGAACAGGTTATCATTAGTGGTAATTTCGATGCTGGGGCATAGATATATGAAAAAGAGTTGTAAAGATTATCTTGCATATGTACTAGAGGATAAATTATTAAAACGAACATTTGAAACTTGTGCTACAGATTCTACATGATAAGTAGCTTTACGTGAAATTTGGCAAATGTGAGTTCTGGTTAAAGGAGGATAGCTTTTAGGATTTACACGATACTAAAGACATTTGTGAAAGACTCCTTGATGATAGTGAAATCGTTAATAAGGTTACTATAGAAAGACTTGAAAATGAGAAAATGGCAGAAGTTAGAATTTCTGAGCGATTACGAGTTTATCATTGGTTATTATTTGGGAATCCAAGAAAGTTGTTAATAATGTGGACGCCAAACAAGCTAAATGTGTTTCGAAAGAGGATTTAGAGTTTCTAACTGATGATGATCATTTATAATTCAGAAATCGACTGTGTGTTCTGTGTAAGTTTGAGAGTAGCAGCAAAGTGTCAGAAATCGTACACGAAAATTGAAACAAAATAATTATATTATATAGTATTAAATTAGGGATAGAGTATTTCTAAAGGTCTCACTATAGTGAAAGATGTTCAGATTCAGCAGTGTAGTAGATTGAGCCGAGATTTAACGTACAGTACGAGGTTATGATATGGATTAGGCCAGTTGCTTACAGATTAATTTTGCCACCTGAACTTGAAAGGATTCACGATGTTTCCTGTGTCTCGATACTCCGTCGGTATAGATCTGATCCCTCACATGTGATAAACACCATCAGAGGTTGAAATTCAGTCTAATTTAAGCTATGAGGAGGAACCGATTCGTATTCTTGCACAAGAGGTGAAAGAATTACGGAATAAGAAAATCTTGTTAGTTAAAGTTCTATGGTTATAAACACAGAATCAAGGAAGCAATTTGGGAACTCGAGGACTCAATGAAAGAACGTTTCCTAAATTTATTCACCGGTAAGATTTTCGGGGACGAAAATCCTTAAGGGGCGACAGTTGTGATAGCCCTAATTTGACCTTAGTCGGGAAGTGGTTTCGGGACCACAAAACCGAGTCATGAAAAATATTAAATTTTATGCTTATTATTTGTGAAATACGCATGTGTGAAAATTTCATGCTTGGATTTTGTCATTTAGATGAGGAATTAATTAAAAAAAGACTTATGTGAGAAACTTTGAAAATGTGCTAGGTCAAATTGTAGTGGCCAAATATTGCATGATTTGAAACATGAGGATTTGCATGTCAAATTCCTCATAAATTGAGTAGTGGATGGCATGATGATGATTGAATGATTTTGATACATTTTGTTTCATTAATAAAATAATGAGTAAGTGTTTTATAATATGAATTATAATATATGTTTAATATAAAAAATTTTTATAAGAAAACATATTATATTAATGAACCCATGGTGATAAAAACAAAGATATATGTTATTCTTCTCACCTTTGCCGAAAATAAAGAAAGAAACTAAGTAAAGATGGCGTTGGATAATCGGCCATGGAGGTCTAAAATTCAAGTTTAAGCTTAAGAACAAAGACATTCGGAATTGGACAAGGGAAAGGCGAAACTAGACGAATAATCGATTCGTAGTGGTTTGACGACAAATAAGGTAAGTTCTTAAGTATTTGAGTTTGATTCTCTATAAGTTTTAAGTAATTTAAGTATGCCTTATATTATAAACAATTGATGTTATTTGCATGAATGCTTACAATTGAATATAGAAGTTGAAGTGAAGAAATATGGAATGAAATGATACTAAGCCGTATGGCTAATGGGAAAAATAAATAAGTATTGAATAATTAGGTACGGGACTGAATTGAATATGTCGTGGAATATTTATATATATATATATGCATACTTATCATAAGAATCAAGATTCTATCATGTTTGTATGCATGTGTTCGAACGTATTAAGGTGGTATATATGTATATGGAGAGGCTGAATGGCTAAGGTGAATTATGTGTATGATAGATGATTTGTGACCTATTGTTTTATTGGAATAAATTGTGTATATGGCTTATAGCTGAATGGTCATTAGAAATCAAGCTTGTATAGTGAGTTGGACATGTGATCTTTGAGTCTGATTATTGAATGGAAAACAAAAGGGATGAGGTTGCATGTTAAGCTTGTATTCGAATAATACAAATGAATTGCTAATATGAAATGTTATGTGTTAATATGTGAACGAGGCAAGTGAATTTCGATTGTGATAGATTTTGTGAAATGTATACCTTGCGGACATATATGCATGAAAATGTAGTGAACTATATCCGGGCTAAGTCCCGAAGGGCATTCGTGCCAGTGTATATCCGGGCTAAGTCCCGATGGGCATTTGTGCCAGTGTATATCCGGGCTAAGTCCCAAAGGGCATTCGTGCCAGTGTATACCTGGGCTAGGTCCCGAAGGGCAATTTCACCAGTGTTATATCCGGGCTAAGTCCCAAAGAGCACTCGTGCTGGTGAAACATCTGGGTTAAATTCTGCAAGCTTTATGTGAGAATCTTATCTGGACTTAATGTCCACAAACTTTGTATTCATACTGTATCCGAGTTTAAAGACCCGAAGGCTAAATGTTGGAGTTTCAAGTAAGATTTCGATATTGAGTATCCGCAGTAAATTTCCATCAAGTAAGTATTATGCATTTAAGATATTCAGGTATGTATGACTTACTCATCGGTAGATTGATTTCGAAGTAAATCTGTAGTATCAAAGAGGAATGTAAATATGATTGATAATATAATTCCAAATATGTGAATGATCTATTTGGTCAATGGTTGTTAATATGTGAAAGTAATTGATTTAAAATATAGTGTATGAACTTTAAGTAAAGAAAAGTACGTCTGAAATTATCCATATGTATCAGTGTATATTCAGCCAAAAAGGTCTTATGATTTGAGAATGAGTCGTATTCGGCTAGATGTGCAAATTTAAGAGAAGGATTATATTCTGACAACTAGCGTATATGTGATAAGGAATATGTTTGATTCTTTGTGTACCTACACGGTAATTTAATTCATGTCATGTGAAAATGCTCGAAGATATTGATGTGATTATGAACTAAGGAATTAAGTTCTATGTACGTAGGTACATTCTTGTAGGTGCTCGAGATGAGTTGTGACAGCCCTGTTGTGACCCTAGTCGGGAATGTGGTTTCGGGAACACAAAACCGAGTTGAAAAATTTTCTAAATGCTCATTTCTATATCCATTTTATGTGTTAATCCATGTGTGAAAATTTTTGTGCTTTGAAGTAGTCATTTGAATATGAATTACACTAAAAAGGACTTATATGTGAAATTTAAAAAATGTGTGTGGTTATTTCAAAAAGGGGCAAAATGATGCAGGCAACAAAGACATGGACTTGCATGTCAAATTTGCCTTTATAAATAATAGTGGCCGGCCATAATGATTAAATGGCACTAACATTTGTATTTTATATTAAATAATAATATTATAATGGTTTAAAAAAAAGATGAGTGTTCATCTTGGTTCTTCATTTTTGCCGTGAGTAAAGGGAGACAATAGAAAAGAGAAAGAAAGAATTTGGGAACTACGGTTACTTGGGGAAGACTAATACTAATGTATGTTAATGCTAGTTCTTGAAATTCATGTGTATTTTGGGTTAGTATCTAAGTCCTTTGCATAACCCAAGTTGGAAATTTGAATGTGGTTGATGTGTGTATATTCGGTTGTGATTTCTTTAGGTAATTTAGAACTTGTGTTCTTAGTTTTTTTGATGGAAGAACGATGGTAATAAAACTTTGATGAAGAAAGAAATAATTTGGACATGGATGCTTTATGATGGTAACCTTCGGCCATAGGGAATTCAATGTTATAAATTTGAGTGTTCAAAATGGTTAGATGAATATAGGTTTGTGCACTTGCCGAATGTGGTTTGAAATATTGGAATTTAAGGTTAAGGTTTTTGTATTTACTTGTGTAATGGCCGAATGAAAACCTAAAAGTTTTGGTTTCTAAATGTGAAAATGCCAAGTGTGATTTTGAATAATGGGAAGAGTAGGATAATGCTATATTTGTTTGATAAGTTTGAAACATATTTAAGATTCAAAGTAAATGTTATGTGAAACTCATGATTTTGTAATTGGTGTTTTGTATTAAGGGATGATTATATGAGTGTATAAATTAGTTTAATTTTGCTATGAGAGGTTAAGGTGAGAAATAGCATTCGGCTATTAGGGAAGTGAGAAAATTGTACTTAACCATTGAATTTTATTTAATGAAAATATGTTAGTAAGTGATTAAATGCTAGTCGAATGTGAATTAGGGGAAATTGGGAAGTGAAAGATGAGTAAACTTTTTATAAGTGATAAGTATGGCCTAATTGATATGTGGAGAGTTATTGGTGTGATAAATTGAGAGTTTTGTTAAATACAAGGACCGAATGTTGATTATTAAGAAATTATAGATATGTGATTTCCGATTATGGATTTGGATAGAAATGTGGACAATTTGTGCTTACTAAGGTAGGTACATTCGGTCATAGATGAAGGTTTTGGGGTGTTTGATATTATAAAAGAAAGTTTGAGTTGCTATACTTATGTGCTAGTGAAAAGAGAAATTTTAAGTGCTTGAGATAAATTGAGTGAATGGCCGATTGAGAGTTCACATATTGCTCACTATGAAAATGTTAAGACAAGCTTAGTTTAGTTAAAGAGCTTTATGTTTCGGTCATGATATGTATGTGCCTTGTAATGGCGTTCTATTGTTGTGCATTGGAAATAGTTGTGAGATGAATTTAAATTTATCGAATTGGTATTAATTATAATTTCTTTTAAGGAATATGTGATATTCGGTCCAAGTGCTTTGGTCTTGAAGATTATATTGAATTGATGAGTTGATTATGCGATTGAATTAGTTTATTTGACTACTAAAGGAGCTCAAGAGCAAATCTAGGATAAGAGGAAAGCGAAACTTGTGGAATAGTTGATCCGTATTCAATTGACGACAATAGAGGTAAGTTTAAGTATTAAACTTCAGCTATTAGTGTTTGAATTTTGCTTTGTTAAGAGAAATTGACATTTTCTTGTAGTATACTTATATACATGCATAATGTGGAAGGGTATACATGAATGAGAAATAAGCTAAACCATATGAGTATAATGCCGCAAGTTGCATTCATGAAATGGAAAGAAATAAAGTTTTGCATGTTCTTATTTTGTGGGCCGAAACTAAATGAAACAAGGGAGAAAAGGTTCTTTGACATTTGGCTACTTAAAAATCAAGATTTTTATTGTGTTTAGACACATGTCCTAAGGTAATTAAGTGATATGTTAATGAAATGTTGTGTGGGCCGAATGGCCTTTGTTAAATGAATTAACTAGATGTGTATGAGTATATTTGAATGAAGGCAACCATATATTGATGTGCTTGTTACATGCGAGAATTTGAATTCAAGATAAGGTTTAGTATGTTATGCTATGTACTTATAAAATAAATCATGACTCCAATGAGTTAAATGTATATAGATCCAAATGACTATTACAAAATATAAGTAAGTTATTCATAAGTGATATTGCTAATGGCAATTACATATGGAGGCAAGCTTGTGATGTGTTTTCATGATCAAATGATCAGCATGAAATGAATGTGAGTGAGATGATATGCACAACCATTGAATTATAAGTGTAAAAGATAAAATGAAAAAAAAGTGATTTAGATTTATGAGGTTATGTTATTCGAATGATGTTAGTATCTAATTGTATGATATATATATATATTCGAATATATGGCTTATAGCTGAATGGTCACTATGATTTAAGCTTGAATGGTGAACTGGATATGTGATGTTGTGCGTGACTTTTGAACTGAAAATTTGAATGCCAGTGTTATATCCGGGCTAAGTCTCGAAGGGCGTACGTGCCGATGTTATATCCGGGCTAAGTCCTGAAGGGCATACATGCCGGTGTTATATCCGGGCTAAGTCCCGAAGGGCATACATGCCGGTGTTACATCCGGGCTAAGTCCCGAAGGGCATACGTGTTGGTGTTATATCTGGGCTAAGTCCCGAAGGGCGTACGTGCCGGTGTTATATCCGGGCTAAGTCCCGAAGGACACTTGTGCCGATGCTATATCCTAGTTTAATGACTCGAAGGCTAAATTTTGGGAATTCAAGTAAGATTTCGATATTGAATATCCGCAGTAAATTATCATCAAGTAAGTATTATGAAATTAAGATATTCAGGTACGTATTACTTACTCATCGGTGGATTGATTTCAAAGTAAATTATTGGTATCAAAGAGAACTGTAAATATGATCGAAAGTATAATTCCTAATATGTGAATGACCTAATCGATAATGGTATGCTGGTATAATAACGAATATGCTAAATTCTCTTTATGTACCTGTGTACATACGGCCTATAATCTTGTGAATGATTATTATATCTACGAATAAAGGAATGATCTATTTTGGTCAATGATTGTTAGTTTATGAAAGTATCTGAACATCCTTATCTATTAGTGCCTATTCAGCCAAAAAGGCCTTATGATGTGAGAATGGGTTGTATTCGGCTAGATGTGCGAATACAAGATAAGGTTTATATTCTGTCAACTTAGGTATATGTGATAAGGAATATGTTGGTTATTTATATACCCATACGGTAATTTAGTACTTACCATGTGAATCCAACTTCGGTTGACAATGCATATGCGTTGGGAATCAATTATAAAAAGAATATATGTGATGCAAAATGGGTAGTGACTCTATGAAACTATTTCATGATAGCTTATGGTATGATTTCGTGATTTCAAATATAGAAATTGAATGTGGTTAAAATATTTTGTTTTCATTTGATTGAATCAAAAACATATAAAGTAATGCATATACGAATATTCGACCATTTTGGTCATTGTTATGAAAGTATATATATTTACATGTTTAGCTAAGTGATGCGTTTATTGAAAATCTTTTGGTTCGGGATGAAGCTCTAGATTAACTTCATCGAACAAGAGAAATGAATGACTAATGATATTAAATGAAAACACTTTGTGACTTAAACTCAAGGTTAAAGAAATGTTAGTTAAATTATGTGAAATTTTGATTAGGTAAATTTGGTCAAATGAGACTTTACTTAGATTAAGTATCGGTGATAAACGTCTTTGATTCAGCAAAATTATTGCTTGCTTAAAACTTACTAAGCTTATGAAAGCTTATTTTGTTTGTTCGTGTTTTTGTTTTATAGATTGTGGATTCTGACTACCAGCTCAGGGATCATCAGCACTTCGTCACACTATCTACTATTACAGTAACCATGTGATTGGACTTAGCTTATGGCATGTATAAGATAGACAATAAGCAGAATGATACTTTAACCTTCATACATAAGTCATGTGAATACAGTATCTTATGGAACTTACTTATATACGTTTTAATTTTGAATTTTGTTTGTGTTTAGCAAATTGGTAAATGAATGATCTTTATTTAAGAAAATGTTCAAAATTTTTACGGCCCTGATCTGATTTCTAGTTTTCGGTAACACCTCGTCCTATTCCTGCGACGGTTATGGGATAGGGGTGTTACATTTTATTGGTATCAGAGCTACGGTTTAGTCGGTTCTAGGACTAACTTAGTGTGTGAGTCTAGTTATACATGCCATATAATGATAAAATGGTAGTGTGATGATTTCTGACAGTTAAAATTGTGTTTTTTGTATAACAAGGAATCTCGATCCCAATCGAGCTATAGTTGATGAAGATGAGGGTGTTGCGCTTGCTCCCGCACAAGGGACAGCACCAATTGACTCTCAGTCGAGTTTGAATAATCAAAATGATAAGATGAAACAAACCTTTTATACTATGATGAATGAATGATTCTCTGAAATAGTGAGAAATAACCTGGTTATACAATCTCCTCCACCCCCGAATAATCCCCTCCCAATACCTGTTGTCCCTCCTGTGACTGATCCGTCGAGATCGAGTAAGCCCCTAGTTGATAAAATCAAAAAATACAGAGATAAAAAGCTGAGAAAAGGAAAGAGAAAAGTTGATTACGAGGCTAGAGATTTCTATAAATGATTAATGAGCAAAACCTTTCAGTCATCATTAAAGAGATTTAGAAAAGATAACAACTGATCTAAAGCTAATACGGATTATTCGAGACGAGATCAATACCGACCTTCTGTAAAGTCGCAAGTTGCATCAGTTGCTATCATGAATAATATTTGACCAAAAAGAATTGAATGTAAGCGCTGTGGTAAATGGCATTCAGGGAGTTGTAGATTTCTTAATCGCTTCTGTTTTAAATGCGGATCAGCTGATCATTTCAGTAGAAATTGTCTGAGATAAGTGAAGCAAAATACTAATTCGAATGGGAGACCTAGAAATGCTGTGACACGAAATAGACCAATAAGGCATACGGGTAATGATAGTGACAGTCAGAGAGGGACTGAAGGCACGGCAGTTCGATCTGGGGCTCGTACAATTGCCAGAGCCTATGCCATCTGTGCTCGTGAAAAGGCTACTTTACAAGATGTTATAACCGGTATTTTTACCCTTTTTGATACTGATGATATTGCTTAGGTTGATCCCGAAACTGTGGCATCTAGCAAGACCTCATCTGTTGAGTCTACTAAGATTACAATTGGAATGTTAAAATTCTTTTGGGGCTGTTATGTGTTAAATGATATGTTGATACCATTTGATGAATTCTATATTACTGTTGATATGGATTGGTTAACCGAGCATATTGCTATAGTGAATTGCGAAAGAAAGACAATAGATTTGCGATGTTCAAATGATGTGATAATTAGAGTTGAGTCAATTAATCTAAACGGGTTATCATCAGTGGTAATTTCGATATTGGCGCATTGATATATGAAAAAGAGTTGCAAAGCTTATCTTGCGTATGTTCTAGATGATAAATTATCAGAAAAGACACTTGAAACTTGTGCTACGGATTCTACGTGATAAGCAAGCTTTACGCGAAGTTTGGTAAATGTGAGTTCTGGTTAAATGAGGATAGCTTTTGGGACTTGCATGATACTATAAACATTTTGTGAAAAGACTCCTTGATGATTCAGAAGAACTTGAGATTGAGACAACGATGGTTGCTAGAATTACTGAAAGCTTTCGAACTGTCGTAAATTATTATCCGATAAAAGTTAAAGTGGTTGTTGATGCTTTTAATCGAAAATCACTGTCTACTCTGCGAGCGATGAATGTACAACTGTATGTGTCCGTTAATAGTGGAACTAAAAGCGAAACCAATGTTGATACAAAAGATTTGGGGAATTCTAGAAAGTTGATAATGATTTAGTCGCCAAATGAGCTAAATGTGTTTCTAAAAGTCTCACCGTAAAGAAAGGTGTTTAGACTCGACTGTAACAGTAAACTGGGCTCAAGATTCATCAGACTGTATGAGATTTCATAACGAATTGGGTTGGTTGCATACTGATTTGCTTTTGCCACCTAAATTTGAAAATATTGTAATAAATTTCATGCTTCGATGCTCCATCGGTATAGGTACGATCCCTCTCATATGGTTACACCGTCAAAGATTGAAATTGAGTTGGAATAAGAAAAATCCCGCTAGTAAAAGTGTTATGGCGAGCACGGAGTTGAGGAAGTGACTTAGGAACTTGAGTACACAATGAAAGAATGTTACCTTAGCTTATACGCCGGTAAGATTTTCGGGGATGAAAATTTCTTAAGGGGGGAGAGTTGTGACAGCCCTGTTGTGACCCTAGTCGGGAATGTGGTTTCGAAACCACAAAATCGAGTTGAAAAATTTTCTAAATGCTCATTTCTATATCCATTTTATGTGTTAATCCATGTGTGAAAATTTTTGTGCTTTGAAGTAGTCATTTGAATATGAATTACACTAAAAAGGACTTATATGTGAAATTTTAAAAATGTGTGTGGTTATTTCAAAAAGGGGCAAAATGATGCATGCAACAAAGACATGGACTTGCATGTCAAATTTGCCATTATAAACAATGGTGGCCAGCCATAATGATTAAATGGCACTAACATTTGTATTTTATATTAAATAGTAATATTATAATAGTTTAAAAAAAAAAGATGAGTGTTCATCTTGGTTCTTCATTTTTGCCGTGAGTAAAGGGAGACAATAGAAAAGAGAAAGAAAGAATTTGGGAACTTCGGTTACTTGGGAAAGACTAATACTAAGGTATGTTAATGCTGGTTCTTGAAATTCATTTGTATTTTGGGTTAATATCTAAGTCTTTTGCATAACCCAAGTTGGAAATTTGAATGTGGTTGATGTGTGTATATTCGGTTGTGATTTCTTTAGGTAATTTAGAACTTGTGTTCTTAGTTTTTGTGATGGAAAAACGATGGTAATAAAACTTTGATAAGAAAGAAATAATTTGGACATGAATGCTTTATGATGGTAACCTTCGGCCATAGGGAATTCAATGTTATAAATTTGAGTGTTCAAAATGGTTAGATGAATATAGGTTTGTGCACTTGCCGAATGTGGTTTGAAATGTTGGAATTTAAGGTTAAGGTTTTTGTATTTACTTGTGTAATGGCCGAATGAAAGCCTAAAAGTTTTGGTTTCTAAATGTGAAAATGCCGAGTGTGATTTTGAATAATGGGAAGAGTAGGATAATGCTATATTTGTTTGATAAGTTTGAAACATATTTAAGATTCAAAGTAAATGTTATGTGAAACTCATGATTTTGTAATCGGTGTTTTGTATTGGGGATGATTATATGAGTGTATAAATTAGTTTAATTTTGCTATGAGAGGTTAAGGTGAGAAATAGCATTCGGCTATTAGGGAAGTGAGAAAATTGTACTTAACCATTGAATTTTATTTAATTAAAATCTGTTAGTAAGTGATTAAATGCTAGTCGAATGTGAATTAGGGGAAATTGGGAAGTGAAAGACGAGTAAACTTTTTATAAGTGATAAGTATGGCCTAATTGATATGTGGAGAGTTATTGGTGTGATAAATTGAGAGTTTTGTTAAATATAAGGACCGAATGTTGATTATTAAGAAATTATAGATATGTGATTTCCGATTATGGATTTGGATAGAAATGTGGACAATTTGTGCTTACTAAGGTAGGTACATTCGGTCATGGATGAAGGTTTTGGGGTGTTTGATATTATAAAAGAAAGTTTGAGTTGCTATACTTATGTGTTAGTGAAAAGAGAAATTTTAAGTGCTTGAGATAAATTGAGTGAATGGCCAATTGAGAGTTCACATATTGCTCAAGATGAAAATGTTAAGACAAGCTTACTTTAGTTAAAGAGCTTTACGTTTCGGTCATGATATGTATGTGCCTTGTAATGGCATTTTATTGTTGTGCATTGGAAATAGTTGTGAGATGAGTTTAAATTTATCGAATTAGTATTAATTATAATTTCTTTTAAGGAATATGTGATATTCGGTCCAAGTGTTTTGGTCTTGAAGATTATATTGAATTGATGAGCTGATTATGTGATTGAATTAGTTTATTTGACTACTAAGGGAGCTCAAGAGCAAATTTAGGATAAGGGGAAAGCGAAACTTGTGGAATAGTTGATCCGTATTCAATTGACGACAATAGAGGTAAGTTTTAAGTATTAAACTTCAGCTATTAGTGAATGAATTTTGCTTTGTTAAGAGAAATTGACATTTTCTTGTAGTATACTTATATACATGCATAATGTGGAAGGGTATACATGAATGAGAAATAAGCTAAACCATATGAGTATAATGCCGCAAGTTGCACTCATGAAATGGAAAGAAATAAAGTTTTGCATGTTCTTATTTTGTGGGTCGAAACTAAATGAAACAAGGGAGAAAAGGTTCTTTGACATTTGGCTACTTAAAAATCGAGATTTTTATTGTGTTTATACACATGTCCTAAGGTAATTAAATGATATGTTAATGAAATGTTGTGTGGGCCGAATGGCCTGTGTTAAATGAATTAACTAGATGTGTATGAGTATATTTGAATGAAGGCAACCATCTATTGATGTGCTTGTTACATGCGAGAATTTGAATTCAAGATAAGGTTTAGTATGTTATGCTACGTACTTATAAAATAAATCATGACTCTAATGAGTTAAATGTATATAGATCTGAATGACTATTACAAAATATAAGTAAGTTATTCATAAGTGATATTGCTAATGGCAATTACATATGGAGGCAAGCTTGTGATGTGTTTTCATGATCAAATGATCAGCGTGAAATGAATGTGAGTGAGATGATATGCACAACCATTGAATTATAAGTGTAAAAGATAAAATGAAAGAAAAGTGATTTAGATTTATGAGGTTATGTTATTCGAATGATGTTAGTATCTAATTGTATGATATATATATATATTCGAATATATGGCTTATAGCCGAATGGTCACTATGATTTAAGCTTGAATGGTGAAATGGATATATGATGTTGTGCGTGACTTCTGAACTGAAAATTTGAATGCCAGTGTTATATCCGGGCTAAGTCCCGAAGGGCGTACGTGCCGGTGTTATATCCGAGCTATGTCCTGAAGGGCATACATGCCGGTGTTATATCCGGGTTAAGTCCCGAAGGGCATACATGCTAGTGTTATATCCGGGCTAAGTCCCGAAGGGCATACGTGCCGGTGTTATATCCGGGCTAAGTCCCGTAGGGCATACGTGCCGGTGTTATATCCAGGCTAAGTCTCGAAGGAGACTTGTGCCGATGCTATATCCGAGTTTAATGACTCGAAGGCTAAATTTTGGGAATTCAAGTAAGATTTTGATATTGAATATCCGCAGTAAATTATCATCAAGTAAGTATTATGAAATTAAGATATTCAGGTACGTATTACTTACGCATCGGTGGATTGATTTCGAAGTAAATTATTGGTATCAAAGAGAAATGTAAATATAATCGAAAGTATAATTCCTAATATGTGAATGACCTAATCGATAATGGTATGCTGGTATAATGACGTATATGATAAGTTCTCTTTATGTACCTTTGTACATACGGCCTATAATCTTGTGAATGATTATTATATTTACGAATAAAGGAATGATCTATTTTGGTCAATGATTGTTAGTTTATGAATGTATCTGACTTAAAATATAGTGTATGAACTTTAAGTAAAGAAAAATACGTGCTGAACATCCTTATGTATTAGTGCCTATTCGGCCAAAAAGGCCTTATGATGTGAGAATGGGTTGTATTCGGCTAGATGTGCTAATACAAGATAAGGTTTCTATTCTGTCAACTTAGGTATATGTGATAAGGAATATGTTGGTTCTTTATGTACCCATACGGTAATTTAGTACTTACCATGTGAATCCAACTTCGGTTGACGAAGCATATGCGTTGGGAATCAATTATAAAAAGAATATATGTTATGCAAAATGGGTAGTGACTCTATGAAACTATTTCATGATAGCTTATGGTATGATTTCGTGATTTCAAATATAGAAATTGAATGTGGTTAAAACATTTTGTTTTCATTTGATTGAATCAAAAACATATAAAGTAATGCATATGCGAATATTCGACCATCTTGGTCATTGTTATGAAAGTATATATATTTACATGTTTAGCTAAGTGATGCGTTTATTGAAAATCTTTTGGTTCGGATGAAGCTCTAGATTAACTTCATCGAACAAGAGAAATGAATGACTAATGATATTGAATGAAAACACTTTGTGACTTAAACTCAAGGTTAAAGAAATGTCAGTTAAATTATGTGAAATTTTGATTAGGTAAATTTGGTCAAATGAGACTTTACTTAGATTAAGTATCGGTGATAAACGTCTTTGATTCAGCAAAATTATTGCTTGCTTAAAACTTACTAAGCTTATGAAAGCTTACTTTGTTTGTTCGTGTTTTTGTTTTATAGATTATGGATTCTGACTACCAGCTCAGGGATCATCAGCACTTCGTCACACTATCTACTATTACGGTAACCATGTGATTGGACTTAGCTTATGGCATGTATAGGATAGACAATAAGCAGAATGATACTTTAACCTTCATACATAAGTCATGTGAATACGGTATCTTATGGAACTTACTTATATAAGTTTTAAATTCGAATTTTGTTTGTGCCTAGCAAATTGATAAATGAATGATCTTTATTTAAGAAAATGTTCAAAATTTTTACGGCCCTGATCTGATATCTAGTTTTCAGTAACGCCTCATCCTATTCCTGCGATGGTTATGGGATAGGGGTGTTACATGAGTACATATGAGTACAAAGACTTAGTATTGTGTGTATGATATGTACTTACCATGTGAGCCCAATTCCGGTTAATAAAGAATATGTTTGAGAATAAATCATGAAAAGGGTTATATGTCAAGCTAAATAAGTAGTGAGTCTAAGAAATTATTCTTGATAGATTATGATATGACAATGCGATCGTAAATATGGAAATTGAATGTGATTAAAGTATTATGTTTAATTTGATTGAAAAAAGTATAGAAAGAAATGCACACGTGAATATTCAAACATCTTGGTCATTATTATAAAAGTATTTATGTTGTAGCTAGGTGATGCGTTTATTGAAATTATAGTTCAATATGAAGCTCTAAAGTTAACTTTATCGAATAGAAGAAATGATTGATCAATGATATTGATTGAAACCATTTGTAACTTAGAACTCAAGGTTAAAGATATGTCAATTAAATTATGAGAAATTTGGTTAGTTATCTTCGGTCAAATGAGACCTTACTCAGATTCAAGTATATGAGATACTCGTTTTTGATTCAACAAGACTAATGTTTTGCTTAAGACTTACTAAGCTTATGAAAGCTTACTCTGTTTGTTTTGTGTCTTTGTTTTAATAGATTGTGGATTCTGACTACTAGCTCGGGGATCGTCAGCACCTCGTCACACTATCTACTATTACAGTAACCATGTGTTTGGTCTTAGCTTATGGCATGTATAGGGTGGACATTAAGTAGAATGATACTTTGATTTTCGTATATAAGTCATGTGAATATGCATTTTATGGAACTTTCTTGTATAAGTTTTTTTTTTAATTCGAACTTTAATTATGTCTAAAAAGTTTAGTAAATGAATAATCTTTATTCAAGAAAATGTTCAAATTTTTACCGTCCTGATCCGATTTCTAGTTTTCGGTAACACCCCGTCCTATTCTGGTGACGGTTACGGGATAGGGGTGTTACAATGTCTCTTCCCGTGTAGATGAAAATAGGCTATTTTCTAAGCCACATTTCTCACCCAACTTTGGTACCAACCAATACACTTCAATAACATATGACCCTATCTTCATTAGGCATTCAAACCAACCAAAATGGAGCCTAAAACATGCAATTTCAATACCATTAACCCAAGTGCTATCAAGCATCACAATTGACCATTATCAATCATGCCAATATCATCTTCAAAAGCTACCTAAATGGTCATTTGCACATATGAACCATAATACCTGAAACCTAACATGTATACCATTTCTCCAATTCATCTAATAGGTACCAAACTACCAATGCACCATCAAGCATTTTCATGGCAATCACAAATCATACAAGATATGGCCAACCACACATACATACATACCAACACATATGCCAATTCAAACCATATTAATTGGCCAATACATAATCATAACATATATAGGCTTTCATTAGGAAAAATTACTTATACATGCCATATAACCAAAATATATTAAGTCCAAAAATACCAAAACAACTACTGGATAATGTGATGAGATCTCTGACAACTTCCAATCTGAGTAACCTACCGAATCACTATAAAACATGGAAAAGTAAACAGAGTAAGCTATTAAGCTTAGTAAACTTGTATGGCTGATAAGTATAACTTACCATTCATTCACAATTTAAAGAAGTAATAGTAAATATAGGTGGGTTTTAATTAATCCAAAGATTAGCACATAATCCTAACCATAGTAGTCATGTATGAATACCTCAACTACAACTTACTTATCATACTTCTCATGAATACCTGAACTAATCCATATCATCTTTTGTATCCTCGTACCATCATCTTTACCCATTGAACCATTTGGAATACTATAGAATACTCGGGTATCTCGCACACTAAGTGTCAATGCATGGTCAAAACCATATCTATCACAAATCTTATATAAATGCTCACTCTCGAGCCATCACTGGGTCTGGTCACACAAGCTGACGGTCAAGTCGTAACTACACGGTGCTGCTCACACAAGTTGTCAAGTAACAGCAACACATGTCGAAAAACTTAGCCATCGGTAGAACGTACATGACTAGCACCCATAATATTGTAACCCCTAATGACATGTCATTTGTATCCTATCTATTCCTAAGGTTCAACTGGGATCCATACATTATAGTTAGCTCATCGAGAATCTCCATAGTGTCGTATTTTCACAATTATATCAATTAAGCATTTAAACACATATAATTTAATGCTTATTAAACATACGAATTTACCTTAAATTTGAACGATGGAAAACAATTGTCTACCTGATAACTTTGCCCTTTCCTTGATCTAATTCAGTACGTTGCTTTTCTTAATCTATATGATCAAAATTAAATATTTTGAGTATGATTTCATTCAATTCAATCCAAAAATCATATTTTGGTAAAATTATCAATTTACCCCTAAACATTTGACTTATTTACAAGTTAGTCCAAATCTCATAAAAATGCAATTTCATGCAATTCAACTTCAACCTATGTTAGCCGAATTTAACCTCAGTCCATAGCAGCCCATATTTTTCATTATTTCACACATTTACCTCATAACTTTCACATTTATCAATTTAATCCCTAATTGACATTTTCAACCAAAATCACTTTACAAATGTTGTTTAACTAACAAAAGGATGCATTTTCTATCATCAAACATGAAAATACTCATACATTCATCAATGGCAAACTCAAATACTTTAGCAGTTTTGCAAATTAGTCCCTAGGCAAGCTAGACTAAGCTATAATGACCTCAAAAACATAAAAATCATTAAAAACGAGACAAATTTCACTTACCTGCATGCTTTAGTAGTGGCTGAATGCTTCAAGCCCTAGTTATGGCTTCCTATTCATCAATTTTGGTGGTCTGTCACATTAAATTAGATGACATTTTAATTTTTTTATTTTATTATACTAAATAACTTAATTATAATTTTAACCTTGCTTTTAACCTTTATAATTTTATGAGTAAAGTCCATAATTGTCCACTAATATATTAATGGTCTAATTACCATTCAAGTACTCATAAATTTCAATTCTAAAACCATATAGTGCATTTAACTTATAGAACTCAAGTTTTACACTTTACGCAATTTAGTCCTTTTTCACAAATTAAGCAAGCAAATGATAAAGTTTCTCAATGAAACTTTTATGCAATCATGCAATCATACAATCATGCTGTAGACATTATATTAATAAAAAATAAATATTTTGATCTCAAATTTGTGGTTCTGAAACCACTATTCCAATTTCACTGAAAATGGGCTGTTACAGGTGTTATTTTTTAGTTGTTCACGAGCCACGCAAGAGAATCCAAAAACGATTAAGGATAAGGAAGAAGATACAACTCTCAAGAGGCTCTAGTCACGTGCTGAACAAAAGACTTGTTCGAGTGTCGAGGACACCGAAGAAACACCATATCAGTGTAGTTATTGATCGCCTGTGGTGATTGAACAAGGATTTGTAAATAATTAGATCTTTTGAGCATGGATTCCATTTATTTCCTGCATTTAGATTTGAATTTTAAATTGTATTAGTTTAATTTTAAACTTGGTAGGTCGGATTTTTTATGATTGAGATGAAAATTGATGATTTTGTCATGTTTTTAGGGATTAGTTCAGTGAAATTGTGATACCCAATAAGGCATATCGCAACTTCTTGGACAGTTTCAAAAGGGACCAAAAAATCTTCAGTGGTGTCATAACATCCACCTCCTAATATCGCAATACCCTTGAAATTTCCAAAATAATTTTTTTTTTTATTTTACACAGTGGTATCATGAATCCGAAGGCAAACTCAAAGATGAGGGGTCCAAATAGGGGATATTGTGATATCCAAGTTGGGTCACGTGATGCCTCGTTGTAGATATAGCAATCCATGCATTTTGGAGGCTTAAAGCCTTTAAATACTCCAAAACTCTCAAACCTTCTCTACTTCCCCAAAACATTCATTCTAAATCCTTAACAACTCTTCCCCCTATCAATTTCTCTTAATCTTTCCTTAAAATTTCGTTCGTGTAACATCCCAAATTTACTTCTACAAAAAATGTAGAAATATATTAAAAGTAATAAATTGACCTAACGGTCAGTTATTTAATGTAAAAGGATGAAAGTTAGTTGGAGGTTCCATGTTCAAGTCTCAACTCTGACAAAATAAATTAATTTTTTGCAAATTCTTTTTTTTTTTATGTGTTGCCATCCAAGCCACAAAATAAGGTGTGGGTCCTAAACTTGTAAAATTTGTTTGATAATGATAAATTTCATGTTATATTTGATAAATTAGCTGTCTGATTGGTTTAACTTAATAGCCAATATTTTAGTTTTATGAATGGTCGAACCATGTGCATTTCGAGCCTTAAAAGATTGTTGTGTTGGCAAAATTGCTAGTTTGACTGTATGAATGTGTAATTGAGATTGTTATGCATAATTATATTATGTGATATGAGAATGTTTGATTGAATGGTATGAAATGTTGAGATATTAGGTTTATGCATGATTTAAATGAATGAAATATTACTATGATATATATATATATGTGTGTGTGTGTGAAGTTGCTATTGGTGCATAATGAAATTTGTAAGGTATGTGAATTGAACGATATTGATAGGTACCATCTTAATGGTAATTTGAAAATTGGAAAACTGCTTCCTTTTACTGAAAGTCCATGATATTGAGGACATGTTGAAAAGTATTGAAATATGATAATTGATATGCGTAATATGAAGTAATAAAATTTATAATAATGATCGTACCAAAAACTAACTATTATCACGACTTTCAGGCAAACGCACCGATCGAACAATAGTATAGTTTAGCCGCAAGACCGAGTTATCATACCCAAGGGGACCAAAAGTACTAGTACTAACTTCCTTTCTATTATCTAACCTAAAAAAATAAAAAAGGTTTTTATGAAGACTTAAACTAATTCTAAAATTAAACTAAGAATGCACAAAAAGTAAAATGGGGAAAAGCTCTTTGGGAAAGACTAATTGATTGGACAATACTCAAGGGAGAATCCAGCTAGACTTCACTTGTTATCAATTTTTGAGCTAGATGATTTATTCACTTGACTTGATCTGTAGAGATCCCTAACTTATGTTAATACCTTCGTCGAGGATAAGAACAACTAATCCTAGGTTGATTAACTGAAATCTCTTTCTAGTTAAAGCCCCTAGTCTTGCATTAACTCGATCTATGGATCCCCTTATTATGTTTGACCCTAATCCGGCAGATTTATGTCGCCCTATGTCTAGGGTTGCATGCAACTCTGCTTAATTATGCTAGATCTACTTTTAAGCAGGGACTTTTGCTCCTCTGTATAAGCACATCAATTTCTTGAATTAATACCTAGGACTATTAAAACAAGAATTAAGAACACATAATTAAGAACAATTCAAGTATTTATCATATAACTCTAGATAAAATAATAACAATATCTGTCTTAGGATTCATCCCCCTCAAGTATTTGGGGCATTTAGTTCGTAATTAATAAAGAAAACATCTCAGAAGAAATAAGATAACAAAATATAAAGAACCCAAAAACCCCTTATGGAATTTAGGGAGATCCTCTGTCTTGATGTAGGCTTCTGGGATGAATCAATCAGCTTCCCTTGGAGTAATCCCTACTTCCACTGTGTTGGCAAAAATAAGGCTCTCCTTTGTGGGGGAAAGAGTACACCCTTAGAGTTGCCTCCTAAGGTCTTTTTATAGAGCTTTGGAATGCCTTTCTTAGCCTCTAAGTATCCAAATCCGAGTGAAATTGCACTTCCTCATAATAGGGACACGCCCGTGTGCCACGCCCGTGTGGATCGATAAAAGGCCGTGTGTGGGCCTGTCGAGGGTGGCACAATCGTGTGGCCTAGCTGTACTTGTCGGGGCGGGCCGTGTTGGACCTTATGTGGCACGGCTATGTGCCACGGCCATATGGTGAATCCTTGGGTCGTGTCATTTTTGCAGTTTGGCCTATTTTCTTCTTTTTCGGCCCATTTTTCATTCTTTTCTCTTCCCTATGCTCTCCTGAGTATAAAACATGAAATAGAAGGATTAAGAGCACCAATTCTCACAAATTTAATGATAATTCATCCAGAAATTAGGCTAAACATGAGGTAAAAATATGTATAATTTGTCGTTTATCAATAATGTATGAATTTGTATGACATATTGCATGTGCATTAGGGTAGGATTTTGTGGTCGACAGAGGAGTTCCGTGGAGTACCGATAGCATATTAAGTCTGCATATATTTATAGTCAATACACTACATTTGAACTGCCGAGGGATTGGTGATTATATTGCATTATTTATTTGGTAGTTTCACTGCATTATTGATTATTTGTGGTTTTACCACATTGAGCTTTGCTCAAATACATTAGAGTTTGGCAGACGAGTTTTGGGAACTCATGATATGTAGCGGATGGTATGGGTAGGATCTAACATGTGTATTTTTCATGATCATGTGCATTTGAAATTATTATTGATAATGTTTGATAGTGCTATTGGTACCTCTATGAAATCGCTTGTATGAATACTTAATACCAGGCTCTGATACCACTAAATGTAACACCCCAAATTTAGCCTAGAAGTTAGGCTCGAATTCGGCGTGTCACATTGAAGTGTTTTTGCGACAACCTTGTTTTTATTGAAAACTCTTCTAAAAGAAATTTCAGTAAAATCCAGTTTGTATTTGTTTTCAAAATGAGGTGTATTCAAAAACTATTGCTTTGTTACTTAAAAAATCTCCTTGTAACTATGGAAGCTTAATTTTAAAACAACAATTATTTTTTAAAAAAAACTTGAAATATGTTTAAAAGAAATAAATCTAGGTCTATTTTGAAAATACAAAGCACAGCAATAATAATGGAATAAGAACTAGAGGGAAGGCCTTATTGCAATCCGAATAAAAATCATTTAAAATACTATGAATTAAATAAAAGACTAAATCAAAAACTTCTTGCTAAGTGGCCACCTCCGAGTCCCTCCATCCGTCGAACTGCCTACTAAGGATGACCTAAAAAAATGTAAAAGGAGGGGGTGAGTTTAAGAAAACTCAATGTGTATGACCCTCATCAAACGAATAACATACAAACATTCAACTGGGCCTAAGCCCTTATCACATAACAGTGGCCTTTGGGCCTTAGCCCATAGTGGCCTCGGTTGGGTCTAAGCCCATATCATAGGAACATAATAATATCATGCATGCAATGTGTAACACCCCAAACCCGGCCCAGACGTTACGACCAAGTCTGGTGTGTCACATTAACGACAGATTAACCATGTTCCTTTGTTATTACGATTAGGGTGAGTTTTGCAAAACCGTTCTTAATTATTGAAAAGAAAATCCAGGTTTGGTTGTGAGCGTCCCATCCATTACCAGTTTAAAATTTATTTTGTTACAAGATCTTGTTCGTCTATTTGTCATCCATTCGATACGTGTGTTTCATTTTGAAAACGTTGATTTATTTTGAGAAAAACTCGCACAGCTTTAGACTATCCATTTAGATCGAATTATAAATAAAGAATTAAAAACCCAAATTTAAAAAAATACTTAAAGTGGCCTTATTACAAACCCAAAACCATAATAAAAATAATTTAAATAAATATGGAAGTAAAAAGACTTAATTAAAAACCATCAGGTGCAGTCCTCGTGGCCACTCTGAATCCCTCCAACTCCAATTCCACCAGTCTAGGGCTCACCTACGTAGATGAAAGGAAGGGGGTGAGTTTGGAAACTCAATGAGTAAAGAAAGCCCAACCAGAGCCCAAATCAGCTCAAGCTTACTGGGCCTAAGCCCTAACCAGTTTCAGTTCATACTGGGCAGAAGCCCTATTTAGATACAGTTTAACTGGGCCTAAGCCCTATTCAGTAAACAGTACGGCCCATAGGCCCATTTCAGTAACAATTCAGAAATAATGCATGTATAAAAAGCCCAACCCATGTCCAGCCCTACACACCACCCGTACCAGCCCTACACACCATGTGGGGAATAACTCAACCCACCCAGCCCTACACACCACAGTCGCAGCATAGTTGCTCAGATAATGTGGCCTAGCCACTAACAATAATACGAGGCAAAGCCCCTTTCAATAACCGTGGCAAAGCCACTTTCAGTAAACATGGCAAAGCCACTTAGCACTTCCTCCATCAATAAAACCCAAACCCATGCAACCGTATAATATGTCATGGCATACAGTGAACAGATACAATAAAGCATGCATTTCAGTCAAATTTAGCCCTAGGGGTATAATGGTCATTTTGCACCTAGGGCTAAAACAGTAATTTTCCACCCTTAAGGGGTATTTCAGTAAATATATTAGGTTTTAGGGTTTCATGCTTATTACATTTGTTAACAATCCAGTTATTTTCTAAGTAGCTTATCTAGCCCATTTTAGCAACTTCGAGTTATTAGGCCCTAAAACCCCTAATGGCCCTATAATGTCAATTAACAATTATGGCCCACGGAGCCCAAATTCTATGTTCGAATTAATATTTTTAACATTCAGATCATCATAATACACTTATCGCTCGTTTTCACCCATATGGGCCCGTAAGCCCATTGGGCCCAAATTCAGCCCATCGAGGCTAAAATTTACTAAGGTGCACGAAATCGCGCACTCACCAACTTAACCGATTGTGATTACTGATCTTACTACTTCCAATCGACCCACGAGCGCTCCCACACTCGCAAGCCCACGAAATACTAGAATTTCGGCATTTTGGCTTTTTGGCTTTTGCCGATTTAGTCTACTAGAGGGTGTTTGTTTACACACCTGATTTGTGATAGACATTGATGAGATCTCCCACACGTGTATCCTACAATCAGTCACTACAATATTAGGCTTTCAATCACTAATAACCAATGTAACCATGCTTACCATATTCGGCCAACATCCCTTAAGGCCCTAAACTACTTACCTTTGCTGAAAATAGGGACTAGATCTAGATCTAGTCGCACCAATGGTTTTAGCCCTCGCTCGATAGCCTTTAGTCCACACTAGCACAAAGAAAATCAAATATCAACACCAAGAAACCCTTTAGCCTTAGTCGACACCCACCCTATGCATATAGGGGTTTTCGGCTTTTCTTAAATCCTGAAATAATGAATAGAGAAGAGATCTGAGCACTTACCGAAGATTTACTAAACCAAGATGCTTCCAATCCTATTCCTAGCTCAGATCTGACGCAGATCTAGCTTCTAAACATGAGTAGAGAGTGAAGGGTATGGAAAGTTCAACCAAGAAGGAGATTCGGCTAAGCAAGGCAATTTGGTTTTGGCTTTTGAGAGTATTCGGCCAGGGCTTGAGAAGGAAGGTTATTTTGGTCGATGGTGTAAAGAAGATGAAAAAGAGAGTGGAGAAAGAAGAGGAGAGGGAGAAGAAAGAAAATAGATGCTTGGTTCGGCCAAGAAAAAATAAATGAGAGGGTTTGATTTGGGGTAAACCGTTAGAAGGAGAACTAACACTTCGGGATTTGGCTTTTTAGAATACTGAAAAGAGGAGAAAAGAAAGATCTAAAATCCCCCTCAAAAGAACTAACCCCAATCGGCCACCAAGAAAAATGCCCAAATTTGCCAAAAGAAATCAGCACACAAAGACTCAAATGTGGAAAATGCTACCTAAGCTCCCCTAGCCGATTATGTCAAACCCAGTTAACCAAATCAGCAATGCTTCCCCAGGAGTCCCCCCATCGGCCATCACATATTTCCTTCCAAAATTCCTAAAACCTCTCCCCCTTATCTTACCTGATTCAATCTCATGAACATCTCCAACTCTTCTCAGTAGAGTTTCACTTGAGTTCCATCACATGACTGACACATGCAACAAAAATTAAAACATACATACTGCTTACCTTAAGACTTGAACCTTGGCCCTTGCACACAACCACACGCCACTTTTTTAGGCACTAAGTGGCGCCACAATGCCACTTTACCAAGGGCTCATTTGTGCTTTAAATCCTTTACTTTTTCTTAAAAGCCCACATAACCAAGACCACTTCCCTTTAAGTCCAAAATTTTAAAATTCTATCGGGTTTTAACTCAGGCTTGGGCCTTCTAAAGGCCCACTACCACACTTAAGACATAAATTTCATAACTAAACAACAAAATTTCATGATTTCACCAAAATCGCAAAAATCTCGAAAAATCCTGAAAACTAGAGAGTTACACAATACTGTGAAAACCCTTCCAAAAAATCCATCCGCTACACAACATCTCCATCCAGCCAAAACAAATCTGTGGGGATACCTAAATTGACGCACCCATCTGCTACACAACAATAGTAGCCCGGTCGCGGTACTACCTAACGTTGCTAATCAAATATTGGGCTCAAAAAGCCATCGGTAGATCTACGGTCATCAAGTAACCATGCGATCCTCATATACTTCCTCCGTTCCATAATTCCCAACCCATATGCAACCTAAACAAAATATCATATGAACGCAGAAAGCATACATGTAGCGCACATAAATCTTACATTTAACACGTAGGAGTATTTTGGTAATTTTTCTAATCGAGGGTATTCTGGTAATTTTACACTATAAGGGCATTTTAGTGATTCTACCCGACAGGGGTATTTCCGTAATTCTACCCTATAGGGGTATTTTAGTAATTTACTAACGTATGGGTCCTAATTACGAACTTTAGCCTGTCCGTGTTGGCTAAAGCGAACAGCCACTATGCACCAGGTAGGATTCTAGAGAAGAGGAGGTGGGTCATTAAGACCGCTTAAGTACCAAGCTCTCCCTAGATCTAATCCTAGACATGCATATGCCTATTGCCACACTCTAACCTTATGGCTTGTCCACAGACGAATTTGATAAATTAATTAAGTTTTATGCTTAAGGATTTATTAGAAACTAGGCATAAAAGTCCTTTACAAACCCTAGCAAGTCTATAGGGTTCATACATTCATATGACCCATCAGGCCCAATCACATTTATACGACCCACTAGGCTCAATCACACTTATATGGCACCATCAAGCCCGAATTCATTCCAAGCCATTCAGCAAAATTAATCAGCTCATCACATATTACCATATTATCAACTTTTACTTATTTGGGCCCACAAGCCCGTTGGGCCCATTTGGCCCATTCTGGCCCAGTTGGCCAAAACGTAACTCAAGTCCATGAGATCACTCATGCGGCCTTTGTTATCATATCGGTTACCCTCGTACGAGTGTTCACGCACTCGCACGACTACCGTAGCCAAACTTTTGGCTTTTCAGCATTTCGGCTTTTCGGCATTTCGAGATTTACCGATCTATGTGTGTGTAGTGTGTGTACACACCTGGCTTTATCAAATTATTGATTCATAGGGTAGAAGTACACACTTGATATCGAAACATGTTATGATCTCCTTAGCCCCAAATCTACAATCGATATCACCCTTCAATTAATCGCATGCTTAACCACAATCTTTACCAAAAACCGAAGTCTTACCATAACCTTACTATATGCGACAAGTCCTAATAGCTTTTCCTTTAATCACTAACTATGATTTCTCCTAGATGTACACCAACGTAACCATTAAAGCCTGAGTAATAGGTGACTTGCATCCAACACGAGTCACCCTCACATCAACTAAGATCATTCAACCAATAACTAATCCCAAATAGAGATGAGATACTTATCCAAAACCCGAAACGCATAAGGTGTAATTCAGCAGAGATCTAGAGAACAAAGATTCAATATCAATCCCTGCCAAAATCGATTTAGAAAGAGTGAGGGAGAGGAGAAGTCAGTTCTTAGCAAGATCAATTGAAAGAGTAAAGTACTTACACAAGAATTGGCTAGGTTGAGGAAATAGTGATGGCACAAAAAGAATTTCGGTAAAGGAAGGGTGGAATTATTCGGCTTTAGAGCGTTTGGAAAAGGTAACAAGAAGAAAAGAAAAAGATCAAATGTGCTCGTATGAGAGTAACTACAGGATATTCGGTAAAGAAAAGAAGGACTGACCCATGTGCAAAACTCTCCAAATGCCAAAAACCACAGTGAAAATTCGTAATACACCTTAAAAGACCAAAAATTGACACTCATTTACCCTCCTAAGCCAAATTTATACACTCCCCACTTCCCAAAACGGCACCAACTCTTCACACTTCTCAGCTACTAACTTTTCTCCCTGATAACTCCCCAATCTCATCCTAAATCTTCTCTAAGATAATCTCCTTTATCCCTTCCTTAATTTTCTCTTATGAACACTTCCTTTAGAGTTCACATCCAATGCCACTACTAACCATTTAGAAGACAAAAATAAAATTCCTAAAACTACCAAGCCAGCACTCGAACCTAGGATCCTCTTACTTGCCACTAACGCCACCTCCCTGCACCCTAAGGGGCGTCACTTATCCACAACACCACAACCTTGCTTGTGTCCTATTTTATCTCCATTTATTTAAAAGCCAGGCTACTTGCCATCAAGGTTCCTTTAATTATTAAATTAAAGTTCCTTCACCACAAAGTTTGAACCCATAACTTCTCCAACACCCCTAGATACTCCAAATTTATTAAACCTTTAAAACTAACATGTCATTTGTCATTTTCTTACTTACTTAAAACCCAAAGCCCAATTCATCTAGGCCCAAAATCTGGGGCGTTACAACTCTATCCCCCTTAAAGAAATTTCGTCCTCAAAATTTCCAACTAACTACTAATCTCACCACTCAAGTCACACCATTATGCTTTCGCTGCGCACTCTGATTTTAGTAACACTGACACACTTTAACCCAAATTGAACCCTCTTACACCTCTTCTAGCACTCATCATTGATTCTCATATTACCTGGATTAGGAAATTTTATGAAATTTTAGTAAATTTCAATAGTTACACTGATGTTTTATGAAAGTATTAAGTAAAGAGTTGTTTTTGCAGTCGTGAATCCTCTACAGTTTTAGTTCCTTATGGGCTTCAGTTTACTCTAACTATGAGTCTTAGTATAATCTATCTTTGAACTAGCCCACTATCTATAATATATCAATTCAAAACTAGCTTAATATTAGGAGAACTTACTTGGTTTGACATTGGAGACTCGTTGTGCCACATAGCAAAAATTCCAAAATATTTTGATCTACTCAAAAATAGTTTTTAAACTCAAATAATAAGGCCCACTTCATAGCTCGAGCTTTGCAATTGGGCTCTGATACCACTAAAGTAACACCCCAAATCTGGCCTAAAAGTTAGGCCCGAATCCGACGTGTCACATTGAAGTGTTTTTATGAAAACCTTGATTTCATTGAAAACCCTTCTAAAAGAAATTTGAGTAAAATTTGGTTTGTATTTGTTTTCAAAATGAGGTGTATTCAAAACTATTTCTTTGTTACTTAAAAAATCTCTGTTTAACTGTAGAAGATTGATTTTAACACAACAATTATTTTAAAAAAATTGATATATGTTTTAAAAAAATAAATCCAAGTTTCATTTCGAAAATACAAAGCACAACAATAATAATGGAATAAGAACTAGAGGGAAGGCCTTATTACAATATGAATAAAAATCTTTTAAAATACTAGGAATTAAATAAAAGACTAAATTATAAACTTCTTGCTAAGTGGCCACCTCTGAGTCCCTCCATCCGTTGAACCGCCTACTGAGGATCACATAAAAAAATGTAAAAGGAGGGGGTGAGTTTACGAAAACTCAGTGTGTACGACCCTCATCAAACGAATAGCATACAAACATTCAACTGGGCCTAAGCCTTTATCACATAACAGTGGCCTTTAGGCCTTAGCCCATAATGACCTCGATTGGGTCTAAGCCCATATCATAAGAACATACTAATATCATGCATGCAATGCTGTGAAAACCCTCCCCAAATAATCCATCCGCTACATAACATCTCCGTCCAACCGAAACACATATGTAGGGATATCTAAATTGACCTACCCATCCACTACACAACAATGGTAGCCCGGTTGCAGTACTACCTAACGTTGAAACAAAGCTGCAAATTAAATATTTGGCTTAAAAAGCCATCGGTGGATCCACGGTCGTCAAGCAACCATGCGATCCTCATATACTTCCTTCGTTCCATAATTCCCAACCCATATGCAACCTAAACAGAATATCATATGAATGTAGAAAACATACATGTAACACACATAAATCCTACATTTAACATGTAGGGGTATTTTGGTAATTTTGTAATCGAGGGTATTTTGATAATTTTACACTACAAGGGCATTTCAGTGATTCTACCCGACAGAGGTATTTCCGTAATTCTACCCTATAGAGGTATTTCAGTAATTTACTAACGTATAGATCTTAATTACGAACTTTGGCCCATCAACAAGTCCTCGTTGGCTAAAGTGAATAGACACTATGCACCAGGTAGGATTCTAGAGAAGAGGAGGTGGGTCATTAAGACCGCTTAAGTACCAAGCTCTCCTTAGATCCAATCCTAGACCTGTATATGCCCATGCCACACTCTAACCTTATGGCTTGTCCACAGACGAATTTGATAAATTAATTAAGTTTTATGCTTAAGGATTTATTAGAAACTAGGCCTAAAAGTCCATTATAAAACCCTAGCACGTTTACAGGCTTCATACATTCATATGGCCCATCAGGCCCAACCACATTTATACGGCCCATTAGGCTCAATCACACTTATATGGCCCATCAAGCCCGAATCCATTCCAGGCCATTTAGCAAACTTAATCAGCTCATCACATATTACCATATTATCAACTTTTACTTATTTGGGTCCACGAGCCAGTCGAGCCCATTTGGCCCATTCTGGCCCAGTTGGCCAAAACTTGACTCAAGTCCATTAGATCGCTCATGGGGTCTCTGTTATTGTATCAGCTACCCTCGGACGAGTGTTCACGCACTTGCACAACTATCATAGCCAAACTTTCGACTTTTCGACATTTTAACTTTTCGGCATTTAGGGATTTGTCGATCTATGTGTGTGTAGTGTGTGTACACACCTGGCTTTATCAAACTATCGAATCATAGGGTAGAAGCACACACCTGATATTGAAACATGTTACAATCTCCTTAGCCCCGAACCTACAATTGATATTACCCTTCAATTAATCGCATGCTTAACCATAATTTTTACCAAAAATCGAAGTCTTACCATAACCTTACTGTGTGCGACAAGTCCTAATAGCTTTTCCTTTAATCACTAACTGCAATTTCTCCTAGATCTGCACCAACGTAACCATTAAAGCCTGAGTAATAGGTGACTTGCATCCAACACGTCACCCTCACACCAACTAAGATTATTCGACCAATAACTAATCCCAAATAGAGATGAGATACTTACCCAAAACCCGAAATGCATAAGGTGTAATTCGGTAGAGATCTAGAGAACAAAGATTCCATATCAATCCCCTACAAAAATTGATTTAGAAAGAGTGAGGGAGAGGAGAAGTCGGTTCTTAGCAAGATCAATTGAAAAAGTAAAGTACTTACCCAAGAATCGGCTAGGTCAAAGAAATACTGATGGCACAAAAAGAATTTCGGTAAAGGAAGGGTAGAATTATTCGGCTTTAGAGCGTTTCGAAAAGGTGACAAGAAGAAAAGAAAAAGATCAAATATTCTCATATGAGGGTAACTACAGGATATTCAGTAAAGAAAAGAAGGACTGACCTATTTGCAAAACTCTACAAATGCCGAAAACCACAGTGAAAATTCGTAGTACACCCTAAAAGACCCAAAAACGACACTCATTTACCCTCCTAAGCCAAATTTATACACTCCCCACTTCCCAAAACGGCACGAACTCTTCACACTTGTCAACTCCTAACGTTTCTCCCTGATAACTCCCCAATCTCATCTTAAATCTTCTCTAAGATAAGCTCATTTATCCCTTCCTTAATTTTCTCTTATGAACACTTCCTTCAAATTTCACATCCAATGCCACTACTAACCATTTAGAAGACAAAAATAAAATTCCTAAAACTACCAAGCCAGCACTCGAACCTAAGATCCTCTTGCTTGCCACTAACGCCACCTCCCTGCACCCTAAGTGGCTTCACTTATCCACTACACCACAGCCTTGCTTGTGTCCTATTTTATCTCCATTTATTTAAAAGCGAAGCTACTTGCCATCAAGGTTCCTTTAATTATTAAATTAAAATTCCTTCACCTCAAAGCTCGAACCCATAACTTCTCCAACACCATTAGATACTCCAAATTTATTAAACCCTTAAAACCAACATGTAATTTGTCATTTTCTTGCTTCCTTAAAACCCAAAGCCCAAAGCCCAATTCATCTAGGCCCAAAATTCGGGGCGTTACAGGTACGCGTCCGATAGGGGTATAAACTAGGCACTTGTGCTCGCAAGTTATTCGAAAGAAATTCGAAATCAATTTAAGCGTTAGTAGCTTAAGTTATCAAGTGATCCATGTTTGAGTACCTTATTACTTGATTTGAGCAGCTCGCAAGCTTGATTGAGCTTTTTATTAATAATACATTTTCAATATTTTTAATATTATATTACAATGTTGCATACAAAATGGGTTCAAACTCAAGCTCGAATATGTAAATGCTTTATCTAACCAAGCTTAAATAGTTTGATTTTACCACGAGCCGAGTTGGAGCTTTTAGAATAGTATTCGACCAAATTGGAGCCATATTTCAAGCAATGAATTTTGAGTAGAGCTCGAGCCTGATGAATCTCAACAATCATGGAGCATATATCCATAAATCAAATGGCATATGTATATAAAGTTCATTGTCTTTATAATTGTTTCTCTTCCGTGTTTTCATAGGTCATGAATTGGGGGTAATATTCATCATTCTTCTCATCCTGCGTAAACTAGGTAACATGTTTCTGGTAAGAATGAACACTGCTAGTTCATGGTTGCCTTAATTTATCAAAAAAATTACCTTACACGAATTTAGTCATCAGGGCTAGACATAGATATGCTTTTCTGTTTCAAGGTTTTCATATATTTGAAAAGTCTTTGGAAGATTATATCTTAGTATTTCTGTTAACACATGTACATTGTATGTAAGATCTTAAAGAAAAACGATGAGTGGAGTTTTTGTTTCACCATCACAGGGTTTTAGCTGAAGGGATTATAGTCCCAGATATTGATAGATCGACCTGCTTTCAAAAAACACCATGTGTGCTAACAAGCAGTCTCAATGATAATTCAAGAAAGCAACCGAATCAAATATTGAAAGCTACTATGACCATCAACAAAGAATTTTTTTTCTTCCTATTTCATAAAGACTGGAAAGAATCAACTAAGGAGAGAATTTACAAATGTGGAGCTTGAACTCTAAATAAACTAAAATCACCAATCAATCTACGTATCTAGTTTGTTACCAATCAAAGCTCTTCGTTGAACAACTAAAACTACTCTAAATATTGTCCTCCCTTTACTTCTTTTGTGCCTTTGCGGCCAACTTTTGAAAGTTACAAACAATAGAAACAAATTTAACAACATTAGCAACTAAGTCATTGTAGTATAGTGGTAAGTATTCCTGCCTGTCACGCGCGTGACCCAGGTTCGATCCCCAGCAACTGCGATCATTTCTTCACGTTTTTCAATCTTTCTAGCTTTTTTCAGTGATGCAATCAGGCAATCTACTTCCCTAAATGCCTTATTTGGAGCCTTCTTGGACAGTGAAAAGCAAGATTGTTAAAGTTGCAGCACTCACGCTTAATTCAAAGTTTTACTTTTAAAATTTTATTTCATGTTTGAACTCTTTTAATTAGGTTTGTTTATGTTAAAATTCAATCACTGGTTTCTATTAAGCATGCAACCCTATGCTTCAACAACACTTTGCATCAATAGCCTATGCTTCCACCCCTAGATAAAAAACCAAGTCTCCTAGATCCTTTAATAAGAATTTTTCGTCGAGTGATTTCACCAATACATCAATTTTCCATTGATCATCCCCTATAATGACTATGCCTTCCACATACACTAGTAGATACGCTTTCTTCCTGTTAGTGTTCTAAATACAGAGAGCAACGTCGACAGCAGATTGTTTGAACCCTAGTTATCCAACCTACTCTTTAAGCTTTTCAAACCATGCCTCTAGGGCTTGCTTGAACACACAAAAGGCCTTTTTCAGTTTACACATTAATTGATCTCCTCCAACAGTACAATGCTCAAAATTAGGAAGTTGTAACTAACATGAATACCTCTTCTATGAACTCCTTATTCAGAAACGCATTGGGAATATCTAATTCTCTCAACTTTCATTTGTTGGTTAATGCAAAGTGTAAGAATCATCCTCACTATATTGTCTTTAATTTTTGGATTGTCAGTTTCCTTAAAGTTATGTCCAACAATCTAGGAGTACCCTTTTACGACCAGTCTAGCTTTATACCTTGCTGAACTTCCACCTACATGTCTTTTGACTTTGAACATGCATTTACATCCCACTGGCTTGTGACCCCTTGGAAATTTAAACAAGCTTCATGTATCTTCTTTTATTATTGCAAACAATTCAACTTCTACTACATTCTTCCATTAAGGTTGACTAGCAGCTTCAACAAAGTCTCAGGGCTCATCTAGTGAAAGGTTTACAAAACACGCTTAGCGCTTATGAATACTAGCCTTTGCATGAATAAGCATAGGATGAATATTCATTATTGTAGGAAGAGGTCTAGGAGCTAGAATCTGTGCAATGTCAATTGGCTGAGATCAAGCAGTTTGGAAGGCTCTTGGAGTCAGCAATTGAGGTGGGATGGATATTTATTGGACTGATACTAATTAATCACTTTATCCATATAAATATTTATAATGTTTGTATTAGACTAAAGATTTCTTATGCATCTTAGTTAATGTTACAATTAATGTAAAAGTTACATATATATATATATATATATATATATATATCTTATATTATGTATTTTGAGTCCTAAATTATGTTATAAATCTTTATCGTTAGCTCTATTCTTACTTCTTATTTGGAGAAATTCTTAGTACTCGAATTTAGATGAGTGTTGGATTTGGTTTGTTTGACAGAGATGTCAATGATGTATGTGTGCTCGAAAGTTCCTTGAGTTAAATTCAAAAAGAAAATTCAACTTCGATTAAGGCATTGTCGATCCAAGCTCAAGCTTGAGTTGCTTGAATAATCAAATGAATTAGGTTTCTTTAAGGTTAAGATATCTACGAGGTCCCTATATTATAGTGTCTGGATCAATTTAGCCCCTCTATTATTAAATGAGTTAGTTTGGTCCCTATAGAATTAAAAAGAATCAAATAAGATCAATTTGCACCAAAGTTAACAGTCATGAATTTTGAGGATCCTTATAAGATCATCATATGTATCAACATAGTCCATAATTATTGTTTGTAATCAAATGGTCAAGTTTCAACTCACTAAATTACAGTTAAATAGGAAAATTCAAATCCTACCTGGAGTATACCATAGGGGCGGTGATAACACTATTCGCAGAAATCTTTTTCTGAGACTAGAGTTTGCTACCCTTTGCTATTAATTTGCACTTGTTGTGCCTCATAATTTATCGGGCCAATTATATGTGCTATCTGATCTTTAAATCAACTTATATAATTTATTCAAACTTAATGAATATATTATCCTATGTCCAAAATAATATTTATTCTTTTTAATTAATTAAATTAAATATATTATTTTCTCAACCTAATTCTAATTTCATTGAAGTCATGACAAATTTATTGTACTAAAATCTATGAGCAAATCAATTTAATTGCCTTGTTTTTATGATACTATGATCACTTCATTAATTTAATTTTTACTTCAAACTTCAATTATTTAATTTCTTATTAAATAATATTTTGAAGATACAAATTAATTAATCTATGTATTTTGAGCCATAAATTATGTTTTAAATCTTCACCATTTACTTTATCCTTACTTATTACTTGGAGAAATTCTTAATTAATTCTCCGAATAAAATTAGTGTTGGATTTGGTATGCGTTCGATAGGGGTGTAAATGAGGCACTTGTGCTTGAAAGTTATTTGAGTTAATTTGAAAAAAAAAATTGACTTCAATTAAGGCATTGTTGAGCCAAGCTCGAGTAGCTTGAGTTGTTAAGTGAACTAGATTTTAGTACCTTAATACTTGATTTGAGCCGCTCATGAGCTTAATCAAATTTTTTATTAATAATGCATTTCTAATATTTTTAATCTTAAGAGAAAAAATTCACCTGGAATCCAAACCTAAAATTTAATAAGAAACTCAATTCCAACCCAACCCAACCTAAATTTAATTTAATTATTTTATTTTTATTTTAAAGAAAATAAGATTTTTTTTTTAGTTTAGACTTATAATTTTATTTATTTTTTTGTTTAGAAAACTATATATATATATATATATCAAAGTCATTTTTAAAATATCTTGAGATAGGTGGATTTACCTCAAACATGACATTGATCTGATTTGACTATTTTTTTTATTTCATCCAACCTGACTCACCCTGAACCTAATTTTTCAAAAGAAAATCATTCGTAATGAATTAAGACGAGTTGAAATCTATCGAATTCAAGCTTTTTTTACTTAATCTAATTTACTAAATATAATGTACGTAGTTTACCCTATTTTTGTGTTCACTATTCATCTCGAGATTGTGTCGTTTTAACATTGAAATTTTGGATGGCATTACACTGCAGATTATATGCTAAGGATTCTATTATATTATTTTAGATACATCCAAGTCAAGCATATGAATTAACATAAGCATAACACAAAAGAGTTTCATGAATAAATAATTAGTTATGTGACAGCCCTATTTTCGACCCAAGTCGGGAAGTAGTTTCGGAACCGCTAAACCGAATCGCAAAAATATTTGAGTATAAAATTTTATGTTTATTTTATGTGATGAATTATGTGTGAAATATTGAATGCTTGGAAAGTGTCAAATTGCATGTGAAATTAATAGTCAGGACTCATGTGTTTAAATTTAAAACATAAGTGGCTAAATTAAGGTGACTAGTTATGGAGTTAAGTGAAACAAAGGGGCTTGCATGTCAATTTGACATTTTTCTAGTTAGTGGCCGGCCATGTGAAGATAATCATGAAAGAACATGTATTTTTATGTATAAAATAAGGTAATAATAATAATTTTGTTAAATGAAATATTAGAATATATTTTATATTTGTTATTTGGGTGATAAAAACAAAGAGGATTTTTGTTCATCTCTCTTTTGTTTTCTTCCATTTTGCCGAAACCATAAGAAGGAATAAGGAAATAAAGCTTGCACCATTCGGCCATTTGAGGCTCATGCATTCAAGGTAAATTTTAGTAATTTGGCTTGAATTTGTTGTCTTTGAGTTCCATTTGTCATCTAGCATTAAACCCATGAGGAAATTATGAATTTTTGTGTTATTGAAGTAGTCGGCCATGGATAGAAAAGTAAGGATCTTTGAGTTCATGTGAGAAGTTGTTAAGTGAATGTTTGATGCACTCTTTGAAGTCAAAATTCATGTGCCTATGAGTTTGTATGGTGTGATAGTGAAAATTTGGAGGTTGTGGTGCTAAAATCATTCGGTCATGGGAATTATTGTGCGAAATGCTTGTTGTTTTCTTGTAATTTAGATGAAATGGAGGATAGATGAAATTGAATTAGTCAAGGGTGTATATATATATTATTACAAAGAGGAGAAATCGGCTTTATGCTTAGGTGAGAGTAGTGACCGAATATGGAGTTAGTAAATTGATAAAATGGTAAATTTAGGTTGAATTAATGTTTGGGAAATTCATGCTAGTTGAGATTTGAAACTAAATTATATATGTGCTTCCATTGCAATTTTTAATGTTAGTTTAGAAATAATTAATTTGTGAAGAAATTTTACTTGTAAATAATCGATTTTGAATTTTGAAATGTATGGATGGAATTTCTATGTCCTTAGTAAAATTTGTTTGACGAAACTCACATAGGGAGAGGAGTTGATAAAATTGTTAAGGGTGATTTTAAATGTATTTAAACATTCGGTCAGGGTAGCATTGTGCCAACTTTATGATGTTTGGTGCTTTGATTTGAAAATATTTATGTGTTATGAAATCCATGTGGGTCGAATGAATTGGTAAGTAAAATTAAGTGATGGCATGAAAGCTTCTAAAGTGGTTGCAAATGTTTGAGCCTAAACCAAATGTGAACTTAACCGAATGGGGGATTTATGTGCTAAAAATGTTAGGAAACGACTTATGGCTAAAGCATTTAGGTGCTCACCTATTCGGCTTTTGTTAATTAGGGTGTCATGAGTACTGAGTTGGATTAAAAGACTTTGTTTACTACATTTGATCAAGGAATTTAGTTGTAAATTGTAATGTAATTATGCTTGGCCGAATGTAGGTGTGATAGGGGAATTACATGTATGTCTTAATTGAAATGAAAGTATAACTATCAATAGAGATGTGTGAATAAAGTTGATATGATTGTATTGTTTATTCAAGCTCAAGAGCTTAAAGGTGCAACTTCGGACAAAGGGAAGGCCAAGGTCGCGGAATAGTCAACTCGTGCACTACTCGGAAAGATACGAGGTAAGTCCTTGAGAATCGAACCTTTATTTAGGATAAGGAGAAGTTATAATACATATGTATAATCTGTGAGCTAATGGAAAATGATATGTCCGAATGTGAATTTTTGGAAATGAACGTGTGGGAAATTGTTGAAAGCCGAATACTAAGGTTAAATATTAATGTATCTAGTTGTGAATTTGTGTTCTTTGCTTACAATTAAACAAACCGTATGGAACATGTTTGTTATTATGCCGAAATTGTGTGTTTGTATCTGGATGGCTATGGAAAGATGATATGAAAGATATGCTATTATGTATGAGTACAAATTTCGTTGATAAAGCCGAGCTTAGTCTCGAAGGGCTTTCGAGCCAGAGTTAAAGCCGAGCTTAGTCTCGAAGGGCTTTCGAGCCAGAGTTAAAGCCGATCTTAGTCTCAAAGTGCTTTCGAGCCAGAGTTAAAGCCGAGCTTAGTCTCGAAGGGCTTTCAAGCCAGAGTTAAAGCCGAGCTTAGTCTCGAAGGGCTTAAAGCCAGTGATAAGCTTCGAGTTTGACCTTGAAAATCATTCGTGGTGGAAATCAGATATGGGTTAAATGTATAAGCTCACGTATAAATAATATTGCCCTGGTTATAACATATACGCCACTTAATGTAAGGAAGACAGGTATGTATTCTATACTCTCGATGGTTTAGAATATCATTAAGATTGACCTATTTGAGCCTGGTAAGGATCTGTGAACTATCGTTTGATATCATTTGTATGTTTAAGAAATCTGATGTTAAGTCGTATATATATATATATGTGTGCTAGATTGACTATGCAAAGAATAGAATCGAAATACTCAGTTATGAATGAATGATTCTTGGATTGCATTGTGTTTTCTTTTGAGTTATGCTTGCGAATAAATAGTAACTTGATATGCTCATATTCGGCCAAAGAAGGATTTAGACAAGAGTTGATAATATTATGTCCTTCATTATTTTTGAATGAGTTACTTAAGTACTTACTAAGCAAGTATTTGCTTATTTTGTTGTTCCTGCTTTCGATTTTGCAGGTCTAGATCGGAAGCTACGGTCTCGGGAGTTCCAGAATTGAAGTCATCTACACTATCACTCACCTTTTGGTACTGGTAACTAAATCTAGGAATGGCATGTATAGGTTTGACTTTTGGTGGTTAAACAAACATCTTTTGAATTTTGTAACTAAATTAGGCCATGCGAAAATGGCTCCCTTAAAATTTTCACTTTTAAAGTTATGGTATTAATTAGATTATGTTATATATGAATGGTTAAAAAAAAAATGCATGTTAGTAAACTAGTTTTGAAGTATGTCATACCTTTATAATTGTAATCTATGAAGTATAAGTGGTGAATGTGACTAGGGATGATTTTATTACGTACATTGTTTTGAACTTGATAAATTGGTTTAGTTGTATTCGGTTGATGAGCGTTTGCCTAATAGTGTTGATTGTAACGTTATGTTTAGTAAAGATCTTCTTTTAATAACATGCGGCTTTTCAAAGAAATGGTCTGGTGATGCCTCTCGTCTCTCCTGCGATGGGACCGGGTCTAGGGGTGTTACAAGTTATGTGAAACAAACTTTATTACATCAAATGCTTAAGGGCATACTACTAACACATTGTCAAGTCAAGCTTGAGATTGAACAACTTTGGTTATCAAATGAGAAAAATTCGAGTGCCTTAATACTTTATATGAGCAAGTCACAAGCCAAACCCAAGCATGTTTCAAGTATGCCTATATATTGTTACAACAAAATCCACATATACAACCAAATAGGATAGTCAAACTTACATAGGTTAGTCAAATTTACATATGATGAACATTAAGAAGAATTTCATGTAACACATATCAAGTTGAATGCATCTGCCATCCATTTCTAAACCATTTCCAGTTTCCATTTCCATTGAATTAAAATTTCATCTGAGAGAGCTATAGGAAAACAGACTCAGATACACGAGAATAATTTGCTCACACAAGCTGACGTTATAACATAATTTCTCACACAAACTGACAATATGTTGATGTCACTCGTCCGGGCTAGACCTACGAAACATATAATCCAAGAGTCTGCAACAAATGTGTAATGTCTTAAACTTGACTCAATTCATCAGATCTGAATCTCGGGTACTACTTCGCATACCACTTAACAAAATTTCGAAACTGATGACAAATACCCCTTACTTAAAACATATTTCTTTTTATTTTATTTAAAGACTCAATTTCAGGAAAACAAAGGAAAGTATTTAGGAAAAAAATATTGCATCATACATTTCACTAAATCCTTTACAATACAAATGTTTACTAAATACTGACTCTTTGGAAAAGTCCTACAATACGCCACTTTTCCACCATATGCATAATAACTCAATCTGTTGCTTCCTTGTCCCTCTTGGGGAAATCTCATCCCATCATTACTTGAAACATAAACATAACACTTGTAAGTTCAAGAGAACTTAGTAAAAGTTAATACATATTACCCTAGATGATAATTTTATAATATTTGAAGAATATCAATGTGCCAACTACCCTTCTCAACCACTACTTTTGTTTCGGTGAATTCTTTCACAAATATAGGCTTACACTTATAGGCTTACTACCATACTATTAGCATACTAGTTCTCTCTTAACTACTTGACTGATTTAAGATCCTTCCAGACATTTCATGAATCTCTTCTTTCTCTTCAAATCACAAAAGCACTTTTCAAAAGAATGTACCGTCAGAGCCCACTTCATTCAAACCATCACTTCACTTATACACTTTTTCCAAAATAGTCAATCACAGATATTGTTTACTAGTGAATTCTTACACCTTGATGACTTCCCACGATGAGTTGGATACGATCAATTTACCAAATTAAATCATTTTCTACTTCAAAGTCAACACATGCTTATATTGATAATGAATTATCTAGATCGTTTAGAATGATTACCCATATCTTAGTTACAAAACACAAATCTACTTAAAGTGCCAAACAACTCAAATTCCATAAGATTCCAGAGTAAGATGTAATACTATTCGAATAGATGACACCAAATACTCAAATTTTAGCACTATATATAACGCAGATGAACTTAAATAGACAGTTTCTTATGTCCTTCATGACTACGAATATGCCCATATTCACAGCTAACAAATTACCATGGCAGATACCCTTTATGAACATACAAATACACACTTCTTGTAACACCCTTAACCTATATCCATCGTTAGATTCGGGTTATAGAGCATTACCGTACAAACAGAACATTTAAACATTCATTTCATACATCATTAGAAACATATTGTAAAACAACCATCACATACATGTCATCCCTAAATCGAGCGCTCGAGACCCTAGAATCACCTTAGAAACAATCCGGGACCAAATTGAAAACATTTAGAAAGTATAGGAAAAAGTTGCAAAATTTTAACTACAGAGGTCACATGATAGTGTAGCCAGGCTATGTGCCTCACATACTCCCATGTCTCAGGTCGTGTAACAATCAAAATACAGTCACACGGCCGTGTCACGTGCTCGTGTGCCAGGCCGTGTGCTAGGCCGTGTAAGTGACTTACTTGAATGCAATAAAACATATAGGGGACATACGGTCGTGTGGACATGAATTTGCCTAAAAATCAAACTATTTCCAACTATAAACCATAAATACACCTACAGGAATTTTGTGCACATAATCAAGACATCAAACCTTACCAAAACTTGTATATAATGACCAATTCGGTAGTCCTAAACCAATCAACCAATGTGCCATTCAATGCACCTCAATTGTAAACATTGAAACTTACCTATACATGTATGTTTTACCATATTTCAACCATACACATCTAGTTCAATACCATCTCAAAACATACCATATCTTGACCATATTGAAACCAATTCATTGCATATCATTTTAGTCAAACATGCATCTTTACTTAATCACATTAACACATACTATTTAAGGCATCAAAAGTACGAAACCAAGTAACTTGTACAAACTAAATCATCAAACAATCATTCAACTAAACATCATTATAAGTCCACCTATACATGCCATTATAACTTTTAGCCAAAATGCTCAAAACTACCGAATTAATTGCTAGATAGTGTGATAGGTCTCCAACAAGCTTTCAACCAAAATCTAATGTTCCGATGGTCTACAGGAAAAGAAATCAACCAAAGTAAGCAATAATGCTTAGTAAGTTCGTATAAAGACAACTTAACTGCTGGCATAATAGAATAAACAACTAAGCATAATTTTTATTATATTTTAAACTAACTCTCTTTCTCTATTCACTACACCTCTCATGGATAATTGGTGTAGCCTTGCATATACATGTATATAGTTTTCCTTATAATAATTTCATATAACCATTTTACTTAAACGTTTCTTCTTACCATAACACTTACACTGTTAACATATAATCATTCTGTAATTCACCTTTCATTTCAAACTTTCTTATAAGCATATCATCTCGAAATCACTTACTTTCACTAAACAAGGTGAAAGCTAAATGATAAACTATAAATTATACATATTTTTACCTCATGCTTAGTCTATTTTTGGATGAAATATTTCTTGATTTGTGGAATTTGATGATCCTAAACCTTTAATTTCATGATTTATACTCAGATGAGCATAAGGGAGTGAAAAGAACAAGAAACGAGCCAAAACAGAGAAAATTGGCCAAGGTGTGAAATCAACACGACCTAGAGTTCACCACACGGGCGTGTCACATGGCTGTGCCACATTAATAGGCTCGAGCATGGCCTAAGACTCGACTCAAATGAGCATGCCACACGGGCGTGTCCCTATCATGATGAAGTTTAATTTCACGAAGAAAAAGCTACTTAGGGGCTAAGAAAGACATTCGAAACTCTATATAAAGACCCTAGGAGGCAACTACAAGGGTACAGTCTTCCCGCCAAGACGGAGAACTAATGGCAGGGAATTACTCGAAGGAAAGCCAATTGATCCATTTCAGAAGCCAGGATCTACATCAAGATAGAGGATCTCCCTTCAATCATTTCAAGAGTTTTAGGTTTTCTTATGCTTTTTTATTTTATTTATTTTGAGATGTTTCTTTTTATAAATATGAACTAAACCCCCAAATACCTGAGGGGGATGAAACCTAAGACGAATCTTGTTATTGTTATCTGAACTATATGATAAATATTTGACTTGTTCTTAATTGTGTTTTCAATTCTTGAATTGATATTTTCGGGATATTAAATTGATATTTCCAGGATATTAATTTAAGTCGAATATGCTTAGGCAGAGGAGCAAAAGTCCCTATTTAAGAGTAGATCCAACACAATTAAGCAGAGTTGATCGCAATCCTAGACATAGGACGATGAAAATCTGCCGAATTAGAGTCAAATCTAATATGGAGATCCATAGAACGAGTTCATGCAAGACTAGGGATTTTAAGTAGAAAGAGATTTCAATTAATCAACCTAGGATTAGTTGTTTTTATTCTTGACGGAGATATTAACATAATTTAGGGATCTCTACGGATCAAGTCCAATGAAGAAATCGTCTAGTTCAGAGTTAGATAACAAGTGAAGTCTAGGTGGATTCTTCCTTAGGTATTGTCCTTATCATTCAGTTTTCCCAAAGTAATTCCCCAATTTACTCTTTGTCATGTCTTTAGTTTAGTTTAGATAATTTACAACCAAACCCTCTCTTTATTTTTAGGCTAGATAATAGGAAGAAGGTCATTACTAGTACTTTTAGTTCCTTAGATTCGATATTCCGGTCTTGCCACTAACTATACTACTATTCGATAGTTGCGCTTACCTTTTATTGTGATAATAGTGAGTTTATAGGTATGATCGATTTTATTACTTCATCACATCACGAGATCAAGTTTTTGGCACCGTTGCCGGGGAACTAAGATAAGAAGCCACAGTTCGTAGAACTCGTAGAGAGATAAGAAGAAGCTTGCGATACCCAGAACAAGGCCAAGAAGAATAACATGAACCTACTTACGAGATGGAGGCAAATAAAGATAATCAGCTACCTCCTGTAATAGCCGCAAATCCTATCGAGCAAAATCCTGATCCTCGTACTATGTATGATTATGCTAAACCTAATTTGGCTGGTACTAAATCTAGTATTGTTAGGCCTACTATTGCTGCAAATAATTTTAAACTAAAACCTAACACTATTCAGATGATACAACAGTTTGTTTAGTTTAATGGTTTGCAGGATGAAGATCCTAACACTTATTTAGCCAACTTTTGGAATTCTGTGACATATTTAAAATAAATGGCATTTCTGATGATGCCATTTGCCTTCTGTTATTCCCATTCTCCTTGAGGAATAAAGCTAAACAGTGGTTAAATTCTTTACCACGAGGGTCTATCACTACATGGGAACAAATGACTGAAAAATTTTTACTCAAATATTTTCCACCGGCTAAAACGACTAAATTAAGGAATGATATCTCTTCTTTTCTGTAGATGGATTTAGAAACACTTTATGATGCTTGGGAGAGATACAAGGTCTTATTGAGGAGGTGCCCCCATCATGGGTTACCCCTATGGTTACAAGTTCAAACTTTTCACAATGGTTTGAACCCTTCAACTAGACAGATGATTGATGCAGCTGCCGGTGGAAAAATCAACAACAAAACACCAGAAATAGGTTACAAGTTTATAGAGGAGATGTCACTGAATAACTATCAGTGGCAACTCATGAGAACAAAGCCACAAAAAGTTACCGGGGTTTTCAATATTGATGCGGTCACCATGCTTTCTAATAAGGTAGAACTTCTTAATAAAAAGATTGACGGTTTAGTTGGTTCTACTGATAAACCATAAATTATACATGTTTTTACCTCATGCTTAGCACATTTATAGATGAATTATTCATTGATTTGTGGAATTCAATGCTCCAAATCCTTTAATTTCATGTTTTATCTTTAGGAGAGCATAAGAGAGAGAAACGAGCAAGGAACGGGCCAAAAAATGGCAAATTAGGCCCAAATCAATAATCAACACGGCTTGGAAGTTCATCACACGGGCATGGCACACGGCCGTGCCATATTAACAGGCCCAAGCACAGCCTCCGCATCAACTCACACGAGCGTGTCCCTGTTGTGATGAAGTTCAATTTCACTTGGAAAAGGCTATTTAGGGGCTAAGAAAGACATTCTAAACTCTATATAAAGACCCTAGGAGGCAACTACAAGGGTGTACATTATTCCTACCAAGATAAGGAGTTAAAGGTAGGTAATTACTCAAAGGAAAGCCGATTGATCCATCTCAGAAGCCAGGATCTACATCAAGACAGAGGATCTCCCTTATATCCTTTCAAGAATTTTGAGTTTTCTTATGTTCTGTTATTTTATTTTTTCTGAGATGTTTCTTTTTATAATTATGAACTAAAACCCCAAATATCTAAGGGGGATGAAACCTAAGACGAATCTTGTTATTGTTATCTAAACTATATGATAAATATTTGTTTTGTTCTTAATTGTGTTTTTCAACTCTTGAATTGATATTTCTGAGATATTAATTTAAGTCAAATGTACTTATACTGAGGAGCAAAAGTCCCTGTATAGGAGTAGATCCAAAACAATTAAGCGGAGTGATCGCAATCCTAGACATAGGACGATGAAAATCTGTCGGATTAGAGTCAAATCTAATATGGGGAACCATAGATCGAGTTAATGCAAGACTAGGGGTTTTAATTAGAAAGAGATTTCAATTAATCAACCTAGGATTAGTTGTTCTTATCCTCGACAGAGGTATTAACATAATTTAGGGATCTCTACAGATCAAGTCAAATGAAGAAATTGTCTAGTTCAGGGTTAGATAATAAGTGAAGTCTAGGTGGATTCTTCCTTAGGTATTGCCCTCATCAATCAGTTTTCCCAAACGCAATTTCCCAATTTACTCTTGTCATTTCTTTAGTTTAGTTTAAAATAGTTTACAACCAAACCCATTTTATTTCTTAGGCTAGATAATAGGAAGGAAGTCATTACTAGTACTTTTAGTTCATTGGATTCGATATTCCAGTCTTGCCACTAGCTTTACTACTATTTGATAGGTGCACTTGCCTTTTATCATGATAATAGTTAGTTTCTAGGTATGATCGATTTTATTACTTCATCATCACGAGATTAAGTTTTTGGCGCCCCAAGGACTTAAAATATTAGGAACACTCATTCCTATTACTTTAGCCATTCTTTACTTTTATTGCAAATTATTTTCTGCTTTTTTTTATTTTAGGTTTTTAATTTTCTTTTTCCTTTTCCATCCTAGGTATCTCTAGTTTATGACTAGAAGAAACCTAGGATGACCATTATTGTTTGACAATGATTTAGAAGCTACAGTTCGTCGAACTCGCAGAGAGATAAGAAGAAGCTTGTAATATCCAGAACAAAGTCAAGAAGAAGAACCTGAACCTACTGAAGAGATGGAGGCAAATCATGATAATCAGCTACTGCCTGTGGTAGCCGTAAATCCTGTTCCTCGTACAATGTATGATTATGCTAAACCTAATTTGGCTCGTACTGAATCTAGTATTGTTAGACCTACTATTACTGCAAATAATTTTGAACTGAAACCTAACACTATTCAGATGATACAACAGTTTGTTCAGTTTGATGGTTTGCAGGATGAAGATCCTAACGCTCATTTAACCAATTTCTTGGAATTCTATGATACATTTAAAATAAATGGCGTTTCAGATGATGCCATTCGTCTGCGGCTATTCCCATTCTCTTTGAGGAATAAAGCTAAACAGTGGTTAAAATTCTTTACCACGAGGGTCTATACTACATGGGAACAAATGACCAAAAAATTTTTACTTAAATATTTTTCTCCAGCTAAAACGGCTAAATTAAGGAATGATATCTCTTCTTTTGTGCAGATGGATTTAGAAATACTTTACAATGCTTGGGAGAGATACAAGGATCTATTGAGAAGGTGCCCTAACCATGGTTTACCCTTTTGGTTACAAGTTCAAACCTTTCACAATGGTTTGAACCCCTCAACGAGGCAGATGTTTGATGCAGCTGCCGGTGGAACAATCAAAACAAGACACCAGAAGTAGCTTATGAATTTATAGAAGAGATGTCACTGAATAACTATCAGTGGCAAGTCATGAGAACAAAACTGCAAAAAGCTGCTGGGGTTTTTAATGTTGATGTAGTCACAATGCTGTCAAATCAGGTAGAACTTCTAAATAAAAAGATTGATAATTTTGTCGGTTCCACGCAGGTATATCCAGTGATGCAGTATGACTTAATTCAAGGAAACATGAGCTATTTTGAAAATCCCAATTATGGATATGGAATGGAAAACGAGCAAGCCAACTATATGGGTAATAATTATAGAGCTCAAAATAACCCTTATAGTAATACATACAATGCAGGTCGGAGGAATCACCTCAATTTCTCATAGGGAGGACAAGGACATAAAGAAAACTAAAGACCACCACCTCCTCTAGGATTTCAGCAACAACCGTACCAACAAGAGAAAAAGCCGAACCTTGAGGAAATCTCACAAAATTTATCGTCGTGTCAGAAACCCATTTCCAGAACACCGAAACGGCACTTAAGAACCAGCAAGCACCTATTCAAGGGGATGAAGAAATTTTATTTCAAATCTATGATGCCATGCGATTTTCTAAGGAACAAGATGATTCCTATTATTTTGTTGATTATATTGATCATTCTGTTCAAGACTCTTTTCAGAAAATCACTCTTAAAGACACGTTGGAACTGTGTCTCGTTCAAGGTGGGGGAGAAGATGAAATTACCACTGATATGAAAAATAATAATAACTGAGCTAAACTCCAACGAATCTTCCCCAAGACAAATAGATTATGAGGGCATTGAAATCAAGGATGAACTAAGACAAAAACCCTCTATAGACGAACCTCTCAAACTAGATCTCAAACAATTACCCAAACACTTAGAATATGCATTTTTGGGAAACAATTCTACACTACCAGTCATTATTGCTTTAAACTTGAAACCTAAGGAAAAAGAGGAATGAATTCAAGTGTTAAAAAAGCATAAAAGAGCCGTAGCTTGGAAAATTTCTGACATCAAAGGAATCAGTCCTTTCTTTTGTACCCACAAAATTTTGATGGAGGATGAATACAAACCATGTGTGCAAGCTCAAAGAAGACTGAACCCCAACATGAAGGAAGTGGCCAAAACCGAGGTAATTAAACTTCTTGATGCTAGAATTATTTATCCTATTTCTGACAGTGCTTGGGTAAGTCCTGTGCAGGTTGTTCCTAAGAAAGGTGGCATGAGTATTGTTGCCAATGAAAAGAATGAATTAATCCCTACAAGAACTGTCACAGGTTGGGGGGTTTGTATTGATTACAGGAAATTGAACGACACTGTAACACCCTTAACCTGTATTTGTCACTGAATTAGGGATACAAGGCATTACCGGACAAGACTCACTTCCAAATAATTACATATTTCACAAGCAAAATATCAAACATATCCCTTTTTTTTACGTAAGTATTTACACGTTTTCAAGCTATTTAAAACATTTCATTTTATAAATTTATACATGCACATCTTAAACCAAACAAAATCATAACACGAATTATTTTTGACTAATTTATTTTTAGCACAACAAGCAATATCATATAAAAAAGGTTCAAATCTAATAAACATATATAAAACATGCTGATAGTCAGAAATACATTTTAATAAACATGTATCATAATCATATGTAAAATAAGCTTTAAATTACATACACGAATTGAGCGCTCATAATTAAATTGGTATTCAAATACTTAGTAAATATCAACCATCATAATTCGTAATTGAATACATATACTTATTAAATCCATCAAATCGTACATCAAAGTTTTTATCTAAATTCATACGTGGCCTTAATCATGCTCTTATACATAGGTCATCTAAATATATATATAAAACATTTAAAAACTATACATACTTTAATTCAAAACACAAGACCATTCGCCAGTTCACACATCAAATTTATCATATAATTAGAGACATATTAAGCACATGAATCAATTTGGGATTTCACTTAAGCTACATGTTAATTTATAATGCCTAAAATATAATCATAAGGCTAAAATATCAAATTTCCATTCGGCCTTCAATATGACCACATAGATGATGCAAGTCCTTATCGAACAAACTGAGCTCAAGTTTACTAATTCAATTTTTAAATAAATAATAAAAAAATAAACAATGTATTCAGCAATACCACATTCAATTACACATATACATACCGAATTACTCATCTCACACTCATAAAAATATCTTCCAAAGCATTAGCCATTTGAATTTATACACATTACTACCGAACATAATTAAGCCACAATCAAAATTCACATCTATTTTTAGCATCTTTAACAAAAAGAACATCAACCAAAACTACCAAAATAAATCTCAAGAATTATCAAAACATATCAAATATATATATATATCATAACCGAACCACTAAAACCATTAGCAAATATATTATACGCATCACATAATTTGACATGATCAAAAACACGTAAGCTTAAATATCATTCATAGCCATTTTCGCATGGCTTTTATACACAACTAACTTCCAGTATATTTTCAAAATAAAATCCAGCCTATACATGTCATAAGTTGTATTCAAATATTTAAGTACCGAAGCTGTTGATAGTGTGATAGACTTTGCTGACGATCCTTGAGCTTGTAACTTGAATCCAAAATCTATAAAATAAAATACACATAAAAAAACACAGAGTAATCTTTTAAAGCTTTGTAAGTCATAAGCAATTTAACATCCCAATAATATTATCAACTTATTCAAATCAACAAATTATAAAATCATAACCTTTCAGACTCAAATATTTATAATACATTATAAATATATTTTTTTCACACTCAAATACCACACTGGCCGACACTCATGAAGACAAATTATCATTATTATCCTTTATTTCCACAACCAATTAATCATTGTAACTTACTTCACATCTCCAGAAGCATAAAAACTCATGTATAGTTGCGTGGTTTCATATATATATATGCTAATTATGAAGCCGAACACTTAAGTCATGCATATCTAGTACTAAGTTTCATTTCAATGATAATTACAAGGCGGATTACTCTTGCATACTTAAACCCCTGTATCAAAATAATTCATTATATTCATATATTAAATATGCAACCGAAATTACCTAATCATATATGCACATGATTAAAAATTATTCATGATAAATAAGCAACTGACTCACAAAGTCTAGTATACATATCACATTCGCATATATCCTTTATTTGCACCATACAAGATTTATAATATATAGTCACGGTGTTTATGTAAGTTACCTCAAGTAAGTAATATATTAATTCATACCTGGCATATAGTTCAATTAACACATTCGAATTCGATTTACCTTTTCCCGATGAACCATTCGAAATTAGGTAGGACTCTCGAATACTCACATGAATTGTACAAAGCCAACGTCCCAGACATGGTCTTACATGTAGCCACAAATCGATGCCGCTGTCCCAAACAGTGTCTTACTCTCACACATATATCGAAATCACATATCGATGCCATGGACTTACTCGCACACTTATACCGGAATCCTAACTATTCCTAAGTCTCATTCGGGGCTTTCGGATACTGTATCTCGATTGAAGCGAATGCTCACACATGATTACTAAGTATATATATATATATATACACACATTTGACATTTGCATTTATAATATCAAACATTTCAATTCAGCATCGATAATTTACATTTAATTGAAATTAAATACATTTATTTGCTTATAAACTTACCTTGGACATCATAAAATGGAACAGAGCTGCTAGTCGACCACTTTCGTTTTTCCCCGATCCAAATCCGATTTCTTTAATTCTTGATCTAAACATATTCAAATTAAGCTTATTCAAACATATTTTCATTCAATTTAGTACACACACATATAAATGGGAAAATTACCATTTAACCCCTTACATTTACAATTTTTTACAATTTAAACCCTAAACCCTAAAACGAAACAGAGCTGCTAGTCGACCACTTTCGTTTTTCCCCAATCCAAATCTGATTTATTTAATTCTTGATCTAAACATATTCAAATTAAGCTTATTCAAACATATTTTCATTCAATTTAGTACACACACATATAAATGGGAAAATTACCATTTTACCCCTAACATTTACAATTTTTTACAATTTAGTCTGTATTATATAAAATTCAAAAAAAAAAAAAACCAAATTAATCACATCCAAGGGTGGCCGAATACTCCTAGGGTCCTAATATGCCCATATTTTTCATCAATTTCACATTCTAGTCCTCCCACATTTTTATTTTTGCAATTAAGTCTTAATTACTCAAAATTTTCAAAAATTCCTTTATAAAATATGTTTACCCACTCATATCTTCCAAAATTTACCATCAAACAACAAAAATCACAAACTCTCAACAATGGCACAATTCAAAATATTCAACAACATCAAAAATTAGAGCTTGGGTTTTGTATTACTCGAAGCAACGATCTCAAAAACGTAAAAATTATCAAAAACTGAGCTAGAACTTACCTCGAATCAAGCTTAGAAGTGTCGAACCCTAAGTTTCTTTTCTTTTTTTTTTTTCTTTTTGTTTCACTTACGGCAATGAAGAACAAAATTATAAACTAATGTTTTTTTGATATGCTTTTATGATATAATGTTGAATTATTAATTTCCAAATTTACCCTTAATGAATTAATATAAAATCCTTATAAAATAAGCCTAATACCGTCCTTTCAAAAAAAAATCAATAAACATAAAATGGCTTCCATTACTTTCTTTTATGCGTTAATATATATATATATATATATATATATATATTATATCTTATTATAAAAATGAAGTTTAATTTTCACACACATATATATTTATATAACTTAAATAAGATAATATTTAACTATATAATTATGTCCACCACCGTCCCGCTAATAAACTAAATGGACTATTTACAACTTAAGGGCTTTCACTTATAAAGCCAATAGCAATTCAGCCCCCTTTTAGAAATAACCACCAAATTCCCATTTTACGCGATTTAGTCATTTTATTTAATCAGACACCCAAACTACAAAATTAAATCACGAAAATTTCACAGATATAAGTTCATGTAAAATAAACACAAAAAATAATTTTAAAATATTTTTCTGACTCGGATTTGTGGTCCCAAAACCATCGTTCTGATTAGGGTCTAAATCGGGCTGTTACAGACGCGACGAGAAAGGATTAGCTCCCCTTACCTTTCATTGATCAGATGTTAGAAAGACTATTAGGACATATGTACTACTATTTTTTTGGATGGACCTTCTGGCTATTTCCAAATCCCGATAGCTCCTGAAGATCAAAAGAGGACGACATTCACTTGTCCATACGGTACGTTTGCTTATCGTAGAATGTCTTTTGGATTATGTAATGCTCCTGCTACTTTTCAACGTTGCATGCTAGCAATCTTTAACGAGCTCGTGGAGGACATCATGGAGGTATTCATGGATGATTTCTCAGTATTCGGTAACTCTTTCCAACTTTGCCTCAAAAATCTAGAATGAGTCTTAATAAGATGTGAAGAAACAAATCTTGTTCTCAATTAGGAAAATGCCGTTTTATGGTAGAAGAAGGTATTGTGCTAGGACATAAAATTTCTAATAAAGGGATAGAAGTAGATAAAGCAAAAGTTGAGACCATTGAAAAACTACCTCCCCCTAGTTTATTTAAGGCAATTAGAAGCTTTTTAGGACATACTGGTTTTTATAGAAGATTCATTAAAGACTTTTCTAAAATAGCTAAGCCATTAATGAAATTACTAGAAAAGGACGTACCTTTCAATTTTGATTAGGAATGTTTAGAGGCATTTAACACTCTCAAAGAGAAACTCACCAATATTACAATTATAATTGCTCCTAATTGGAATTTACCTTTTGAACTAATGTGTGATACGAGTGATTTTGCAGTAGGTGTAGTTCTTGGACAACGAAGAGACAAGCATTTTCAGCCAATCTACTATGCTAGCAAAACTCTAACAGCAGTACAAGAGAACTACACTACCACAGAAAAAGAATTGCTCGCTGTGGTTTTTGCGTTTGACAAATTTAGACCATATCTAATATTGTCTAAAGTCATCGTTTCTACTGATCATTCAGCTCTTCGTTATCTTTTAACTAAATTCGATGCAAAGCCTCGATTAATAAGATGGGGATTCTACTGTTGCAGGAATTTGATTTGGAAATCCAAAACAAAAAAGGAGTTGAAAACTTAGCACTAGACCACCTTTCCTGGCTCGAGAATCCACATATCAAAGAACTTGATGAAGCTGAAATAAACGACTCATTCCTTGAAGAGCAACTTTTAGCCATATCTGATTCTGAGGTACCTTGGTTTGCCGATATTGCAAATTACTTAGCTGCTAACATAACACCAAAAAGGGTTGACACATCAACAAAAGAAGCAATTCTTTACTAATGTGAAAAACTATTTCTGAGAAGACCCTTTTCTTTTTCATATTTGTGCAGTCCAAGTCATTCGAAGATGTGTTACAAAGACTAAAGCCAGCAAAATCTTAGAACACTACCATTTAGGACCAACAGGAGGACATTACAGTAGAACTAAGACCGCCCATAAAATACTCGAATTAGGTTTTTATTGGCCCTCATTATTTAAAGACGCCAGTAGGTATGTTACTTCTTGTGACAAATGTCAACAAACAGGTAATATCTCTAAACCTGATGAAATGCCTCAAACATATATACTTGAATGTGAAATATTTGATGTATGGGGCATCGATTTCTTGGGTCCATTCCCTAGCTCATTTGGAAATAAATATATCTTAGTAGCAGTTGATTACGTGTCTAAATGGGTAAAAGCCCAAGCCTTACCTACTAATGATGCTAGAATGGTAGTAAGATTTCTTAAAAAACTGTTTTCTCGATTTGGAACACCGAGAGCAATTATTAGTGATAAGGGAACTCATTTCTGCAATACTCAGTTTGAGAAAGTTTTACGAAAATATGGAGTGTACAATAAGACAGCTGCCCCTTACCACCCTCAAACCAGTAGACAAGTTGAAGTAGCTAATAGAGAGCTAAAATGCATCTTAGAGAAAACCGTACAAGTAAATAGAAAAGATTGGGCAATGAAAGTAGATGACGTTTTATGGGCTTATAGAACTGCCTTCAAAACTCCTACAGGAACATCGCCTTATAGACTCGTTTATGGGAAAAGTTATGATTTACCTTTTGAGCTAGAACATAAAGCATTTTAGGCCATTAAATTTTTAGACCTTGACCCTGATCTTGCAGGTGAAAAGAGACTCATGCAGCTAAACGAGTTGGACGAATGGCGTTGCAATGCATATAAGAACTCACGCTTGTACAAGGAAACCACAAAGCGACACCATGATGCTCGCTTGAAGCAACATAAACAATTTAAACCTGGTGATCTTGTGTTGCTGTACAACTCAAGGCTTAAATTATTCCCTGGAAAACTAAAGTCAAGATGGTCAGGCCCATTCATAGTTCAAAGTGTTCTTCCCTACGACACAATTGAGGTAACACATCCAACTCAAAGCACTTTCAAGGTAAATGGTCATCGACTCAAACTATATTATGGTGACGACTTTAAGAATGATAGAGAGGAGCTTAGGCTCCACAATCCCTCATAAAGGTACAGGTAAGAAGTCGAGCTTAGACTATAAACAAGCGCTTATCGGGAGGTAACTCGAGCACTAACAATTTTAATTTTCTTAGATAAATAACTAACTCCTTAAAAAGTAGATTCCCTAGAACCACACGACCAGGCACACAGGCGTGCCTAAGGCCGTGGGCACCCCACGGTTAGGAACACGGCCGTACGATACTGCCGTGGCTAAACCTATCAACTCATACACGAGTGTACAATCCTGAACACAACCGCTAGAGAAGCGAACACTAGAAGACACGACCGTGTTATATGGCCGTGTATCCCAGCACGCTCGTGCTAATAAGCTGTGGACAAAACTGAGAAATCAACACGGGCGTAGGACATGCCCGTGCCGACCAACCGTGGTCATACTAAAAAGTCCACGAAACACACGGGCCAACCCAAGGGCACACGAGCATGCGCCACGGCCGTGGGGCTAAATCCCTATTAATTAATTTCAATTTTCATTTTCTTTATTTTATATTCCTCCCTTTTTCCTTTTATTTTTGCACTCCAATTTTTATCGAGTAATACCTGAATTTTACACACAGTTGTGCTATTCTCTTCAGTCACCCAGAATCAGCCATTCCTTCAATTCAGCTTTAACTACTAAAGGAATTCATCCAATATTCAAGGAGTTTCACTTCTCTCCCTATCTTATGATTTAATTGCTACTAGTTTTATCTTTGTACATTGAGGACAATGTACATCTTAAGTGTGGGGGGAGTTCACTTTCATTCTTTATATTATCCTTGAACCCCTAAAAATTTTGAATTCTCACTTTCACTCTCTACATTAGTCTCAATCCCCTATTAAAATGAATCTGATTGATTTATGATTTTTATTGATATTTTGAGAATTAAGACATAGGTATGTATGCTTTGATTATTCAAACTTTAAGACATTAGAGAATCAAGCATGATAAGTTGAAATTTTTGAGAATTTAAATTTTTCTAGGTTGTTTTCCCCCAATTTTAAGTGTTATCTTGAAATTTGAAATTCGCAGGATTGACATCAAAAGCCATAATTTTGGTGAGATTTTTGAGCCTTTTGAGCATACATCCTTTCGTGCTCACTTTTATTGCTGCTTTGATTGAGTCAATACTGATTTGTTATTCTAGAACTTGCTTCGATTATACATGTCAAGACCACATCGTTGATTTGATATACCAAAATGATAAAGGCACTTAGGATTTAACCTACTTACTCCATAAAAGCCTACCTCCATAAATTAACCCCTAGTGAACCCCATTGAGCCTAACAAACTATTCCTTAACTTACCATCAATATTAACCTATAATACAGTTTTTGTTGAATTCTCTTCAATTATTTTGATCCCTATTTTTGTCGAGATTTGAGTTGAATAATTATCTAGCTTTGTTCTCATTTTCAGTTTGTAAAGTTTATAAATATTCAATTTATTGTTAATTGATTTGTTCTGAAAAAAACATATGTATATTCCAGTTGTAATTCAAAGTTCTGCATATTTCCATATAATTTTTGAGCTCTTGTTCTTAAGCAATGCCATCCAAAAGGCTTTATTCTAGGAATATGTTTCAGTGATAGAGATTTTTCTAGTTAGATGATTTTTCAATTCAATCTCATTCTAACCATATTTTGCAAATGTGACCACACCCTTAACCAAGGCCACGTTACAACCCTTAAAAGACCTTTTGATCGATGTATCATGTCAATATACAGTGGTGGAGATTTGATTTTCCTGCAAGCTTATAGTAATTTTTAGGTTGACTAATGAGTGCTTAATTTTTGAACCATAAACATTTCGAGTGGATAGAGTGAATCTTTAGTGAGGATGTCAACTCTTGTTGATTTTGAGTTCAAGGTAATTACCTAGAAGAAGGGAGAAGACCTATGTTTCTGTGATAAGATTCTCAACATAGAATGTTTGAAACTTTAATTTTCTTTCGGTTGAATTTTCAATGTATGATTACTTGTGGATTAGTTTGAAACTTTATTGATAAGGATTATAAGTTGAGAGCAATGATTTTTAATTGTGAATTGAGATTTTGCTTAAGGACAAGCAAAGCCTTAAGTGTGGGGGTATTTGATAAACCATAAATTATACATGTTTTTACCTCATGCTTAGCACATTTATGGATGAATTATTCATTAATTTGTGGAATTTGATGCTCCTTATCCTTTAATTTCATGTTTTATTCTTAGGAGAGCATAAGGAAGAGAAAAGAGCAAGGAACGGGCCAAAAACGGGCAAATTAGGTCCAAATCAATAATCAACACGGCCTGGAAGTTTGTCACACAGGCGAGGCACACGACCGTGCCACATTAACAGGCCCAAGCACGGCCTCCACATCGACTCACACGGGCGTGTCCCTATTGTGATGAAGTTCCATTTCACTCAGAAAAAGCTACTTAGAGGCTAAGAAAGACATTCTAAACTCTATATAACGACCCTAGGAGGCAACTACAAGGATGTACATTATTCCCACCAAGACGGGGAGTTAAAGGCAGGGAATTACTCGAAGGAAAGCTGATTGATCCATCTTAGAAGCCAGGATCTACATCAAGACAAAGGATCTCCCTTCTATCCTTTCAGGAATTTTGGGTTTTCTTATATTCTGTTATTTTATTTTTTCTGAGATGTTTCTTTTTATAATTATGAACTAAAACCCCAAATATCTAAGGGGGATGAAACCTAAGACGAATCTTGTTATTGTTATCTGAACTATATGATAAATATTTTATCTATTCTTAATTGTGTTTTTTAACTCTTGAATTGATATTTTCGAGATATTAATTTAAGTTGAATGTGCTTATACAGAGCAAAAGTCCCTGTATAGGAGTAGATCCAACACAATTAAGCGGAGTTGATCACAATCCTAGACATAGGACGACAAAAATCTACCGAATTAGAGTCAAATCTAATATGGGGAGCCATAGATCGAGTTAATGCAAGACTAGGTGTTTTAATTAGAAAGAGATTTCAATTAATCAACCTAGGATTAGCTGTTTTTATCCTCGACGGAGGTATTAATATAATTTAGGGATCTCTACGGATCAAGTTAAATAAAGAAATCGTCTAGTTCAGAGTTAGATAACAAGTGAAGTCTAGGTGGATTCTTCCTTAGGTATTGCCCTCATCAATCAGTTCTCCCAAAAGTAATTTCCCAATTTACTCTTTGTCATTTCTTTAGTTTAGTTTAAAATAGTTTACAACCAAACCCATTTTATTTCTTAGGCTAGATAATAGGAAGGAAGTCATTACCAGTATTTTAGTTCCTTGGATTCGATATTCCAGTCTTGCCACTAGCTATACTACTATTCGATAGATGCGCTTGCCTTTTATCGTGATAATAGTTAGTTTCCAGGTACAATCATTTTTATTACTTCATCATCACGAGATCATCTAGCAGGTACACCCAGTGATGCAATGTGACTCCATCCAAGGAAACATGAGCAATTTTGAGTACCCTACCTATGGATATGGCATGGAAACGAGCAAGCCAACTATTTGGGTAATAATTCTAGATCTCAAAATAACCCTTATAGTAACACTTACAATGCAGGTTGGAGGAACCACCCCAATTTCTCTTGGGGAGGACAAGGTAACCAAGGAAATCAAAGACCACCACCTCCTTTGGGATTTCAGCAACCACCTTACCAGCAAGAGAAAAAGCCAAACCTTGAGGAGATGCTCACAAAATTTATCGCCGTATCAGAAACCTGCTTCCAAAACACCGAGATAGCACTTAAGAACCAGAAGCATCCATTCAAGTACTTGAAACTCAAATAGGCCAGCTCACTAAGCTAATTTTTGAAAGACCACAAGGTGGGTTACCAAGCAACACTGAGACTAACCCTAATGAGCAACTCCTATAACACCCCAAACCTGGCCTGGACATTACAGTCAGATCTGGTGTGTCACATGGACCTACGACTAAGTTTGTGACCTTTGCTTGTGGTGCCTTAAGTGATATTGTTATAAAACAGCAAGTTAATGAGAAATCAACTTATTAAGTCTTTATGTTATTCATTTATTAAGCTCATTGAGTTTGAAAATGTTCTTTAAACTTTGAAACCCGTGCAGCCTATGACTAACAAATCCGTATCGTAAAATAAAATCAGTAAAAGTAAATCATAGCGGTAAAAGAAAAATTTAAGAGAGGCCTTATTACAACTTAAAACCCAAAAACTTAAAACCAAATAAATATAGTAACTAGTTAAAACAGAAACCAATCTTTGCAAACGAGGTGGCCACTCCGAATCCCTCACAGCTCCAAGCCTACTATGGTTGAGGGTTACCTGCAGAGATAAGAATAAGGGTGAGTTTGGTAACTCAGTGTGTAACATAACCCAACCATAACCAAAACAGATCAAGCCTCAGCTTCAGATTTATTTAGGCCTTGGCCCAATATAGAAAACAAGATAAAGCCCATAGGCCATAACAGATACAGAACAGATACATAATATGCAAGCAGAAAGCCCAACCCAGATCTAACCATAACACCCCCGTACCAGCCTTACACCATGTGGGGAGACTACTCGACCCACCCATCCGCTACACACTACAGAAGTTTACAGCGAGGCTGCCAGATATATGTGGCGAGGTCACCAGATACAGATATTGTGACATAGTCACCAGAACATATATATATGTGGCGAGGCCACCAGAACAGATATATGTGGCGAGGCCACCAGATTGCAGCGAGGCTGCCAGAACGCTTCCTCCATCATAAAACCCAATCCCCATGCAATAGGCATACATGTCATGACATATATCATGCAGAATCTCATGTATCAGATGTATAATTATATTATGAGATATGACATACAGAAACAGAAAATCATACATTTCATACAGAATTTACCTTAGGGGTATAAAGGTCATTTTGCATCTAGGGGTAAAATGGTAATTTTCCATACTAGGGGTATTTTAGTCGTTTTACTGATTCTCAGGGATTTTATGAAGGTCAAGTGACTAGTAGTCCATATGGGACTTCAGAAGTTCATTTTAACTTATTTACCATTTTTGCCCTTTTTAGGCCAAAAACCCCTAATGGGCCTTACAGAGTCCACTAACGTTTTAAGCCCGTTAAATCTAATTTTTATGCCTAGATTACCAATTTTAACCGTATTATTATTAACATGCTGCCATAATACCTTTAACGACAATTATACCGATATGGGCTCGGAAGCCCATTGGGCCCACCTTTAGCCCATCAAAGCCCAACTTACCTAAAATGCTCGAAATTGCACCTTCTGCAATTCTGTCACCATCGAATCCAAGGTTGACTATAACAGAGTAAACGAGTACTCACAGATCCGTACAAGACTGACCTTTCGGTCATTTTCGGTCAGGTTTTGGTCATTTCAACCCTAGCCATTCTAGTCTATATCGAGGGTATGATACACACCTGTTAACGGATGAAATGACGACGAGATCCACGTACGAAAGCCTATAGTTAATTACTAAAGTGTTAGTCTAACAATCGGTAACTCATAAAGCCTTCACCTACTAACCACAATCGGCCAACATGGCCTAAGTCCTTAAAATCCTACCTTCTTGCCGGAAGTGGACCAGATCTAGATGTCCAACTGCGTTAGTCTTTCAAGCCCCCTTGCTACACGTCCCTTGACCACACTAGCGAAAACAGAACAAAAAGAAAAGGCCACAAGACCCTTAATCCCAAAACGTTGGCCTCCCCTAAAGGGTTTCGACTATTACTTTAAATACTTGAAACTAACAAAATTTACCTGAGTACTTACCAATATTCTAATCGATTCAAGAAGAGTCTTTAAGTGCCCTCTTAATCTCGATCCAAGCAAAAGAAAGAAAAGAATATGAGACTAGAAAGAGTTCGGCCAAGTGCAATGAGAGTTTCGATCAAGCAAGAACAATCGGTTTCAAAGGCTTTTAGTCTCAAGAGAAATCGACAATGGAAACAAGATGGAAAAGAAGAGGAAGAAAATAAAAAGGTAGTAGTGAGGAGAAGGATTCGGCAATGGTGATTTCGACTTTGAAAAAAACCAATGAAGGAGAAGGTGGGAAAGAAGAAAGGGAGAGAAGAAGAGTATTCGGCCTTGCAAAGAAATCTGCACCAAGAGAGAGTTTGGAGGCTTGTGTTCGGTTTTAGCCAAGAAAGAGTAAAGAAAATGAACCTCTCAGGCACTCTACCCTATTCGGCTAAGCAAAGAAAACTCCCAAAATGAAACCCAAAGGAAATTTCGACACTTACAACCCCTATTGCCGAAAATGCTCTCCTATGCACAAAACCAAAATTACACTACCAAGAGTCCCTTGACCGGCCACCTTCTTTCAAAATTTGAATGCTCCTCAACCTCCTCCTTGATTTACTCATATGACCATTTCAAACTCGTTCAACCAGAGTTTTACTCGAAGTCTACCACTTACCCTTTCTATTCATAAAAATAAACACCTTAATAACCCACATGTGACTTGAACCCTTGACCTATCTCCATGCTCCACACGCCACATTTTTAGGAGCTTAGTGGTGCCTCCCTTGCCACTTTACCAAGGCTTCTTTTATGCTTTATTCCACGCACAATTTCTTAAGACACCTACTTCCAAAGGCCCCCTATCTTCTAAGTGAAAATCTAAAATTTTCCCGAGTTTTTAACCAACACCTGGGCCTTCCATATACCCATTAATACACCCCAACCAAGAATTACACACCCAAATACCAGAGTTTAAACTTTTTATCAGATGAACAACAATCCAAGAGAGACCCAAAAATTAGGGCGTTACAACTCTATCCTCCTTAAAGAAATTTCGTCCTCGAAATTTACCTGATTCGAACAGCTGCGGGTACTGCTGACGCATCGCCTCCTCTGGTTCCCAAGTAGCTTCCTCCTTGCCATGATTACACCAAAGTACCTTAACTAATGGAATCGACTTTCTTCTTAGAACCTTCACGTCTCGATCTAGAATCTGCACAGGCTCTTCCTCGAAAGTTAAATCAGGCTGTACTTCAACTTCTGCAACTGGTAGAATATGAGTAGGGTCAGAACGATATCGCCTTAACATGGATACGTGAAACACATCATGAATCCTATCCAGCTCTGGAGGTAACTCCAACTGATAAGCCACCGAACCTACTCGCTTAAGAACCCGATAAGGCCCAATGAACCACGGACTCAACTTGCCTTTCTTACCAAATCTTAGTATCTTCTTCCAAGGTGAAACCTTCAAAAAGACCATGTCACCCACTGAATTCTCAATCTCCTTGCGCCTTAAATCTGCATAAGACTTCTATCGATCAGATGCCTCTTTTAACCGATCCCTAATCACTTTGACCTTCTCTTCAGTCTCTGCTACCAACTCAGGTCCAAGAACTTGCCGCTTGCCTAATTCGGTCTAACAACTAGGTGTACGACACTTACGACCATACAATGCCTCATAAGGTGCCATACGAATGCTAGCCTGATAACTGTTATTATACACAAATTCTGCCAACGGTAGATAATCCTCCCAACTGCCTCGAAAGTCGATAACACATCCCCTCAACATGTCTTTCAGAATCTGAATAACCCTTTCTAACTGACCATCAGTCTGAGGATGAAAAGCCGTGCTAGAGTTTAATCGCGTTCCCAACGCCTCATGCAACTTTTACCAGAACCGAGATGTGAATCTAAGATCTTGATCAGAAATAATCGACACTAGCACCCCATGCAGTCGCACAATTTTTGCCACATATAATTTGGCTAACTTCTGAAGTGAATAATCAGTACGAACAGGGATGAAATGAGTAGATTTAGTCAACCTATCCACAACCACCCAAATCGAGTCCTTCTTCGTCGGTGTCAAGGGCAACCCACTTACAAAATCCATGGTAACCCTCTCTCACTTCCAAAATGGTACTTTCACTGGTTGCAGGAGTCCAGAATGTAACTGATATTCAGCTTTCATTTGCTGGTAGATCAGACATTTTCCCACAAATTTCGTTACCTCTCGCTTTAGTTCAGGCCACCAATATAGTTCCTTTAAGTCATGATACATCTTATTCCTTCCAAGATGCATAGCACACAGTCCTCTATGAGCTTCATCTAAAATTGCTTACCTCAAATTAGAGTCCTTCGGAATACAAACTCTACCTCGAAAACATAGAACTCCCTCACTATTTAGTCCAAACTCAGAAGTATCCCCATCCTTAACCTACTGGAATCGAGAAACCAAAGACTCATCCTTAGACTGCTTTTCCTTAATCTCATCAACCCAGGTTGGCCTCACTTGTAGTTCTGCTAACAGATTACCATCGTCGTACAGACTTAAACGAGCGAACATTGCTCTCAGATCAGATACAGTTCTACGACTTAGGGTATCAGCCACCACATTAGCTTTGCTTGGATGATACTCGATCATACAGTCATAATTTTTAAGCAACTCTATCCATCCCCGTTGCCTAAGATTCAGCTCCTTCTGAGTCAGCAAGTACTTAAGACTCTTATGATCTGTGTATATAATACACCTTTCTCCGTACAGATAATGTCTCTAAATTTTAAGTGCAAAGATTACTTCTGCCAGTTCCAGATCATGGGTAGGATAGTTTACTTCATTAGGTTTAAGCTGTCGCGATGCATACGCAACCACCTTACCTTCTTGCATCAACACACAGCCCAACCCAACATGTGATGCATCACTGTACACGGTAAAATCTTTTCCAGACTCTGGCTAAATCAGTACAGGTGCCTCGGTCAGAACCTTCTTTAGCTTCTCAAAAGCTTCTTGCTGCTGCTCGGTCCAAATAAATGCTACCCCTTTCCTAATGAGCTTTGTCAGTGGCGCTGCCATAACAGAAAATCCTTCTACAAACCTTCTATAGTACCCAGCTAAACCCAAAAAATTTCATATTTTTGCCACTGACCTTGGTGGTTTCCATTCCAGAATTGCTTCAATCTTTCGAGGGTCCACCTTAATCCCTTCTGCAGAAACGACATGCCCCGAGAAAGTCACCTCCCTTAACCAAAACTCACACTTACTGAATTTCGCATAGAGCTCATTTTCCCTTAACACTTGCAACACAATACAGAGATGCTGATCATGCTTCTCCTTAGATTCAGAATAAATCAGAATATCGTCGATAAAGACGACCACGAATCGATCCAAGTATGGCTGAAACACTCGATTTATCAGGTCCATAAATGCTGCAGGTGCATTTGTCAACCCAAAAGGCATAACCAAGAACTCATAGTGACCATACCGAGTTCTAAATGCCGTCTTGTGAATATCCACCTCCTTAACCCTTAACTGATGGTACCCAGACCGGAGATCGATCTTGGAGAATACTGAAGCTCCTCTAAGCTGATCAAATAAGTCATTGATTCTTGGCAATGGGTACTTATTCTTAATCGTCAGTTTGTATAATCGATGCACATTCGCATTGACCCATCTTTCTTCTTCACGAACAACACTGGTGCTTCCCACGGAGACACACTTGGCCTAATAAAGCCTCTATCCAACAGCTTTTGAATCTGAGCTTTCAGCTCCACCAACTCCTTCGGTGCCATCCTATAAGGTGCAATGGACACCGGTGCCGCTCCAGGCAACAAGTCGATCCCAAACTCAACCTCTTGATTCAGAGGCAAACCCGGAAGCTCTTCTGGAAAAACATCTTGAAAGTCCTTAACAGTTCTAACTTTGTCCACAGTCAGATTCTCAGTATCTGATTGACTTATAAATGCCAAATAAGCCTCACATCCCTTTCGTATCCACTTCTCGGCTCTCAATGCTGACACCATATTGGACAGATAATCTCTACGTTCACCTATCACCATAACTTCCTCATCTTCTGTGGTCTTTAACCTCATTCGCTTTGCAGTACAATCCAGAGTAGCCCTATGCTTAACGAGCCAATCCATCCCTAAGATGAGATCGAATTCTCCGAAAGGAAGCTCTATTAAATCACCAAAAAAGACTTTTCCTTGAGTTTCTATAGGTACGTCTCTATACAATTTGTCTACCCTAACCGAGTGACCCAAAGGACTTAGTACAGATACCCCACTCACGGTTTCCTCAGAGCGCACACCCAGCGACCCAGATACAGCACATGCAACATAAGAATGGGTAGATCCAACATCTATCAACGCAGTGTATTGCATACTAGAAATCAAAAACGTACTAGTTATGACGTCAGGTGTATCACCCTCCTCTCGGCGACGAGCTACATATACCAACGCTAGCTGACGAGCCTCGGCAAAACCAGCACCCCTGCCAGGTGCTCCTCATCCTCGACCATTACCATTTCCACCTCTGCCTTGTCCATGACCTCTCGGAGCCTGTGGTCCACCTCTTACTGGTTGAGCGACCCTTTGATCCATGACTTGACCCTGATCTGGTTCCTGGGGACAATCCTTAACCCTATGCTCCATCGACCTACATCGAAAGCAAGCTCCAGAACATTTTCAACACTCGCCCATATGTATCTTACCACAACTCCTACAACCCTGCGGTCTAACAGCATTCATTGGTACTGCTCACACTGGCTCTGCCACTCTTACTCTCTTAACACTCCTATTAGCCCCACTTGATGGTCCAGAATCTCTCCGGAAGCGGTTCCGATCCTTTTCATGATTCTGCCTTTCTGTACACTTCACCTCCTCAGCTATCATAGCTTTCTCAACCAAAGCAGCAAAGTTACGCTCCCTCTGCGGAGCAATCAGTACCCTAAGTTCATCCCTCAGTCCATCCTCAAATCGCACACTACGCTCGTACTCTGTGGCGACTATCCCAGAAGCATACCGGCTCAGCCTTAGAAACTCAGCCTCATACTCAGACACTGTCCTACCTCCCTGAACTAGATTCAAGAATTCTTTCCTGCGGACGTCCACATAGCTAGCCCCAACATATTTCCCTTTAAAGGCTGTCTTAAACAGCTCCCATGTTACCTCATCAGCTAAAGTTCCATCTCTCACCGTGAGCCACCACTGATAGGCTTCATCTCTAAGTAACGATACGGCTCCCTTCAGCTTCTGCTCCACAGAGCAGTCCAGGTCGTCCATAATTTGCTCTGTGGCCTCTAACCAGTACTCGGCCACATTCAGGGCTACACCAGACACGTCCCTAAAGAACTCCGCTCCATTAGCCCGGACTCACTCTGAAATAGACCCCCAAAATCCATTACCCTTACTTGCCCCAGCAATCCTTTCCAAAACTCGAAGCATCGTTTGTGATAGGGCATCATCCCCTACACCACGATCATGAGACCCCACCTCTGTTGCCGATGATACCGGTACATCAGCTGCTGGCGCATGCCCCGAAGATGAAGACTCAGCTCCGGCACTACCTTGGCCACGTCCACGGCCCCTACACAAGCTGCCTGCGTACTCATTTCGTATTATCTGATTAGAAATTTCATGAATGTGATTAATATTCTAGTGTTTATTACTGATGTCTTATGAATAAACAGTAATTCAGAGTTTGTTTTTTTTTGCGATAGCCTAGCTATAATTTCAATCTACTTATCAGAGTTTCTATAGTTTTAGTAATACCCTAACTAAAGTATCATGATAGGGTTTTAATCAGGCATATAATCAGAATTTCAGAAACAATTAGAAAAGTTCAAAAAACTTACAAACATGGGCCGGAGGTTCGGTGTGCCACTTTCTAATCAAGAAAACTTAATTTAATCCTTGGAAAATCATTTATGTACAGACAAAAACAAGCTCAAATTAATTTCAAAAACAATCGTTAAGAACATGTTCTTTCGAAAATCTTTGGTCCTATTGTTTGAAAACTTCTATTTTTAGTCCCAATCCATAGCCGAGTTGTTGCAACCTAGCTTTGATACCACTAAAGGTAACACCCCAAACCTGGCCTGGACATTACAGCCAGATCTGGTGTGTCACATGGACCAACGACTAAGTTTGTGACCTTTGCTTATGGTGCCTTAAGTGATATTGTAATAAAACAGAAGTTAATGAGAAATCAACTTATTAAGTCTTTAAGTTATTCATTTATTAAGCTCATTGAGTTTGAAAATGTTCTTTAAACTTTGAAAACCGTGCAGCCTATGACTAACAAATCCGTATCGTAAAATAAAATTAGTAAAAGTAAATCATAGCGATAAAACAAAAATTTAAGAGAGGCATTATTACAACTTAAAACCCAAAAACTTAAAACCAAATAAATATAGTAACTAGTTAAAACAGAAACCAATCTTGGCAGACGAGGTGGCCACTCTGAATCCCTCACAGCTACAAGCCCACTATGGTTGAGGGTTACCTGCAGAGATAAGAATAAGGGTGAGTTTGGTAACTCAGTGTGTAACATAACCAAACCATAACCAAAACAGATCAAGCCTCAGCGTCAGATTTATTTGTGCATTGGTCCAATATAGAAATCAGGATAAAGCCCATATGCCATAACAGATACAGAACAGATACATAATATACAAGCAGAAAGCCCAACCCAGATCCATCCATAACACCCCCGTACCAGCCTTACACCATGTGGGGAGACTACTCGACCCACCCATCCGCTACACACCACAGAAGTTTGCAGCGAGGCTGCCAGATGTTGTGACGAGGTCACCAGATACAGATATTGTGACATAGTCACCAGAATAGATATATATGTGGCGAGGCCACCAGAACAGATATATGTGGCGAGGGCACTAGATTGCAGCAAGGCTGCTAGAACGCTTCCTCCATCATAAAACCCAATCCCCATGCAACAGGCATACATGTCATGACATATATCATGCAGAATCTCATGTATCAGATGTATAATTATATTATGAGATATGACATACAGAAATAGAAAATCATACATTTCATACAGAATTTACCCTAGGGGTATAAAGGTTATTTTGCATCTAGGGGTAAAATGGTAATTTTCCATACTAGGGGTATTTTAGTCGTTTTAACGATTCTCAGGGATTTTATGAAGGTCAAGTGACTAGTAGTCCATATGGGACTTCAGACGTTCATTTTAACTTATTTACCATTTTTGCCCTTTTTAGGCCCAAAAACCCCTAATGGGCCTTACAGAGTCCACTAACGTTTTAAGCCCGTTAAATCTAATTTTTATGCCCAGATTACCAATTTTAACCGTATTATTATTAACATGCTACTAGAATACCTTTAACGACAATTATACCGATATGGGCTCGAAAGCCCATTGGGCCCACCTTTGGCCCATCAAAGCCCAACTTACCCAAAATGCTCGGAATTGCACCTTCTGCAACTCTGTCACCATTGAATCCAAGGTTGACTATAATAGAGTAAACGAGTACTCACAGATCCGTACAAGACTGACCTTTTGGTCATTTTTGGTCAGGTTTCAGTCATTTCGGCACTAGCCATTCTAGTCTATATCGAGGGTATGATACACACCTGTTAACAGATGAAATGACGACGAGATCCACGTACGAAAGCCTACAGTTAATCACTAAAGTGTTAGTCTAACAATCGGCAACTCATAAAGCCTTCACCTACTAACCACAATCGGCCAACATGGCCTAAGTCCTTAAAATCTTCCCTTCTTGTCGGAAGTGGACCAGATCTAGATGTCCAACTACGTTAGTCCTTCAAGCCCCCTTGCTACACGTCCCTTGACCACACTAGCAAAAATAGAACAAAAAGAAAAGGCCACAAGACCCTTAATCCCAAAACGTTGGCCTCCCCTAAAGGGTTTCGGCTATTACTTTAAATACTTGAAACTAACAAAATTTACCTGAGTACTTACCAATATTCTAATCGATTCAAGAAGTGTCTTTAAGTGCCCTCTTAATCTCGATCCAAGCAAAAGAAAGAAAAGAATATGAGACTAGAAAGAGTTCGGCCAAGTGCAATGAGAGTTTCGGTCAAGCAAGAACAATCGGTTTCAAAGGCTTTTAGTCTCAAGAGAAATTGGCAATGGAAACAATATGGAAAAGAAGAGGAAGAAAACAAAAAGGTAGTGGTGAGGAGAAGGATTCGGCAATGGTGATTTCGACTTTGAAAAAAACCAATGAAGGAGAAGGTGGGAAAGAAGAAAGGGAGAGAAGAAGAGTATTCGGCCTTGCAAAGAAATCTGCACCAAGAGAGAGTTTGGAGGCTTGTGTTCGGTTTTAGCCAAGATAGAGTAAAGAAAATGAACCTCTCAGGCACTCTACCCTATTCGGCTAAGCAAAGAAAACTCCCAAAATGAAACCCAAAGGAAATTTCGGCACTTACAACCCCTAATGCCGAAAATGCTCTCCTATGCACAAAACCAAAATTACACTACCAAGAGTCCCTTGACCAGCCACCTTCTTTCAAAATTTGAATGCCCCTCAACCTCCTCCTTGATTTACTCATATGACCATTTCAAACTCGTTCAACCAGAGTTTTACTCGAAGTCTACCACTTACCCCTTCTATTCATAAAAATAAACACCTTAATAACCCACCTGTGACTTGAACCCTTGACCTATCTCTATGCTCCACACGCCACATTTTTAGGAGCTTAGTGGCGCCTCCCTTGCCACTTTACCAAGGCTTCTTTTGTGCTTTATTCCACACACAATTTCTTAAGACACCTACTTCCAAAGGCCCCCTATCTTCTAAGTGAAAATCTAAAATTTTCCCGAGTTTTTAACCAACACCTGGGCCTTCCATAGACCCATTAATACACCCCAACCAAGAATTACACACCCAAATACCAGAGTTCAAACATTTTATCAGATGAACAACAATCCAAGAGAGACCCGAAAATTAGGGCGTTACAACTCCATGCCATCGATACAGTTGATGAAGAAGGGTTAGCTAAAACCAAACCAGAGCCAAGTAAGGAGGCTTTGGTAAGCGGAGGTAAGGATGAGGTAATTCACAAAGAACCGGTTGTTAAAGAATATAAGCCTCGTGCCCCATATCCTAATACACTAAGAAAAGACAGCACAGATGAGCAATTCGGTAAATTCCTTAAACTTTTACAGAAATTTCATAATAACATACCGTTTATTGAAGCTCTTTTGCAGATGCCAAACGCTGTTAAGTTTTTAAGAGAGCTTCTGACGAACAAATGGAAGCTAGATGAGACATCTCATATGGAACTGAATGTAGTCTACTCAGCTATTTTGCAGAATAAGCTACCCATTCAGGGAGTTTTACAATTCCTTGTTTACTTGGTAGCTTAGATGTTAAAAATGATCAAGTATTAATGTAATGCCTTACAAAGTATTTAAACAAGTAGGTCTTGGGAAACCTAAACAAACTAAGATGAGCATCCAATTGGCTAATAAAACCGTTAGATTCCCTAAGGGTATAATCGAAGATTTGCTTGTCAAAATTGATAAATTTATATTCCTAGTTGACTTTGTTGTTCTAGACATAGATGAGGATAGCAATGTACCCCTAATTCTAGAACCATAATTGATGTAGGCACAGGCGAGCTCACGCTTCGTGTAGGTGATGACAAAATTACTTTGCAGGCTCGTAATTCTAATAAGACTATCAATGATATTATTATGAGTCCTTGTAATAAGAATGATCTCACCGTCTAACCTTCTTTGCAGGATACCCTTCACATAAGTGTGACCAAACCACAGACGAGTGATGAAGTAATAAAATCTGATCGTACCTGGAAATTAACTAATATCATGATAAAAAGGCAAGTGCACCTATCGAATAGTAGTATAGTCAGTGGCAAGACTGGAATATCGAATCCAAGGAACTATGAGTACTAATAATAACTTTCTTCCTATTATCTAGCCTAAAAATAAAAGGAGGTTTTGTTTCTAAATTAACTAATCTAAACTAACCTGAAAAGAAATGAAAATGAGTAAAGAGAGAGATTACTATTGGGAAAACAGTTTGATCAAGGTAATACCTAAGGAAGAATCCACCTAGACTTCACTTGTTATCTAACTCTGAACCAGATGATTTCTTCATTTGATTTGATCTGTAGAGATCCCTAAATTATGTTAATACCTCCATCGAGGATAAAAACAACTAATCTTAGGTTGATTAACTAAAATCTCTTTCTAGTTAAAACCCCTAGTATTGTACTAACTCGATTTATGGCTCCCCATATTAGATTTGACTCTAATCCAGTAGATTTTCTTCGTTCTATGTCTAGGATTGCGATCAACTCCACTTAATTGTGTTGGATATACTCCTATGCAGACACTTTTGCTCCTCTACATAAGCACATTCGACTTAAATCAATATCTCGAAAATATCAATTTAAGAGTTAAAAACACAATTAAGAACAAATCAAATATTTATCACACAGCTCAGGTAAAAAAAACAAGATCTGTCTTAGGTTTCATCCCCCTTAGATATTTGGGGTTTTAGTTCATAATTATAAAAGAAAACATCTCAGAAGAAATAAAATAAAAAAATAAGAAAACCCAAAACTCCTGAAAGGATTAAAGGGAGATCCTCTGTCTTGATGTAGATCCTAGCTTCTATCAATCGGCTTCCCTTCGAGTAATTTCTTGCCTTTAACTCCCCGTCTTAACGAGAATAAAGCACACCCTTGTAGTTGCCTCCTAGGGTCTTTCTATAAAGTTTTGGAATGCCTTTCTTAGCCCCTAAGAAGCCTTTTCCAAGTGAAATTGAACTTCCTCACGACAGGGACACGCCCGTGTGCCACGCCCATGTGGATCGACTACCAGGCAGTGCTCGAGCCTGTTAAAGTGGCACGGGCTGTGTTGATTATTAAATTAGGCCTAATTTGCCCGTTTTCAGCCCGTTTCTCGTTCTTTTTACTTCTCTATGCTCATCTGGGTATAAAACATGAAATAAAAGGATTAAGAGCACCAAATTTCACAAATTCAATGATAATTCATTCTAAAATTAGGCTAAGCATGAGGTAGAAATATGTATAATTTACGGTTTATCAAATACCCCCACACTTAAGCCTTTGGTTGTCCTCAAGTAAAATCTTAACTCACAATTAAAAATCATTCTTCTCAACTTATAATCCTTATCAATAGTGTCTCAAACTAATCCACAAGTAATCATACAATGAGAATTCAACCAGAAGAACATTAAAGTCTCAGACACTCTAAGTTGAGAATTTTTATCATAGAAACATAGGTTTTCTCCCTTTCTCCTAAGTAATTACCTTTTAATCAAAATTAACAAGTGCTGACATCCTTACTAAAGATTCACTCTATCCACTCGAAGTGTTTAAGGTTCAAAAATTAAGCACTTATTAGTCAACCTGAAAAGTTATTACCATAAGCTTGCAGGAAAATCAAATCTCCACCACTATAGATTGATATGACACATCGATCAAAAGGTCTTTCAATAGTTGTAATGGGGCTTTGGTTAGGGGTGTTGTCACAAGCTGAAAAAGAGGGTTAGAATCGAGATTGAACTAAAAAATCATCTAGCTAGAAAAATCTCTATCACTGAAACATATTCCTAGAGCTAAGCCCTTTTTACGATGACATCGTTCTAGATTCGGAAGCTTATAATAGAAATATGCAAAAATATTGAATTATAACTAAAATATGAATTACAACTGAATTGACTGTATATACATTTTTTTTAAGAACAAATCAAATACAAATAAATTGAATATTTCTGAACTTTCTAAACTGAAAAAAAAGAACAAAGCTAGATAATTATTCAACTCAAATCTCGACAAAAATATGGATCAAATTAATTGAAGGTAATTTAACAAAAAATGGGTTATAGGTTAATATTAAAGGTAAGTCAAAGAATGGGTTGTTAGGCTCAATGGGGTTCACTAGGGGTTAATTTATGGAGGTAGGCTTTTATAGAGTAAGTGGGTTAAACCTAGGTGCCTTTATCATTTCAGTATATCAGATCAATGATATGGTCTCAACATGTATAATCAAAGCAAGTTCTAGAATAACAAATTAGTATTGACTCACTCAAAGCAACAATAAAAGTGAGCACGAAAGGATGTATGCTCAAAAGGCTCAAAAATCTCACCAGAATTATGGCTTTTGATGTCAATCCTGCGAATTTCAAATCTCAAAATAACACTTAAAATTGGGGAAAACAACTTAGAAATTTTTAAATTCTCAAAAATTTCAACTTATCATGCTTAATTCCCTAATGTCTTAAAGTTTGAATAATCAAAGCATAAGTCCTTATGTCTTAATTCTCAACATATCAATAAAGATCATAAATCAATCAGAATTCATCTTAATAGGGGATTGAGAATAATGCAGAGAGTGAAAGTGAGAATTCAAAATTTGAGAACAGTGCAACAAGTTAGTGGTAAAAATTTTCAGGGGGTTTCAAAAATAATACAAAAAATGAAAGTGAGTCCCCCCCCACACTTAAGATGTACATTGCCCTCAATGTACAAAGATACATTAGTAGCAATAGAAGCATAAAATCATAAGATAGAAAGAGAAGTGAAAGTCCCTGAATATTAGATGAATTTCTTGAGCTAGTTGTGAAGATTTGTAGGGAAGGATGTTTGAAGTTCGTGATTCTAAGTGACTGAAGGGAATAAGTACATCTTTGTGCAAAATTCAGGTATTACTCGATAAGAATTTAGAAATAAAGGGAAAAAGAGGAGTATAAAGTAAAGAAAATGAAAATTAAATTTAAAATTAAAATAATAGAAAATAATTTCCACGGTCGTGGCGCACTCCCGTATGACAGTGGGTTGGCCGTGTGTCTTGTGGTCCTATTGATGTGGCCATTGTTGGTCAGCACGAGCATGTCTTATGCCCGTGTTAATTTTTTAGGTTTGGCCACGGCTGCATCGTATGGCCGTGGCAAGTTGTCGAATCCCATGTGTTGGGGAGATCTTACCCTGCTTATACATGGCCATATCGCACGACCGTGTCTTTGCTCATGGTGTCCACACGGCCTTAGGCACGCCTGTGGGCAAGGCCGTGTGGCTCGAAAAACCTAAATTCAAAGGGTTAGTTGATGTATTAGAGAGCCTAAATAAAAGAATTTACTATGTCAGTGCTCGGGTTGCCTCCCGAGAAGCGCTTATTTATAGTCTAAGCTCGACTTTTCTTAAGCTTGTTCAGTCATAGTGGTTTGAAAAGTTGAAACTCTTCTATCCTGCTTTCAATTTCATCAACAACATAAGATTTGAGTCGAGTATGATTTACCTTAAAAGTGCCGAGTGACTCATGTTTTATCTCGACTGTACCATAGGGGAAAATTTTCATTACCGTGAAGTAAGATGTGTCACTTGTATATTCTTTTCAATTCACTATTCGAGGCTCGTCTTCCCCTAAGATTACCTTATCCCCTACCTTGATTTGATTCGTTTTTACCTGAGGGTCGTCTTGGTGATGCTCTGGGTTGGTGTGGCATATTTTGAGATTTTCTTGATAGTTCAGCCACTCATCTAATTCCTCAATCTGAAGCATTCATTTTTCGTGAACGTCTCCCTTGGATGGACTTGTCAGTGGTTGGGTTGCCTTTATGTGGAGTGTATCTTGCACAGACGGTTGGGTGGTGAGATCAGTCTTTTTACAAGGAGTCATAACTATATTCTTATCATCAACAGTCTTAATCGAGTTTCGAGCTTGTAAAGTAACTTTGTCATCACCTACACGTAGTGTAAGCTCTCCTGTTCCTACATCAATTATGGTTCTGGCAATTGCTAAAAAGGGTCGCCCTAGAATTAAGGGTACATTGCTATCCTTATCAATGTCTAAAACAATAAAGTCAACTGGGAATATAAATTTATCAATTTTGACAAGCACATCTTCAATTATTCCTTTTGGAAATCTAATGGTTTTATCAGCCAATTGGATGTTCATCTTAGTTTGTTTAGGTTTTCCAAGACCTAGTTGTTTAAACAGTTTATAAGGCATTACATTAATACTGGCCCCTAAATCAGCGAAAGCATTTTTAACGTCTAAACTACCAAGTAAACAAGGAATTGTAAAACTCCCTGGATCTTTTAGTTTGTTAGGCAGCTTATTCTATAAAATAGCTGAGCACACTACATTCAGTTCCACATGAGATGTCTCACCTAGCTTTCGTTTAATCGTCAGTAGCTCTTTTAAGAATTTCACGGCGTTTAGCATCTACGACAGAGCTTCAATAAACGGTAAATTAATGTGTAATTTCTTTAAAAGTTTACAGAATTTACCGAACTGTTCATCTGTGCAGTCTTTCCTTAGACCATTTGGGTATAGGATACGAGGATTATATTCTTTGACAATTGCTTCTTTGGAACTTACTCATCTTTACCTTTACTTACCACAGTCTCCTTACATGGCTCTGGGTTGGTTTTGGCTAACCCTTCCTCATCTATTGTATCCACGGCATTAAGTTGTTCCTTAGGGTTGATCTCAGTGTTGCTTGGTAACCCACCTTGTGGTCTTTCAGAAATTAGCTTAGCGAGCTGGCCTATTTGAGTTTCGAGTCCTTGGATGGATGCTTGCTGGTTCTTCAGTGCCGTTATGATGTTCTGGAAACAGGTTTCTGACACGGTGATAAATTTTGTGAACATCTCTTCAAGGTACGGCTTTTTCTCTTGTTGGAACGGTGGTTGTTGAAATCCCAGAGGGGGTGGTTGCCTTTGATTTGCTTGTCCTCCCCATGAGAAATTGGGATGATTTCTCTACCCTGCATTGTAGGTGTTACTACAAAGGTTGTTTTGAGATATAGAATTATCACCCATATAGTTGGCTTGCTCGTTTTCCATGTGTATCCATAGGCGGGGTACTCAGTGTTGTTCATGGTCATTTCGCACTGCATCACTGGGTGTACCTGTGTAGAACCAACAAAATTATCAATCTTTTTATTTAGAAGTTCTACCTGATTAGAAAGCATCGTGACTGCATCAATATTAAAAACTCCTGTAACTTTCTATTGTTTTGTTCTCATGACTTGCCACTGATAATTATTCAGTGACATTTCTTCTATAAACTCGTAAGCTGCTTCTGGTGTTTTATTGTTGATTGTTCCATCGGTAGCTACGTCGATCATTTGTCTTGTTGAAGGATTCAAACCGTTGTGAAAGGTTTGAACTTGTAACCACAGCGGTAACCCATGGTGAGGTCACCTTCTCAGTAAGTCCTTGTATCTTTCCCATGCATCGTAAAGTGTCTCTAAATCCATCTGCACAAAAGAAGAGATATCATTCCATAATTTAGCCATTTTAGCTGGCGGAAAATATTTAAGCAAAAATTTCTCGATCATTTGTTCCCATGTAGTGATAGACCCTCGTGGTAGAGAGTTCCACCATTGTTTGGCTTTGTTTCTTAAGGAGAATGGGAATAGTCTCAGGCAAACGGCATCATCAGAAACGCCATTTATTTTGAATTCGTCGCATAATTCCAAAAAGTTGGCTAGATGCAAGTTAGGATCCTCATCTTGCAAACCATCAAACTAAACAAACTGCTGTATCGTCTGAATAGTGTTAGGTTTCAGTTCAAAATAATTTGCAATAATAGTAGGCCTAACAATGCTAGATTCAGTGCCTACTAAATTAGGTTTAGCATAATCATACATAGTACGAGGAACAGGATTCTGCTCAGCAGGATTTGCGGCTACTACAGGAGGTAGCTGATTATCCTGATTTGCTTCCATCTCTTGAAGAGGTTCAGGTTCTTCTTCTTGTCCTTGTTCTAGATACTGTAGACTTCTTCTTCTGTCTCGGTGATTTCTACGAACTGTAGCTTCTAAATCGTTATCAAACAGTAGAGGTCCCCTTGGGTTTCTTCTAGTCATAAACTAGAGATATCTAAAAGGAAAGAGAGAATTTAAGTAAATAAAAACTAAAATTAAAAATTAAAAACAAAAAATAGTAATGGCTAAAGTAATAGAAATCAAGTGTTCCCAATATCTTAGTTCCTCGTCAACAGCGCCAAAAACTTGATCTCTCATGATTATGATGAAGTAATAAAATCTGATCATACCTGGAAACTAACTAATATCATGATAAAAAGGCAAGTGCACCTATCGAATAGTAGTATAGTCAGTGGCAAGTCCAGAATATCAAATCCAAGGAACTATGAGTACTAGTAATCACTTTCTTCCTATTATCTAGCCTGAAAATAAAAAAGGGTTTTGTTTCTAAATTAACTAATCTAAACTAAACTGAAAAGAAACGGCAAGGAGTAAAAAGAGAGATTGCTTTTGGGAAAACTGATTGATTAAGACAATGCCTAAGGAAGAATCCACCTAGACTTCACTTGTTATCTAACTCTGAACCAGATGATTTCTTCATTTGATTTTATCCATAGAGATCCCTAAATTATGTTAATACCTCTGTCGAGGATAAGAACAACTAATCCGAGGTTGATTAACTAAAATCTCTTTCTAGCTAAACCCCTAGTCTTGCATTAACTCGATCTATGGCTCCCCATATTAGATTTGACTCTAATCTGGCAGATTTTTGTCGTCCTATGTCTAGGATTACAATCAACTCCGTTTAATTGTGTTGGATCTACTCCTATGCAGGCACTTTTGCTCCTCTACATAAGCACATTCGACTTAAATCAATATCCTAGAAATATCAATTTAAGAGTTAAAAACACAATTAAGAACAAATCAAATATTTATCACACAGCTCAGGTAACAATAACAAGATCTGTCTTAGGTTTCATCCCCCTTAGATATTTGGGGTTTTAGTTCATAATTATAAAAGAAAACATCTCAGAAGAAATAAAATAACAAAACATAAGAAAATCCAAAACTCCTGAAAGGATTGAAGGGAGATCCTCTATCTTGATATAGATCCTGGCTTCTGAGATGGATCAATCAGCTTCCCTTTGAGTAATTTCCTGCCTTTAACTCCCCATCTTAACGGGAATAAAGCACACCCTTGTAGTTGCCTCCTAGGCTCTTTATATAGAGTTTTGGAATGCCTGTTTTAGCCTCTAAGTAGCCTTTTCCAAGTGAAATTGAACTTCCTCATGACAGGGACACGCCCATCTGCCACGCCCATGTGGATCGACTACCAGGCCGTACTCGAGCCTGTTAAAGTGGCATGGCCGTGTGGTGAACCTCCAGGCCGTGTTGATTATTGAACTGGGCCTAATTTGCCCATTTTCAGCCTGTTTCTCGTTCTTTTTACTTCCCTATGCTCACCTGGGTATAAAACATGAAATAAAAGGATTAAGAGCACCAAATTCCATAAATTCAATGATAATTCATTCAGAAATTAGGCTAAGCATGAGGTAAAAATATGTATAATTTACAGTTTATCAATGAGTCCATCCAAGGAAAACACCCATGAAAAATGAATGCTACAGAGTAAAGAATTGGATGAGTGGTTGAACTATCGACAAGAGATACCCAAAATATGCCACATCGAAAAATATGCCACATTAAACCAGAGAATCACCATGACGATCCTAAGGTAAAAATGAATCAATTTAAGGTAGGGAATAAGGTATACTTAGAGGAGGAAGATCCTCGAATTTCGAATTCAAAAATTCATACAGGTGACACCTCTCCCTTCACAATAATGAAAATTTTCCCTTATGGTACGGTCGAGATAACACATAAGACATTTGGCACTTTCAAGGTAAATCATATTCGACTCAAACCTTATCTTTATTATGAGACTGATAGCAATAAAAAGGAGTTCGAACTCCTCAAACCATCGTGACCATGCAAGCTTGAAAGAAGTCGAGCTTAGACTATAAACAAGCGCTTCTCGAGAGGTAACCCGAGCACTAATGTAGTAAAGTTCTTTTATTTAAGTTTTCAAACTCTAATTCATCAACTAACCTTCTGAATGCAGGTTTCTCAGAGCCACACAGCTAGGCACCCGGGCGTGCCTAAGGCCGTGGATAGAGACACGACCGTGCACATGGCCGTGTGAAAATAGAGCAAAAATTTTCCCCAAAACATGGGTTTCGACAAATCACCACGACCATGCGACATGGCTGTTGGCAAACCTGCCGAATCAACATGGGCATGGAACAGGGCCGTGCCCATAGGACATGGTTAAAACTAAGAGATTAGCAGGGGCATACGACATGCCCGTGCCTAGCACCCGTGGCCACACTATAAGCCCATGTAACACATGGGTTAGACCCAGGGCACACGGGGGTGCACCACGACCGTGTGCCCAATACCCTATTACTTTTATTTTAAGTTTTAATTATCTTTATATTTTTCCTTCTCACTTTATTTTGCACTTCATTTCTTATCGAGTAATACTTGAACTCTCCACACAGTTGTGCTTATTCTCTTCAGTCACCTAGAATCATGAACTTCAAGTAAGTCTTTTCTCCAATTCAACTTTCACTACTCAAGGAGTTCATCCAATATTCAGGGAGTTTCACTTCTCTCCCTATCTTATAATTTTACGCTTCTATTTTCACTAACTTTATCTTTGTACATTAAGGGCAATGTACATCTTAAGTGTGGGGGGAGTTCACTTTCATTTCTTTGTATTATCCTCGAACCCTTGAAAATTTTTGCCACTAACTTTTTGCATTGTTCTCAAATCCCTGAATCTTAGCCTTAACAAATAGAATGAATTCTAATTGATTTATGATTTTTATTCATATGTTGAGGATTAAGACATAGGTACTTATGCTTTGATTATTCAAACCTTAAGACATTAGAGAATCAAGCATGATATGTTGAAATTTTTTAGAATCTAAATTTTTCTAGGTTATTTTCCCCAATTTTAAGTGCTATCTTGAAATTTGAAATTCGTAGGATTGATATCAAAACCCATAATTCTGGTGAGATTTTTTAGCCTTTTGAGCATACATCCTTTCGTGCTCACTTTTATTGTTGCTTTGTGTGAGTCAATATTAATCTGTTATTCTAGAACTTGCTTCGATTATACATGTCGAGACCACATCATTGATTTAATATACCAAAATGGTAAAGGCACCTAGGTTGTAACCCACTTATTCCATAAAAGCCTACCTTCATAAATTAACCCCTAGTGAACCCCATTGAGCCTAGCATACCATTCATTGACTTACCTCCTATTTTAACCTATAACCCTTTTTTTTTTTTTTTGAATTCCCTTCAATTGTTTTGATCCATAATTTTGTCAAGATTTGAGTTGAATAATTATCTAGCTATGTTCTCATTTTCAGCTTGTAAAGTTTATAAATATCTGATTTGTTCTAAAAAAAATGTATATTTCAGTTGTAATTCAATGTTTCTCATATTTCCATGTAATTTTTGAGCTTTTGTTCTTAAACGATGTCATCCAAAAGGCTTTATTCTAGGAATATGTTTCAGTGATAGAGATTTTTCTAGTTAGATGATTTTTTAATTCAATCTTGATTCTAACCCTCTTTTTCAGCTTGTGACAACACCCTTAACCAAGGCCACGTTACAACCCTTAAAAGACCTTTTCATCGATGTATCATGTTAATACATAGTGGTGGAGATTTGATTTTCCTGCAAGCTTATGGTAATAACTTTTCATATTGACTAATGAGTGCTTAATTTCTGAACCCTAAACACTTCAAGTGGATATAGTAAATCTTTAGTGAGGATGTCAAGTCTTGTTGATTTTAAGTTCAAGGTAATTACCTAGAAGAAGGGAGGAAACCTATGTTTTGGAGATAAAATTCTCAACTTAGATTGTTTGAGACTTTAATTTTCTTTTTGTTGAATTCTCGATGTACGATCACTTGTGGATTAGTTTGAAATAGTATTTATAAGGATTATAAGTTGAGAAGAATGATTTTTAATTGTAAGTTGAGATTTTGCTTGAGGATAAGCAAAGGCTTAAGTGTGGGGGTATTTGATAAATCGTAAATTATACATATTTTTACCTCATGCTTAGCCTATTTTTGGATGAAATATTCCTTGATTTGTGGAATTTGATGCTCCTAAACCTTTAATTTTACGTTATATACTCAGGTGAGCATAAGAGGAATGAAAAGAACAAGAAACGGGCCAAAAACGGAGAAAATAGGCCAAGGTGTAAAACCAACACGGCCTGGAGTTCACCACACGGGCGTGTCACATGGCCGTGCCACATTAACAGGCTCAAGCACGGCCTAAGACTAGACTCACACGGGCATGCCACACGGGCGTATCGTGATGAAGTTCTATTTCACAAAGAAAAAGCTACTTAGGGGCTAAGAAAGACATTCGAAACTCTATATAAAGATCCTAGGAGACAACTACAAGGGCACAGTCTTCCCGCCAAGACGAAGAGCTAAAAGCAGGGAATTACTCAAGGGAAAGCCGATTGATCCATCTCAGAAGCCAGAATCTACATCAAGACAGAGGATCTCCCTTCAATCCTTTCAGGAGTTTTGGATTTTCTTATGTTTTGTTATTTTATTTATTCTAAGATGTTTCTTTTTATAAATATGAACTAAACCCCCAAATACCTGAGAGGGATGAAACCTAAGACGAATCTTATTATTGTTATCTGAACTATATGATAAATATTTGACTTGTTCTTAATTGTGTTTTTAATTCTTGAATTAATATTTCCGAGATATTAATTTAAGTCGAATGTGCTTAGGCAGAGGAGCAAAAGTCCCTGTTTAAGAGTAGATTCAACACAATTAAGCGAAGTTGATCGCAATCCTAGACATAGGATGACGAAAATCTACTGGATTAGAGTCAAATCTAATATGGGGATCCATAAAACGAGTTAATACAAGACTAGGGGTTTTAATTAGAAAGAGATTTCAATTAATCAACCTAGGATTAGTTTTTTTAATTCTTGACAAAGATATTAACATAATTTAGGGATCTCTACGGATCAAGTCGAATGAAGAAATTGTCTAGTACAGAGTTAGATAACAAGTGAAGTCTAGGTGGATTCTTCCTTAGGTATTGTCCTTATCATTCAGTTTTCCCAAAGTAATTTCCCCAATTTACTCTTTGTCGTGTCTTTAGTTTAGTTTAGATAGTTTACAACCAAACCCTCTCTTTATTTTTAGGCTAGATAATAGGAAGAAGGTCATTACTAGTACTTTTAGTTCCTTGGATTCGATATTCCGGTCTTACCACTAGCTATACTACTATTCGATAGGTGCGCTTGCCTTTTATCGTGATAATAGTTAGTTTACAGGTACGATTGATTTTATTACTTCATCACATCACAAGATCACTAAATAAATAAATTAATCATACATATTACTCATTTACAAAGCACTTATTGGATTAGTACTAAAAATGGTTCATCTTATGCTTCATGTACTATAATAATTCAATCCAAACTCATACATATATGTGAATAAACATCTATCTTTAACTGAATAATCATCAATAAAATGATACTCACATATCATCAAGTAATATGTTGAACATTGAACATTTAACATTTACTAATGTTTTGACTATACATTAGCCTTTATCATTTAAACAATTTTGTAAATTCCATTCACATTTAGCCTGACGAACTAGTAACTTGACTCAGATACTTGGGTAACTACACCACACCAAAGGCATCATAGATGCATAACAAGAGCACCGAAGTGCAGACAGGGGCATAAATGTACAAACAGGGGCACCATAGTACGAACAGGGACACCGAAGTGCTAACAAGGGCACTGAAGTGCAAATCCCATACAAGTGCGCACTCTAACCCTATTGGCATGCCAATCGTATCCTAATCATTTACTATGTCCAAACGGGCATGTAAACAAAATTTTAACTTTCCTGAATTAAAGGCACTTCCATATATCTCCATACACAAGTTGTAACAATTCATCATCATTCCAAAATGACATATATCATATTTCATAATTATTCAATAGTTTTCAAATAAATCCTTTCTCACTTTATATTCAGATATAATATTTCAATTTCCAACTCACATATCAAACATCATATATATACATTCATAAATCAGTAATAACATTATGTATATATATATATATGTACAATTCTATACCTACGAACTTACTTTGACAATTACAGTTGTAAAACGAGGCTAGCGACTAATCCGAACATTAACTTTTCCTTTACTTAGATTCGTTTGATTCATTTCTGGATCTAAATAATAATTTTTCTCATTCAATTAATACAATTCTAGCACTTAAATAATAGGTCTATTAAATTAAGTCTTTCCATAATCATTTTACAAATTTATCCCAGTATGTTACTTTTTATGCAATTTAGTCCCTAAACCCAAACCTTGCAATTTAACCAATTTAACTAAAATCAAACTCAACCAAATAGTATAAAACTTCACTACATCCACTATTTTCTATTATTTAACATCAAGTCCTTGTACTTTTACTATTTTTACATTTTAGTCCTTAAGCATTAAAATTACCAAGAACTACTTTACAAAATAGTTCGTGTGTCACACACGGCTGAGACACACGCTTGTGTCTCTGCCTATGTGGACGAAACTAGACCATTTTACAAGCCACATTTCTCACCCAATTTGGTACCAACCTAAATTCAATATTTTGCATATAATCAAGCCTTAAACATGTAATATCTTCACATACAACCAATATGTCCTCAGGCACCTCTAATGACAACTTATAACATGTATATCTAAACATTCAATATATCCAATTGTTTAACTAACTTATATGCATATTTGTACCAAAACTTACCATAAATTCAATATTTTGCATATAATCAAGCCTTAAACATGTAATATCTTCACATACAACCAATATGTCCTTAGGCACCTCTAATGACAACTTATAACATGTATATCTAAACATTCAATATATCCAATTGTTTAACTAACTTATATGCATATCTGTACCAAAACTTACCATGTAAGTCATTACTCAAAACAACCATTTAGTACCATTTATGTACTTGATCTCTAGCATCAAATGGTCATATAAGTCACTTGTAACTTGTGCACTAAAAATACCAATACAAACCATTCGAAACTAACATCATTGTACATATGTGCTTTCCACAACAAGCACTAAATCACTTCAAATTATAATACATATCCATATGCATATTCAACTACCATTTAATTCTCATCCATCAAACATAAATCAATTAACATATTAACCATACCAAACCACACATCAAACATGTTAAGGTCGTTTATATATACATAGCAAAATATACCAAAACACAAGCCAAAGCATATGGCCACAACAACAACATCACACATAGGCCAACTTTTGTCGAAATAACCTATACATGCACTGAAATAAAATAACTGAAAGTACCAAAAGAGCTGATGGATAGTGTGATATAGCTCTGACAAGCTTTCAACCTGAACGAGCTTTCGGATCATTATAAAACACGAAAAATAACATAGAGGAAGCATTTAAGCTTAGTAGGTTTGTATAACACAGAATTTAACTTATCATTTAACCACAATTTAGGTAAGTAAACATAGCATATCCCAACCAAATTGGCCAAAAGCCTAAACATATGTTCACCAACATATTAGCCATGTAAATCACATATAAAATCCAATACACATGGATGAATTCAACAACAATTCAATTTTCATATACGTGTATCGATCATTTTATATATCAATATATCACGAAATACCATTTCATATACCTCATGTAAATACCTCTAATAGTTCATATCGAACTCATATAATCTTGTAACAGAACTATGCCCGTTGAACCATTTAGAATATCATTGGATATTAGTGTAGCACACACGAGGTGTACTGAACTGTAATCTATCAATTTCTGTACATGTTTGCTCATATGAGCTCTGAATCGGTATGCTCTTACGAGCTGTATTCGGTAAGCTCATACGAGCTGAGTCACAGTAAGCTCATGCAAGCTGAATATTGGTAAGCTCTCTCAAGTTGAGAATTGGTAACCCTAATGACATGTCACTTGTATCCTACGAATTCCTAAGGTTCAAACAGGGCTCGGTAGTTGCCGTACATCGTCAGATATAAGATCGATAATTATACATAGCAATTATACAATCCACATACATATATTTCAATTAAAGCGTATAAATACGCAATTTAATTACACAAACTTACCTCGACGAGTGTACGTAGATACGGAGGCGATTAATCTGAGACTTTCTCTTTGCCCTGATCTAACTCCGTACAAGGTCTAACTGGATGTATACAGATAAATTTAATCCAATTCAATATATTTCACATTCAATTTAGTCTAACATACATTTTTGGCAAAATTACCATTTGGCCTCTATACTTTTAATTTTTAGCAATTTAGTCCTTAGGCTCGGAAAATGAAATTCATGCAATTTTTCCCTTACCCAAGTCTAGCCAATTTCTATACATACTAATAGTAGCCTATATTATCCACAAATTCACAAATTTACCACATAATATTTTCTACTTTTGAACTTAGTCCCTATTTAACACTTTCACTAAAAATTTCTTTACAAAAGTTGTTTATTTAACAACAACCATTCATATTCTATCATCAAACTTCAAAAATCATGCATATTCATCAATTTCAAAACCCTAATAGTTTAAAAATTTTGCAAATTAGTCCCCAGGCTAGCTAGATTAAGCTACAACATTCCTAAAAACATAAAAATCATTAAAAACGGGACAAAAATCACTCACCGATTAAGCTTCAAAGTAGCCGGACACTAGTTGAACAACAATGGCTTTCTTCCTTCAATAGTCTGTTGAAAAAGATGGATAATGATGATAGCAAATTTGGTTTCATTTTAATTTAACATATAATTTACTAATTACTATTTTACCATTAAAAAGCATTCATATCTACACCAAATGCCAAGCCAACATCCTCCATTATCTCATTAATGGGCTAAATACCATATAAGCACCTCCGCTTTAAAGTTCTATAACTATTTAATACCCTTAGCCATAAGAACTCAACTATTGTACTTTACGTGATTTTGTCCTTTTTATCAAATAGAGCATGTAAACGGTAAAATTTTTTAACAAAATTTTTATACGATATTTCTATCATGCTATAGATAATAAAATAAATTTTTTGACCTTAGATTTGTGGTCCTAAAACCACTGTTCTGAGTTCACTGAAAACGGGTTGTTACACACGAACCAGGGACATGGGCATGTTCCTAGGCCGTGTGAGCCACACAGGCAAGGACACGGGCATGTGTCTAGGTTGTGTGAGCCATACAAGTAACGACACGGGTGTGTCTCCAGGCCGTGTGACTCACTGTTTTACCATTAGAAAACATTCATATCTACACCAAATGCCAAGCCAAAATCCTCCACTATCTCATTAATGGGCTAAATACCATATAAGCACCTCCACTTTAATGTTCTATAACTATGTAATACCCTTAGCTATAAGAACTCAACTATTGCACTTTACGCGATTTAGTCCTTTTTATCAAATTGAGCATGTAAACGGTAAAATTTCTTAACGAATTTTTTATACAGTATTTCTATCATGTTGTAGATAATAAAATAATAATAAAATAAATTTTTTGACCTTATATTTGTGGTCCCAAAACCACTATTTTGATTTCACCAAAAATAGGTTGTTACAACTCTCTCCTCTAAAAGGGATTTTTGTTCCCAAAAATCTTACCAATAAAGAGATTTGGATATTGCTTTCTCATAGCTTCCTCAGGTTCCTAGGTGGCTTCCTCTATCCCATGTCATTTCTAGAGAGCTTTTACTAAAGCTATGTTTTTATTTCTCATTTTTTTCACTTCTCGTGCTAAAATTCTAATCGATTCTTCACTGTATATCATGTCAGGCTAAATCTTTACATCTGTCAGAGAGATAACATGTGAAGGGTCATATCGGTATCATTAAAACATAGACACGTGAAAGACATTATGAATTCTTTCAATTTCTGACGATAAAGCTAATCGATATATCACAGGTCTGATTCTTTCAGTAATCTCGTATGGCTCGATAAATCGTAGACTCAACTTTCCTTTCCAACCGAACTGAAGAATTTTCTTCTAGGGTGAAACTTTCAAAAATACTCTATGGCCGACTTGAAACTCTATATCTTTACGTTTAAGATCTATATATGATTTCTGATGATCTAAAGCTACTTTCAAACTATCTCGGATCACTTTCACTTTTTCCGCAATCTTGCAAATCAAATCAACCCCATGTATCTTTTTCTCACTGAGCTTAGTTTAATATAATGAAGTTTGACATTTACGACCATATAGAGCCTTATACGGTGCCATTTTTATGCTTAACTGAAAACTGTTGTTAAATGCAAATTTGATCAATGGTAAATATTTCTCCTAGTTGCCTTCAAACTCTAGTACACAACATTGAAGCATATCTTCAAGAATTTGAATCACATGCTTGGACTGACCATCGGTTTGAGGATGAAATGCAATACTAAAATGCAACCGTGTACCAAAAGCTTCATGTAATTTTCTCTAAAATTGCAATGTAAACCACAAATCTCTATCCGAAATAATGGAGACTAGCACTCCGTGTAACCTGAAAATCTCTTAAACATATAACTCAGCTAATCTATCAAGAGATAAATCTATACACAGCGGAATAAAATGTGTGGACTCTGTCAAATGGTCAACAATAACCTAAATGGCATATTTCTTTTTCAGAGATAGGGGTAACCCCGATACGAAATCCATAGTAACTTTATCCTGTTTCCACTCTGATATCATCATTGGTTGTAACAGTTTTGAAGGAATCTGATGTTCAGCTTTAACTTGCTGACATATCAAGCATCTCGATACAAAGTCAGAAATCTCACGTTTCATTCTTGGCCGCTAGTTCATCTATCTCAAATTGTTGTATATTTTATTGCTTCCTGGATGAACAGACAAGCTACCACTATGAGCTTCGCGCAAAATGTTCTGTATAAGCTCTGGATTCTTTGGTATACAAACTCTACCTCTAAACAGTAAACAATCAATAGATCCTATCTGAAATTCTAAAACAAAAGTCGACTCACACTATAGTCGTTTAGCTAACAACTCGCTATCACATTTCAAAGCTTCGTAGATTTACTGTAAAAACATCGGTTTAGCTTTTAACTCAACTAAAATCGAGCCATCATCAAATAATGACAGTTGGGTATTCATTTCTTGTAACAACCCAGTTTTAGCTAAATCAAAATAGTGGTTTGAAAACCACAAATCTAAGGTCAAAAAGTTATTTTAATATTATTTTATGTGTTTACATCATGATAACATGTATGTGTGAAAATTTCGTGATTTAATTTTATCGTTTGGATGTTTAATTTGATAAAAGGATTAAATCGCATAAAATGCAAAAGTTGCATACTATTTGTTTAAAGCCTTAATTGTTATGATTTATTAAATTAAAAGTCCTTATAATGCTATTAAACCATTGATAGTGGAGATGGACATAAATGTCCTTGAATTATTTGTTTTATAATGTTTATAACAAGGTTAAATAAGTAATTTAATAAATAAATTAATGTAAAAAGAATCTAAACTAGGCTATCATCTTCTTCATGCAAAATCATCATCGAAAATTGAAAGAGAATAGCCATTAGAGAAGCTTATAAGGTTTGACCATTGCATGGTTCCATTGTAAGTGATTTTGAGCTCGGTTTTTAGTAATTTCTATGTTTTTGTGATCGTTGCATCTAGTACTAGCTAGCCTAGGTATTATTTTGCAAAGTTGGTAAAGATTTTGAAAGTTTCCATTGATGAATTTTTGAGTTCTTTGATAGTTTTTGATGAAAAATGAGTATTTGATCATAGTTATATATGTTTAGTAAAGTGATTTTTGATGAAAATGCAATTTAGGGATTAATTTGTGAAATGTGTAAATTGAGTGGTTGAAATGTAGAATAAATGAAAATTTTGGGCTGCTAGGGACCTATAGATAATTCGTCAAGCTTGGGTTTAAAGGATTTGTATGAATTTTTTGTTTTGTGAAATAAGAACTAAAGTGCAAAAATGTGAAACTTTAGGGGCTAATGTGTAAAAATGCCCAAATGTGTATTTTTTGATTAAATTAAATAAGTAGATGAATAAATAAGTTAATTTTGAATTCATATAGATCAAGAAAGAAAGAATTCAGATTTAGATCGGGGGTTGGAATGAGTACGAGCAAATATCAACAAAGATACTATATTTGAGAATCCCAGTTGAAGTTTAGGATACAAATGTCATGACATTAGGGTTACCGAGGTGAGATTTCGTGTAAGACCATATCTGGGACACGGCATCGATACGAGATTCGTGTAAGACCATAGCTGGGCTATTGGCATCGATATGAGATTACATGTAAGACCATTCTGGGATATGGCATTGTTACTGTGTATACGAGACTCCCGAGTATCCAAATGTATTCCAAATGGTTTAATAGGTAAAGATGGAACAAGGATGAAATTATAAAGGATCTAAATGTTACAGGTATGTATAAAGTTTATATGAGAATTGAAAGAAGTATCAAAGAGTAATACATATGTATTTATGTGGTAAACATATGAAAGGTTTGTGTTTGAGATGAGAAATAACATATTATGTTTATTTATGCTTAGTTGATTGATTTGGATATATATATATATTTGTTATGCTAAGTTTATTTTCATACGAGCTTACTAAGCGATGAAGCTTACTTCGTGTTATTTTTCTATGTTTTATAGTAAACGCTAGCTCGAATCTGGGAGTCGTTGGGAACATCATCGCACTATCAAACATCTATTTTGGTACTTTTAAAGTTGTATATATTTGGTATAGGCATGTATGGGCTATATGTGTGGTATTTTGGTTGTGAATATCTCCATGATATTTGGCTTGTAAATGATGTAAATGTTGGTTTGTGTTTGGCCATATAAGTTATTTTATATATTATGATTGATGATAATTGAAGTTGTTTAAGTGGCCTATTTTGATATGTTTGATTTTGGCTAAGATAGCTCAAATAGTCATATGGTATATGCTATGCATATGTTTGATTTTTAGTTGGATGTTTGGATATTAATGTGGTTTGTAAAGCATTGTTGTTTTGGCATAAGTTATATACCTAAAACTTAGATAATGAATCTTGATGGTTTGGTATGTGATTTATGGCTAGTGAAATATATTGAATTGGTTGTTTATAAGTTAAGTAATATAGGTGAATTATACCTTAAGAGACATGTTGATTTAGTATGATTTATGCATGAAATGAGGTTGTTTTTGCTACCAATTGTGCATAGAAATTGTACCATTTGCCTTGTGTAGGTACCTTTAAGTTGTGGTGGCAAAAATGGCTTCACAAATGGCCTATTTTTGTCCACACGGGCAGAGACACAGGCATGTGTCTTAGACGTGTGTGATGTACAATCATGGTACATGGCCGTATGTCCCCTAAAGCTTACTTAAAATTCAAGTGAGTTTGTAGGCCTAGATACACTAGCATGTGGTCGGCCGTGTGGCCAAGTTAGTATACCCTCTAGTTTTCACACGGCCAGGCACACGGGCGTGCGGTCGGCCGTGTGGTGCAAGTCAGTATGTACGCCCTGTTTTCACACGGCCTGTGACACGAACGTGTTTGTAGCCGTGTGAGGCACACGGCTTGTTCACACTAGTGTGTGACCCCTATATATTTGAAAAATTTCTAAGCTTCCAAAATTTTTCATATGCTATCGGTTTGGTCCCGAACCTTCTCTAAAGCATGTTTAAGGCCTCGTAGGCTGTATAAAGGACATTGTGATTGTGTTTGAATGTTATTGAATATAAATGCCTAATGTATAGAAATTGAATGTAATTTGATGTGATTTGATCGGTAATACCTCGTAACCCTATTCCAGTGACGAATACATGTTAGGGGTGTTACATTGCTCACAGAGCAAACAAGGACTTTCTGTTTAACGCATCAGCAACTATGCTTGCTTTACCTGGGTGATAATCAATGATGCACTCATAATCTTTCAATAGTTCAAGCCACCTGCGCTATCTCAAATTCAAATCCTTCTGCGACATTAAATACTTTAAACTCTTTTAATCAGTAAATATGTGACATTTTTCACTAAACAAATGATGTCCCCAAACTTTAACTCCAACACAATAGCTGCTACCTCTAAATCATGAGTTGAATAGATCTTTTCGTGCAGCTTTAACTGTCTGGAAGCATAAGCTATTACTTTACTTTCCTGCATCAACACACAACCTAAACCATTCAATGATGAATCATTGAAAATCACAAATTCTTTACCTGATTCAGGTTGAACCAAAATTGGTGCTTCTGTCAACAGTACTTTTAACTGGGTAAATCATTGTTGACATTTATTAGACCATTCAAACTTCACATCTTTTTGTAATAAATACACCATCGGTGTAGCTATCATTGAAAACCCTTTTATGAATCTCTGGTAGTAGCCAGCTAATCCTAAAAAACCTTTGACTTTAGATACATTTCTCAATGGTTTCCAGTCAACAACTGCTAAAATCTTACTCGGTTCAACTCTGATTCCTTCAACTGATACTATGTGTCCCAGAAAACTGACTTCTCGGAGCCAGAACTCGCATTTGCTAAATTTAGCAAATAGTTATTTATCTCACAGAGTTTGCAAAACAATTCTCAGATGTTTGGCATGTTCAATCTCGTCTCAGAAATGTATCCAAATATCATCAATAAATACCACAACAAATCTGTCTAAATACGGTCTAAAGATTCTCTTCATCAAATCCATAAATACTAAAGGTGTGTTAGTTAAACCAAATGGCATCACGAGAAATTCATAATTTCTGTACCTGGTTTTGAATGTAGTTTTCGGCATATCCGAATCTTTCACTTGTAGTCGATAGTAATCAGAACGGAGATCAATCTTCGAGAATACTATGGCACCTTTCATCTGATGAACAAATATCAAGTCGAGGTAGTGGATATTTATTCTTGACTGTAACTTTGTTAGGTAATCAATACACAATCTCATTGATTGTCCTTTTTCTTAACCTTGTCAAACTATCTTTGGTATATGTGGTCATTAATATTTTAAGTTATGGCATGTATAGGGGACTTGGTTATTTTGTTATATGTGTCATATTTGATTTAGGCCAAGAATGTTGGCTTATTTTGATGAATGATCATTTTGTATAAGGCCACTTGGAATTGGCTAATATTGGTTTTTGGTATATGCATATAATGAAGTTATCCATGGATGTGGTAGCTTGCATGATTTTATTGATTAATATGTGATGTATAGGCATGATATATGTGGCATGTGGCCGAAGTGTGGATATCTCAATTATGGATAATTGGTGGTGTAATTATGTCATGCTTTGTGTTAGTGAAATTGGTATAAATATGTTTGTGTTTCAGGGTGGCAATTGGCTTGGAAAATAGCGTTATATTTGTCCACACAGGTAGACACACGGGCGTATGTCTAGGCCTTGTGTGCACACGGTCTGCACCATGGGCGTGTAGTTTGGCCGTGTGTCCCTTACACCCTAATTTTGCAAAACAGAATGTCTAGTAGTAAATACACGGGCAGTGACATGGCCGTGTGTCTCAGCCATGTGAAGGAGATGGCCTCAGGATATGGGCATGTGCCCAGGCCGCGTGAAGTCTGCACATCAAATGCGAAAATTAAATTTGCCACCTAGCCTAGCACACGGGCGTGTGACTTGGCCATGTGCCTTTAAATGGTTGATGACATCATAAACAGAGAGTTACACGGGTTAAGGACACGGGCATGTGTGACCACACGGCCTGCCACATAGGCGTGTCCCAAGTCACACGGGCGTGTGACCTTATTTTGAGAAAAAAATTTCTAAGTGTTCCATAGATCTCGGTTAAGACCCAAACCACTTTTGATGCATGTTTTGGGCCTCGTAAGCCCATGATAGGGACATAATGATTATGCATGAAAAGTTTTCAATTTGAATGGAAAATTTCTGATTCAATTTGTATGTGAAGTGTGATTGAGTCCGGTAATGCTTTGTACCTTATTCCAGCGATGGATACGGGTAAGGGGTGTTTCATTTTAGTGGTATCAGAGCTATGGTTTAGTCATTTCTCGGACTAACGTAGCATGTGTGAGAGTCTAGCTATACATGCCATAAATAAATTTTGATAGTGTGACGACTCTTGATAATTTAAATTGTGTTTTTATATAGTAAATGGATCCCAATCGAGAAGCGGCCAATGACACTAAAAGTAATGCGCCAGCTCCCGCGCAAGGGACCGCGCTTGTTGAAAGTAGATCGTTAACACATAGTCAAGGAGAGGGATCTCTACATGATGAATGAATGGTACACAAAGTTCATTTGGGCGAATCTGAATGCTCAACCTCCCTCACCCCTACTATTCCTCAACCGGTTCCCGTAGCTCCTCAAAGTGCAGAGTTGGTAAGATTGAATAAACCCCCAGTTGATAGGATCTGAAATCAAAGGGCCGAAGAATTTAGGGCTAATGTAGATGATGACCCCGAAAAAGCAAAATTTTGGCTTGAGAACTCTATTTGGGTATTCGATGAACTTTCTTACACCCTTGAAGAATGCTTAAAATGTGTTGTATCATTACTGAAGGAGTCTACATACCATTGGTGGAAGACACTTATATCTGTGGTATCAAGAGAAAGGGTCACATGTGCATTCTTTCAAGAAAAATTTAGAAAGAAGTACATATTCCAGCGATTTACCAACCAGAAACGTAAAGAATTTCTAGAGCTAAAATAGGGCCGTATGTCTGTGGCTGAATATGAGCGAGAATTTGTTAGGCTCAGTAAGTATGCTCAAGAGTGTGTTTCTATTGAGGCTATTATGTGTAAGAGATTTGAGGATGGGCTGAATGAGGACATTAGATTGTTTGTTGGGATTTTAAAGTTGAAGGAATTTGTTATACTGGTTGATCGAGCTTGCAAAGCTGAAGAACTAAGCAAGGAAAAGAAAAAGGTTGAAAGTGAAGCTAAAGACTTGAAAAAGAGGCCAACGAGTAAGTCTTATCAGTCTTTGTCAAAGAAATCAAGGGACATGCATATTCGTTCAGCTGTTTCAACTAGGAATCCAAACAGAGCTCGTGGGAAGCAATATTTGGGTTCTAAGACTTAGACTACATCTATAATGAGCATTGGTAACACTAAACCTAATAACCTCGAGTGCCAGCATTGTTGTAGACAATACCCCGATAAGTGTTGGATAATTAACCAGGCTTGTTTCAAGTGTGGTTCTCAAGAGCACTTTATCAAGGATTGCCCTAAAGTGGTGGAGAAAGATGATGTCCAGAATGTAAGATCAAGCAACACAGTGGCTAGAGGGAGACTAGTGAAAAATGTGGGAAATGTATTGATAAACGATAAATTATCCATATTTTTACCTCATGCTTAGCTTAATTTTTGGATTAATTATCATTGAATTTGTAGAAATTAGTGCTCTTAATCCTTCTATTTCATGTTTTATACTCAGCAGAGCATAGGGAAGAGAAAAGAACGAGAAACGGGCCAAAAATGGAGAAAATAGGCCAAAGTGTGAAAACAACACAGCCCGAATATTCACCACACGACCGTGTCCCACAGCCATGCCACATAAAATCCAACATGACCCAGCCCCGACAAGCACGGCCAGACCACACGGCCGTGCCACCATCAATAGTCTCGAACACGGCCTCTTGTCGATCCACACGGGCATGGCACACGGGTGTGTCCTTATAGTGAGGAAGCGCAATTTCACTCGAAAAAGGATGCTTAGAGGCTAAGAAAGGCATTCCAAAGATCTATATAAAGACCCTAGGGGGCAACTACATGGGTGTGTTTTTCTCTCCTCAAAAGGGTGCTTTATTTCTGCCAAAACAGAGAATAGAAGCAAGGGATTACTCTAAGGGAAGCCGATTGATTCACCCGAGAAGCCAAATTTTACATCAAGACAGAGGATCTCCCTTCAATCTTTCAGGGGTTTTTGGGTTCTTTATGTTTTGTTATCTTTATTCTTCTGAGATGTTTTTTTTATTAATTATGAACTAAATCCCCCAAATACTTGAGGGGGATGAAACCTAAGACGGATCTTGTTATTATTTTATCTTGAGTTATATGATAAATACTTGAATTGTTCTTAATTATGTGTTCTTAATTCTTGTTTTAATAATCCTAGGTATTAATTCAAGTATTGATGTGCTTATTCAGAGGAGCAAAAGTCCCTATTTAAGAGTAGATCTAGCATAATTAAGCGGAGTTGCATGCACCCCTAGACATAGGGCGACATAAATCTGCCGGATTAGGGTCAAACCTAATAAGGGGATCCATAGATCAAGTTAATGCAAGACTAGGGGTTTTAACTATAAAGAGATTTCAATTAATCAACCTAGGATTAGTTGTTCTTATCCTCGACGGAGGTATTAACATAAGTTAGGGATCTCTATGGATCAAGTCAAGTGAATAAATCGTCTAGCTCAAGAATTGATAACAAGTGAAGTCTAGGTGGATTCTCCCTTGAGTATTGCCCAAATCAATCAGTTTTTCCTAAAAGAGTTTTTTCCCCGATTCACTTTTTATGCATTCATAGTTAGTTTTAGAATTAGTTTAGTTTCATAAAAAAACCCCTTTTATTTTTAGGTTAAATAATAGAAAGGAAGTAAGTACTAGTACTTTTGGTTCCCTTAGGTACGATATCTCGGTCTTGCCACTAAGCTATACTACTGTTTGATAGGTGCGCTTGCTTTAAAGTCGTGATAATAGTTAGTTTTTGGTACGATCATTATTATAAATTTTATTACTTCATATCACGCATATCATGTATCGAGTAGCAGAGGTGTATCCAAGGATTTAGCTGTGAAATCTGAGGCTAGAGCACCTGCTAGAGCTTATGCTATACGTACTCATGAGGACGTATCATCCCCTGATGTTATTATGAGTACATTTTCTCTTTATGATACTAATGTTATTATGTTGATTGATCCCAGTTCTACTCATTATTTGCATGAAATTGGTGATTAGTAAGAATTTGCCTATTGAGTCCACTAAGTTTGTGATTAAAGTGTCAAACCCCTTAAGCAAATATGTGCTAGTTAATAAGGTTTGTGAGAGTTGCCCCTTGATGATTTGAGGTCATTATTTTCTGGCTAATCTTATGCTATTGTTGCTTGATGAATTTGATATAATTCTTGGTATGGATTGGTTAACTAACTGCTCATGAAGCGATAGTAGATTGTGGAAAGAAAATTGTTAAACTGAAATGTGAAAATAGGAATATTCTTCGGGTTGAACTAGGTGAATGGGATAACTTGCCTGTAGTGATTTCTTCTATGACTACTTAGAAATGTATAAGGAAGGGTTGTAAAGTTTATCTTGCCTTTGTACTGAATACAAAAGAGTCTGAGTTGAAAATTGAATTAGTCCTGGAGTATGTGAGTATTCGGATGTGTTTCTAAAAGAGTTGCCCAGATTACCTCCTATTAGAGAAGGAGAATCTGGTATTGATTTGATTTCTGGTACGACACCTATTTCAATTGCCCCATATAGGATGGCTCCAACGGAATTAAAGGAGCTGAAGGCTCAACTACAGGAGTTAACGGATAAAGGCTTTACGAGACCTAGTTTTTCTCCTTGGGGTACACCAGTTCTATTTGTGAAAAAGAAATATGGTTCAATGAGACTATGTATTGATTATCGGCAGCTCAATAAGGCAACCATAAAGAACAAGTATCCTTTACCAAGGATCGATGATTTGTTTGATCAATTGAAGGGAGCCATGATGTTTTCAAAGATAGACTTGAGGTCTGGTTACTACCAATTTAGAGTTAAAGACTTGGATGTGCCGAAAAATGCATTTCGGATGAGGTATGGTCATTATGAGTTTCTTGTTTTGCCTTTTGGTTTAACGAATGCTCCTGTTGTATTTATGGACTTAATGAACCATATTTTCTGACTGTACTTGGACAAATTTTTTGTTGTTTTCATTGATGACATACTGATCTATTCTCATGATGAGATTGGATATGCTGAACATTTGAGAATGGTCTTGCAAACTTTGAGAGACAAACAGTTATATGCCAAGTTTAGTAAGAGTGAATTTTGGCTTAGAGAGGTTGGATTTTTGGGGCACATTGTTTCGGGTGATGGCATTAGAGTTGACCCAAGTAAGATTTTGGCTATTGTTGAATGGAAACCACTAAAGAATGTGTCAAAGGTTAGGAGCTTTTTAGGCTTAGCCGGTTATTACAGACGGTTTGTTAAAGGATTTTTCAGGATTGCTATCCTGATGACGAGGTTGTTATAGAAAGATGTCAAGTTTGAATGGACACAAAAATGCTAACAGACCTTTGAGAAACTAAAGGCATTGTTGACTGAACTAGGAAAAGTATTTGTGGTTTATAGTGATGCATTCTTGAATGGATTGGTTGTATGCTTATGCAAGAAGGCAAACTAATAGCTTATGCCTCGAGAGAGCTAAAGCCATATGAGAAGAATTATCCGACACATGATTTAGAGCTAGCCGCTATAGTGTTTGCATTGAAGATCTGGAGACATCATTTGTATGGTGAGAAATGTCGGGTATTCACTGATCACAAAAGTCTAAAATACTTGATGACTCAAAAGGATTTGAACTTACAGCAACGGAGATGGCTAGAGTTGATAAAAGATTACGAGTTAGTGATTGACTACCACCCGGGAAAGGCAAACGTGGTCGCCGATGCCTTGAGTAGGAAATCCTTGTTTGCATTGAGAGCTATGAACACGCGGTTGGCTTCATTGGATGATGGTTCTATTCTAGCTGAGTTGAGAGCTAGACCGATGTTTCTCCAAGAAATTTGTGAAGATCAGAAAAGTGATAGTGAATTGCAAGTCAAAAAAGTCCAATGTGAGTCGGGTATGGAATCAGAGTTTTGGATTAGTTCTAATGGATGTTTGATGTTTTAGGATAGAATTTCTGTTCCTAAAATTATTGAGTTGATTCAGAAGATTTTATGTGAAGCACATAGTAGTTGTTTGTCTATTCATCCGAGTAGTACAAAGATGTATAATGACTTGAAGAAAGTCTATTGATGGTCGGGGATGAAAAGAGACATTTCAAAATTTGTATCGAGGTGATTGATTTGTCAGCAAGTAAATGTTGAATACCAAGTACCTTCAGGTTTACTTTAACTTGTGATGGTTCCTGAGTACAAATGGGACCGTATTACTATGGACTTTGTGATGGGGTTGCCCTTAACTCTGAGAAAGCAAGATGCTATATGGGTTGTGGTTGATAGGCTTACGAAATCAGCTCATTTTATTCCGGTACTACCGACTACTCACTTGATAAGCTAGCCGAATTGTATATCTCTGAGGTTGTGAGACTTCATGGAGTACCCTTGTCGATTATTTTGGATAGAGATCTGAAGTTTACTTCACGGTTTTGGAAAAGTTGCAAGAAGCCTTGGGCACGAAGTTAAATTTTAGTATAGCTTTCCATCCGTAAACCAATGGCCAGTTGGAGAGAGTGATTTAGATACTTGAAGACATGCTCCGATGTTGTGTGTTAGAATTCCAAGGTAGTTGGGAAAAGTATATACCACTGGTTGAGTTTGCTTACAACAGCAGTTTTCAGTCGAGTTTGAAAATGGCGCCTTATGAGGCATTGTATGGGTGTAAGTGCCGAACACCCTTGTATTGGACTGAACTCAGAGAGAATCAAATCCATGGGGTTGATTTAGCCAAAGAAACCAAAGAAAACGTAAAGGTAATTCGTGATTATTTAAAAGCTACCTCGGATAGACAGAAATCTTACGCGAATCTAAAACGAAAAGAGATTGAGTTTCAAGTGGGTGATAAGGTATTCCTGAAAGTATGTTTATGAAAGAAAGTTATCAGATTTGGCCGGAAAGGCAAGTTGAGTCTGCGCTTTATCGGACCATATGAGATCACTGAGAGGATAAGGCCGGTAGCATATTGGTTGACGTTGCCATCTGAGTTGGAGAGGTTTCATGATATGTTCCATGTGTCTATGTTGCGAAGATACCGATCAGACCCTTCACATGTAATTTCACCAATAGAAGTTGAGATTCGACCGGATATGACTTATGGCAAAGAGCCAGTTAAGATTTTAGCACGGGAAGTCAAGCAATTAAGGAATAAAAGTATAGCCCTTGTGAAAGTGTTGTGGCAAAGACATGGAGTAGAAGAGGCTACATGGGAACCTGAAGAGGCTATAAGAAAATAATACTCAACCTTATTTCCTGGTAAGATTTTTGGGGACGAAAATCCCTAAAGGAGGAGAGTTGTAATAGCCCGAATTAGGGCCTAAATAGAATAGTGGATTCGAAACCATGAATATGAAGTAGAAAATTTTTATTGCGATATAGTTTTGAGGTTTTTTGTATGATTGAGTGCATATGTGAAAATATTGTAAAGAAATTTTATCAATAGAAGGTCTAATTTGGCTATTAGGACTAAATTGCAAAAAGTCCAAAATAGGTGTTCTAGAAGCATTGGGAGCTAAATTGATATGAATTTGTAAATTAGATGTCCTTATTAGTAATTAGACCAATATCGTTTAGTTTGGACAAAAATGAACTTGGAAGGGACAAAACATCAATGTTTTAAGTGAAGGGCATTTTGGTCTTTTGGTTAATAAAAGAAATAAAAAGGGAAAATAAGGCTAAAATTGGGTCCATCTTCCCCATGCTTGGCCAAATTTCTCAAGGAGCCATAGCTAGGGTTTCTTTCATCTTCAAGCTTGATAGTAAGTGCATCCTAGCCCCGTTTTTAATGATCTTTACATTTTTGAGATCCTCATAGCTCAGTTTAGCTATTTCTACCATTATTTTGAGCTAGGTTTTGTGTTTAAAAATTTACTCATGTGTGTCATGCATGTATTTTGATGTTTAATGGTAGAAAATGAAAGTTTGATGTCTGATAAACAACTTTTAATAGGTGATTTTTGATGAAAATGCATAAAGGGACCTATTTGTAAAAGTTGAAAAACATGTGTATAAAAATGTGATTTAGTGTAAAATATGGCTGTTATGAGTATGTATGTGTGTTGGCTAGGCTTAGGTAACAAAGAAAATAAGTACATTTCGTTATATGAGCCTAAGGACTAAAGTGTAAATATGTCCAATTTTAGGGGCAAAAATGTAATTTTGCCATAGTGTGATTTTTGGACCGAATTGAGTAATGTGATAATTAAATGAGTTAAATTTGATATTATAGATCAAGAAAGAAGAGGAATTGACCTTGATCGGGGAAAATAAAAGATTTTGGACTAAATCGAATAACTAGTCATTTTGGACCGAGGTAAGTTTGTATGTAAATAAAGCATTGCTATGTTATGTTTTTGAATACTTTAATATTTGTATGCTTTGTGAATAACTATTTGAATGAGTATTCCGACTAAGCTTCTACAAGTGAGAAAGACCCCGATTGAACCTTAGGAATCGAATAGGATACAAGTGACATGTCACTAGGAAACCAAGTGTTTAAGTGATAAGTGGTAGCTTCGGCTACAAATGATAATTGGTAGCTTTGGCTACAAGTGATAAGTGGTAGCTTCGGCTACAAATGGTAAGTGGTAGCTTCGGCTACAAATAATAAGTGGTGGCTTCGCCTATAAATAAGTGTGGCACTTATGTGCAAGACTTCTGAGTATCCTTTAGAATTTCAAGTGGTTCAACGGGTAACCGAGCGAAATAAAGTGTAAATGCATGTGATTATGTGATGGAATGGCACAGGTACGTATGAGAAACTCTTAAAAAAAGACTTCGATATGTGATGAACCATTGTTAAGGTAGTGATTGAGTATGATGTGAATATAAGGTTTTGATAGTATCCATGAAATTGTTATAGTTTAAACTGTCTGTTAGAAGTGTGTTTATAAAGCTCATTATTTGCATATAAACTTACTGATAAACACAAAATGATACATATTTTTACCTCACATTTAGCCTATAATTTGGATGGTTTCTTACCAATTTTATAAGAACTGGTGCTCTTAACCCCTCTTTTTCATATCTTATACTCAGGAGAGCATAGGGAAGATGAAAGAACAGAAAACGGGCCTAAAACGGCGAAAAATGGACCAAAAAGCACAAATCACACGGGCCAAGAGATGCCACACGGCCGTGCCACACGGGCGTGCCTCACAAAGATCACACGGACAAAGCCCCGACAAGCACGGCTACTATACATGGGCGTGCTAAATCACACGGCCTCTATTGAACCCACACGGGCGTGGAACATGGGCATGTTCTAGTCGCGGGAAAGACGCATTTCACTCGAATTGGGATGTTTAGGGGCTAAGAAAGAGTCCCCAAAAGTTCTCTATATAAAGATCCCATAAGGCAACATAGAGGAGGTCTTCTTCCATCTTTTACACACCCTCTATATTCTTTTCCTCTCGTCTTTCTGCCACACCACAGGTAGAAGCAAGGGATTACTCGAAGGGAGAAGCCAATCAATTCATCTCAGGAGCCGAAGTTCTGCATCAACATAAAGGATTCTCCTAAATTCCTTCAGGGGTTTTTGGTTTCTTTTATGATTTGTTATTTTACAACTTCTGAGATGTTTTCTTTTATTATTATGAACTAAACCCCTCAAATACTTGAGGGGGATGAAACCTAAGACCGATCTTGTTATTTATTCTTGATTTTTATGAGAATTACTTGAATTGTTCTTAATTATGTGTTTTTAATCCTTGATTTAATAGTCCTAGGTATTAATTCAAGAATTGGATGTGCTTAGAGCAGAGGAGCAAAAGTCCCTGTGATAAGAGTAGATCTACCATAATTAAGCGGAGTTGCATGCAACCCTAGACATAGGGCGACATAAATCTGCCAGATTAGGGTCAAACCTAATATGGGGAACCATGGATCGAATTAATGCAACCTAGGGAGTTAATTAATAAAGGAACTTTAATTAACATCTTAGGCCTAGTTGCTCTTCACCTCGACAGAGGGTTTAGCATAGATTAGGGATCTCTACGGATCAAGTCAAGTAAATAACTCGTATAAATCAAGAAATTAATAACAAGTGAAGTCTAGGTGGATTCTCTCTTAAGTATTGATCATATCAATTAGCTTTTCCCTAAAAGGTCTTCCCACTTTATTTTTCCTGTTTTTCCTTAGTTGATTTTAGAGTTAGTTTTAGACAAACCTTCATTTAATTTTTAGGTTAAATAATAGAAAGGAAGTGAGTAATAGTACTTTCGGTTCCCTTGGGTACGATACTCGATCTTATCACTAGACTATACTACCATCGACAGGTGCGCTTGCCTTAAAACGTCGTGATATTAGTCAGTTTAGGTTTGATCAAGTTCTTTATAAATTTTATTACTTCATATCACGCGGATATCAAGTTTTTGGCGCCGTTGCTGGGGAGTTAACTGAAATATTATGAAAGCTCGATTTCTATTACTTTAGCCATTACTATTTATAATATTTATTTCTTTATTATTTTGTTTCTTTTATTTTTAATTTTTATTTTTTTATCTTTATTTTTATTCTCTTTCTAGGTTTTTCTAGTTTATGACTAGAAACAACCCGTCAGGGCCACTACTTTTTGACGAAGATTTGAAAGCTACAGTCCGCAGAAATCGTAGAGAAATTAGACGAAGTTTACATTATCCAGAGCAGGAACTTGAGTAAGAGCCAGAACCTACTGAAGAGATGGCCGCAAATCAAAATATTCACCAACCTCCAGCACTGCCCGCTGAACCAGAAGAAGCTCCGCGTACTATGTATGATTATGCTAAACCTAGTGTGATTGGTACTCAAACTAGTATTGTTAGACCTGCTATTGCTGCTAATAATTTTGAATTAAAACCTAGTACTATTCAGATGATTAAGCAACTTGTGCAGTTTGACGGTTTACAGGATGAAGATCCCAACTCACATCTAGCCAATTTTTTGGAACTATGCGACACTTTTAAAATCAATGGTGTTACTGATGACGCCATTCGCCTAAGGCTATTTCCATTTTCCCTAAGAAATAAGGCAAAACAGTGGTTAAACTCTCTACCACGAGGCTCAATTACTACATGGGACCAAATGTCTGAAAAATTTTTGCTTAAATATTTTCCCCCTGCTAAAACTGCTAAATTACGAAACGATATTTCTTCTTTTGTGCAGATGGATTTAGAAACGCTTTACGATGCCTGGGAAAGGTACAAAGATCTTTTAAGAAGATGCCCTCACCACGGATTACCTTTATGGCTACAGGTTCAAACTTTCCATAATGGGTTAAACCCATCAACTAGGCAGATGATCGATGCAGCCGCAGGCGGAACCATCAATAATAAAACACCTGACGAAGCTTACGAATTTATTGAGGAAATGTCATTGAATAACTATCAATGGCAAGTCATGAGGACAAAGCCAACGAAAGCCGTAGGAGTCTATAATATTGATGCTGTTACTATGCTCACTAACTAAGTAGAACTTTTAAATAAAAAATTTGATAATTTTGTTGGATCCACGCAGGCTCAACCAGTGATGCAATGTGATGCAGCCCTAGGAAATATGTTTAATTCATACCATCTACACAACATGGAAGCCGAACAAGCCAATTATATGGGTAATAATTCTCGACCTCAAAATAATCCTTATAGTAATACTTATAATGCAGGTTGGAGAAATCACCCAAATTTTTCATGGGGAGGACAAGGAAATCAAAGACAACAGCCTCCGGTATTCCAGCAGCCACCACCTCAACAAGAAAAGAAGCCGAACCTTGAGGACATGTTCACTAAATTCATGGCCGCCTCAGAAACCCGTTTCCAGAACACTGAAATAGCATTAAAGAACCAACAGGCCTCTATCTAAGGACTCGAGAACCAAATCGGTCAGCTTGCAAAATTAATCTCAGAAAGGCCTCATAGCGGGCTTCCAAGCAACACTGAACCAAATCCCAGAGAACATGTCAAAGTAATCACTCTAAGAGATGGTAAGGTGCTAGCAGAACTAGAAAAGAAGCATACTCACGAACTGCCAAAAGACAAAGTAGAGGAATCTAAGGATGACGCCCCTCCAACACTCAAGGAATACAAACCGCGCATCCCATACCCAGCAAGGTTAAAGAAGGACCAAACAGACGCCCAATTCGGTAAGTTTCTTGAACTTTTCAAACAATTACATATTAACTTACCCTTTGTTGAAGCAATTTCACAGATGCCGAAATACGCGAAATTCCTAAAGGAGCTCCTGACGAACAAAAGAAAGCTAGAAGAATTAGCCACAGTGGAACTCAACGAGGAATGTTCAGCCATTCTCCAAAATAAACTGCCAACAAAGCTAAAGGATCCAGGGAGTTTTACTATTCCTTGTTTAATTGGTAGCTTAATTATTAATAAAGCATTGGCTGATTTAGGTGCAAGTATTAATCTCATGCCTTATAAAATGTTCAAACAACTAAGTCTAGGGGAACCTAAACCCACTAGGATGAGCATCCAATTAGCCGATAGATCTGTTAAATATCCTAGGGGAATCATTGAAACGTGCTAGTAAAAGTCGATAAATTTATATTCCCTGTAGATTTTGTTGTGCTTGACATGGATGAGGACATTGACGTACCTTTAATTTTAGGACGCCCATTTTTAGCCACTGCTAGAGCTATTATTGATGTCGGAGATGGTAAATTAGTTCTTAGAGTTGGTGAAGAGGAAGTCATTTTTAAAATCTATGATGCCATGAAATTTTCCAAAGAACAAGATGATTCTTGTTATTTTGTTGATATGGTTGATCACTTTGTTCAAGATGATTTTCAGGAAATCTCTATCACCGACACACTGGAACTGTGTCTTGTTTAGGGAGAGGGTGGAACCTCCTTAGAAGTGGAGAAAGTAAGAAAAGAATTAGACTCTAGTGAAACTATTACTAGACATATAAGCTATGAAAATTTAAAGATGCACGATAAGCTAAGACAGAAACCTTCCATTGAGGAACCCCCTAAATTAGAATTAAAACAACTACCAGAACACTTAGAATATGCCTTTTTAGGGGAGAACTCAACTTTTCCAGTCATTATTGCATCAAATTTAAGCTCTAAAGAAAAGGAAGAATTGCTCCAAGTATTAAGAAAACATAGGCAAGCCATAGCCTGGAAAATTTCAGATATCAAGGGAATTAATCCCTCTTTCTGTACTCACAAGATTTTAATGGAAGATGAATATAAACCAGCAGTGCAAGCTCAGAGACGATTAAATCCTAACATGAAGGAAGTCGTAAAGGCTGAGGTAATTAAACTTCTTGATGCAGGTATCATTTATCCTATTTCTGATAGTTCTTGGGTAAGCCCCGTGCAGGTTGTTCCTAAGAAAGGTGGGCTAACCGTGGTATCCAATGACAAAGAAGAACTCGTGCCAACACGAACAATCACAGGATGGAGAGTATGCATAGATTACCAAAAGCTGAATGACGCCACTCGAAAAGATCATTTTCCTTTACCCTTTATCGATCAAATGTTAGAAAGATTAGCCGGTCACATGTATTATTGCTTCCTAGATGGCCTCTCCGGTTACTTCCAAATTCCAATAGCTCCAGAAGATCAGGAAAAAATGACGTTCACATGCCCATACGGTACGTTTGCATATCAAAGAATGCCTTTTGGTTAATGTAATGCTCCTGCTACTTTTTAGCGATGCATGCTAGCTATTTTTAACGAATTTGTAGAAGATATCATGGAGGTATTCATGGACGATTTCTCTGTTTTTGGTAACTCTTTCCAACACTGTCTAAATAATTTAAAACTTGTTTTGATAAGATGTGAAGAGACAAATCTAGTGCTAAATTGGGAAAAATGTCATTTCATGGTTCAGGAAGGTATTGTACTAGGACATAAAATCTCTACTAGAGGAATAGAGGTAGACAAAGCGAAAGTTGAAACTATTGAAAAACTACCCCCTCCCAGTTCAGTTAAGGCTATAAGAAGTTTTTTAGGACATGTCAGTTTTTATCGTAGATTCATTAAGGACTTCTCTAAAATAGCTAAGCCTTTAACTAAATTGCTAGAAAAAGACATACCTTTCAACTTCGACCAAGAATGCTTAGAATCCTTTAGCACCTTTAAAGACAAGTTAGTCAACGCCCCAATTATGATTTCACCTGATTGGAATCTGCCTTTTGAACTAATGTGCGATGCAAGTGATTTTGCCGTAGGTGCAGTTTTAGGACAACGAAGGGACAAGCACTTCCAACCGATCTACTATGCTAGCAGAACATTGACAGCTTCTCAAGCCAACTACACGACCACGGAGAAAGAATTATTAGCTGTTATCTTTGCATTTGATAAATTCAGATCTTATTTAATTTTGTCAAAAGTCATTGTTTTTACTAACCATTCAGCTCTTCATTATCTCTTAGCCAAACCTGATGCAAAACATCGTTTAATAAGATGGATTTTACTTTTACAGGAATTCGACTTGGAAATTAAAGACAAGAAAGGAGCTGAAAATTTAGCAGCAGATCACCTCTCGAGACTAGAAAATACACAGCCCAGGTACCTCAAGAAGATAAACGATATGTTCCCTGAGGAACAACTCCTAACTTTAGCAGGTACGACACTTCCTTGGTTTGCTGATTTTGCAAATTATTTAGCAGCCAATATAACCCCAAAAGGGCTAACCCATCAGCAAAAGAAGCGATTCTTTGCTAATGTGAAAAACTACTTTTGGGAAGACCCTTTTCTCTTTCGAATTTGCGCAGATCAGGTCATATGAAAATGCGTTGATGACGTGGAAGCATATCAAATTTTGGAACACTGCCACTCAGGACCCACAGGAGGACACCACAGTGGAGCCAGAACCGCCTCTAAAGTACTCGAATTAGGTTTTTACTGGCCTACACTTTTCAGAGATGCCAACAGGTATGTGACTTCTTGTGATAAATGCCAACGAACAGGTAATATCTCCCAACTTAATGAAATGCCTCAAAACTATATACTTTCATGTGAAATATTTGATGTATGGGGTATAGACTTCATGGGACCCTTCCCTAATTCATTCGGAAATAAGTACATACTAGTAGCAGTAGATTACATGTCAAAATGGGTAGAAGCTCAAGCCTTACCTACAAATGATGCTAGAATGGTAGTACGATTTTTGAAGAAGATTTTTTCTCGATTTGGAACACCTAAGATAATCATAAGTGATAGGGGCACACATTTTTGCAATACCCAATTTGAAAAAATTTTAAGAAGGTATGGAGTATACCACAGAACAGCCACCCCTTATCACCCACAAACTAGCGGCCAAGTCGAAGTTACAAACAGAGAACTGAAGCGCATCCTAGAAAAAACAATAGAATCAAATAGGAAGGACTGGTCTAGAAAATTAGATGATGCATTATGGGCTTACAGAACAGCGTTTAAAACACCCATAGGAACATCTCCATATAAACTCGTTTATGGAAAAAACTGTCATCTACCATTTAAACTCGAGCATAAAGCATTCTGGGCTATAAAATTTCTAAACCTTGATCTTAAAAGTGCAGGTGAAAAGCGACTTCTGCAGCTAAATGAGCTAGATGAATGGCGCTACAACGCGTACGAAAACTCACGATTATATAAGGAAGCCGTGAAGCGACGTCATGACAAAAGGCTAAAACGACCCAAGCAGTTCGAAATAGGTGATCTCGTCCTACTCTACAACTCAAGGTTGAAACTATTCCCTGGAAAACTTAAATCAAGGTGGTCAGGTCCGTTTACCATTCTCAAAGTCTTTCCATACGGCACGGTCGAGGTAACACACCCCAACCACGGTACTTTCAAGGTAAATAGCCATAGGCTAAAACATTATAAAATTGAGAATTTTACAGAAAACAAGGAGGAGCTTAGGCTCCATCCCGTTTCTTCTTGACATCTCCAGGAAGAGTCGAGTTTAGACTCTAAATAAGCGCTTCTCGGGAGGCAACCCGAGCACTAACATAGTAACTTTCTTCTCTTTTTAAATTTTTCACGTTTTATTGCATAAACTAACATTTTTCCTGCAGAAAATATGGACCACACGGCCAGGCACACGGCGTGCCTAAGGCCGTGCGCATACCGAAAAGCAGAGACACGGTCGTGTGGGCAGACCGTGTGCAAATAGGGTACCGTTTCCCCAAAACACGGGCTATCGATAAAAACCCACGGCCGTGCAAAATGGCTGTGGCGACTCTTCGACATCTACACGGGTAAGATAGGCACACACACGGCCGTGCGAATTGGCTGTGGCAACCCTGCACCTTCTGCACGGGCAAACATAGAGACACACGCCCGTGCCATAAGCTCGTGGAAGCTACTGCCAATTCAAACACGCCCATGCACTTTATTACACGCCCGTGCGTTTAACGAAGGACTGATCTCCACGGCCGTGTATACCTTACCACGCCCGTACGTTTAACGAAGGACTGATCTCCACTGCCGTGCTCAAAATAAACACGGGTGTGCGCATCGAACGGGGCACGCCAAAAACCTTCGATTTTCAAAAAACACGGGCTAAACACGACTCACACGGGCGTGCGACATGCCCGTGTGACCCAAAATGTATATATACAGGGCCATTTTTCCCTTCCCATTTCATCCAAACCCTAAGATTTTTCTCTCAAAACCTCCCCAAACCTCCACAAACACCACCACAGCCCTCTAAACGCCACCATACTAGATTTTCTCAATTCACACGCCCGTGCAACAGTACCCATGACCGTGTGACACCAAATTTGGTTCTATTTTCTCCCTTTCTCTCATTTATTTTATTTTTTCTGCATTCCTTACATTTCTATTAATGTTATTATTGATTTAGGCAATTATAGAACTAGGAAATAGAGAACAATCTAGAATAATTTTAAATTGTGATTTTGCTTGCCATTTAGATTCCATTTGCCAATTTTATGCCATTTAACACCATAGTTAGTTGCCACCTAATACACATTGCAAATATGCCACTTAAACACACATAAATATGCCATTTGTTATATAGTCCAGTATATATACATTCATTCATAAAAAGAATTATTATGCCAACCTTAAAAATGATTAGATTCTACTACCAAGGTTAATTCTCATTCATATTAGGAACATTTTTTTACTTTATTTTTTATTTTATTACTTAGCCTCCTTATTTTTAAATATTTGCATTTCTTATTTTTAATATCAATTACTATTTTTCCTAATATTTTTTGTAGATCCCATGTCATCTTCCCGAGCCAGGAAAGCTGTCGTCCCAGCCTCTAAGAAACGAAAGGGGCCAGGGAGTTCTTCGACTAGGCCCACTTCCGAGGTGCGTCACCCATTTCTTACATTTTCACAAGACTCCCAGGAAGAGCGCTACCAGCTGCTACGTGTTCGCAATATCACGATGGGCCGATGCATCGACTGGAGGGCCCTCGAACAAGTACACCTGGTAGATGATGTTCGGGCCCTGCTCGCCACTGACCCATGGGACCAGTTCTTTTAGATCGTGGAGCCCACACACCTTGAACTCACTCTCGAGTTTTGTGCCACATTCCACCTTCAGACGGTGATGACACGGTTCGATGATCCTGGGACAGTCCAATTTCATTTGGGAGGGCTCGTTCGACAACTCAGCGTCCTAGAATTCGGTGTGGCACTCGGCCTTTACACCGAGCAGTTTATGACTGAGGAGAGCTTCCCCACCCTTTCTAGGCACATCCATATCCGACCCCTTGATTGCTGGAAAGAGATTGCCCCAGGAAGATAACTATACAACCCCAGCGTCAGTAAGGCCTCCGCTCTCCCTCCCTCTCTCAGGTATATCCACGCACTCCTAGCTCATACTATTACAGGTCGCCGAAAGAGCATAGGCGTCGTCAACACACACGACGTCTACTTCTTATGGTGCATGGTGAATGGCCGCCCCATTGACCTTGCATATTTCATCGCACTCGCCATGCAACATCAAACCGAGAGGCACCGCAAGGGAGTCGTATCCATGGGCCCGTACATCACTCGACTAGGCCGTTACTTCGGCCTATTTAACACTACAGCCCAGACCTCCTCCTACACCTTACTTGGCCAGATGTCCTCCCAGGGCATCCAGAGCATGCTTTCGATGAGGATGGTCGAGCGACGTCTCGGTGGCGACCACTTCCACTTCCGCCTTGTCCAAGAAGGTGAGGATCCAGAGGACATTCCTGATGATGTCCCACCGCCACCACCAGCAGAGGACGCGCTAGCTGAGCCACCACGCCTTAGACGACCATCGCAGATGGCAGCATCCATTGTTGACATATCCGAGCGCCTAGACCACTTTGAGCAGCGCCTCGATTACATCGACGCCACCTTAGTGCACATATGTCAACACCTTGGCATTGTCCCACCACCACGAAACCCATCAGAGGATTAGATCCTCTTTTATTATTTTTATTTTTATTTTATTTTATTTTTACTTTTGTTTTTGTTTTATTTTATTTTATCTTCTATTTTTCTTTTTCTACCTAGTACATACTAATCTTCTATTTTAACCTTTACTGTTAATTTTTCTTTTTCCTTTGCAGCTTTTAATTATCTTATCTTTTTCTTTATTTTGAATTTTCGTAAATTTTCTATTTTATTATCATAACGGTTATCTCTTAACGAAGTAATCCCTCTTCATTTTAACCTCCCAAGACTAACAAATCCCTTCGCAGTTTCAAAGGAGCTATACAGCTCAAATCTCTACGAAAAAGGGAATACCACGCCACAATTCCCGTCGCGCAAACCTATCCCAATTTCAGGAAGTTTCATACCTTTCCCTACCTTTTGATCTTATGCTTCTATTGCTATTAATATTTTCTTTGTACATTGGGGACAATGTACATCTTAAGTGTGGGGGGGTATAGCACTTTTAATTTTTTTTTTACCATCTTTAAAACTCCTGAAATGATTATAACTAAGAGAATTGTCTCAATAGCACTATCTTCAGTCTCCTATTAGGAACTATTGCTGATTAATTTATGACCTCTATTGATGTGTTGAGAATTAAGAAATAGGTGATTGTACTTTAAATATTCGAACTTTAAAACATTAGGGAATCAAGCATGATAAGTTGAAATTTTTGAGAACCCCCAATTTTTGCATAAGTTATTTTCCCTAATTTTAAGCATTAGCTTGAGATTTGAAATTCGCAGGATTGACATCAAAAGCCATAATTCTGGTGAGATTTTTGAGCCTTTTTGAGCATACATTCTTTCGTGCTCACTTTTATTATTGCTTTGAGTGAGTCAATACTGAATTGTTATTCTAGAACTTACTTCGATTATACATGTCGAGACCACATCATTGATTTGATATACTGAAATGATAAAGGCACCTAGGATTTAACCCACTTACTCCACAAGAAGCCTACCTACATAAATCTAACCCCTAGTAAACCCCATTGAGCCTAACAACATTTTCCTTAACTCACCCTCTAATTATTAACCAATAACCCATTTTTGTTAAATTTCATTCAATTATTTTGACCCCTATTTTTGTCGAGATTTGAGTTGAATTTTTCATCTAGCTTTATTCTCTTTTCCAAATTGTAAAGTTTTACTCAATTTATTCCATTACTTGAATTGTTCTTAAAAAAAAAGTACATACAGTTAAATTCGATTGTAAATTGTAAATAGTTCAATAAATTTTTGCATATTTCTATTTTCAAATTATGAAGCCAGAAATGATATTATCATAAGGATCAGCGAAGAAATATGTTTCAGATATAGAGATTTTTCTAGCTAGATAATTTTTCAGTTTAATCTCGATTCTAACCTTCTTTTTGCAGCCTGTGACAGCACCCCTAACAAGCCCCATTACAACCATTAAAAGACCTTTTGATCGATGTATCATATCAAAATTTAGTGGTAGAGATTTGATTTTCGTGCAAGCTTATGGTAATAACTTTTCAGGTTGACTAATGAGTGCTTAAATGTTGAACCCTAAACACTTCGAGTGAATAGAGTGAACCTTTAGTGAGGATGTCAACTCCTGTTAATTAAGATGGAGAGATAACTACTTAGAAGGAAGGAAGAGACTTATGTTTTCAATGATAAAATTCTCAACTTAGAGTGATTGAGTCTTTAATGTTCTTCTAATTGAATTACTCATTGTATGATTACCTGTGGACTAGTTTGAAACATTATTGATAAAGATTGTAGGTTGAGAGGAATAATTCTTATTTAGGGATTAAGATTTTGCTTGAGGACAAGCAAAGGTTTAAGTGTGGGGGTATTTGATAAACACAAAATTATACATATTTTTACCTCACATTTAGCCTATAATTTGGATGGTTTCTTACTAATTTTATAAGAACTGGTGCTCTTAACCCCTCTTTTTCATATCTTATACTCAGGAGAGCATAGGGAAGATGAAAGAACAGAAAACGGGCCTAAAACAGTGAAAAATGGACCAAAAAGCACGAATCACATGGGCCAAGAGATGCCACACGGCCGTGCCACACGGGCATGCCTCACGAAGATCACACGGACAAAGCCCTGACAAGCACGGCTACTATACACGGGCGTGCTAAATCACACGGCCTCTATTGAACCCACACGAGCGTGGAACATAGGCGTGTTCTAGTCGCGGGAAAGACGAATTTCACTCGAATTGGGATGCTTAGGGGCTAAGAAAGAGTCCCCAAAAGTTCTCTATATAAAGATCCCATAAGGCAACATAGAGGAGGTCTTCTTCCACCTTTTACACACCCTCTATATTCTTTTCCTCTCGTCTTTCTGCCACACCACAGGTAGAAGCAAGGGATTACTCGAAGGGAGAAGCCAATCAATTCATCTCAGGAGCCGAAGTTCTGCATCAACATAGAGGATTCTCCTAAATTCCTTCAGGGGTTTTTGGTTTCTTTTATGATTTGTTATTTTACAACTTCTGAGATGTTTTCTTTTATTATTATGAACTAAACCCCTCAAATACTTGAGGGGGATGAAACCTAAGACAGATCTTGTTATTTATTCTTGATTTTTATGAGAATTACTTGAATTGTTCTTAATTATGTGTTTTTAATCCTTGATTTAATAGTCCTAGGTATTAATTCAAGAATTGGATATACTTAGAGCAGAGGAGCAAAAGTCCCTGTGATAAGAGTAGATCTACCATAATTAAGCAGAGTTGCATGCAACCCTAGACATAGGGCGACATAAATCTGCCGGATTAGGGTCAAACCTAATATGGGGAGCCATGGATCGAATTAATGCAACCTAGGGAGTTAATTAATAAAGGAACTTTAATTAACAACTTAGGCCTAGTTGCTCTTCACCTCGACAGAGGGTTTAGCATAGATTAGGGATCTCTACGGATCAAGTCAAGTAAATAACTCGTATAATTCAAGAAAATAATAACAAGTGAGTAATAGTACTTTCGGTTCCCTTGGGTACGATACTCGATCTTATCACTAGACTATACTACCATCGATAGGTGCGCTTGCCTTAAAACGTCGTGATATTAGTCAGTTTAGGTTTGATCAAGTTCTTTATAAATTTTATTACTTCATATCACGCGGATATCACTTACTAAGCTATTTAGCTTACTCCTCTCTTTTTCTCTTGTCTTATAGTGTCACCAAGCTAACTCAGATTGGAGATCATCAGAGGATCGTCTCATTCTATCAAACTATCTTTGGTATATGTGGTCATTAATATTTTGAGTTATGGCATGTATAGGGGACTTGGTTATTTTGTTATATGTGCCATATTTGATTTAGGCCAAGAATGTTGGCTTGTTTTGATGAATGACCATTTTGTATAAGACCACTTGGAATTGGCCAATATTGGTTCTTGGTATATGCATATAATGAAGTTATCCATGGATGTGGTAGCTTGCATGATTTTGTTGATTAATGTGTGATGTATAGGCATGATATATGTGGCATGTGGTCGAAGTGTGGATATCTCGATTATGGATAATTGGTGGTGTAATTATGTCATGCTTTGTGTTGGTGAAATTGGTATAAATATGTTTGTGTTTCACGGTGGCAATTGGCTTGGAAAATAGCCTTATATTTGTCCACACGGGTAGACACACAGGCGTGTGTCTAGGCCGTGTGTGATACACGGTCTACACCATGAGCGTGTAGTCCGGCCTTGTGTCCCCTACACCCTAATTTTGCAAAACAGAATGTCTAGTAGAAAACACACGGGCAACGACACAGTCGTGTCTCTCAGCTGTATGTCCCAGCCATGTAAAGGACACGACCTCAGGACATAGGCGTGTGCCCAAGCCATGTGAAGTCTGCACATTAAATGCAAAAATTAAATTCACCACACAGCCTAACACACGGGCATGTGACTTGGCCGTATGCCCCTAAATTGTTGATGACATCATAAATAGAGAGTTACACGGGTTGAGGACACAGGCGTGTATGACCACACGGCCTGCCCATACGGGCGTGTCCCAAGTCACACGGACATGTGATCTTGTTTTGAGCAAAACTTTTCTAAGTATTCCAAATATCTCAATTAAGACCCGAACCACTTCAATGTATGTTTTGGGCCTCATAAGCCTATGATAGGGACATAATGAGTATGCATGAAAAGTTTTCAATTTGAATGGAAAATTTCTGATTCGGTTTTGTATGTGAAGTGTGATTGAGTCTGATAATGCCTCATACCTTATTCTAGTGATGGATATGAGTAAGGGTTGTTTCATTTTAGAGAGTTCGACACTTTAACCACAAATTCAGTGGACTCAACTAGTAAATTCTTACTAGATACTAAATCCATGCAAACATATAAATGGGTCGATCCCGAAGCAATAACATTAGTATAATAAATAGAGAAAGTAGAGGTAATCACATCTAGCGCAAAAGCATCCTCACGAGCGCAAATAGCATAAGCCCTAGCTGTTGCTCGTGCCTCGGATCTCATAGTAGAGTCTTCCATTACACCATGGCTACCACCTACATTTCCAGGATTATAAGGTGGTCTACCTCTCACAACTTGTTGCTCGACCTCGAAGTCTGAACTTTCTTTTTCTCAAATTTCTCAAGGAAATCTCTAAGATAATGGTCAAAGGAACCACATCTGAAACACGCTCCGTTCTTCATTCGACACTCGCCATAATGTGGCCTGTTACAATAATTGCACTCGAGTTTGGTGTTTCTGATACTACCCACACTTGCTACAGATGTAGCCTGAGGTTTAGGACTAGAGCATCGGGTACCTCTATCTCTACTAGAATATCCTATAGAAGTAGTAGAATGATAGTGATGTTCTTTAGATTTCTTTGATGCTAACTGGTATGACTTTCCTGTCAATCTCTTTCTCGAATATATGGCTTCAATCTCAGCATTCGTTTCTCTTTACTCAACTCTTTGGCTTTATGTGCCCAATCAACTAGTGCAACAAATTCTTTCAACTCAAGGATCCCAACTAATAGCTTTATATCTTTGTTTAATCCATCTTCAAACCGTTTACACATTGCAGTCTCGGTTGGAATGCACTCTCAAACATAGTTACTTAATCGAACAAATTCTCACTCGTATTCTGATACGGTCATGCAGCCTTGCTTGAGCTCTAGGAATTCTTTACGTTTCTTATCCAGAAACCTCTGACTGATGTATTTCTTACAGAACTCAGTTTGAAAGAATTCTCAAGTGATCTGCTCTCCCGACACTACAGAAGTCAATGTATTCCACCACTGGTAAGCTGAACCTTTTAATAGCGATACTGCACACTTCACACACTCAGTCGGTGAACAGGATAACTCGTCAAAAACCCTAATGGTATTCTCTAACTGGAATTCAGCTCTCTCGGGATCATCCTCAACTGTAGCTCAAAATTTTTCAGCCCCATACTTACGAATCTTATCAACTAGAGGTTTACTAACTTGGATAGGTTCCGTACCTTGAAGGATAATGAGAACCGATTGGGGAACAGGAGGGGTGGAGGTTGTTGAGCAGCTAGGTTTGTCTATACAAACTTGATGAACCATTCATTCATAATCTGGAAAAAGGCTTTTTTAGCGTCCCCTCCACGGCCCTCAGATATGGGCCTCACACCACTCGAAGCTACTCTGTGAATGGAGGCTTGAGCATTACTCTCTACTTCATCAGAATCAACTCGGTTGGATGTCATTTCTATATGAAAACATGTTTTAAAATGGTCAAGAGATATCACACTATCACAGGTTATATAATGGCATGTATAGCTAGACTTATACATGCTATGTTCAGTCCGAGAATCGACTAAACTATAGCTCTGATACCAATAAATGTAGCACTCCTAACCCGTATCCATTGCCGGAATAGGGTTATGGAGTATTATCAGAGTTTACAGTACAAATAAACAGAATTTCAAACATTTCATAACATATCAATCAAAAAAATCATACAAATTGTCCCTCATACGAGCCCTCAAGTCCCTAAATACTCGTTAGAAACAAGTTGAGACTAAAACGGGAACATAAAAAAATTTTTGAAAAATATTGAAAACATTCAAAGATGTAGGGGTCACATGGCCGTGTGGCCAAACCGTGTGATTCACACGGTCAAGAGACACGCTCATGTCTCTGGCCGTGTGGGCATTCGAAATAAGGACACACGGCCGTGTCCCAGCCTGTAACACTCCTATCCCATAACCATCGCCGGAATAGGTAAAGGGGCATTACCGGACCTATACCTCAGTTCAGAACAGTAAATCTTTAAACATATATCAAATATCATCACATTTCAGTAAATATCATTCATTCATAATCATAACATACTCGAATCTAGCATATAAAACTTAATACATGTATTTGGGATTGATTTGATAACAAATGAAAAAGATAGAAAAACTTAGAAAAAAAATTCAAATAAGGGTTACACAGCCATGTGCCTCACACGATCACCAGACACGCCCATGTGTCTAGGCCGTGGGAAACAGGGCATACCTACTGAATTGTCCACACGGCCACCAGACACGCCCGTGTGTCTAGCCTGTGAAAATTAAGGGCCATACTGACTGGCCACACTGCCGACCACACGGCTGACCACACGCTCGTGTGCCAATCCGTGTGCCATACATGGCCAATAGACACATCCATGTGTCCAAGCCATGTAACTCACTGACTTGTTTTAACTAAGGTGCAGGGGTCACACGGTCGAGATACACACTCGTATGCTCAGACCGTGTGGCACGAAAATAAGCTTGGTTTAAGCCATTTTTCCCACACAATTCTCTTGTACCTACTAGCATCAATTTGCACCAAATTCATATCAAAATAGGCAACCAATTCAGCTAATTCAATTCACATTATAGACCATTTCATAATCAACCCAAAACAATATCATTTATACCACAAAACATATACCAACTAACACATTTCCTATACCTTATTACATCAATATAACACATTACAAAATATCCATATAACATCATTCATTTCAACCTTATCAAAAGCTAACATCATTCATCAAATTTACCACATTATAGACATATCATATAAAGCTTTCATATCAAACCACCCATTGCTAAATCAAGCCATATCACATAGCTTGTTCAAGTATCAAAATTCACATCACATTCATTAACATAAGTGGCCATATAATCCAACCTATAAACTAGCCTATACATGCCATATTTACATCTTTTCCATAGGTTCTAAAAGTACCGAAAAGTCTTCTGGATAGTGTAATAGCAAATCTCTGACCTTGTTCGAATCGAGCAAGCTTACGAACCTTTATAAAACACGAAAAATAAACGGAGTAAGCATTAAGCTTAGTAAGCCCGTATAATATAGAATTAAACTTACCAATATGACATTAAGCATTAAAGCAATTTAAAACCAACTCATTTGCCCACAATTCCTATACACAACATTCATCCACAAGTTAGTCACTCATCAACAACATATTCATCCATTTACAAGGATGAAACTATACATATTTCTCATGTAACCTTCCAATACATGTATTATTTCATTTATACTTTACATATGAATCATGTCACATATCATCTTTCATCTCTACAATTCATATGAGCAATGTATCATTTCATCTATACACATCATTTATCTCATATAACTTTTCATCTTATAATACATGTACTCATATAACATATAATTCATATAATTCATGTAGCTCATGTACATGTAACCTCTATAATTCATATTGGTATATTGCCCATTGAACCAAAAGAAATATCAAGGGATACTTGGGTGATACATACTAAGTGTATAAATTGGTAATTTTTCAATTCATCATCATTTCTGCTCTTTCAAGCCATGATTGGTATGCTCCTCCTGAGCCATAAACGGTAAGCTCTATTGAGCTGAACGGTAAGCTCCGTAGAGCTGAAACGGTAAGCTCTGAAGAGTTGAACGGTAAGCTTATGAGAGTTGAAACGATAAGCTCATACAAGCTATGGTGAGTCTGCAACAAATATAGGAGCTCAACCAAAACGGTAACCCTAGTGACATGTCACTTGTATCCTACGACTTTCAACGGTTCAGATGAGACTTAGTATAATCAATTCCATCAATTAGACATTTAATTCACAATTTCTCAACCATCCAACTAATATACATTCATATATATTATTTTATAATTACAAATAATTCAAAAGAAAGTTTGATTCTAATTATACGAACTTACCTCGTATTTGCTCAGATAACCGTCGTCTACCTGTCTATCTTTTGTTTCCTCCAATGAAGTTCCGATAATTGTTTATCTTGATCTAAATATTATCAAATTCAATACATTCAGCATTCAATCTATTCAATTTAATCCATAATTCATATTTTGGCAAATTTACACATTTACCCCTATACTCTTCAAGTTTTACAATTTAGTCCTTATCACACAAAATGGCAAATTTTTATTTTATTTACATTTCTAACCACAACATTTTAACATTTTACAATTTAACCCCTAATTCACATTTTTGTCAAAAATCACTTTATAAAACTTGTATATCTTTCAATATCCATCAATAGTCTAGCATGAAACTTCAAAATATACAAGTATTAAACAATGGCATATTTCAAAATCATTAATAATTTTAGAAATTGAGGTATGAGTTAGCTAGATTGAGATACAACGAGCTCAAAAACGTAGAAATCATTAAAAATCTAGCTAGAACCGTACCTTAATGCACTAGAGAAGCTTGGCCGAATGGAAGACTCAATGGTGTTTCTAAGCCCTAATTTAGGTGGTAAAAGATGAATGAAAACACACCATTTTCAATTTGTTTTACTTAATTACATCATAATAACTAAATTATCATTTTAACCTTAGTAAATAAACATATAAATTATGCATATTAAGTCCACTACTGTCCATTCATCATATAATTGGACTATTTACCATGCAAGGGTTCATTCATTTCATTCTATTGCTATTTATCTCATTCAATTAATAGAACTCATATTTTACACGTTACGCGATTTAGTCCTTTTTACCGAATTAACCATTTAAACAGTAAAATTTCTTTACGAAACTTTTATACCATTATTCTATCATGCTATAAAACTCATTAAAATAATAAAATAAATATTTTGAATCGGTTCTGTGGTCCCGAAACCATTGTTCTGATCTGACTCAAAAACAGGTTGTTACACAGCCTGTGTCCGTGCCCGTGTAATTCACTGACTTGAGCCACACGGCCAAGCCACACACCTATGTGTCAGGCCATGTACCCTTTCGAAGTAACCTCACATGCCCGTGTGCCAGGCCATGTGCTAGGCTGTGTAATGGCTTCACTTGCAAACTTTATAAAGTTGTGGGGGACACATGGCCATGTCACCAGGCTGTGTGTCACACCCTGCTGAGACATACACCCGTGTGGACAAGAATAGGCCTTTTTATAAGCTACATTTCTCACCTAATTTGGCACCAACCTAAATTCAACATTTTGCTTATACACAAGTCATAAATAGGCATCCAAAATAAGTCAAAATCAAGCCTTAAACATGTAATATCTTCACATACAACCAATATGCCCTTAGGCACCTTAAATGACAACTTATAACATGTATATCTAAACATTCAATATATCCAATTATTTAACTAACTTATATGCATATTTGTACCAAAACTTACCATGTAAGTCATTACTCAAAACATACCATTTAGTACCATTTATGTACTTGATCTCTAGTATCAAATGGCCATATAAGTCACTTGTAACTTGTGCACTAAAATCACCAATACAAACCATTCGAAACTAACATCATTGTACATAAGTGCTTTCCACAACAAGCACTAAATCACTCTAAATTATAATACATATCCATATGCATATTCAACTACCATTTAATTCTCAGCCATCAAACATAAATTAATTCACATATTAACCATACCAAACCACACATCAAACATGATAAGGCCATTTATATATACATAGCAAAACATATCAAAACATAACCCGAAGCATATAGCCACAACTACAACATCACACATAGGCCAACTTTTGCTGAAATAACCTATACATACCATTAATTAAACAACTGAAAGTACCAAAAGAGCTGATGGATAGTGTGATATGGCTCCGACAAGCTTTCAACCTGAACGAGCTTTCGAATCACTATAAAACACGAAAAATAATACAGAGTACGCACTTAAGCTTAGTAAGCTCGTATAACATAGAATTTAACTTACCATTTAACCACAATTTAGGTAAGTAAACATAGTATATCCCAACCAAATTGGCCAAAATCCTAAACACATGTTCACTAACATATTAGCCATGTAAATCACATATAAAATCCAATACATACGTATAAATTCAACAAGTATTCAATTTTCATATCTATGTATCGATAATTTTATATATCAATATATCACAAAATATCATTTTATATATCTCATGTAAATACCTATAATAGTTTATATCGAACTCATATAATCTCGTAATAGAACTGTGCCCATTGAACTATTTAGAATATCGTTGGATACTTAAGTAGCACACACGAGGTGTACTGAACTGTAATCCATCAATTTCTGTACATGTATGCTCATACGAGCTTTGAATCGGTAAGCTCTTACGAGCTGTAATCAATAAGCTCATACGGGCTGTAATCAATAAGCTCATACGAGCTGAGTAACAGTAAGCTCATGCGAGCTGAATATCCATAAGCTCTTTCGGGCTGAGAATCAATAACCCTAATGACACATTCTTTGTATATAAATACGCAATTTAATTACATGAACTTACCTCGACTAGTGTATGTAGATACGAAGGCAATTAATTTGAGACTTTCTCTTTACCCCAATCTAACTCCGTACGAGGTCTAACTGGACCTATACGAATAAATTTAATCCAATTCAATATATTTCACATTCAATTTAGTTTAACATACATTTTTGGCAAAAATAAATTTAGTCCCTCAACTCGAAAAATAAAATTCATGCTATTTTTCCCTTACCCAAGCCTAGCCGATTTCTATACATACTAATAGTAGCCTATATTATATACAAATTCACAAATTTACCACATAATATTTTTTATTTTTCAACTTAGTCACTATTTGACAATTTCACTAAAAAATTCATTACAAAAGTTGTTTACCTAATAATAACCATTCATATTCTATCATCAAACTTCAAAACTCTTGCATATTCATCAATGGAAAAGCCCTAATAGTTTAATAGTTGTCAATTAGTCCTCGGGCTAGCTAGATTAAGCTACAACAATCTTGAAAACATAAAAATCATTAAAACGGGACAAAAATCACTCATCAATTGAGCTTCAAAGTAGCCGAACCCTAGTTGAACAAAAATGGCTTTCTTCCTTCAATATTCGGTTGAAAAAGATGGATAAAGATGATAGCAAATTTGGTTTTATTTTAATTTAACATATAATTTACTAATTACTATTTTACCATTAAAAAAGCATTCATATCTACACCAAATGCCAAGCCAACATCCTCCATTATCTCATTAATGGGCTAAATACCATATAAGCACCTCTACTTTAAATTTCTATAACTATTTAATACCCTTAGCTACAAGAACTCAACTATTGCACTTTACGCGGTTTAGTCCTTTTTATCAAATTGAGCATGTAAAAGGTAAAATTTTTTACGAAATTCTTATACGACATTTCTATCATGCTGTAGATAATAAAATAAATTTTTTGACCTCAGATTTGTGGTCCTGAAACCACCGTTTTGAGTTCACTGAAAACGGGGCTGTTACACACAGACTAGGGACATGGGCGTGTTCCTAGACCGTATGAACCACACAGGTAAGGACACAGGCATGTGTCCAGGTCGTGTGAGCCATACAAGTAAGGACACGGGCATGTGTCCAGGTCGTATGACTCACTGTTTACGATTTAGAACCACACGTGTAGACGACACGGGTGTGTGTCAGGCCATGTGAGCCACACAGGAAAACACATGGGCATGTGACAGACCATGTGGCATATAAATAGGATCTAGACCCTAGTTTTGAGGGGGCATGTGACAGACCATGTGGCATATAAATAGGATCTAGACCCTAATTTTGAGGCCGTGAGTGTTTTTTAACATGAGCACTGTCCCCCATAATGTATTTATGATTTGAATTTGATTATATGAGGACTATATGATGTTTTGAGACTGAGATATGAACTGTATAAATGTATGTGTACTGTGATGGCTATTAATAATACTGATCTGTATTGTCTATTTATGAATTGAATTGGAATGACTGAACACATGTCGTTGATATTTGCAATCTACATTTGCATGGGTTGGGATATTGTGAAGGAAGAAGTAATCTGCTCTGAATCAGTGGCTAAGTCATAATGCATACATATGAATCTAGGGCTTTGTTGCATTTTGATCTAGCAGTTAGTCTACATTTCTGTAAACATGCCGGATAAACACTTTATGGTGTGCAGGGTTGGTTGGGCATTAAATGCCCTTAACGATGTGTTGGGATGGTCGGAGATAGTGTGTAGCAGATAGGGGTAGGAATAACTGCATATGTAACTGATTTGTTATATATCTGAACCTAGAATTGCTTCTATTATCTAAATGAATCTTAGGATTTGAGAATTATCTTATAAATGTGCTTTAATTAAATGGACTTTTTTATGCACTGGGTTCACAAACTCATTTAGTTGTTGATTGGATTTCAAGTGGCTCTTAGACTTGAACGGATCGGCGCTGCGAGAGCTCGGTCAATCCGATTATCTTTACTTTAAATCTTACCATTAGTAATCTCAGCTTTCTATGATATTATGATGTTTGGGAAGATTAAATAGTTAGTTAATTATTGTGTTAGTTATAAAATATTAATGATTTCATTTTGACTACATTTATAAATGTGGTTTTCCTAATATAGACAATGTAACTCACTAGATTTGGTCTAGACGTCTAGGCCGGGTTTAGGGTATTACATGCAGTGCTAGAGTTTTACTCCAATTTAAAAATTGGTACGCATAACCGAGCATACGTCAGGCATGCTAACATTGATAGTTCCCCTGCCGCCATTTACGATTACTATGGCGTACCGTGCTATGAAAAAGATGACCTATTGTCTCTTGATTTGAACAATTTCACAAATGTTGACACGGGTGCCATTTTTAGAGAATTTCAACCTACTAAAAAGCCTTAAAATAAAAAATGGTCCCCAAACTATAGCACTTTTTCAATTTTTGTACTTAAAACTTTTCCTTTTTTGTCAAAAGTGCTACTTGAACTTTCATTAAGTTAACACTATTGTTTCTTCTATGAATTATCGATTGAAATAATTGTTTGAGTCAACCAGAGCCTGACACGTAATCAAAAATTAAATTTTAGTATGTTTAAGTATGAAATATGTTTTTACAAAAAAATATTTTATTTTTATTTAACGTTTTAGATTGATTTTATTTTAATTTTAAAGACAACATATTTTAATGTTTTTACTATAATATTGTATAGTATTATAAATTAAATTTTTATATGAAATAAATTATATAATATATTATAGAACTAAAAATTGAATTTGGTTTCTCGTCCATAAATTATTGAGTTAAATTTTTTACCCAAATCTAATATTGGTGCTTAATGCACACTTCCAAATTACGGACAAGATTTCAAAATTTGGTCTGCCAATTACAACAATATTATATGCTGCTGCTTTAACTAGGAAAGTTAATTTGTCAAGGTTTATATACTTATTGCTCCTCCTTTGGCTCTTTCACCTTGGTTCTTTCCTGTGAACGGAATTTAAGACAGAAATTCTAACACTACTATTGGGACTGGATATCAGGAATATGATTTTTATATGTATATATATTTAAAGATATTTTAAAGAAGTATACGTGTAATGTATGTATAGAAAATAATTTCCATTGCAAAAATTTTATGGAAAATGAAAAGCTAAGTGTAACCATCTTCAAATCCATCCAATTTAGGCATCAGCCAGTAAAATGATTTGTTGACAAGTATAAACGAAAGCCCCTTTGATCTTCATCAACAAATAGCTGCCATAAGATATTTAAGAAAAATAAACTAAAAGTGAGCCAAACCTGCAGGAACCTCCCACATAGATGCTTCTGAATGATAAATATATTACAAAATTTGGGTAAATGATAAAATACAATTTTATCAGCTTAATCTTCAGTCCATCATAAATTTTCATAGTGAAAGACCAATATTTTAAATTACTTATTCCTAAGATCTCTATATATTGGTTTTCCCACTTAGAAGTTTTCTGCACTAAAACATCAAAACAGAAGTGACTTAAAGAAGATAAAAATGAAGAAGCAAGTAATTTGTTCGACTGTCTTTCCACTCCTTTGCATTCTTCTTCTTTTTCTTAGTGTTGAAGCACAGACGTGCAGCCCTAGTGGCAATATAAAAGGGAAAACCCCTCCACCAGGGCAATGCAACCAGGAAAATGATTCTGATTGTTGCAAGGATGGCAAGTGGTACACGACATACAAATGTTCACCCCCTGTATCATGCCAAACGAAAGCAACACTGACGCTTAACAGCTTTGAGCAAGATGGAGACGATGGTGCACCATCTGAATGTGACAACCAGTACCACTCCGATGATGACCCTGTGGTGGCACTTTCTACAGGGTGGTATAACAACGGGAAGAGATGTTTGAATTATATCAACATCCATGGCAATGGAAAATCTGTAAGGGCTAAAGTTGTGGATGAATGTGATTCTACTATGGGATGCGATTCGTACCATGATTATCAGCCCCCTTGTCCTAACAACATTGTTGATGCCTCTAAAGCAGTTTGGAAGGCTCTTGGAGTGCCTGAGAGTGACTGGGACGAGATGGATATCTACTGGTCTGATACTAATTAATCATTTTATCCATATTTATATTTATAATGTATGTACTAGGCTAAAGATTTCTTGTGCGTCTTAGTTTACATTTATGTTACTATTAATGTAAAATTTATATATATATTATGTATTTTGAGTTGTAAATTATGTTTTAAATCTTCATCATTTAAATTATGTTTAAAATCTTCATCATTTGCTCTATCCTTACTTCTTACTAGAAGTGCTCATGGGCCGAGCCGGGCTAGGCTCAACTAAAAATTCAGGCCCATTTATTAGGCTCGGTCTTAGCTCAAAAAATGGGCCTAAAATTTTGCCCAAGCTCTACCCGGATAAAAATGCTAAACCCCGAGCCAGACTCGGCCCGCCTGTATCAACTTTTTATATTATTTTTATATAATTTTTAAATCTATATAATACATCAAAAATATTAAAAACATCAAAATAAATATTTCCCAAAAAATTGAAAATAAATTTTAAAAAATATGTAGACTTAAATAACACTAAGATAAATAAAATTTAACAAGCAAATGCCTCTAAAATAATAACAAAATTAACAAATGCCTTTAAAATTATAACAAAATTAACAATAAAATAAGTTTTATATAAGATTCAAACAATAACAACAAAATAGTAGCAATATAATAGTAAAATGGTAGTAAAATAGGGAGGAAACAATAAGAAAATAACATTTAAAAAAAAACAAACAGCAGAGTCGGGCTTGGGCCAAAAATACCTTACCCGAGGCTTGGCCTATTTTTTAAACAGGCTTATTTTTTTGTCGAAGCCCATTTTTTAGGCCTATATTTTTACCCAAACCCTCCCACATTTCGGGCGGGCCTTCGAGCCGGGATCAAGTCTACTTCTTACTTGGAGAAATTCTTAATTAATTCTCCGAATAAGATTAGTGTTGGATTTGATATGCGTTCGATAGGGGTATAAATGAGACACTTGTGCTCGAAAGTTACTTGAGTTAATTTGAAAAAAAATCAACTTCAAGGCATTGTCGAGCCAAGCTGAAGCAGCTTGAGTTATTAAGTGAACGAGATTTGAGTACCTTAATACTCGATTTGAGCCGCTCATGAGCTTAACCAAATTTTTTATCAATATTGCATTTCTAATATTTTAATCTTAAGAGAAAAAATTCACTTGGAATCCAAACTCGAAATTTAATAGGAAATTCAACTCCAACAAAACCCAACCTAAATTAATTTGATTATTTTATTTTTGATTTTAAAGCAAGATTAAATTTTTAATTTTTAGTTTAGACTTAAAATTTTATTTATTTATTTATTTGTTGAAAACAAAAACTATATACATATCAAAGGTATTTTTTTAAAATAGCTTGAGATAGGCAGATTTACCTCAAACATGACCTTGATCTGATTCTATTATTTTGTTAATTTCATCCAACCCGACCCCCCTAAACCCAATTTTTTTAAAAATATTCATTCTTGACGAATCAAGTCGAGTCGAAACCTATCGTATTCAAGTTTTTTTTACTTAATATAATTTACTTATTATTAGAATATCTTTATATAATGATGTTGTGTGTAGTATAAAAACTAGGAATTTATCCTTAAAAGGTAATAGATACAAATAAAACTTTTAAGAATTAAGTAGCCATAGGAAGTTACCATGGCATGGAATGCCGCTTTATAAACTTTGAAATAATTTGTTTTCAAACATGAGTGTATTTCAAAGATCACCATTAATTTTGAGCATGTTTATGCTCCTAGAAGAAAATTAGCTTGCATTTGTAAAATTTGCTTTAAGCTAAATCGAGAGTTTGTCATGACTCTGATTTATGGGGCTTTTGCCTTTGATTGAAGGGTGGAGCCAACCACATCTATAAGTGGGGATTTTTATTGCAATTATTAATTGTATTCGAAATTGATTCCATTTTACTTATGTTGATATTTTCTGAAAATTATGGTGGGCGTTATAATATTTTTATTAAATTCAATCCAAATTATTAAAATTCTCATGATTGAAAAAAACAGAATGGAACAATCGTTAGGAGGTTCGGGGGTAGGAAGGGCAACCAAGAAAGTCCGTCGTCGGGATGATGATCTACCGGATGTGGGTGATATGGAGACTGATGATGGAGGTTCAAAAGTGGCTTCGTTCAAGGACAAACTGTTAGGTTGGAATCCGAATGAAAGCATAGAGGAAGATTATGAGGAGGATGAATTTGAACTCCTTGATCGTGATTCGTGATGTTGTTACAGAGATGATGAACGGAATTCTAGATATCAAATTCTCGGAAAGAGTACACACTCCTTGATCGTGATGTTGTTACAGAGATGACGAACGGAATTCTAGATATCAAATTCTCGGAAAGAGTACACACTCTGATTCAAAAGAGTACGGCGAAAACAGTGATCATCAAGTTTCTGGCAGGAAAATTGGCTTTTACAATCTAATTTCTAAGCTTCATTTGTTGTGGAAACCAAGACGATCGCTCCAGCTAATGGACTTAGAAAATGATTACTACTTCGTTAAGTTTCAATCAAAAGAAGATTATAACAAGGCGTTAATTGAAGGGCCTTGGACGATTTACGGCCAATACCTAATAGTTCAGCCATGGTCTTCTTCGTTCAATACTTCTCAAAGCCTTCCGAATTAATTAGTGGTTTGGATCCGACTTCCAGGTTTCTCAAGATCTTTTTACAAAAAATGCTTACTAGAAGCGGTGGGTAATTCGATTGGCCAGGTGATTAAGGTGGATAATCAAACGGAAAACAGGATGAGGGGCAAATTTGCGAGGATGGAAGTAAGTCTTGATCTCAATCGTCCTCTAATCTCTAAGGTCCGTGTAGAAGGGAAACTGCAGAGAGTGGAGTGTGAAGGCTTACCGAATGTCTACTTTGGTTCTGGACTCTATGGCCATCAGAAGGAGGAATGGCCGAAGCTACGACAAGAGGAACTGACGGAAAATCTGAAGGACGAGAACGTGAAATTGAAAACACCAGCACCGGCGGAATTGAACAGAAGGGCGAAAACGAAAGAGTTCGACTCATGGATGGTTGTCTCGTGCCATTCACGGAGGCTTACAAGGAGGAACACGATTATGGAAACAAATAAGCAAAATCGCAGTATTGGCTCACGTTTCTCCTTAATTTCTAATTGGAATGAAGATTTGGGGGTTACAAAATGCTGAAATTATGGAAGGGCAGACAAAAGCTGTTAGGCCTTCTTTGGGCTTCTCAATGGGTGAAAATAATGGGCCTCAATAAATGGGTCGAAAAATAAAGAGAAGTTGGCAGTTAGTGTTGGGCCTAAGAAAAAGGTATTGGTTGGAATAAAATAAGGAGTTAATAGCCTGAGACAAAAGGCATACAAATCAATGAACCACGTGAGGAATTTGAGCTGAAGAAAGTTGGGATGGGGATACGTTTCAGGGGTTGAGTGAATACACGGAAAGTTTGAGTGGGAAAAAATAAGCATAAGGCAGTGGTAGTCGAAGAAAATCAAAATCCGAACATCGTGGTGGTTGAGGGAGAAAGGGGTGACGGCAGCTTGGCCCTGAAATTTCTCTATTGTGGTTTAGCGTCTTCTGTACCACCTGGATCATCTAGCGTCAAATGGGGTAAGTCTTGTGATCAGAACCACATTACGTTACGGAACAAAGAGAACGAAGAAGTTATGGTGTCGACGGTGGAATTAGTAGATGACATCTCAAAGAAAATTGATTCGTTTGTGGGCTTGATAAAAGATAACATTAATGACAGCATGGAGCTTCAAGAGGAGCAAGGAAAGGACCTTATTAACCAGGTTCAATGACAAAATCGTTTGTTTGGGATTTCATTTCTTTGTTATTCTTTTGGATGAGTCCAAAATTATTAGTATGGAACTATCAAGGTTGTGTGCATACTCGTTTTAATTGCATTTTGAAGGAGTATGTCTGTGAGTTTGATATGGATGTGATTGTGTTATTAGAAACTAGAATCAGCAGGTTGAGGATGGAGTCTATTATTATGACTTTGGGTTTTGACTACTCTCACAGGGTGGAATCGAGAGGTTTTGCAGGAGGCATTTGCATTATGTGGAAGGACACAATGTCAATTAATATTCAATTGTGCCATTTTCAATACATTCACTTGTCTGTGAATAGGGCACAACAGGATAGAGTTTTTCATTGGACTGTAGTTTATGGGAGTCCGGATGCAAAGAAAAGAGAGTTATTATGGGATTCATTAAATCAAATGGCAAGGCTGATGAAGAAATCGTTGTTATTGGCAGGTGATTGGAATGCAATTCTTGGTGCTAATGACTACAAATGACCGGAGGGAAGAAAACTTGGATTTCAGAGATTTAATGCCTTTCTGTTAAATCATGACTTGTACGATTTGGGGTTCACAGGTCCAAAATTTACATGGAACAGGGGGCTGACGTTTGAATGACTTGATCGTGGTATAGGTAATATGGAATGGATTAATGAGTATCCAAATTATGTTATTCGACATGTACACTATTTAAAATAAGACCATCGTCCATTACTTATTTCACTTGAAGGGGAAGAGAAGATAAAAGGCTTGCGACCATTTCGTTTCCTTGTTGGGGGGCTGACTCATAGTTCGTTTCCCGAATTAGTTAAAGAGAACTGGATTTTTAATGGAACTATGAAGGAAACAATTGATAATTTCACTAACGAGGCAAAGAAATGGAATTCCAATACATTCAGCAACTTGACTAGGAGAAAAAAGGAGACAATTGCTAGAATAAAAGGGGTGCAGTGGGCTCTTGAAAGGAAACAAACGAGAAACATGAGAAAATTAGAGTTCCGGCTAAAACAAGAGGTGGAAATGATCTTGGATTTGGAGGAACCGTTATGGAAGCAAAAGTCCCGTTGTAATTGGATTACTGAAGGAGATAGGAACACTAAATACTTCCATAGTCGAACAATGAAGCGGAGGCGAACTAATAGGATTGAGGCACTAAATTTGACTAATGGAGAATGGAGTTTTGAGGAGGAAGTTTTGAATGTTGAGGCTGCCAGTTTTTTCAAAAACCTTTATACGAATGATGGGCCAGTAAATGGTAAACTCTCGTGTGCAAACTTTTTTCCTAACAAAAAATGAGTCGCAAAGTCTTTGTTTGGATGTTATAGAATTAGAAGTGAAGAAGACTTTAGATGGTATGTCTCCATTGAAAGCTTCAGGTGTTCATGGTTTGCATGAGAAATTCTTCCAAAGCCAATGGCACTGTGTGGTGAGTGATGCATTTACTGGTAGGTATTTTGTGAGTGATGCATTTACTGGTAGGTATTTTGATCAAAGCATTAACAATACTTTGTTAGTGTTATTACCAAAGATAAACAATCCAGAAACCATTTCCCAATACAGGCCAATTAGCCTTTGCTCGGTCATATACAAGATTATCACAAAGACACTGGTTAATAGATTAAAATCTATTATGTCAAAACTGACATCTCCAAATCAAGTTAGTTTTGTCTCGGGTCGTTCGATTTTGGATAACATCATTATTGCTCGGGAGGCAATTCACACAATGCGTATATCAAAAGATCAGACTGGTTGGATGGCAATTAAAGTAGATTTGGAGAAAGCATACAACAGGATTTGTTGGGACTTTTTACAGGATACTCTTTTGATTGTTGGGTTACCTTTAATGATCCATAATTTAATTATGAATTGAGTCACGACGTTTACCGTGAAGATTTTATAGAATGGTAATGTCACTCCGGATTTTAAGCCTACTCATAGGGTGTGTCAAGGTGATCCGTTATCTCCCTATCTGTTTGTTTTATGTATGGAGAGATTGGTTCATTGCATACAACAAGCAAGCGATGAAGGGAAATGGCAACCGTTGAGGCTATCTGATTATGGACCTGGATTAACACATCTGTTTTTTGCAGATGATCTTGTTTACTTTTACAGAGCTGAAATGGATCATACTAATGTTGTTAAGGACGTTATAACGCAATTTAGCTATTTCTCAAGACATAAAGTGAACAACCATAAATCCCAAGTTTTCTTTTCTGCGATGGTTAATAATGAATTAGCAGATGTTTGGGGCTGTCACGTACGGATAACCTTGGTAAATATTTCAGTGTTCTTTTGCTTCACGCTCGTGTAACTAAAGGGACATATGCTTTTCTGATTGACAAAGTGAGGAAAAGGCTTAGTGGTTGGGAAGGTAAAATGTTGTCACTTGCCAGAAGAGTTACACTAGCAAAGTCTGTTCTACAATCGATTCCCAATTATTTCATGCAACCCACTCTCTTACCTATGGGCATTTTTAAGGAGATTGAAAAAATGATACGCAAATTCATCTGGGGCTCAAATAACATTTTTCAGAAAACAGCTCTAGTTGGATGGGATAAATGTTTCTTACCGCAAGGTAAGAGGGGGTCTTGGGCTTAGGCGCAGACACTATCAGAATCAAGTGTTTCTTATAACGCTTGGTTTAATTTTTTAACGAAAAGAGATGCATTGTGGGTGAGGGTTCTAAGGTCAAAGTATAAAATGAGGAAGATTTTCCTGTGAATATTGATAGAAGGTGTTGTAGCTCTACTTGGAAATCTATTTCAGAGGTATGGACGGACCTAAGTGATAGTATTTTTTGGAGATTAGGTGATGGACGAACAGTGTGGTTTTGGTCCGATCATTGGATAAGAGAGCTAGGACCATTAGTCAATTATAGCGTGAATCAGACTCCAACTTTTAAAGATGCAACTGTATATGCGATGGTATCTTTAAATGGGGAATGTAATTGGGAGTATTTTGTGAGGGATCTTCCAAGGGAGGTACTTAGATATATTGCAGGTATTATTCCTCCACGAGATGATGCCGGAGCCGATCAAATAGGGTGGAAGTTGATGGAAAATGGCAAATGGACAATGTCTAGTGATTATATTTTTAAAGATGTTTGGTCGATTCGAGATCATACATGGAAGATCATTTGGAAGCTGGATGTTCCCCAAAGAATTCAACAGTTTCTTTGGTTACTTTTACATAACCGTGTACTTTCCAATTCAGAACGGTGCAGAAGAGGCATGTTAAATACTAATTTTGTAGTCTTTGTGGTAGTGGAATTGAAACTCCGTTACATGCAATAAGGGACTGCGTTGCCGCTAGGGAGATTTGGGCTAATTTTATTTTGCCTCGAATGTCTGATAGTTTCTTTTCTATGAATTTGGAAGAATGGTTGATCAAAAATCTGCAAGTTTCTGATGAAACTATTATCCAGGGTGTTAATTGGAATGTTCTGTTTGGTATTATCATGTGGAAAATCTAGAAACGCAGGAATAATATGATTTTCAATGGGGAAGCTGGTGAGCTGGTGTCTGAAACTGCAGGAATTCTAGCTTATGCAAGAATAGTCACTATGGCCAAAAACCGAAAGGATGAACAAAACAGTGATTGGATTTCTTGGCAACCGGCCCCGGAAGACTGGTGCAAGTTAAATGCGGGCGGTACCAAGCATCTGACGACAGGTAGAGCAGCAGCTGGCGGACTGATTTGAGATAACAGAGGCAAATAGATTACTGGTTACAGTAGAAATATAGGTATATGTTCTGTAATTGATGCAAAATTATGGGCTATTATGGATGGTCTTGATATAGCGTGCAAGAGAAGGATTAAACAAATTTTGGTGGAGAGTGATAGTTTGACTGTGGTTAACTCTTAATCGGCAAGCAGATGAAGTCAAGCCGAGTTTGGTGCAAATTATTAGACATTAGATAGCAAGGGATTTGAATATTAAGGTACTGTATGTTCCACGCGAAGCTAATATGGTTGCAGATAATATGACAGTTCTAGGCAGTCATGACCCAATTGAATTGCGCATTTACGATGGTCCACCCAAACAAATTGCTATGGGATTATTACAACAAAAGTGTTGGTAAACACTTTAAAGTTTACTATGGCTAATTATATTTACTTCTTCTTTTTACCAAAAAAAAATATTAAATTATTTTATTTTATTTTTAAAGTGTTGTTGTCATATTATATCATTTTATATAAAAAAATATAAATACAATAATAAGATCTAAACCTAAACCATTTTTGTTTTAAACGATTGTACTTTACTATTTAACTACAACTTTATTTATTATTTTGTCAATTTTTAATAAATATATTTATTACATAATTCTATTTTTTTATTCACATTATAGGTATGTTATGTTGTAATACTTTTTTCTAAAGCATTGCAATAGTGAGATTATTGATTCAATTTAATTAACACGAAAACTTCATTATCCCATTTAATTTTTTTTAAGTTGAAATTTTCTAGATTAATTATTGAAATTAGTTAGATAAGATTAAAAAAATTCATGTAAAGCTTTACAATAACATAATTTAGTGTGTTTTTTTTTGTTGATGCAACTAGTTGCAAAGCTCAATTGCAACTAACTAGTTTACTTTAAAGAATTTTAAAAAGTCAAGAACTATACCTACATTTACTCATGAATGAAATGAATATGTTTCTAGCTTGAATTTCATTGAATAGAAGAAGGGTATATATACACCTTAGCATGAGTGAAGCTAAAGCTTACAACTGATTAACTGATTCTTGAAATGTAAAACTGAATCTAGTTACAACAGTTCTAATATTCACCCTATTACTCCAAGACCTAAAGTTTCTCTTAGAACCAGGAAAAACTAGAAGCAGATAATGGTTTAGTAAGGTTATCGACAACTTGATTACCTGCGGGAATGTCACCAGCAACCAATAATCCAGTGGCAACCTTTTCTTGAACAAAAAAATAGATCAAGCTTGACGTGCTTGAACTTAGAATGAAAAACGGGATTAGCTGTAACAGCCATAGCACTGGAATTATCGCACCAAATAGTAGGGCGATCATCAAAAGACAACCGAATTTCTCGTAATAATGATTCAAGCCATGTGATGTCAGCAGCTACAGCAGCTATACCACAATACTCTGCTTCAGCCATTGATCTAAAAACAACTTGTTGTTTCTTTGAACACCACGAAACAAGATTCTCACCAAAATACACACAATACTTAATGGTGGATCGTTGATCATCAAAGTCCAAACCCTAAGTCGCATCAACATACCCAACTAAAAACAACCTTTTGGAAGGTCGAATCTGTAACCTGTAATCAATCATAGCACAGAGGTAGTGTAAGATGCATTTGAGGGCAACAAAATGAACATCAGTGGAAGCGTGAATGAATTGGCATATGCGATTAACAACATAGGCAATATTGGGTCGAGTAAGAACTATATACTATAATGCTAGGGAAATACTGCGATATTCATGTGGATCATCAAGCAGAGTTCCCACATGTTTAGATAGAGCGCAAGAAACCATAGGTGTATGGACTCCTTTAACCTTATCTATATGACAACGTTCTAACAAGTCAAGGATATATTTCCATTGAAAAAGATGGAGGCCACCGGTTGAAGAACAATTCACCCCAACACCCAAAAAATAGTGAAGAGAGCCCATGTCTTTGAGTGAAAACTTAGTGTTAAGTTGGTCAACAAATGTATCAATCTCAACAAGGGATTCACATGTAATAATGATGTCATCAACATAAACCAAGGCATACATACGAAACTCATTAGTGATACAAATAAATAAAAAGGCATCAGACTTAGAGAGCACTAAGCCAATGGAAACAAGAAAAGCCTTCAACTTATCAAACCATGCCCTTGGAGCTTATCGAAGACCATATAAGGTTTTGTTTAGACGACATACAAGGGGTTGCCATTTGCATCGGTTTGAACATAACAGGGAGATTGCTACATATACACCTCTTCAATCAAATCACCATTTAGAAAGGCATTACTAACATCAACTTGTCGTAATGGCCACTGTCTAGTGACAATAATGGAGAGAATGGTGTGAATTGTAGTCAGTTTGACGACTAGACTTAATATCTCTCAAAAATCACACTAGGGAACTTGAGAACACCCTTTACCAACCAATCTTCCTTTTTGACAAGCCACTGTACCATCAAGGTTTTGTTTGATTTTAAATACATTTGTAACCAATTACCTTTTAACCCGGAGGTAAGGAAGCTAAATTCCACGTGTGGTTGCGAACCAAGGCATCATATTCCTCCTAAGCTGCCATCTTCGAATGCCGGAGATACAGACGGAGTATTAGAAGGAAATGAAAAATGGTCTTCATTAAACACTACATGTCGAGAAATAAAAACCCAGCCATCCAAAGTAAGACACTGATAGCCTTTGTGATAGGAACTATAGCCAAGGAAAGTACATGGTTGAGATCAGAACTCCAACTTGTGTTGATTAAATGGTCGGAGATATGGATAGCAACAACATCTGAAAACACGAAAGTGATCATATTCCGACAGAGTACCATAGAGCACCAAATACAAAGACTAATTTTGAAGAATCGGAGTAGGCATCTGATTGATCAAGTGAACCATACATGAAAAGGCATACGTCCAATACTTTATTGGTAAATGGGATTGAGAAAGTAAGGTAAGCGTAACTTCAACTATATGACAATGCTTTCTTTCAACGATCCCATTTTGCTTGAATGTATGAGGAGAGGTGATGCGATGGAGAATGCCATGTTGAGCCAATAAAGAGGAAAATGAGTGAAATTCACCACCCCAATCACTCTGAAATTGCTTTATATCTTTGTCAAACTGAACTTTCACCAATTTCTGAAAACAAACAAAACAATTAATAGCTTGAGATTTCTTTTGGATAAGAAATAACCAAGTAAACCAGCTACAAACATCAACAAAGAAAACATAATACCAACTGGTCCCACAATTAACGGGAGTAGGTCCCCTAGGTCAGAAACAACTAAATCAAATGGATGATGGCACACTGTGCTAGAAGTTAAAAATTGTAACTTGTGCGACTTCCCTTGTTGAAAAGCAGAACATACATTCTGTAATTTATTAGTATCAACAATAACATTACTCGACGATGGATGACCAAGTCGACGATGCCACAACTCAAACAAATTACATTTTTGAGGAAATGACGAGCTAGTGCCCAACTCTAGGTTGTGAAGAGACGTGTCATGGCCTCGAACGGATCCCACTTTGTCAAAAGATGACACCGAAGAAAACTAATATAGTCCTTTATGTGTGGCCTTGAAGCAAAATCTCATTGGTCTGTATATCCTTTACAAGACAATGGAACAAATGAAACTAAAAAAAAAAAAACGTTATTATCCCGAGCAAACTGAAAAACCGAGAGAAATTTTTTTGAATCATAGGAACATGTAACACATTTGTTAAATGCAACAACTTTCGAGAAGTAAAAATAACACTATCACCCAAACTCACAATAGGAGCACACGTACCTTCACCCATTAGTAGAAGAATATTACCTGAAAATTCACTCAATTTATTCAGCATAGAGGCTTCCTAACAAATGTGGTTGGTGGCATCGGAGTCGGGGTACCAAACAGATAGCTTATTAGAAACATGGGACAAAGGCATCGTCTATATGGACAAAGCATAGACAGGTCCAACATGTTGCAGCAACAAAGGCCTAGCAACCCCATTCGCAGAATAGGCCCAGGCGACCCAATAGCTCCACCGGATGGAACAGGCCTTGGTGATCCAATAGCACCATTCAATAGACCTGGCCTAACAAAGGAATGCACATACGATCTAGCAGGAACATTCGGTGAAAGAGGCCCAACTACAGCAAGTTTCATCAGCTAAGTCGTAGAAGAAAACCCAATTGATTGAGGCTCAAATCTGAATGCAGCAGGCGATCCAAACCCATAGGCCACATGAAGAACTTGGGCCACTAATCCAGACGAAGGAATCAGGCCATGAGAATAAGGAAAAATATATGAGTTAGTGGAAACCTTATTCGAAGACACCCCCCACTCACTTGCACAGCTACTGAATAGTCATCATACCCTCGAGAGGAACCAGACACCGGAAATCCACCAAAGTCCATATCGAAGCGTTAGAAACACCGTTGAATGACATGGCCAAGACGACCACAAAGCTGACACTAAGGACGACCTTGAGAACTCTGGCCACGACCTCTAAAATGATTTTCTCAAACTTACAGCACCTTGACCAAATCTCTAGTTTTTTTAATATATAATTTCTTTGCTAGGATTATCTTTCCATATTTAGTGTAATATGTGATCAATTCAAAATATAAATAGTTTTTATATTTTCATATTATCTAAGCTTTAAAAGATAATTAAGGTGATATTTTTTTATTGAAATGATTTTCTCAAGCTTACAGCACCTTGACCAAATCTCTTTCATATATATAAGTTGCATTTTCCTTATTTAAGAAGACAAGCTATCAAGAATATTTAAGATTGATTTTATGGAGAAATATCTTCAAGTTTATCATCCATATTTTAAGTGATTGGGTTATCATCTTTGAAGATTGTAATTGATTTGATAGACATTATTAAATCTACCATTTAAAGGACTGTGAGATATATTATGACTGTCGTAACCATTTTTTTGAAAAGGGGGTCGACTTTAATTTTGAAAAAGAAAACGAAAAACGGGAGTCGCCACCGATCTTTTTTGAGGTGTGATCGGATCACCTTGAAATTAATCATTTTAATAAAATATTTTGATTTATTAAAACAATGATTTTGGTCCACGAAATTCAAGAAAACAGGTTCGGGAGTCGGTTACGTACGAGGAAGGCTTAGCATCCTCGTAACGCCCAAAATTGGTATCTAATTGATTACTTAATGTCTTAATACCGAAAATTTGAAAAGATTCTAGATTACGATCCATTTGCTTAAAAAACACTTGAACGAATCAAAATGGATGCTAAGACCTCTTATTTCGAAGAAATAAAATGTCATACCCAGTGAGTTAGGATACGATATTTCATGTTCTTGAAACTAAGTTCGTCTTTTGATTTTTAAATCTGTGTACTAAAATTTAAAAAGGGTATTCGATTATTTGGGCTTTATGATAAATTGGAACCCAGTGAGTAAGGGCACAATTTCTCAAGATTCCCGAATATAGAAAATTACCTTCGTTTATTTGTTTTTTTTAGAAATTCTTACCTTGAGATGAAAAACGTCACATCCAGTGAGTTAGGACGCAACATCTCAAATTCTCAAGAATAAGCTTTTATTTGAAATTTTTATGTGTTTTGATTGAAAAGGAAAATGATACTCGGTTGCTAGGATTTAACAAAGAAAATCGGAACCCAGTGAGTTAGGGTACGATTTTCTCGAAGCTTCCAAAAACGAGCATTGCCTTATTTTCAACCTTCGAATAGAAGGATTTTAAAATTTCAATGATATTAAAACATGATTTTCTTAAACAAATGAAGTGCCATGGAATGATAGTATACAAAGTAAAGTAGTAATTTATACAAAATTTACACTAATATATCACAGCAACCAATAAATACAAATGGAGAATTGCGAAACTCAAAATTGCGATAATTATAAAACATACAATTGCAACATTATCAATGAGGAAAATGACAAAAAAAAAAAAGATAGGAACAATTTTAGAATAGGTAATAAATGAAAAATAATAAGTGACAAATGTTTAAAACAAAGAGTAAAAAACAAATGAAAAGTTTTTAAAAAATAAAAATTTAAAAGGTATATTACGAATAGTAATGATGTAAACTAATGTAGAATAGTTAATATGAACAATTTACAAATCCTTATAACAAATAATTGTAAAAACATTTTAAAATGAACAATATATATATATATATATATATATATATTAGAATAGATAATACGTAAAATAATTTAAACTGAATAATATATACATTTAAAATAAGCAACATGTAAAAGTTTATAAAGTAAATAACATAAAAAGGTATTTAAAATAAACAATATGTAAATATAATAGAAATAATAGACATGTAAGGTTTAAATAAATAGAAGATAAAAGGGTTAAAAGAGATAAAACATGAAAATAAATAATGCTAATAAAAACAGAAAAATAAGTAAATAAATAAATTAAAACAGGTTAAGGGTGAAATTATAATTAAAACAAAATTAAATATCTAAAAGCTAAACATTAAATCAGGCGGACCCAGATGGAATGCGAGCGCGAAGAATAGGGATCGAATGAGCAATTAACCCAAACCCTTAAAACGCGTCGTTTTAGCGCAGACCAGAATGAATCAGAGATGAATATCCTGGGGCAAAAATAAAAAGAAAAAGAACGACGCAGGACCACATTATACCACGCCACAAAAGTCGAAGGGCTTTTTGCCAAATGTCCCTTCACCGCAAAAACGAGCGGGTCCTGAGGGTATCAGGTCGAATTGAATCGAGTATAATCGATACTGTGTCATTTTTGAGCCACTGGGATAGGCTCTATACGGCACCGTTTTATATTCTCTATAAAAGTCTAAAATATACCCTAAAACAAAGGCTCTTTGTCATTTAAAAAAGACAAAATAAAAAAACTAAACCCCCTTTTACACCCCTACTCGGCCGAGCAAGAAACAAAGCATCAAGGTCATTTGACTCTTGATCCACCACTGAAATTAGTGGGTGGTGTGCGAAGGTTCGATCGGACCCTTTTTAGGGCCATTATTTAAAAGGGGTTTTGTAATCTTAAAACCGAAATCCCCGTTTAACTCCGATTTCGATGGAGAAAACAAGGACTTTGATGGCACATTCGTAGAGGTAAACTCCCTATTTTATTTCTTTGTTTTTGCATGCCATGAGAAATAAATGAAAAGCCAAAGAGTATAAATGAATCGAAAAAAATCTGAGATCACCTTTTAGAACTTGATTTTTTGTCTATTGTATTCAATATGCTTGTCTAAAAAAAATACATTTGTTCTTAGGCCTCTTTATAGTCAAAAAGAAAATACAAAATATTGATTTTTTTCATTTTGTTTCTGTCACTGTCTTTGCGTGTTGGTGTTTCTGTTCCTCTTTTGGCTTGTTTGTAGGCTAGGGCGAAGGTCAACGAAGGAGGGCTTCCGTTTTGGGGCAAAGGACGAGCAGAGCCGATCCTTGAGCGATTTTTGCCCCGAGAACGCACGTAGCTTGCAAGAGAGAGGCGCGACGCTAGGGCTAGCTAGGGTTTCGACTGGCTGAAACTTGGTTTAGGCATTGGGCCTATCGGGCCAATAGGAATTGGTCTTCTTAGTTTAGGTCTTTTGTGTTTTGTAATTGGGTAGTTTAGGCTTGCTACTTATTTTTAATTTAGACATTGGACTTGTTAATTTTTTGGTTTTATTATTACTATTGGGTCTCCTTACAGGCCGGGCAAATTTGGGCCCATACAATCACAATAAGATGTGGGCTAAATTTGTTAAGATTTATCTCAATTTAATTTATTCGTATCTTAAAGGTAATAATTGATTTGGTGAGATCTAGCCAGATTAAAATGGATTAAAGTTTACATAGTAAGACTAAACTGACTCTTTATGTGAAAACCTTATTTAACTGTGGAAGAATTTGTAAGTGCAATAAGTTGTCACAATCAGTTGCAACTTATTTAACAATTGAGTTTTTGAGATTTGTATATTTTGATTAACATCTCTTGACTATATTTTTCTTTTACTATTTTTGTCCAACTATTTAAAGGGTTTCATGCTGAATTTTCATGGTTAATTGTAGGGAAGAAGTCATTCAAGCTATGAAATCAAAGATGTTTATTTGAACAAGATATCTCCTTTTTTTTTCATTCCTTAAGAAGATTGATTAGACCAAATTTGTAAGTCCAATTCCTATCACATTAGCTTGATGTTAAGGTATTTGCTTATGATTTTGATATGAGTTTTAGATAGTACAAACTTGTTCGTTAAAGGAAGTTACTTGAGTGTAAATTATGTTGTAAATAAATTGTTCTATCAATTTGTAACTAAGCTTTTAGTGTGGAAAGATTAGAGGGAAATTTTAATATTTATAATTGTATAAGAGTGAGATTGCAATGAGGGTGAATAAGGTTGAGCTTAAACTATCTCCTGTACCGTTGAATTATAGTGGATTACTCTTTAGGCAATAACCACATTTGTAGGATTGGATTTAAGCTATATAACCAATTGACTAAACCTATTATTACATTTCCCGTTTTTAGTTGTCCTTCTAGAACACCCCAAAAATTTGAATTCAGATTTGTTAATTTTATCAGAAGTTAAGTGATTTGCTAAGGTGGTTAAGTGCTTTGAGTTTGTGCCTAGGGTTATGGTTTGAGTCCTTGTGATAGCATTTTTTTTTTTGCTAAATTCTTTATGTGACCGATCAACTAATAGTAGTTGGGTTAAATTGAATTTTAATATAGCTGTTAGATAAGGATTAGATTATTTGAGATGATTGGGTTGTTGGGTTAGTTTTTATTTTATTTTATTTTATCTTTTTATCTTTTATTTTAAAATTTAGAAAAAAAAATATTTCCATGATTCCCTTCCCATTACTCACGTTCTTAATTTTTTCGCACTTTCCTATCCGTTTGCTTCACGTATGTTCTAGTGGAAAAATTGCAAAAAAAAAAAAATTGTTCTTTCTTTCTCTTTTTTTCTACTCCAAAACTCTTTTACGTTCTTGTTTACATTTCATAGGGTTCTTCAATTTTGGTGATTGATTTGTTTGCTACTCCATTCCGTGTAAATAATGTTTCTCTTATTATTTAAAATTTCTTTCTTCTTTCGTTATGGGGGTGTTCGTTGCCTTATCTTTTGCTTAAGATGGGGTGTGTGAGAGATGCGTTATTTAGTATTAATCGTTTGAGGTCTTCTAGGAGACATTCACACGACGATGGATCCTCTAGCAATTTAAGTTCTATGGTGTTCGGTTGTTTTGTTGCGGGTAAGTCATTTAACGATGTGTTGGGAACTTCAATTGGCATAGTGTGGCCATTTTCTTGTCGATTTCGCGATTATATTTGGTAAAGGAACGTGTTAATTGATTTGTGTTTTTTGTCAATTTGGTATTGGATTGCTCGATTCTTGGAATTACATCAGAAATAGTCAAGGTGTGTAACAAAAACCAGAGACAATAGCGAACGATGAAAGCCGAAAAAGGGGACTTTCGACACTACAAATGTAACAGTTCAATTTTTAGTGGTGTCAGAAATAGTGGTTTGAGACCACTAAATCCGACGAGTGAGTTTGAAAAGCTTATTATTTATTATTTATGAGTTAAGTGTGATTTTAGAAATATTTTTAAATTAATGATTTGTGTTTAAAAGAATTTATTAGGTTAAGTGGTTTATAAAACAAGGTATCGAGACCTCGATTTCATAAATCGAGTCGTAAATATTTTTATAAGTATTTACGGAGTGTCATTATGATAGTATTAAAGTTTTGTTATAAAATTTTAACTTTTTGATAGTTAATAATTAAAAAGGATTAAATTAAAAAAGGTGTAAAATTTACTAAAATGATTAAATAGCTTAATTGTTTAATAAGGGAGGATTAAAAGGCAAATAGCCCAAAGTGTAAAGCTTGGGTGGCATAAGCAGAGAAAAATTAAAGAATTTGTGTGAACAAGGGGTAAAATGGAAAATGAAATAAAATTAAATAGTTAAAAATGGGACTAAATTGGATTTGTAGACTTTTCTTCACATTTCGTCAGCCGAAAACACTATTGAAGAACTATTAAGAAGTTGGTTTTCATATTTTGCTACATATTAAGAGCCTGTAGGCAAGCGTGAAAAAGAGAAAATAGCATAATAGTCTTTTAACTATTGCAAATTTTACAAATTAACCAAGTTAAGTTCATATGGTTAAACTTTTATGATTGTGTTAATTTAGGAATAGTATAATATATTTATTTATATTTTGTTGTTGAAATTAAAATTATTGTAAAATTATGAAAATTGAATTGAATGTTTAAAAAGAGTAAAATGCAGGATTAAGTATGATCGTTTTGTGGCAAAGAATGAATTGACAGATAAGACTATGGTTGGACCATGGCAGTATATATATATATATGTGTGTGTGTGTAAGACCATAGCTGGGTTATGACATTCTGATGATAAGACCATAACTGGGTTATGGTACTACAAGTGTAAGGCCATGGCAAGACCATGGCAATGCATGTGTAAGATCATAGTTGGATTATGGCACAAAAAGAACGATGTACTCATATCCGTAAGCCGTTCTTTGATTCAGAAAGAAAAGGTAAAAGACTTGTGTGATTGAATTGAAAATTTTATAGATTATTATTGATATTGATCTGATGGAAGTGTGCTTATTGATTATATTGTAATTGACAGGGAAGAATGTATGATTTATTACAATTTAATTTATTATATTAAGTTTGGTAAGATCAATATTTAACCTATTGAACTTACTAAGCTTTATTGAGCTTACTCTTGTTGTTTATTATTTTTGTAGATTAACATGTAATCGGGAGATCAGACCAACACATCAAGCTACACTATCCAGTTTTATCCGGTCGTTTTTGAAATGTAAATTTTGGTTCATATGGCATGTATGAGGTTGGTTTGGCAATGAAATAGTTTGAATTGTGGTTGTGAATTTTAAATGTTTGTATGTGTGTAATTAGTAGTAGAATTTGATAAATCAATGAAATGAGTTAAATGGGTAAGTATAAGTAATTGATGTATATGAAATGTTATATTATGTTTAGAATATGAATTGGTTGGTTTTGATTGCTTGGTTGGGATATATTAGTGTATTTAAATATTGTGTAGGTTGATGTCAAAAAGGGTGAGAAAAGTGGCCTTAAAGCGGTTTATTTTCGTCCATACGGGCAGAGATACGGGCATGTGTCTTAGCCGTGTGTCTATGCACATGGGTGTGTAGTTTGGTTGTGTGTCTCCTGTACCTTAAAATTTTAAAAAGAATGCCGACATTTTTACACACGGTCTGGCACACGGGCATGTGGCTTGGCCTTGTGACCCCTACATTTAAATGTATTGCAAGTTAGAGAGTTACATGGGCTGGAGACACGGATGTGTACCCTATTTCAAATACCACATGGCTTAAGACACGGGTGTGTCAGTTCACACGGCCAAGCCACATGGACGTGTGTCCCTTGAACTTATGAAGAATTTTGGAATTTTACGAAAAAATTTTTGAGTTTCTGATTTAGTTTTGATTTCTTTTTAATGAGTAATTTGGGCCTCAAGGGCCTATATAAGGGACAATATGAATGAATGGTGATTGGTTTTAGATGCTTATTAAATATTATAAAATGTTCGTATTTATTCTGTAAAGTCCGGTAATGTCTCGTAACTCTATTCCAGCGATGGATAAGGTTTAGGGGTGTTACAACAAAGCCATGTGCCGAGCTATATGGTAGGTTATGTGTGACACACAGTCGTGTGCTAGACCATGTGAGACACACGGTTTGGGCTAATTAGGTCATGTGAGCCCAAAATTTTGAATTTTTTCGTAAGGCCCGTATATCGTAATGAAGCTATAAAAACATGATTTTTGACAAAATTTAAAGCATAAAACTTGATATAAGTACGATTAAAGTATGTATATTTATCATGGAGCATAAAAAGTATAGTTTGCAAAACATTATGAGTATTCTGTAATATGATATGATTGATCTATGTATGCTATATGAGCATGTATGATATGCATATTTTGGACATTTGTAATTCTATATGTGCATTGGGGTGGGATTTATGTATTGGAGGAAGCGTGGACAATTTAATTATCTTCCGTAACTGGTGGCATAATCACATCTATTTCTGTACATGGCGATAATCTACCTATTGATTTGGCAACTAAGCTGCATATATTTTGAAAAGTGTCATGCCGATACTAAGTGGTGTGTTCGGCTGGATGGGTGTTTCATACGCTATATGGTGTGTTGGGATGGTCAGAAATGGTGTGCAGCAGAAGAGGGTATTATTATATTTTTGCATTTGACATGTTTTGATATTGTATCTGTTAAGAAAAGTGTTTGTCTAAGATTTGAAATATTGTCTGTTGATTATACTATATGCTACACATCGAGTTTTGAAACTTATTCTTTGTTTGTCTGTTACTTTTAGGTAACCCTCAGACTTAAGACAGATCGATGGGACGACAGCTTAGTTAAGTACTTTTGTTAAAATATGTATAATGGTTTAATTTATAGTATTTTGATTTTGATGGACTGTTTAAATTTATGGATTTTATTTTCTAACTTTGACAGCTTTATTGTTTTGGTGGGCTCAAAATTTGATCTGCGAAATGTTTGATTTCACTATAACAAACCATATTTTCAAAACTGGACTCAAATAAGATTTTTCTGCTGTAAAATTAAATTCTTATGAAATATATAAATATGTATATGAATAATGTTTTCGTTAAAATGATTAAGGAAGATATGCTTGCAAACAAACTGTATTTTTACGTAATAAGAGCTAATGATGTTTTCTCATAACAAACGAATTATAGGTTTTCGAATGAACATGCAAGAACATCTCCAGATCTGGCCATAACTTCTAGGTCGAGTTTGGGGTGTTACATTTGGTGGTATCAAAGCCAAGTTTCAAAACTCGGCCTGTGAATTTTGGGTTCAAAATTTTGTTAAAATTGTATGTAAAATGAAATTTCTTTCTATTCAAAAATATGAAAAGTAAGTTTACAGAATACTTAGTCTTTAGTGCTGATCCTGTATGTACTTCTGACTTAGTTAAACTTTTAGTTTAGAAAAAAAGCTCTAAAATGATTAGAATTACTCTGCAATAGTTGGAGACTATAATAACTTCATAAATTCTTTTGATAACTTTTGAGTGTAAAATATATGTTAATAAACATTTGAACTGATACACAAAACTTTATAATGTAGATAACATACAATGAGTGCATGTAGAACTCGTGGTAACAGCCCTTACCCGTAACCGATGCCGGAGTAGGTCACGAGGCATTATAGTACTAAAACTCGTGCAAACTCTTAACTTTCTCTAAAAGGAATGAGTCCCAATTAAATTTTTTTTTCAAACATTGTCCTACAAACTTTCTTATGGGCCTACAAGGCCTAAAACGTAGTTTAGAAACAATTCGGGATCATTCCAAGCACTTAAGAAATTTTCTTTGATTTTTAATCTAATTCACTTCACATGCCCGTGTGACATTACCATACGCCCGTGTGGTCTTTAAACATAGCCATGCTAATAGCCTATGTGGATTTATTTTCTACGTCGAAACTACAGGGGTTTTCACACGGCCTGGCACATGCCCGTGTGCCCAGCCTGTGTCCCCCACACGGCCGTGACACACCGTGTTACAGTTCGTGTGCAAAAACCTTGACATTCTGTTTCTGACGTCAGCACTCACACAGAAATGGCACACGCTCGTGTGCAAGCTGTGTCCTCCACACGATTGAGACACACGATCATGGATCATGCCCGTGTGGGACACTGACGAGCATTTAATTTCATGCATGCAAAGTGCAGAGGATGCACGGCCTAACCACACACCTGTGGGCTGGCCGTGTATCACACACGGCTTAGACACAATCTCGTGTGCCTACTCGTGTAGACAGAAATAGGCTATTTACCAAGTCTCTTTGCCACCCTGAACAAGGCCAAACCCATATCCTATCATATCAAGGTTTTTATGATCAACCTATAGTCATAATTTGACATTCTAACACATTCATAATACCAATTCAACCAACCAATCACAATACTACTACCAGTACACATTTTCATGAATAACTTCAACATTTCCTTGAACTCATTCTCATTTCATTAATACTAACTGGAACCATTTTAGCCAATTCTAATGGCCATTTACAAAATGAACTTAGATGTTATAAATGGCCAACATAATTGGCTCACTAGTGTATCTTACACCAAAATGACCTTTTAACCTATACATGCCATTACTCAAAACACAAGACATTACTGTACCGAGAACTTCAGTTGATAGTGTGTAAATTGCCTCCGACGTCCTTGGATCCTCGAATTATTTAGACGGCACTGTAAGAAAATGGAAAGGAAAGGGTAAGCAATAAGCTAAGTAAGTAATAGGCAAATAAATAACAACAATTTTACCAAGTTATGATAAACTTTCATTGCATCATAAATCATCCATGTTACAAAGAATAGCTACAACATAACTTACTTGATTTCGTCCCCTATTAATTATACAACATGCTATTAAGCTCACATTTCAAGCATTACACTTAGGCACCTGCACCACTTACAAAGATCATCACAATGTCTCATAACTAAGCATCAATTTTAAGTTTTCCCATTGAACTATTTAGAATATAAATGGATATTCAATAAGCCTCCCATGTGGGGTCTCGAGTCGATGCCATGTCCCAGACATGGTCTTACACTGGCTCACATATCAAGTCAATGCCATGTCCCAGACAGGTCTTATATTGACTTTTAATGTAACAAGGCTGATGCCGTGTCCTAGACAGGTCTTACACTGGCTCTCATCTATTGGTGTCAATGCCATGTCCCAGATAGGTCTTACACTGACACGTAACAAGCTGACGCCATGCCCAGATAGGTCTTATACTAGCTTTTATATCTCGAGGCTGATGCATGTCCCAGACATGTCTTACTCTAGCTCTTGTCTCAAACCCGATGCATGTCCCAGACATGTCTTACACTGGCTCTCAAAATGTGGCCGATGCATGTCCTAGACATGTATGACACTAGCACACACATTACCCAATGTCATGGCATGAATATTCAATTCTATTCTAACTATTCAACCAAGCGCTATTACACATGCTCTCATCAATTCATAACTAATCATCATCGTTCAACAATTCATGCACAAACAATACTCTCATGTGCATCTCATTGATACAAGTTATCAATTTATGCCTATACAAAGATTTCATGCATAAAATTTAGAAATGTTGTATTATTTACCTACAACTTACCTCGGTATATAAAATGAAGACAACCTTTCTGTTTACTCGATTTGCTTGGCCTTTTCCTGGTCTAAGTTCGAATTTGGTAAATCTTGATTTATAAAAATAAAAATTCACAAATTTAATCACCAATTTAATCTAAGCAATCCAAACTTTACAATTTGGCAAAATGACCATTTTGCCCCTAGACTTTGGCAAAATGACCATTTTACCCCTAGGCTCGGAAATCGATTTTTATCGAATTTCCTAAATATCCAAGTCCAACCAAACACTTTTCACTCTTATGAAAGCCCCAAATTTTCATTATTTCACATACTTACTCTTTATTTTACAACTTTACAACTAAGTCCAAAATAGGTGTTTTCCATTAACACCCTTTTACAAAAGTTGTTTATTAGACAACTCACATTCATTTTCTTTCATAAAAACCCAGAAAACATCATTTATTTAATCATGGAAACATTCTAAACTTTCAACCATTTTGCACAATACACCCCTCAAAATGTAGCTCATGCTACAAGGGTTCCAAAAATGCAAAAATTTTCAAGAAATGCCTTAAGAATCACTTACTTGAAGAAGAAATAAAGTGGATGCAAATTTTTAAGCTTTAAATGGCTATTTCCATGGTGATTTTAGGTGGTAGAAGAAGGTCAAAAAAAAAAGGATAATAGCTTTTGTTTGTTTAATAATAAAACTAGTTAAAATTGTCACCAAATACTACCTAATTTTGACTTTTTAATGCATTTTCTCTCCCTTGCTTCTCAATGGCTGGCCAACCTCACATTCAAGGGCCTAATTGCCTTTTAAAACCCTTAAAATTTTATTCTATAGCTATTTAGCACAATTTACTAGTAAATCTCAACTTTAGCCCCTTATGCGATTCAGTCCTTTTTCGCAATCAGGCCTTCAATTGCTTAAATTAATTTACCAAAATTTTCATGCACCCTTATAAAAGTACTATGACACATAAATTAATGCTAAAATAAATTTTATCTAACCTCAGTTAAGTGATTCCAAAATCACTATTCTAACTAAGCCCAAATTCAGGTTGTTACACTCGTGGGCAGGCAGACGCTGAGGGGGGCTTAAACTGAGCTATCCTTGATGGACAGTATGCCTAATCTAGATACAAGTGAAACACCGAATACGCTTACTACTAACACTGGGTCTCAAAGTCAAATGTCTAGGATGAAGAATTGTTTCTAACCATGTTAAGAATTTTGGAGAAAGCCGTTGGGACCCATATCAAATTTTGGAGCAGAAGGTCGATAATTGAACGACTCCGGTCCAATGGTGCTAAGCTGTTTAAGGGTGTCACTAGAGTTACCCCAACTATGGCCAAATATTGGTTAGAGGCCGTAGAGAGGATTATGAATGATATCAACTGCATCCCCGAGAAAAAAATAAAGGGTACAATTTCTTTACTTTGTGATGAAGCTTATCAGTGGTGGCTGACCGTTGATGAGGGTACTCAACCTGATCAAATTTCTTGGGAGTACTTTAAGAACACCTCCCAAAGCAAGTATGTGGGGCAAGTTATGTGGAGGCTCGTAGACGCGAGTTTGTGAGCCTTACTTAGAGGGGTAGGACTGTGGCTGGGTATGTGGCTAAGTTTTTGAGGCTAAGCAGATGTGCTTGCTTGTGTCGACTGACTATGACAAGAGTATTCGGCTTGAGGAAGATATGAGGTATGACCTTAAAGTTTTGATAAAGCCTTCAAGAATTTCTGTTGTCTTGGCGGAAAAAGCAAATATTACTGAGGAAGTTAAGCGCACTGAGTGTGAAAAGAAGGATAGAGAGAGAGGTAAGACTAAAAGGGATTTGGAGCCCTTTAGTTCTATTCAGCGTCATTAGAAATGAACCATATTTGATGGGCCTTCGAGGGTTGAGGCACCTATTGCTTCTATTATGGGTCAAACATGTGGAGATTATGGTAGGTGCTATCCAGAAGAATGTTGGAGGAGGTCGAGAGCTTTTCTGCGATGTGGGTTAGTGAAGCATCGAATTAGAGATCATCCACTCTGATTTGCTCAAGTGTAAGCTCAATATCTAGGTTTAGTTCAGCCTCAGCGAGCAGTTCAGTAGTCATCTAAGGGTTGTGGTCAAGCTAGAGGTGGCAATGGATGGGGTAGGGGTTAGAGCACACTGGACAAATATGCTAATCAGACTCAGGCTAGGCAGCCTATTTTGGTATATGCAGCTAGGCACCACAAGGACAAACACATCATAGACCTTTTTGCTAGTACGTTCTTTATTAATTTTGTACCATACTTTGCACTGATAGATATAGGCTCAACACATTCCTATATAGCTATCTCCATTTCTATGAACTTGGGTATTCTTGTTGAGAGCACTTCTAGTGAGGTTTCTATGATAAGTCTATTGGGTCAGTCAATGCAGGTTGATAGGGTTTATAAGAGAGTACCATTGTAGATACAAAGTGTTTTTTTTCTAGTTAATTTGGTGGAGTTACCATTCAGAGAATTTGATCTAATACTATAAATGAATTGGCTTGTGGTGTAATGGCCCAAAATCGGGCTTAGTTAGAATAGTAATTTTGAAATCACTTTTTAAGGAGTGAGAAAATGATTTTAATGTCAAATTATGTGTTATAGTACTTTTATTAGTGTGTATGAAGATTTTGGCAAATTAATTTACGCGATTGGAGGCTTAATTGTGAAAAAGGACTAAATCGCGTAAATGGTAAAAGTCATGAATTACTAGTAAATTGCCTCAATTGGCTAGCAAAGTGAAACTTGAGGGCCTTAAAGGGCAATAGGCCCATGAATTAGAAGTGGGTGGCCATATGACTAAATGAGAAAGAAAAGTCAATTTTTTTTTTAGCATTAGTTGAGATATTTTGACATTTAAATAATAGCCTAGTGCCTAGCTCTCATCTTCTTCATTTCTTCTCTATTCTCACTGAAAATGGCAACAAGAATGTAGGTTTAAAGTTTAAAAATTTTTATCAGCCTCTAAAACTCATTAGTAAGTGATTTTTAGGTCCTTTTTTGTATATTTTTACATTTTTGAGGCTCTAGTAGCATGAGCTACAAAATGAGGGGACTATTGGGTATTTTAGATGAAAGTTTAAAATCTTACTATGAGTGTGTAAGTGATGTTTGCTGGAAATTTTGGGAAGAAAATGAGCCATGGTGGTTAAATAAACAACCTATGAAAGAGTTTGTATGAGAATACATAGAATGGGACTTAGTTGTAGAAGTTGCAAAATAAAGAGGAAAGTGTTGGAAATAATGAGAAATTTGACTAGTAATGAGAATAAAAAGAGTTTTCTAGGCATGAGAGTTAAGGAAATTCGATAATAATCGATTTTCGGGCCTAGGGGTAAAATGGTCAATTTGCCATAGTCTAGGGGCAAAATGGTCATTTTACCAATTTGTGAATTTTAGTTTGTTTGTATTAAATTAGTGGCTAAATTGGAAAATTCATTATTGTCATAGATCAAGAATTGTCGAATCTGATCCTAGACCGGAGGAAAGCCAAGCAAGTCGAGTAAACCGAATCGTCACCTTTCTTTTTGTATATCAAGGTAAGTTGTAGGTAAATAATACAATGTTTCTAATTTTTATGCTTGGAATCACTAAATTGTTGTGAATTCTTGAATTGAGATATGAGAAATGAATGTATTAGATAACCGAGCCTGAATGATGGAAATGATGATTTGTATTTATAAAATGTTGAGGCCATGAGTAATAGAGCCCAATTGAATATTTAGAATAGAATTGGATATTCCAATCTAGACTTGGGTGGTTGTGTGTGCCAGTATAATACATGTCCAAGACATGCATCGGCCACACTATGAGAGCCAGTGTAAGACATGTCTGGGACATGCATCGGCCTCGAGATTTTATGAGCTAGTGCAAGACACATTTGGGACGTGCGCTGGCGTTGAGACGAGAGCTAGTGTAAGACATGTCTGGGATATGCATCAGCCTCGAGATATGCAAGCTAGTGTAAGACCTGTCTAGGACATGGCGTTAGCTTGTTGTATGTCAGTGTAAGACCTGTCTGGGACATGGCATCGACATCGATAGATGAGGGCCAGTGTAAGACCTGTCTGGGACACAGCATCGCCTCGATACATAGAGAGTCAGTGTAAGACCATGTCTGGGACATGACATCGGCTCATTACCCTATATAAAGGCTCAGTGAATATCCTATCGTGTTCTAAATAGTTCAATGGGAAAATCCTGTTAATATTAAGCTTAAGAGATGGTTTGATGACCTTTTTGAGTGGTGTAGGTGCCCAAATGAATTGTATGTATTATGAGCTCACTAACATGTTGTATAATTAGTAAAGGATGAAATTGAGTAAGTTATGTGGTAACTTTTCTTGATATATGCATGATTGTGACACAAATGCAAGTTCATCATGACTTGATATATTGTTGTTATTTATTTACTTGCGACTTACTAAGCTTCATGCTTACCCCTCTTCTTTCCATTTCTTTTAGAGTCGTCTAATTAATTCAAGGATCTAAGTGCGTCGGAGGTAGCGTACACACTATCCACCAAAATAATCGGTGTGGTTGTATTTTGTGTCTTAAGTAATGGCATGTATAGGATAAATGGTCCTTTTGTTGTAAGGTACATTAGTGAGCCAATTGTGTTGGCCATTTATGAAATTAAGTTCATTTTGTAAATGGCCTTTGGAATTGGCCTAAGAACATTGATTTTGATTAATGAGATGAGTATGATTTGCTTAAAAAATTTAGTAATCTCGTTTAGTACCTGTGCATGCTCATTGGAGCTAGATTCGATGGTGCGTGGGCACCTATTTAGGGGTATTTAGATGTGTATTGATAATATGTTTTGTTGTATAAAGATTGTGTTATACTTGTGATTGTTTCAAGTAGCCAAAGGCTGGGTAGATAGCCCTATACTGCCCACACAGTCAGACACACGGGCGTGTGCCTAGACCGTGTAAGACACACGGGCTACACACGGGCATGTGGCTCGACTGTGTGTCCCTTGCACCTTGCATGAGATGAATTAAATACCCAATAGTAAACACATGGGTTGTGACACGACCGTGTGTCCCAACCGTGTATAGGGTACGGCTAAGCACACGGGCATGTGCTCTGGTAGTGTGAAAGAAATAGAATGCTCAAGTTTTTGCACACGAGTCATGACACAGGTGTGTCAAGGCCGTGTGAGGGGCACGGGCTGGGTACACAAACGTGCACTAGGCCGTGTGAAAACCCCTGTAAGTTGATGTTGGAAATTAAATCCACATGGGAGAGGGGCACAGACATGTCCCTAATGTGCTTAGGCTGTGTGAGGTACATAGGCCGCTAGCACGGCCATGTTTGGAGGTCGCACAGGCGTGTTGCCCTTTTACACGGGCGTGTGCCCTATGTTTGCTAGCTTTTAAAGAATCTTTCTTGAGTGTACGAAATGGTCTCGGGTTAGGTCCGAACCATGATTTAGGCCATGTAGGCCTATAAGGAGGCTCGTAGGATGATGTTTGAAAAAGTTTTAATTGAGACACATTTTTATAAGTTTAAGTCATGGGTTTACTTGAGTTTTCATTAAGGTAATGCCTCATGCCCTATCCTGGTGTCGGATAAGGGTAAGGGGTGTTACATGTGGAGTATCAAGTCAGCTTAGACTGGGCTACTAAGAGGGTAACTCTAAAGTCTAAAGATGATTTGGATGTTATTTTGATTGGCGAGTTTCGAAACTACCTTTCTAATGTGATCTCGGCTTTTGTGGCCGAAAAGTTAGTTTGAAAATGGTTTAAGGAATTTTTAGCCCTTGTGCATGATTTGACTTCTATGGGTTCATCTGTTGGAGATATTCAGACCGTTAAAGAGTTTTCAGATGTATTTCTTGAAGAATTATTGGGGTTAACTCCAGATAAAGATGTCAAGTTTGGTATGAGATTTTACTGGGTACAACTCTGGTGTTCATCACTCCCTACTGCATGACATTGAAGAAGCTTATGAAATTCAAAGCTCAACTTCAGGAACTTCTCAATTGAGGGTTCATTTGGCCTAGTGTCTCCTTGGGAGCATCAGTTCTGTTCGTAAAGAAAAAGGATGGTACAATAAGGATGTGTCTGGATTACCATGAGTTGATTCAGATAAAGAACAAGTATCCACTTCGGTTTGATGAATGCTCTGGTTGCATTCATAGATCTTATAAATCGGGTGTTCCAACAATATTTGGATCAATTTATCATGGTCTTCATCGACAATATTCTAGTATACTCTAAGACTGACAGTGATCATGATGAGCATCTTAGAGTAGTTCTATAGATACTCTGCTAGAAAAAGCTTTACACTAAGTAAAGCAAATGTGAGTTTTGGTTAAGGGAAGTCACTTTTTTGGGGTCATGTAGTGTCTGTAAAGGGGATCCAGGTTGATCCTAAAAATATTGAGGTTGTGCTTGAGTGGAAACAACCTAGGAATGTGTCTGAGATCCATCGCTTCCTCGGCTTAGCAGGTTATTATTAGAGATTTGTTGTGGGGTTCTCGCTCATTATAGCTCCTCTAAGGCACTGTTTGTCTGGACTGATGAGCAACAATGGAGTTTTGAAAAGTTCAAATCAATTTTGACTTAGTAACCCATTCTGATACAACCTGAGTCTAGTAAAGAATTCGTAGTCTACAATGATTTTCTCATGTTGGATTGGGTTGTGTTCTAATGCAAGACAGTAAGGTAGTGGCTTACACATCTCAATAGCTTAAGTCACTTGAAGGCAACTATCCCATGCATGATCGAGAGTAGGCTGTGATTGCCTTTACCTTAAAAATCTAGAGGCATTATCTGTATAGTTAAAGGTGTATCATTTACACTGATCACAAGAGCCTTAAGTATCTCCTTACTTAGAAGAAGTTGAACCTTAGGCAACGTAGGTGGATTGAGTTCTTTAAGGATTATGATTGCACGATTGAGTATCATCCTGATGAGGTCAATGTTGTGGCTGATGCTCTTAGTCATAGAGCGATGATTAATTTGAGGGTGATGTTTGCTCACCTAAGTCTGTTCGATGATGGTGGTCTGTTAGCTAAGTTGCAAGTTAAGCCGACTTTGATTGATCAGATTCAGGTTAAATAATTAGGGGATGACTTTTTGATTTTGTGATTCCATCAGATTGAGGAAGGTAGTACTTCTGATTTTGGGCTAAACAGTGATGGGTTCTGTGTTTCCAAGGTTGGGTTTTTGTTTCTAGCGACTCTGATTTGAGGCAATCTATTCTGCGGAAAGTGTATAGTAACCCTTATGCTATACATCCCAGTAAAAATAAGATGTATCGAGATATTTGAGAGTTATACTGGTGGCCTAGGTTGAAGCAGGAGGTAACAGATTTTGTCTCTTGTTGTCTAACGTGTTAACAATTTAAGGCTGAGCACCAATTGCCTTCGAGTTTGCTCAAACCTGTTAAGATTCTCCTTTGAAAATAGGAACGAGTGACTATGGACTTCGTTACTGGGTTGCCCTTAACAGCTACTAAGAAGGATGTTTGGGCCATCGTGGATCACTTGACCAAGTCTGCTCATTTCCTTTCGCATGACTGATTATTCTTTGCAAAAACTGGTTGAGTTGTATATTTTAGAGATCGTTAGATTTCATGGGGTTCTGGTCTCGATTATTTTTAATAAGGATCCTCTTTTCATTTATCGATTCTAGAAGAAACTTTATGAGGCTTTAGGTACTCATTTGGACTTCACTACTGCTTTCCATCCTCAGACATATAGACAATCTAATAGGGTGATTCAGATACCAGAGGATATGTTATGGAGTTTTGTGATCGACTTTTGAGGTAATTGGGAGGAGTTTCTGCCATAACTGAGCTCGCGTATAATAACAATTTTTAGTCTAGTATTCAGATGACACCTTACGAGGGTCTGTATGGTTGTATGTTTCGTAGCCCTTTATGTTGGACTTAGTTGGGTGAGTGATGAGTTTCGGGTTTTGAGTTGGTTTCAGAGATTGAGGACAAGGTTAGATTAATTCAGAATCATCTAAAGGCAGCTTTTGGTAGACAGAAGTCTTATTCGAATCTAAAGAGTAGAGATATTGAGTATTCTGTAGGTGACAAAGTCTTTCTTAAGGTATCTCCATGGAAAAAGGTCATTCGGTTTGGACATAAGGGCAAGTTGAGCCTTAGGTTCATTGGGTCGTATCAGATTCTGGAACGTGTTGGATCGGTAGCTTATCAGTTAGAGCTATCTCCAGAGTTAGACCATATTCATGATGTGTTCCACGTCTCTATGTTGAGGCGGTATCGGTCTGACCCATCTCACACTGTGATTGTTGAGGAGATTGAGGTCAGACCGGATTTGACCTTCGAGGAGGAGTTGGTTCAAAATTTGGATCGAGATGTTAATGTCTTGAGGAGGAAGACTATTCCTTTGGTTAAGGTTCTGTGGCAGAATCATATCACTAAGGAAGCCATTTGGGAACCTGAGTACTTAATTCAATAACAATATCCACATTTGTTTGAGTTGGGTAAATTTCGAGGTTGAAATTACTGTTAGGGGGAAGAATTGTAACACTCCAAAAATTTGAATTTTGATTTGTTAATTTTGTCAGAAGTTAAGTGATTTGCTAAGGTGGTTAAACGCTTAGGGTTTGTGATAGGGGTTATGTGTTTGAGTCCCTACGAGAACATTTTTTTTTGCTGAATTCTTTATGTGACCAATCAACTAATAGTAGTTGGGTTAAATTGAATTTTAATATAGCTGTTAGATAAGGATTAGAATATTTGAGTTGATTGGGTTGTTGAGATAGTTTTATTTTGTTTTGTTTTATCTTTTTATATTTTATTTTAAAATTAAAAAAAAATTTCCATGATTCCCTTCCCATTACTCATATTTTCAATTTTTTCCCCACTTTCTAATTCGTTTTCTTTATGTATATTCTAGTGGAGAAATTGCAAAAGAAATTGTTCTTTCTTTCTCCTTTTCCTACTCCAAAACTCCATTACTTTCTTGTTTATGGTTCATTGGGTTGTTCAATTTTGGTGATTGATTTTTTTGCTACTCTGTTCCGTGTAAGTTATGTTTCTTCTATTATTTAGTATTTCCTTCTTCTTTCATTATAGGGGTGTTCGTTTCGTTATCTTTTGTTCAATATGGGGTGTGTGTGTAATACGTTATTTCGTATTAATCGTTTGAGGTCTTTTAGGTGACATTCACGAGACGATTGATCCTCTAGCAAATTAAGTTTTGTAGTGTCCGGTTCTTTTGTTAAGGGTAAGTTATTTAACGTTGTGTTGGGAACTTCAATTGGCATAGTGTGGCCATTTTGTTATTGATTTCGCGATTAGATTTTTTTAAGGAACATGTTAATTAATTCATGTTTTTTGTCAAGTAGGTATTGGATTGCTCGATTATTGGAATTACATCAGAATTAGTCAAGGTGTGTAACAAAAACCCGAGAAAATAGAAAATCGTGAAAGCCGAAAAAGGGGAATATCGGTGCCATATGGCCGTGTTTGACACATAGTCATGTGCTAGACCGTGTGAGACACATGGTTTAGGCTAATTGGGCTATATGGGCCACATAGGCGTGTGGGCCCAAAAACTAAATTTTTCCATAAGGCCTGTATATCGTAATTAAGATATAAAAATGTGATTTATGGAAAATTGTTAAGCATAAAACTTGATATAAGTACGATTAAAGTATGTATATTTATCATTTAGCATAAAATGTATAGTTTGCAAAATGTTATGAGTATTCTGTAATATGATATGACTTATCTATATACGTAATATGAGCCTGTATGATATACATATTTTGGACATTTGTAATTCTATATGTACATTGGGGTGGGATTTATGTATTGGAGGAAGTGTGGGCAGTTTAATTATCGGCCGTAACTGGTGGTACAACTACATTTATTTCTGTACATGGCGATAATTCGCCTATTGATCTGGCAACTAAGATGTATATATTCTGAAAAGTGTTATATCGACACTAAGTGGTGTGTATGGCTAGATGGATGTTTCGTACCCTATATGGTGTGTTGGGATAGTCGGAGATGGTGTGTAATAGATGGGGGTAGGATTATATTTCTGTATCTGACATGTTTTGATATTGTATTTGTTAAGAAAAGTATGTGTCTAAGATTCGAAATATTGTTTGTTGATTATACTATATGCTACACACTGAGTTTCGAAACTTATTCTCTATTTGCCTGTTACATTCAGGTAACCCTTAGACTTAGGATAGATTAGTGCGATAGGAGTTCGGTTAAGTACTTTTGTTAAAATATGCAAAATGGTTTGGTCTATAGTATTTTGATTTTGATGGACTGTTTGAGACTTTTTTGGGACTGTTCAAATTTCTAGAGTTTATTTTCTAATTTTAACTATTTTACTGTTTTGATGGGCTTAAAATTTGATCTGTGACATGTTTGATTTCACTATAACAAACCTTTTTTTTAAAACTGGACTCAAATAAGATTTTTTTGCTGCAAACTCAAATGCTTATGAAATATATATATATATATATATATATATATATATAAACAACATTTTTATTAAAACGGTTAAGGAAGTATGCTTGCAAACAAACTAGATTTTTACATAATAAGAGCTAACGATATTTTCTCATAACAAACGTATTATGGATTTTTGAATGAACATGTAGTAACATATCCAGATCTGGTTATAACTTTTAGGTCGAGTTTGGAGTGTTATACTTTCAATTGTAGTATAAGAATTGAACTAGGAATTCAACACTTCCATGTTTTACTAAAAAAATTAAAATTTTATGTTGAAAAATTTTTTCAAACAACGAAAGTATTTTATGGGAATCATTCAAACATCAAAATAATACAAGCTTTCTAGAAAATCATCCTTGCAACACTTTGTGCATCAATTTGAAATTGAAAAATGTTCACCAAAACAAAACGCTTCATTAAAAAATTTCCCATAATCATGCATAAAACTCAAAAGTGGTTTCATCTTCAATCGTTTTAAAATTCTCAAATCTGGTTGTTAGTATTTGAAGTTTTGACATGCGAACAACAATGTTTTGTTCATGCTTTTTCGAAGCATCTGTTGGAAGTTTAATATGTTTCAAAGAATTACACAAATCTCACATCCTTTAAATACACCTATCAAAATGATGTTTATTTAATGTTGTTTTATTTTGGGCTTGTAAGAGCCCAAATAAGAGGATGGACCTGAGCCCAAAAATTTAGTCTAGTTCAAACGGGTCGATTATCCCCCCATTCGCATGGTACTAGACCTGGTTCAGTTTTGTTTTTTACATTTTTTATTTATTTTATTTTTTTTTGTTTACTATTTTAGTCCAACTAAGCTACTTGGTTTCCTAGATTTTTCTTAACCTTAGAATCAAGCATTTTTTTTAATATTTTCCAGTAAACATGTTTTCTATTTTTGACATGCAGGACAACCTTAAAAGTAACTCAATTATTTTTTACTTTACGTTCACTCGAAAGAAGTTTTAACGTGCATGACAGTCTTAATAGAAATACTTGTTGAATTCTAAAGATATACAAATCCGTGAAACATCCTTAAGAACAATGATATTCACACCTTAAGCAACAATTTTAATTTTTAGACTTCCTATTTTTTATAGAATCATCTATTCTTCTTTAGCTGACTCGCATGTAGATATAATCTTGAATTGCTCAATATTTACTCCACTGAATACAACATTCAAGGCTTTTAAATTATTGTGTGCAAGTTTCTCTTAGGGACTATTGGCTAAGTCCAAATAAACCATATATTGAGCATAGTTATTTTACCGAAATATAGAGATTTTTTTTCCAAATAAATTCTATTTTTATGATAACCTTGAGTTAAGTTTCTAGCCCGGTCCATAGAGAGATTTAATTTATCCACTAGAAAATTAAAAAGTTCATTGGTGTAATTAAAGCCCTCTTTCTAAGCAAACTAAGGATTCAAGAATAATAAAGAAAATCGTGTTGGTTAAAAGCCGGTAAACATTCAGGACTGCTAAGTTGAAAAAAATGGTAATAAGTTTGATAAAACTTATTTCTATAAATAGAATAAATATTTGGTTTTAGAAAAATTTTAAATTTTCTTTGTGCAACAAACTCATTTTCTAAACTGAATTTTTCCAATGAGTTAAGGGTAGCAAGAGACCAATTTTGTTAATGCAGTTAATGCAGTCTAGACTGAATAATTATACCTCTATGAAGCCTAGCTTAGAGAATGAATTCAGTAAACAATCTTACTGATACAACACTTGATTTAAGCCCAATCCAACCTACACTCACTAAAATAATTGTAGTCTTAATGTTGCCCAATTGTTGACATCCACTCCCAAATATTTCACATACAAAAAAAATCTCTCAAATATTTCAAAAAAAAAAAAAACTAATCTCTCCAAAAAAAAAAAAGTCTAAATATAAAAGGAGTGTAAAGACCACAAAATATTTCCAAGTAACAAAATGAAAGGTAAAAGTACTATGGAGGACGCTTGCAGTTTTCTCATCTACTTAAAAAATTGATAAATTATTCTTTATACATTATATGAAATAAAAAATTGGTTCTTTCTATTAAAAATTCTATTCATTGTATTGTTTTTTTGTATAAATGACTGGTATTTATTAAACACACGGCTCGAGGTGGGTAGGCAAAAGTTCACAACAAAAATAAAATGAAAAGACAACACAGCAGTAGGCCAAACGGCCAAAACAAATAAAAACCACACACAGAAAAAACAAAACCATAAATGCAAGAGAACCAAAACCACCCTAAATCAAAAACGAAGACAGCTCACAATCAAAATATCAGCCGAACAGTTTTCTTCTCCTTTGTAAAAAGCAAAACAATCTTGAGATGAGTAAAAAGAAACCCAAAAGCTTTGAGTTCATGGAAATTCAGAGAACCTTCTCCATCTTCAAAGCAATCTATGACGAAACTTGATGTCTTTGTGCCCAAACCATCCAATCCTTTTCCACTAATGTTTTTACTGAAACTGGAGAGCTTTGTCTTCTCCTTCCTTTCATCGTCAAAGTATGGGCTGCTCCATTGACCAATCGAGGAACAAAAAGGTAAAGTACTTCTTCAAAACAATTTTCCAAAGTACGAATATGATGCATAATCGATCGAATGTATTGTTAAACATTAGTGTAACTGAAGAAATAATCAAACAGTGACATGTGGAGTGCCATGTGTACCTCATGATAATATACAATGATTAATTTATCTAATTTTTTAGTAAAAAGGTAAAATATAATCTAATTTTTAATATAAAAATTTCTATAATACTTTTACCCAAAATAAAACACTGTCCAACAAAATTACACAATCATCCTTAGTGATAACCTAATTATAGGCTACATTTCATCCCATTAATCCCAAGAGGATAAGTCGTAAATCGGTTTGAAATTTAAATTTGATATATGATGGAAATGGCCTGGATTTTGAAACATTTAACTCCGTCGAATTCGAAATTTATCTCATCAATAAGAGAGCTGATTAGTGTAGTTTTTGAATTTAGTCAGACAAGAGTCTTTGGATATTTTGAACTCTCCTTCTTTCCTTCAAAGGCTCTATCTAGTAGTAAATGGAATCTATCAATATAATATTTAATGTTGAAACATTTTTAAATATTTATAGTGTTTCTATAACTATAAATAAATGAGTATAATTAATCAAAAGATAAATATTTTGGTTATGGGTTAAATGTTATATCATTTTATTTTTTTAAAAAAATTATAATTATTCAAACGATATTATTTAAATAGTTATAAAATTAAATAAAAATTATTATTATTTATTTATTCATAAAAACACCTATTGAATGCAGAAACACCTATAAATAAAAATGGTATTTTATTTGAAAATCACACCAATAAATTCTAAAATTCTTTCATTCCTTCCTTCATTTTCTAATATTAATTAGATTATTCTATAAAATATTATTACAGAAATCCTTTATAAAAATTAAGTTTCTTGTTATACATTGCTCAATACTTAGTGGACTATTCTCGTCAGTGTAAAACACAAGTAGTCATTAGTTTTATTGTATCCTCGAGGTTAATTTGCTTGAAACTCTTTTGCACACCGAAGATAAGTAGGGACAAATATAACATTAAAGATAATGACTTGATACACACCTTGAAGCCTTATCTTATTTCTTCTTTTTCTATTTAAATTCCATTCCTACGTTCGAGATTTTCCTCAAATGATATTTTTACTAACATTTAATTCCCACTTTACACTAAATATATGCATTTGTTGCCTGACTCAATATTTAAACACATTATTTAAATTATTACAAGTCAAAATCGACAACTAAAAACACACTTTGACTGTTATAGAACATGTTAAAAATCATGTTGCAATAGAAAGTTTGACAAGAAAATTCGATAGTCAAAAGTTCCCGACAACAATAATGCACCTCTTCAGGAGAGAAGGGGTTTGGAATAAGAGTGAAAATAAAATATTTGTGCTTGCAAGCTTTCTAGTTACTGAGTGAATCGATTTCAAGAATTCTCATGCTTGATTCAAATAGTTGGTTAACCTAATAAAGTTTTCATTTTTTTTTTTTTAGTTTTAATATGTATTTATTTTTAAATAGCATTGGAATTTTCAATTCAAGCTCAAGTAGAAAATATTGATGGAAGTCAATCATGAAGTCTGATTGAGCTAGTTCAAACATTTTGTATTTTATCTTGAATTAACCTTGAGATTTGAGCATGGCTGAATTATTGGTGAAATAGTAAAAAAAATTATGTTGAACTTTTTCAATTGATACTATTTCTAAGTTCTATAGTTGGTTGTTGATTGAGTCTTTAGTTCAATTGGTATGAGTATTGTTGTCAAAGTAGAAAGGCGCGAATTCGAGTGTGCTGAAGTATATTATTCTCCTATTTACAGATTAGATAAAGGTTATATAATTTAAATATTGTGTCAAAAAGAATATATATAATCATAACTTATAATAAAATTATTCTAAAAAAAATTATCGTTGATTAACCTCCACCTTTATTAGAAAAACATCAAGATTTAAGTGAAACTTTGAAACAAATTTCCAACCTTATTTTGAGTTAAGCTTGAGATCCAGCTTTCTTATAATTTAAGTTTGAGTCCATTGAATTATACCCTATTTGGGTAACCTCTAAACAACCCCTAATTAGGACACCTTTTTTCAGTTCTTCATACATTTTTTTGGTATGGGCAAGAGAATATAACTTTTCTAAAGAATTTTCTAAATATATATTTAAAAACACAAAAAGAAAAATTCACATGCATGTATCATATACACACTTGTATAACCGAAACTTGAGTAACATAGTCGGAAACTAATTCCTATTTTGAAGAAGGTTGAGATTCTCACGCAAGACAATCTCCACTACTAAAAATAAATAATGATAAGGTACTGAATTGAAATATCATTCTCCATCCCTGACTTTAAATCGAATTTAACAACCGCCCCTAGATATAATATAATATAAAAAATAAGAATCTAATTAACAGAAACAAGAATTATTAATTAATTTACAATATCAAAGATCCTTTAGGGTCTTCAATAATTGAAAAAGAAGTTTTATATGTAAACTTTTACTATTAATATTTTAATAATTACAACTGTAACATCCTATACCCGATCTATATGTTAGGACCGAATCTTGAGAAATTACATATGCTCGTTTGAAAACTAGATACTTAAAATTCGAAAAATTTCGTAAATCAATACTTGTTAATGATATTTCCAATTTTTAAGAAAAAAATTCCTTATTTGATTAGTTCATTTTAATTTCAGAAAAACACTGATCAGGTTACTTTGCAGGGGAAATCTTGAGTCAAATAGAGTTGGGAAAAAACCTGTAATCTGGTTTTGAAACTTATCATATTGCAATTTGAATTAACAATAATCTATAACATTTAAGTTGTTCAAAATAAAGAATAAAATCCCAAAACATAAAACAGTCCCTGAAAATCTAAAAATAGTCCAATTGAAATTAGTGCTTAAACTTAATCAAAATATAAATCATCAAAAATATAAATCATCAACTTTAAAACCGAGCTCCTACCACACTGATCCGTCCTAAGTTTGCTGATTATCTGAGAGGAAAACAAACAGAAAGTGAGCTTACGAGCTTAGTGTGTAACATATATCAATCAACAAATTAGACACATATGGTTTAACAAATAATATTTCATATATATGCTCAGATACAAAATTTGATACAATTCATAAACAGATACAGATACGAATGCATAACTAAATCCTACCCCATCCGCTACGCACCATCTTTGACCATTCTTACACACCAAATAGGGTATCAAGTACTCATCCAACCCCACACACTAATAACTAAGCGTATGTTACTTTTCAGAAACAGTGCAGTCAAACTGCTAGATAATAGTATGCAGAAAACTACCAGAAATAGAAATACGTGGCTGAGCCACCAGAATAGATATTTGTGGTTTTAAACCACCAGATAAGGTAGAAAATTAAACGGTCCTCACTTTGTCCTTCATATCATATCCCAACCAAATGCACATGTACATACTAACAGATATTCTATATACAAATGCCATGCATGCTTTCCAAATGTAGTCATGTCATCAGAATGACCAGAACACAGATCATACTTGTAAAATTCACAAACTTTAATCATATCACACACAGACATATTAACAGATATTATGTCAACTTATTTCACATACCAAGTCCATATTACTTACAGTAATATGCTATCAAATGTTGTATTCTCGAGTCCTATTTGTTTAGTATGGACCTTATGAAATAGCTAAATACGAATCACACAACAATACATAACTAAGCAAATTTTTTTGAAAATGGGCCCACACGACCAAACTGGCCCAGCTGTGTGGTCCACATGGCCCAAATAGCCCAAACCATGAGGTCCACACGATCTGGCACACGACCTAGGACACGACCATGTGACTCACACGGTCTGCTACAAGGCCTGACACATGGTCATATTTGAGTAATGCTTAAGATTCAACTCCTTTTAAGTAAGGAGGTATTAGAGGCTTTTATGATTAGCGTGAATGGTACACCTCTCACCATACAGATAATGCCTCCAGATTTTCAATGCGAATACCACCGCAACTAACTCAAGATTGTGCGTAGGATAGTTGTCTTCATGTGGCTTAAGTTTTCAAGATGTGTAAGCCACCACCTTACCATCTTGCATCAGAACACAACCCAAACCGGTGTGAGAAGCATCACTATACACAAACTCTGTTTTGGTTTCAAGCTATATCAGAACGAGTGCTTGAGTCAAAATAGATTTGAGCTTCTCAAAGCTTGATTGCTACTTATTGGTCCAAACAAAATGTGCATTATCATGCAACAACTTAGTCAAGGGAGCTGCGATAAACGAGAACCACTCAACAAATCTCTGACCCGTTAAACCAAGAAAACCCTAGATCTCAGACACATTCCTAGGTTGTTTCCACTTAAGAACAACATCAATCTTTTAATGGTCCACACGGATACCCTCGGCAGAAACCACATGACTCAAAAAATTAACCTTCCTTAATAAAAAATCAGACTTGCTCAAATTAGCACAGAGCTTTTTCCCACAGAGTATTTCCAAAACCACTCTAAGATGTTCATCATGCTCTACTTTAGTCTTAAGTACACCAAAATGTCTTCAATAGAGACCACGACAAATTGATCCAAATATGATTGAAAAACTTGGTTCATGAGATCCATGAACGTAGCTAGAGCATTCATAATACCAAATGGCATGACAAGGAACCCGTAGTACCCATAATGAGTCTTAAAAGCAGTCTTATGCACATCAACTTCTTTAATCTTTAACTGATGATACCAGAACAAAGATCAATCTTTGAGAACACTGAAACTTATCAAATAGATCATCAATCCTTAGAAGTGGGTATTTATTCTTTACCATTAATTTATTCAACTGGCGGTAATCCATACACATCTTCATAGTACTATATTTCTTTTTCACAAAAAGAACTGGTGCTCCCTATAGAGACACACTAGGTTGAATAAACCCTCTATCGAGAAGTTCCTGAAGTTGTACTTTCAACTTTTTCAACTTTTTCGGTGCCATATGATAAGGAACAATGGACATCATAACTGTCCGAGACAGTAATTCAATACCGAACTTAACTTCCCTATCCAGTGGTTACCCTGGTAATTCCTCAGGAAAGACATCTACAAATTCTTTAACTGTCCCAATATCCTTAGTAAAAGACCCCACAGTGCTCGTATCACGCATATAAGCCAAAAATGCTTCACACCCTTTTTGAAGTAACTTTTCGGCTACTAGAGCAGAGATTACATTAGAGAGGTAATCTCGACGCTCACTAACCATAATAATCTTCATATAATCCTTAGATCTCAAAGTTACTCTCTTAGTAGTACAATCTAAACTAACCCGATGCTCTATGAGCCAGTCCATATCCATAATCAAATCAAACTCATCGAAGGGTAACTCTATTGAATTAGCCGGAAACATAACCCTTTGTATCTCAAGTGAACGCCTCTTATAAACTTTATTAACTTGCACTGACTGACCTAATAGACTAATCATAGAAATCTCACTAGAAGTGCTCTCAGTAGGAATTCCTAAATTAACAGGAACAACGCTAGCTATGTGTTAGAAAAACAGGTTTGGAAAACGCAGCGGAAAATAAATTTAGGGAAAAACCAAAGTTTTAATTTTTTTTCCGAAAGAAGATCTTGGTTGTGATATCTAAAGTAATAAACACTTAATCAAAATTGTACCTTTTTTATTCATCTAGGATGAGCTCTTCAACCGAGTAATCTTCTCCTCTATCCTCAAGCTTATGTCTGTCGAGTGTGGTCTCGCTTCGAATTAGAAAAAATTTCACAAAAATTACCAATAGGATTGGTAATTTTGCAATTTCTCTAAACTTTTATATCAAGTTGTAAATCAAAAAAATATCTGTAGAAATTTTCTGGAATAATCACTTCACAGAATTTTCTCTCTACAACTTTCTCTTGAATTCAAGTGTGTGTAAATAATAACCCAAGACTCTCTTTATATAGGAAGAGTTTAGAGTGTTTAACTATGATTAAACTTAATCATTTTAAAATTAAATTAATATAATATTTATCTTGATAAATATTAGATTAAATTTAATATTAAATCTTATTTAAATAGTAGAATATTTATTTATAAGATAAATATTGAATTAAATTTAATATTAAGATAACTACTTTAATATTAAATTAATAAAATACTATTAAGATAAGTATTAAATTAAATTTAATATTAAACTATTAAAATAATATTATTTTTTGAATAATTAATCTGAAATCCAATTCTCCGGTAGAATTCCAGTAGGAGTGTAACTCTTCCACTGCTCAACAATCGATGACCAACAGCCGCCGGCCATTGGGAGGCTGCCGTTGCAGCTGCCGGCGCCGTCGTATCTAGTGAGGCAAGTGCGACACCCTTACAACACCTCGAGCCGATTCAGCTACTGCCAGTTCAGTCCAAGTCAATGACGACCTGACGGTTTAGTCTAGCCACTAATTCGATCATCAGCCCAATTTCACATATCGAGCCCGGTTTGACCAATTTTTGGGTCTTGGTCTTAGTTTTGGGCTCTCAGGCCCAATTTACAATCTCAGGTCCAATTTTCAAGTTTAATTACCCATTGGGCGAATTGTTTGACTTGAAAATTAACTTCCAAAAATATCATATTAATTTTAATTAATTTGATTAATTTAATTTTACTTGATCAAAATTAATTTTTCCAAAAATCACTTAGATTTTCCAAAATAATTTTTCAACAGAATTTTTTAATCAAATTCTCTAATTGAACAATTCTTACGACCACCTAATTTAATTCTACATCGAATAAATCGATTCAATTAAATTATTCTAGAAGTCGTAGAATTTTCTTCTGATTCAAATGCAGTCTGATTGAGATTTTGTTGAGCTAGCAGAGGGACCAATCAGACATATACAATTAGGCTCTAGTGATTGTAATTATGTCCAAAAGCATCATTCTGATAATTTGCAATTACTTAATCATGGAGTCAGTCTATAAGAAGTACCATGATTGAAAACTCCTTATTGTATACTCTTTACGAAAGCAATTCATCCAATTGCTTTGTCCAATGACCTCATCATGTGTGTATTACCTTCATATGATATCCTTGATTCCTTTGAGTTAAATCCGTTCACTCAATGCAATCCTATTTTATCTCATTGTCAGCATTGTGTCTTCTTAATGATTAATATGATCACTTTCAACAAATGACTTTGATAAATTGCTCATTTAAGAATAAGCAACCTGTGGTCATATTCCATATTTATCAATCCACACAATGTCAATGAGAGGATACCATTAACACTTTAATTGAGTTATGAATTCCACTGTTGCTAGTAAAGCTATGGCATACACAATTCATGTACCCAACATATCGGCTATGGGCTCGATCATCTTTAGAGTATAAGCCTCCACTTATATCAAAGTACATGAATTACGTACATATGGTCAATGACTAACTTAAGATTTAGGTAAATCACACTATGAACGTCACAATGGATTAATTCACAAATGGATTTAGAATTAATTCATCTTGGGTCCAATCCAATGTATCATTCTACCAATGAATACACATATGTCTCTACTCATGAAGTCAACTACTCTGATAGCCAAGACTAGCCATCTCCCCAATTTGAATTATAGGCAGCGTAATAATCCTTTTCAGTATTTGAATAAAATGTTCATTTTGATTTTTTTATAGGATTATGGACACATTTAGATTATCTACTAAAGTAAGTTGTCTTTCTCGCAATGTAACTATTCTTTACAATGCCACTTATTTTTAGGAACTTTAGACAATCAATGAGCTAATCTTTGCTTGTCACAATTTCACTATACATGCAAAATATAAAAGACAGAAAATATAAAAAGACATAATCCTGAAATGTTAAATTAACTTTATTTATTTATTTATTCATCATTCAAATAAATAGAAACATTTACATGTTTACTACAATATGGGCACATTTCCCAACACTATGCATGAATGGGTCAAAACAATATCTATCAATGTAAAATAAGGAACATAATGAATAAAAACATACTGGCCATCACATCTGGGACATTTGGGGCATCTTTATTCTCGTAGCACCTCGTCGCAATACTAATGCAGGTTGTCTCGCCTTGATTTGATTAGCACATCTGCCCAGTGCTCTCTACCCTTGACCCATACCATTACCACCCTTGGCCTATCCACGACCTCTAGGTGGCCACTGAACTGCTCTCTCTGTGGCTGAACCAAACTCGAACCTGGAGCTTGTAACTAATCAACCCAAAGAGGATAATCCTTAATACGATGTTCCATAGACTCACATTGAAGACAAACTCCTAACATCCTCTAACACTCACTCGAATGACGTCTACCACAATCTCCACAAAGTTAAACATCAACAGTAGTAACCAAGCTTCAACCTGCGGAGGCCCATCAAACCTGGCTTGTTTTTTAGGTCGCTGAGCAGAACTAGAAAGACTCAAGTCCCTCTTATTTTTATTCTAGCCCCTCTCTTTATCCTTCGTTACATGCTTTGTGCGCTTAATTTCTTTAGTAATCTTTGCCTTCTCCACCAAAATTCTAAATACTCGCTTCCGCTGTGGAGCTACCAGTGCCTTAATGTCATATATCATTTGTTCTCAAAACGGACACTCTTTCCATAATCATTCTCAACCAAACTTTGAACATACCTACTCAGTCTCAAGAATTCGACCTCATACTTGGCCATAGATCTTTTGCCCTGAGTAAGCCTAATAAACTCAAGCCTGGGAGCCTTAATTATCTCGCCCCTACATACTCATTCTAAAGGACGCTACAAAAGAAAGTCCAAGTCACTCATTTAGGCTGGGTGCCTTGCTCAACAGTTTGGCACCATTGATAAGCTTCATCGCGAAGCAAATATACTGCACTGTAATAGCCCGTTTTTAGTAAAATCGAAACAGTGGTTTTGAGACCACAACTCTGATGTGAAAATATTTATTTTATTATTATTTTGAGGTTTACAGCATGATAGTATAATTATGTAAAAATTTTGTTAAGAAATTTTACCGTTTGAATGCTTAATTTGATAAAAAGGACTAAATCGCGTAAAATGTAAAAGTTGTGTTGTAGAAGTAAAGGTATCTAATAGCTATAGAGATTTAAAGTGGAGGTCCTTATTTGGTAATTAGACCATTTTTTTAGTGGGTGGACATTTTTGGACATAGTTTAAATGATTTTTAAAGTTATAAACAAAAGATAGTTTAGTAATTAATAATTTAAAACTAAAAAAAATAAAAGAAATAATGTTCATCTTCTTCATTTATCATCAAGCCACCATAAAAAATACTCCATTAATAGAGCTTGAAGCATTCAGTCAAGTCTATTGCTTGCATGTAAGTGAATTTTGTTTCGTTTTTAATGATTTTTATGTTTTTGGAATCGTTGCAGCTTAATCTAGCTAGCCTAGGGACTAATTTGTGAAACTGTTAAAAGCATAAGGTTTTACCATTGATGAATATGCATGTTTTTTTATGATTGATGATAGAAAATGCATCATTGTTGTTAGATTAATAAGTTTTGTAAATTGATTTTTAGTTAAAATGTCAAATAGGGGTTAAATTGAGAAATGTAAAAATTGTGTGGTTAAATGTGTGATTAAATGGAAAATATGGACTGATATAATCATATATGAAATTTGACTAGCATGGTTAGTATTAAATTGAATCTTTGTATTTTTCTAAGCTAAGGACTAAATTGTAAAGAAGTCTAAAGTTTCGGGGAAAAACTGTAAAATTTCCATAATATGAAATTTGGATTAAATTGAATAGAATGATAATTGAATAAGTTAATTTGATATTATATCGATCAAGAAAACCGAAGTTTGGATCTAGATCAGGAGAAAAATAATATATCAGACTAGTTTATCCATTTTGTCTTTTTTACGATCGAGGTAAGTTCGTATTGTAATATCCCGAATTAGGGCCTAATTGGAATAGTGGTTTCGTGACCACAAATCCGAGGTAGAAATAATTATATTATAATTATTTTGATGTTTATGATATGATTTTATGATGGTGTGAAAATTTCGTGAAGAAATTCTAAGCGTAAAGTGCTTAATTTGAAGTTAGGGATTAAATCGAATAAGTTGCAAAACTTGCATTCTAGAAGTTTTCAGTATGAAATTGCTTTGAAATATTAATTAGGAGGTCTTAAACGGTAATTAGACCCATTTTATGTTCATGGACAAACTAGGACATGGAAGGAATTTTTGAAAGTTTAGTATGGAGGGGCATTTTGGTCATTTGGACATTTAATGAAATAAAAAGGGAAAAATAACACAAAATTGGTCATCTTCTTCATTACCACGAAATTTCAAGGGTTCTCCATAGCTAGGGTTTGTTTCAAGCTTCCAAGCTTCATAGTAAGTGATTCTAAGCCCCGTTTTTAATGATTTTTACGTTTTTGAAATCCCGGTAGCTCGATAAAGCTTATGTTAGCAATAATTTAAGTTAGGGTTCATATTTGGAAAAATACCCATAGGTGAAATTTGTGTATTTTGATGTTTTATGATAGAATATGAGGTTTTAAATTATGTTAGAAAACTTGTGCTACTCGGTTTTAAGTAAAAACGAGTAAAACGGCTTAATTGGTAAAAGTACATATTATTCATAAGTAAGTGTTTTAGTATGAATTTGAGCTTGCTAATGGTAAATAAATGATCAGCATGTCCTAAAACATAAGAATTTGTGATAAAATTTAATTCCCGAGCTTTGGGGCAAAAGTGTAAATATGCAAAAGTTTAGGGGCAAAATTGTAATTTTTCCAAAATTTGAATTTAGGACTATTTTGATAATGTGAGTATTAAATAAGCTAAATGTGTTATTTTAGATCAAGAAAGACGTGGAATCAACCTTGATCGAGGAAAAGAAAAGATTACGGACTAAATTGCAAAAATCTTTGTATTTTGGTACTAAGGTAAGTTCATATGTAAATAATGTAACATAATTGTTATTTTAAGTAATTTAATGTTATTTATATGATTGGTACTTACTATCATGGAATATTATGCCTTGTGAATTATTATTTATTGGTATGCAAAGTATGTAATTAGCTTGATATGCATGAAATGCTAGCGATTATTTGTACCGACATTCCGAGGAAGATGGCCAAAAAGGTGAAATTTGAGGAAAATCCCGTTTGAACCTTAGGAATAGATTAGGATACAAGTGACATGTCACTAGGATGGTTGGGCATCCGAACTCGTTGAGTTGAGTCCGAGTTCACTTATGGATGCAAATGTCCGAACTCGTTGAGTTGAGTCCGAGTTCGTGAGATGTAACTAGGCATCCGAGCTCGTTGAGTTGAGTCCGAGTTCACTTATGGATGCGAACGCCCGAGCTCGTTGAGTTGAGTCCGAGTTCGTTTATGGGCGGGTTACATGATTGATTGATTACATATTCAGCACTTATGTGCAAATGATCCGTGTATCCGAGTTGTATTCCAATGTGTTCAACGGGTAAAATTCAAGTGAAATGGAAAGGCACTCAAGACGTAAGTGACAATTCGGTAATGTTGAGAAATGGCCGTATTGGACAGGTATGTACTTAACCCTTGGGTTGAAACCCGAGACAACAACAAAAATGTGGTAAGATGAAGTATGATGACTAGAATTGCGACATATGTTTTGGTGATGCTATGTTAATGTTGTTTGGCATAATGACTTTGTTATGTTACTTGTTATTTGCATGTAAACTTACTAAGCATTTATGCTTACTCCCTCCTTTTCATTCATTGTAGTTTTGGACAAGCCGGCTCGAGAATCGGGATAGGTCGAAGACTCGTTCACACTATCCAAAGGACTTTTTGGTAAATGGCTTGTAAGATTTAGTATGGCATGTATAGTAATATACCTACTTTGTGTAAATAATCTTGTGATATGGTGGTGGTTTGGTTGAGGAAATGCTTGATAATGTTGAGTCATTGAAATGGCTAATATAGATTATGTTTGATGTCATGAAAGAATAATAGGTTATCTAGTATATAAAAGCTTTTATGAAAATGAAATTAGCCATAAAACAGAACATTGCAGCAACACTGACGTGAGTTTGAAAATTCACTAAAAATCATATAAATCGAATTTGATGATGGATTAGTTATGAAATTGAAGCTTATCATGTCTAATTTCATATGGAAGAAGAAAAATAGGTAAAGGAGTTATACGTTATGAGATATTTGAGTTTTAGTGAAACAGGGCCAGAGCAATTTCTGGATCCCCTGTTCCAACTTTGAAAATTCACCATAAATTGTAAAAAAATAATTAGGAGGATTACTTTATATGCCTAGATTCCTTATTGAATCTAGTTTTAATAGAAATAAACGGTATAGTTATATGAAATTTTTACAGGGATAAAAGTGATTCGTAATGAGTAGAGGTCAGTGCAGTCGAGTTCTGAAACAGGGGAAACTTTAACTAATAAACTGTACTAATCCGCTCAGTCAAAAATTCTAGAAAAAAATTAGTGAATAGATTTATGAGTCTAGATTCAGGGAAAATTTACGGATCTTGATTTCGAGTCTTGTAACTCGAGATATGATTTTTTGAGCGACCATGACGCAGAAAACAATTTATTCCGAAAATGAAAATAGATTTTGTAAAGTTGTTTAAAATGGTAAATTGTGTTTAGTAACACCTCAAGCTCGACTCCGGTGACGGTTTCGGGCGTGGGGACGTTACACGTATGATTAATAAGTTTTATATTATATGTGTTTAAATGCTTTAACTATGTAATTGTGGTAAATGATGTGGCAGAAGTTATCGACGAGGCATCAGTCGAGAATAGTTCCTGTTTGGACCTTAGGAATAGATAGGATATAAAATGACATGTCATTAGGGGTTACCATGATTATATGATTTGGGTACTGGTCCTATATGTCCTACCGGTGGTTGAGTTTACCAGCATGTGTTGCAGTTACTCGACAACTTGTGTGAGCAGCACCGCATAGCTACGTCCCAACCGACAGCTTGTGTGAGCAAACCCAGTGATAGCTTGAGAGTAAGCATGTATATGAGATGTGATAGAGGTGGTTTAACCACATATATGGCACTTAGTGTGTGGCACCCGAGTATTCGATATTATTTTGAATGGTTTAATGGGCAATGATGATAGTACGAGAATAAAAGGGAAGACACGGATCAGTTCAAGTACTCGTGATAAGCTCGACAAGTAAATGAGAGTTGATAAATTCATATGATGAGTAAGTGATAGATGATGAATTCAAATATGATTCATATGGTTATGGAAAGGTGCTAATTGTTAGATTGAATGAAGTTTATTTACATTACTTATTCTTCTTTAATTTGCAAATGAATTGATATAGTGTGTTTATTAGCCATACGAGCTTGCTAAATTATTAGCCATACGAGCTTGCTAAGCTATATATAGCTTACTCTATTTTTTTCTGTATTTTATAGTGAGTCAGAAGTTCGCTCGGATTGGAAGTCAACGGAGATCTCATCACACTATCAACCTATCACTTTGGTACCTTTGAATTTATGTATTTTGTTATATGGCATGTATAGGAGTTGTGGTTATTTTGGTCTATAGTTTGGTAAAGGATTTAGCCATTTGATTTGGCTTATAAATAATAAATGTTTAGTTTTGTGTATAGCCATGTGACTTGGATTATTTTGGCATATTTGGTTGTGTATATATTGTGCAAATAACCATTTTGATATGTGGTTGATAATTACTATGTGATGCTTGATGTGTATTGGTATTTGGAGTATTAAATGGTAGAAATTTGAGATTGGTATGCTTATAGTTTTAAATAAAGTGATGCATAATTGAAAGTGACCATATTGATGTTTTGAGAATGTAAATTTGGTATGAAATTGAATGGTTTATTATGATAGTTATGAGTATTGTAGTTGTTGGTATACAAGTAGCATGAAGTAGGCTTGATTTAGTTGAGTTGGAATGCCTATTTATGTCATGTTATATGCCATTTGGTTTGTGTAGGTGATTGAAAGTTTGGGTGAGAAGAATAGCTTAGTAAATAGCCTATTTTCATCCACACGGGCAGAGACACGAGCATTTGTCTCAGCCGTGTGTGACACATGGTCAGGTGACATGATCGTGTGTCCCCTGTAGATTCTTATAGAAGCAAGTCAGTGATTTATACGGGCTAGTCACACGGGCGTGTAGTTGGCCGTGTGACATAAGTCAGAGAGTTACACAGGGCCGGACCCTGTCTAGGACACAGCCATGTGTTCCCATTTTGAATGTCCACATAGCATGTGACACAAGCGTGTCTTGTGGCCGCGTGAGACTCATGGCCTAGCCACAGGGGTGTGTGTCCCATGTATGTGAAAATTTTTAATATTTTCCTAAAGTTTCCATAAGTGTATGATTAAGTCCTGAATTGCTTTAAATGCTTATTTGGCTCTCGAAGGCTCGTGTTAGGGACTATATGAGTGTATAGGAATGATTTATGTTTGAATATGTGAATTGAACTTGGAATGTATGATTAATTGTTTAATAAGTCCGATAATGCTTCGTACCCTAATCCGGCTACAGATACGGGTTAGGGGTGTTGTATTTTTGGTATCTGAGCTACGGTTTAGTCGATTCTAGGACTAACGTAGCATATGTGTGTCTAACTATACATGCCATATTTAACCTATGATAGTGTGATATCTCTTGACAGCTTTTAAATCATGTTTTTGTATAGTAAATGGATTCTAATTGAGCTGACTCTGATGATGTAGAGAGTAACGCGCCAGCCTCCTTTCATGGAGCCGTGCCATTTGAATCGAGACCAATATCTGAGGGTTGTAAAAGATAAGCCAAAGAAGCCTTCTTCCAGATGATGAATGAGTGGTTTTCTGAGTATGTCTGAATGAATCCAGCTGCTCAACAACCTCCACCTCCACCTATTTCCCAACCGGTTCCCATAGCTCCTAAAGGTTTGGAACCTTTACGTTTGAGTATGCCACCTTTGGATAAAATTTGAAAGTATGAGGCTGAGGAGTTTAGAGCTACAGTTGATGATGATCCGGAGAGAGCCAATTTTGGCTTAAGAATACAATCTGAATTTTTGATGAACTGTCGTGCACAGCGACTGAATGTGTTAAATGTGCTGTATCACTCTTGAAAGATTCAGCTTACTAGTGGTGTAATACCTTGATATCTGTGGTACCGAGAGAAAGAGTCATGTGGGAATTCTTTCAGACTGAGTTCAGAAAGAAATATATAAGCCAATGGTTTATTGATCAAAAGCATAAAGACTTTTTGGAGTTGAAATAGGGTCATATGACCGTATCAGAATATGAAAGAGAATTTGTGAGACTAAGCAAGTATGCCCGAGAGTGCGTCTCCGTTGAAGAAATTATGTGTAAGCAATTTGAAGACGGGTTGAACAAACACATTAGACTTCTAGTTAGGATTCTTGAATTGAAAGAATTTGTTGTGTTAGTCAATAGAGCTTGCAAACCAAGGAACATAGCAAAAAAAAAGAAGAGAAAAGCTAATTCTGAGGCTAAAGATTCAAGAAAGAGGTCGATGTGTAAACCCTATCATTCGTCATCAAAGAAATCAAGATATTATTATGACCGTTCGACAACCTTAGTGGGGTATTCTAACAAAGATCGTGGGAAGCAACACACGAGTCCAAAGGCTCAAGTTACTTCAATATCAAGCATTGGTAATGTTAAAGCCAATAAACCAGAGTGTAAATAGTGTGGTAGAAAACATTGTAGATAATGTAGAATGAATGATAGAGCATGTTTTAGATGTGGTTTGCGAGAGCATTTCATTCGTGATTGTCCTGAATTATTTGAAAATGATAAACTTTAGACAGCTCGACAGAGTAATACAGTTGTCAGAGGGAGGCCACCTCGAAATACGAGAAATATGACTAGTAGCAAAGGTGTGACAAAGGATTTTGCTGTGACATCTGAGGCAAAAGCTCCAGCCAGAGCTTATGCTATTCGTGCTCGTGAAGATACGTCATCACCAAATGTTGTCACTAGTACAGTTTCTCTCTTTGACACTAATGTAATTGCCTTGATTGATCCTAGATCGGCTCATTCATATATCTATATGAATTTAGTGTCTAGTAAAATTTTACCTGTTGAGTCAATAGAAATTGTGATTAAAGTATTGAAACCCTTAGGTCAGTATGTCTTAATTGATAAAGTTCGCAAGAATTGTCCTCTGATGACACGAGGTTATTGCTTTCCGGCTGATTTGATGCTTTTTCCTTTTGATGAATTCAACTTGATTCTGGGTTTGGATTGGTTAGCTTTGCATGATGCGGTTGTGAATTGCAGATGAAAGACTATTGAGTTGAAATGTCAGAATAGTGAAATTCTTCGAATTAAATCTGATGATTAGAGTGGGTTAGCTATAGTGATATCGTCTATGTTAGCTAAAAAATATGTGAGAAAGGATTGTGATGCTTATCTTACTTATGTACAGGATACAAAAGTGTCTGAGTCAAAGATTGAATTAGCGCCAATTGTTTGTGAATATCTAGATGTGTTTCCAGAAGAGTTACTTGGGTTACCACCGGTTAGAGAAGTTGAGTTTGCTATTGAATTAGTACCAGGAACCTCACCGATATCGATAGCTCCATATAGAATGGCTCCTACAGAATTGAAAGAGTTGAAATTTCAGTTGCAAGAATTAACAGATAGAGGTTTTGCACGACTTAGTTTTTCACCTTGGAGTGCACTACTTCTGTTTGTAAAGAAGAAAGATGGAATGATGAGAATGTGTATTGATTATTGACAGCTCAATAAAGTTATGATCAAGAATAAGTATCTTCTACCGCGTATCGATGATTTATTTAATCAGTTAAAAGGGGCAACAGTGTTTTCTAAGATTGATTTACGATATGGTTATTATCAGTTGAGAGTTAAAGATTCTGATGTGCCAAAAACTGCATTTATAACCAAGTACGGACACTATGAATTTCTCGTTATGCCATTTGGATTAACTAATTCTCCTGCAGTCTTTATGGATTTGATGAATAGAATTTTCAGACTGTATTTAGATAGATTTGTTGTTGTATTTATTGATGACATTTTGATTTATTCCCGAAATGAGTCTGAACATGCTGAGCATTTGAGAATTGTACTGTAAACATTGAGAGATAAGTAACTATTTGCTAAATTTAGTAAACGTGAGTTTTGGTTCCGAGAAGTTGGATTTTTGGGACATATTGCTTCATCGGAAGGCATCAGAGTTGATCCGAGTAAGATATCAACAATTATTGACTGAAAACCACCAACAAATGTTGAAGTCAGAAGTTTTCTACGATTAGCTAGCTATTATCGAAGATTTATTAAAGGGTTCTCGATGATTGCTACACCGATGACTCGATTGTTACAAAAAGATGTGAAATTTGAGTGGAATGAGAAATGTTAATAGATTTTTGATCAGTTGAAAGCACTGTTAACTGAAGCACCAGTTTTAGTTCAGCCTGAGTTGGGTAAAGAGTTTGTGATTTTCAGTGATGCGTCATTAAACGGTTTGGGATGTGTTTTGATGCAAGAAGGCAAAGTGATAGCTTATTCTTCTAGATAGTTAAAGCCGCATGAAAAGAATCATTTGACACATGATTTAGAGTTGATCGCTATTGTTTTCGCATCGAAAATTTGGTGACATGATTTATTCGATGAGAAGTGCCACATCTTTACTGATCATAAGAGCTTGAAGTATTTAATGTCTCAAAAAGATTTGAATTTGTGATAGCGAAAATGGCTCAAGTTATTGAAAGATTATGAGTTAGTCATTGATTACCATTCGGGGAAAGTGAATGTAGTCGCAGATGCTGTGAGCAGAAAATCTTTGTTTTCTTTATGAGAGATGAATACGCAGTTGGCCAAGTCAAATGATGGTTTGATTTTAGCTGAGTTAAAAGCTAAACCGATGTTTTTTTAGCAAATTTTCGAAGCTCAGAAATATGACAATGAATTGAAAGTAAAACGAGTATAGTGTGAGTCGACTCCTGATTCAAAGTTTCCAATTGTAACTGATGATTGTTTGAGGTTTTGAGATAGAATTTGTGTACCAAAAAATCCAGAGACTATACAGAAAATTCTACACGAAGCACACAGTGGTTGTTTATCTATTCATCCGAGGAGTACTAAAATGTACAATGATTTGAAACGGTTGTACTGGTGGACAGGTATGAAACGAGATATTTATGACTTTGTAACTAGATGTTTGATTTGTCAGCAAGTCAAAGCTGAACATCAAGTGCCTTCGAGACTATTACAGCCCATGATGATGCTTGAGTGGAAATAGGATAGAGTTACGATGGATTTCATATTGGGATTACCCTTATCTCCAAAAAAGAAAGATTCTATCTGGGTTGTTGTTGACCATTTGACGAAATCTGTACATTTCATTCCAATACGTATAACCTTTTCACTTGATAGATTAGCTAAATTATACATCTCTGAGATTTTTAGATTGCACGGGGTACCGGTTTCTATTTTTTTAAATAGAGATCCAAGATTTACGCAGCTATTTTGGAAGAAATTACAGGAGGCATTGGGTACACGATTGCATTTTAGTACCGCATTCCATTCTCAAACCTACGGTTAGTCTAAGAGAATAATACAGATTCTCGAAGATATGCTTCGTTGCAGTGTTTTAGAGTTTGAAGGCAATTGGGAAAAATATTTACCGTTGGTTGAGTTTGCGTATAATAATAGTTATCAGACGAGTATGAAAATGGCACCGTATGAACTTTTATATGGTCGTAAATGTTGAACTCCATTAAACTAAACCGAGCTTAGTGAGAACAAGGTTCACGGGGTTGATTTGATCAGAGAGACTGAAGAGAGAGTGAAAATAATTCGCAATAGTTTGAAAACAGCTTCAGATTGATAGAAGTCATATGTGGATTTGAAACATAAAGACATTGAATTTGAAACCGGTGACAAAGTGTTTTTAAAAGTATCACCCTAGAAGAAGATTCTTCGATTCAATTGTAAAGGAAAGTTGAGTCCGCATTTCATTGGGGCATATGAAATCATTGAGAGGATAGGGCCAGTGGCATATCGTCTAGCTTGACCATCAGAACTTGAAAATATTCATAATGTATTTCATGTATCTATGCTACGACGGTACAGATCAGATCCTTCGCATATAATTTCACCTTTAGAGGTTGAAATTTAGCCCGACATGTCGTATAACAAAGAACATATTAGAATCTTAGCTTGGGAGGTCAAAGAGTTGAGAACTGAAAGAACAACATTAGTAAAAGTTCTTTGGAAATGTCACGACATTGAAGAGACTACATGGGAACCCAAGGAAGCTATGAGAAAGCAATACTCTAACCTATGTTCTGGTAAGATTTTTAGGACGAAAATCCCTAAGGGGGGAGAGTTGTAACAGCCTGTTTTCAGTGAAATCAGAACAGTAGTTTCGAGACCATAAATCTGAAGTGAAAATATTTATTTTGTTATTATTTTGAGGTTTACAGCACGATAGTATAATTGTGTGAAAATTTTGTTAAGAAATTTTACCGTTTGAATGCTTAATTTGATAAAAAGGACTAAATCACGTCAAATCTAAAAGTTGTGTTCTATAATCTAAAGGTGTCTAATAGCTATAGAAATTTAAACTAGAGGTCCTTATGTGGTAATTAGACCATGTGTTTAGTGGGTGGACATTTTTGGACATAGTTTAAATGAATTTTAAAGTTATAAATAAAGGATAGTTTAGTAATTAATAATTTAAAACTAAAACAAATAAAAGAAGTAATGTTCATCTTCTTCATTTATCATCAAGCCACCACTGAAAATACTTCATTACTAGAGCTTGAAGCATTCGATCAAGTCTATTGCTTGCATGTAAGTGAATTTCATTTCATTTTTAATGATTTCTATGTTTTCGGAATCGTTGCATCTTAATCTAGCTAGCCCAAGGACTAATTTGTGAAACTGTTAAAAGTCTAGGGTTTTATCATTGATGAATATGCATTTGTTTTGATGATTGATGATAGAAAATGCATCCTTGTTGTTAGATTAATAAGTTTTGTAAAGTGGTTTTTAGTGAAAATGTCAAATAGGGGTTAAATTGAGAAATGTAAAAATTGTATGGTTAAATGTGTGATTAAATGAAAAATATGGGTTGATATAAGCATATATAAAATTCGGCTAGCATGGGTTGGTATTAAATTGTATGAATTTGTATTTTTATGAGCTAAGGACTAAATTGCAAAAAAGTTTAAAGTTTATGGGCATGAGTGTAAATTTTCCATAATATAATTTGGATTAAATTGAATAGAATTATAATTGAATAAGTTAATTTGATATTATAGAGATCAAGAAAAAGTGAAGTTTGAATCTAGATCAGGGGAAAAATAAAGTATCGGGCTAGTCGATCCATTTCGTCGTTTTTGCGATCGAGGTAAGTTCATATGATTAATAAGTTTGATATTATATGTGTTTAAATGCTTTAATTATGTAACCGTGATAAATAATGTTGCGGAAGTTATCGACGAGGCATCAACCAAGAATAGTTTCGGTTTGAAACTTAGGAATAGATAGGATACAAAATGACATGTCATTAGGGGTTATCGTGATTATGTGATTTGGGTGCTGGACCTGTACGTCCTACCGGTGGCTGAGTTTACCAGCATGAGTTATGGTTACTCGACAGCTTGTGTGAGCAGCACCGTGTAGCTACGTCCTGACCGGCAGCTTGTGTGAGCAGACCTAGTGATAGCTTGAGAGTCAGCATGTATATGAGTGTGATAGAGGTGGTTTAACCATATATATGACACTTAGTATGCAGTACTCGAGTATCCAATATTATTCCAAATGGTTCAATGGGTAAATATGATAGTACGATAATATAAGGGAAGACATGGATTAGTTTAGGTACTCGTGATAAGCTCAACAAATAAATGAGAGTTGATAAATTCATATGATGAGTAAGTGATAGATGATGAATTCAAATATGATTCATATGGTTATGGAAAGGTTTTAATTGTTAAATTGAATAAAGTTAATTTACATTACTTATTCTTCTTTTAACTACAAATGAATTGATATATTGCATTTATTAGCCATACGAGCTTAGTAAGCTATATATTTAGGGTTTAGGGTTTATGGTTTAAGGTTTAGGGTTTAGGGTTTAGGGTTTAGGGTGTTTTATAGTAACTTAAAAGCTCGTTCGAATTTGAAGTCAGCGAGGATCTCATCACACTATCAACCTATCATTTTGGTACCTTTGAATTTATGTATTTGGTTATATGGCATGTATAGGAGTTATGGTTATTTTGGTTTATAGTTTGGTAAAGGATTTAGCCATTTGATTTGGTTTATAAAAGATGAATGGTTAGTTATGTGTATAGGCTTGTGACTTGGCTTATTTTGGCATATTTGGTTGTGTATATATTGTGCAAATGACCATTTTGATATGTGGTCGGTAATTACTATGTGATGCTTGATGTGTATTGGTATTTGGAGTATTAAATGGCAGAAATTTGAGATTGGTATGCTTATAGTTTTAAATAAAGTGATGCATAGTTGAAAATGACCATATTGATGTTTTGAGAATGTGAATTTGGTATGAAATTGAATGGTTTATTGTGATAGTTATGAGTATTGCAATTGTTGGTATGGAATTAGCATGAATTAAGCTTGATTGAAGTGAGTTTGAATGCCTATTTATGTCATGTTATATGCCCTTTGGTTTGTGTAGGTGATTGAAAGTTTGGGTGAGAAAAATGGCTTGGTAAATGGCCTATTTTCGTCCACACGGGCAGAGGGACGGGCATTTATCTCAGCCGTGTGTGACACACGATCAGGTGATAAGGTCGTGTGTCTCCTATAGATTCTAATAGAAGCAAGTCAGTGAATTACACGGGCTAGTCACACAAACGTGTGGTGTAACACAAGTCAAAGAGTTACACTAGGTCGGACACAGTCTGGGACACGACTATGTGTTCCCATTTCGAATGTACACACGGCCTGTGACACGGGCGTGCCTGGTCACATGGGCGTGTGTCCCCCATATGTGAAAATTTTCAATATTTTCCTAAAGTTTCCATGAGTTTATGATTAAGTCCCGAATTGCTTTAAATGCTTGTTTGGCCCTCAAAGGCTCATGTTAGGGACTATATGAGTGTATGAGAATGATTTATGTTTGAATATGTGAATTGAACTTGAAATGTATGATTAATTATGTGATAAGTCCGATAATGCTCCGTACCCTAATCTGGCGACGGATACGGGATAAAGGTGTTACACACACCCTTCAATTTCTTCTCAGGGGTGCATTTCAACTCATTCATAATTCTTCGTGGCGTCTAACAATACTTGGCTACAGTCGGAGTGATCCCAGCGGTAGTCCGAAATAAATCAGCCCCATTAGACCAGAGTCTTTTAGTTATAGACCCTCGACTACCAGATCTAGTATGGGCTACAATGACCATCTCAAGCACACTCAACATAGCTTGGGACAATGCCTCGTCCCTAGCAATTGGGGCCCATGACTCAATCTCAACAGTAGGCATCCGAATGGTCTCACTCATGTCGAAATTGGGCATACTGCCCATCGATTATGTGTAACAGCCCGAATTTGGGCTTAGTCGAAATAGTGATTTTGGAATCACTAACCCAAGGTTGGAGAAATTATTTTTAATATTATTTTATGTGTTATAGTATTTTTATAAGAGTGCATGAAAAATTTGGTGAATTAATTTTAGCGATTTCATGCTTAATTACAAAAAAAGGACCAAATCCCATAAGGAGAAAAAGTTGTGATTTACTAGTAAATTGTGTTAAATAGCTATAGAACTAAAATTGGGTGTCTTTAAAGAACCAATAGACCCTTATTTTAGTGGTGGCCAGCCATGGAGAGACAAGAAAATAAAAAGGTTAAAGTTAGGTGAGTTTTGGTGACTTAATTGATTAAAATAAAATAAAATAAAGAGAAGAAAATATCATTTGTTTTTCTTTATTCTTCTCCACCGAAATATTCAGCAAAGATAGGGGTTTTTAGAGCTTAAAACTTAGCCAAGCCATCCTCCTATAAGCAAGTGATTTTGGTGGTTATTTTTGATAATTTTTACAATTTTGGGACTCTTATAGCATGGGCTACTTATTGAGGGGACTATTTTGCAAAATGATAGAAAGTTTAGAGATTCACCATGAGAGCATTTATGTTGTTGGCTGAATTTTTATGGAAGAAAATGAATCATAGTTGTTAAATAAACAACTTTTGTGAAAGAGTTTGCATGAAAACACCTAGAATGGGCCTAGATGTAAAGTTGATAAATTGCATAGTAATTGCATGAAACAATGGAAATTGGGGGCTCTCATAAGAGTGAAAAAGATTCGGTTAGGCTTGGTTAATAAGGAAATTCGATAAAAATCAATTTCCGAGTCTAAGGGCAAAATAGTCATTTTGTGAAAGTCTAGGGGCAAAATGGTCATTTTTCCAAATTATGAATTTTGGATTGTTTTAGTTAAAATAGTGATTAAATTATTGAATTTTTTATTCATTATAGATCAAGAAGTATGAAATCGAACCTAGATCGGGGGAAACCCAAGATATCGGATTGAACCAAATTAACAGTCTACATTTTGTATACCGAGGTAAGTTATAGGTACATAATGCAACTTTTCTATAATTATGCCTGAGATTATCTAATTTGCATAAAATGAATAAATGTGAATTTGAGTAGTACCTTGATGAGAAAATTATGTGATAAAGCCCGGTTGAACTATAGGAATAGATTGGATATTCTTTGCCATGATACTAGGGATATACGAGTGCTAGTGTAAGACCATGTCTAGGACATGGCATCGGCCTCGTTACGTGTTAGTGTAAGACCATGTCTGGGACATGGCATCGACACGGATATGTGCTAGCTAGTGTAAGACCATGTCTTGGACATGGCATCGGCGTTGATACGAGTGCTAGTGTAAGACCATGTCTGGGACATGGCATCAGCCTCGACATGCAAGCTAGTGTAAGACCATGTCTGGGACATGGCATCAGCTTGGCTATGTGTTAGTGTAAGACCATGTATGGGGCATGGCATCTGCCTCGATACTTGAGAGTCAGTGTAAGACCATGTCTGGAACATGGCGCTGACTTGACATGTGAACAAGTGTAAAACCATGCCTGGGACATGGCATCGGCTATATACCCTATGTTTGAGGCTTATTGAATATCCTTTCGTATTCTAAATAGTTCAGCGGGAAAATTTAAGTTTGTATCTAGATCGAGAGATATTATGATGACCTTGTGAGTGGTGTAGGTACCTATATGAAATGTATAATATGTGAACTCGATAATATGTTGTATGATTAGTAAAAGATGGACATGAGTAAGTGATGCCTATATCCATTCTTTCATATCATACACAATGTGTGATGTGTTGAGAGTATGTTATAGCATAGCATATTGTTGTTATTTATTTGCTTGCAACTTACTAAGTTTTATGCTTACTCCCTCTCCTTTCGATTTTCTTATAGTGCTGCCTAAATAGCTCGTGGATCAAAGTATGTCAGAGGCTTCATTCATACTATCATCCAAAGCATTCGGTATAGTTAGTTTCTAGCTTTTCGAGAAATGGCATGTATAGGGACTAGTCATTGTTAAGTGTCATTTTGTTTTGGGCCAATTGTGTTGGCTTGATTTTTTTTGAAACACCTCATTTTGTATAAGGCCAAAGATATTGGCTAATATTTACTATTGGTTTATAAATACAAAAGTTGATGTTTCCATGAATGCATAAATTGAATGAATGGAGAATACACTAGGGTTAGTAGTATAAATGATTGGTTGAATTGGGTTTGTGAATATGTGTGGATGCCTAATGTTGGCCCTTGGTTGAGTAATGGTGAATTGTTATGAATTGGTGTATGTCTGATGTTGTTTCAGGGTGGCAAAAGGCTTGGTAGATAGCTTATTTTTGTCCACACAAGTAGATACACGGGCGTGTGTCTAGGCCGTGTGTGACACATGGTCCGCTCCATGGGCGTGTGGTTAAGCCGTGTGTCTCCTAAACCTTAGGTTGGAAAAACTAAATGCCCAACAGTTTACTACACGGGCTTGAGACAAGGCCGTGTGTCTCAACCATTGCGGAGGACACTGCCTAGCATACGGGCGTGTGCCACGGCCGTGTGACCCTTAAGAGTTGCTGACGTTAGAAATAGAATACCAAGGTTTTTGTACACGAGTTGTGACACGGGCGTGTCATGGCCATGTGAGGGACACGAGCTAAGCACACGGGCGTGTGCCAGGCCGTGTGAAAACCCCTGTAGGTTCGATGCTAGAAAATAAATCCACACAGACAAGGGGCACGAGCGTGTCCCTAGGTGCTTAGCCCGTGTGAACCACATGGGCCTTTAGCACGGCTATGTCAAGAGGTCACACGGGCTTGTTGCCCTTCCACATGGGCGTGTGCCCTATTTTAGTAGATTTTCTTAAAAGTTTTCTAAGCACTTGAATTGGTTTCGATTGGTTTTCTAAACAAGTTTTGGGCCTCGTAGGTCCATATTAAGGGTTGTTTAAACAAAGTTTGAAATGTTTTAAATTGGAACAAATTTCGTTGACCCGAGATTGTATGTTTGCATGTATTTTAGGAAGGTAACTCCTTATACCCTGTCCTGGCGTCGGATACGGGTAAGGGGTGTTACAATATGACTCAGCTCGGGCCCCTCTTTAGTACCCTCTGTGCCCATAAGTACCACGTCCACGGGTTCCGTGCGTACTCATTATGCTAATTTATCTACAATTAAAAATTTCATGTATCAGTTTGAGTTTGTTAGCGGAAACTTTAAGTCTAAAATTTTAACAAAAGCTTATTACAGAATTATCATAGTATTTAGCTAAAGCAGAGTAATTCTAACACTACAATGTTTTTCTAACTACAAAGTATAGCTAAATTAGAAGTACTTACAAGATCGGCATGGAAGACTCGAAAATTTTTCACAAACTCATTATCAGAACAAATAAAAAATACATATGCTCGTTTGAAAACCAAAAACTTAAAATTTGAAATCTTTTCATAAATCAATACTTGATAATGGTATTTCCAATTTTTAGGGAAAAATTCCTTATTTGATTTGTTCATTTTAATTTCAGAAAAACATTTATAGGGTTACTAAATATTTGCAGCAGAAATCTTAAGTCAAACAGAGTTTGGAAAGAAACTGTAATTTGATTTGAAATTTATCATATTTCAGTTTGAATTAAAAATAATCTAAAACGTTTAAATAGTTCAAAACGAAGAATAAAATCCCAAAATATAAAACAATCCTCGAAAGTCCAATTGAAATTAGTGCTTAAACTTAATGAAAATATAAATCGTCAACTTTAAAATCGAGCTCCTGCCACATTGGTCCATCTTAAGATTGTTGATTACTTGAGAGGAAAACAAATAGAAAGTGAGCTTACGAGCTTTGTGTGTAACACATATCAATCAATAAATCAGACACATATGGTTTAACAGATAATATTTCAAATATATGCTTAGAGACAGAATCTTATACAATTCATAAATAAATACAGATACAAATGCATAAACAGATCCTACCCCCATTTGCTACACACCATCTCCGATCATTCCTACTCACCAAATAAGGTATCAAGTACCCATCCAATCCCACACACCAATAAGTGAGCGTATGTCACTTTTTAGAAACAATACAGTTAAGTTGTCAAATAATAGTATGTGAAAAGTTGCTAAAAATAGAAATTCATGGCTGAGCCACCAGAACATATATATATATATATATATATATATATGTGTGTGTGTGTGTGTGTGTGGTTTTAAACCTCTGAATAAGGCAGATAATTAGATTGCCATCACTTCCTTCATCATATGATATCCTAACACAATGCACATCTACATAATAACAAATAATCTATATACAAATGTCATTCAAATGTAGTAATGCTTTCAGAATTATTAGAACACGGATCATACTTGTAGTCACATACCTTAATCATATCACACACAGAGACATATTAATAGATATCATGTCAACATATTTCCATAGTAAGCCCATATTACTTATAGTAATATACTATCAGATCTCGTATTTTCGAGTCCTATTTGTTCAGTATGGACCCTATGGAGTAGCTAAATACGAATCACATAACAATATAGAACTAAGCAAAAGTTTTAGGAAATGAGCTCACACTACCAAACTGGCCCAGTCTATGTGGTTCACACGACCCAAATAGTCTAGACCGTGTGACGTTGATAGTGGGATTTTCGAGTTTCTGTCGTTCATTGTTTTTTCAAGTTTTCCGTTACACAGCTAAATATTTTCTTATGCGAATTCAACCACAAGATTTTTAAAACCTAAAATCAGTATTTATACAACTAATTTAGTAACAAACACAAAACTTAATGAAGATTCCAATCACAAACACCCATATTCGTCCCCCAAAAAGACATTAGAACACTTACCCAAAAGAAAGCAGCAACTAACCGATGCCTAAGTCGCTGGAGGAACACCAAATCCCCTTGATCTCCTTCTAAAAGCACACCGAAATAATTAAGTAAAATGAAACACTAATTTTAACATGACACCAAAATTCTGAAACCCAAACACCTGACTAAGTAAATTAAACAGAAAAACATAGTAGCAGATGATAATTCTTTACCTTTAAAGAATGAAGCCAACAAATCAAGGAACTGTTGATTGAAAAAGTAGTAGAAATAACAAAAAGAAAAAAAAAAAACAAAATACGGGAAAGTGGGAAAATAACCAACAAAAGGGGAAAAAAAGTGACGTCAACAAAAGGGTGAGGGACACGTGAGAGAATTTTTTTTAGGAATAATGATTCTAAAATTCGAATCCCATTAAGTCAACTAACCACTTATCTTTTAGAATTTAATTTTAACCCAAACTTTAACATATGGACGGCACAAATAGGAAATAAAATATATTTCCAATTGTTTGTGCGGAAATTCAAACACAAGATTAAATTATAAGCTAAATTTTTAGCATTGAACCATTAAATTCATTCTTATCAAAATTTACGCAAGAATTAGATTTAGTCAGATATTTAAAGATAAAGATTTAATAAAAGAAAAGACTCGAACCTAAAATCTCACTTACACAAGCGTAAAATAAATTTACTTCACAATTTTTAACAATTTAAAAAGTTAAAATTTTGGGGGTTACAATGATGTTGAAATTATCAATATAATTACAACCGATATGCTTATAAAATTTCAAATTGATTCAATATCTATACCATGTTAATTTAAAATATTATATATATTAAAATATTAAACGATTAAAAGTTCTTCAGCATAAAATAAATAATTAAAATTATTTAATTTAGACAAAATTTTATAAGAATATTCTATATAAATAAAATAAAAAATATAACAATAAAAAATATTAATAAAAAAAATTATCACTTTAGTTTTAGTTTTATTTCTATTCCCTTCCCTTAATAGTTTTACAGTGCGGTCCCCCCCCCCCTCTATATATATTTGCTCAGGATTAAACCCAAAAATAGTAAACAAACTGGTGAATGATAAAAACAATTCTTGTGCAATCTTACAACCTCTTATACCAAATTACAATCATAAAAACCCACACCCTAAACCCATATCAAAAAGATGTATCCAGATAAATATGAGGTCCTATATTTAATTAATATAAAATATATTAATTGAAGGCCAGATAATAGTTTAACTTAGTTAGCCGAAGCTCCGATTTCTATTTTCCATCTCTGAACTTGGTCTAATATTATGCAATTAATTAAAGTTGTTTATTTACGGAATTCATTAAAAGTGAATCTTCGCACGTATTTAATTTTTTTTGCAAGAACTTAGGTCATATTCTAAAGATATACTACTAGGTTAAGCATAAGGCATGCACTATAAATATTGAATTAGAAGCTAGCAAACACTAGAGCTTAGAGGTTGCTTTCAAGAATATTTCTTCACCAATCGGCTTTCATTGAATTTTGAGAATCTGCCTTCTTTCTTTCTTTCTAGCTAGCTATCAACCATGGGCACGTAATTTTACTTTTTTTTCTTTAATAATGCAATTAATAAGCGGTAGTAAGAGTTGGGAGTGCATTTTTTCGGATTAAATTCGAATTCTAAAATTATTATTGTTAAAAAATTTTCTTTAAATATATTTTTAATTTGAACCAAATTAATCTCATATCATAAATTAATGAGAATACTTGTGATTTTATAAAAGGAATTGTAGCTTTAATAGGCCAATTTGCACGTACCCATGCATGCAGACTATATAAAATAAAAAAATCGTACATAAATACAGAGATTTAAAATCATACAAATTATTATAATTTATTTTAGGATTGAATAAGTCCTTCCTCTCATTCGAGAACCTTAATAATTCTTATATGCATATAAAAGATTTTCTCTTGCTTGATTTCTTTTTTTTTTTTTTCATAAATTTTTGTTTTACAAGGATTATATTAAATTAGTCTTTTATTATTGAATGGATAAATTTAGTTTCTATATTATTTTAAAAAATCAAATAATGTTTAAATTAGAATAGAGTTAACATTTATTGTATAAAAAATATTATTTATTGTTTAACAGAGATAATATATTTTAAGAATTTACAGTTTTGTAAATAAATTTTTTTTGTTTGAAATTGTACTACAATTAGAAAAAAATTATTTTTAATTTAAGGTTAATTCTGTTACAATTGAGAGAGAATTCCCAAATACTTTAACCTAAATTCAGCTATAAGCAGGTTTCCTAAATTAGATGTTTGTGCTACCAAAGACGCAAACTATTCTTTTACAAATCATAACTTAATTCCTAACTCAATCAGATAATTAGTTCTAGCTAAGGCTAAGGCACAACTTGAGTAGTCCATTAAGCTTATAAAGTTTTTTTTAATTAATATTGAAATAGCCCATTTCTGCCCGGGCCCGTAAAATAAATAAACAAAGTTTGTAGAAACCAAAACAAAAAAAAACAGTCCATTAAATAAGGTCCTTTAAACAGTCCATTTACAAGCCCAGAATATAGTTACAGGCTTGAATCAAACCCAATTAGCCCAAACACTAAACCCATAACAGATTTGCCCCATAAACTTAAACAGGCCACTAGGCTAACCCATTATACCCTTAACCCAAACACTCGGAGCCCAATAGGGCCCAAATGCCTAATCCATGATCAAGAAACCCTAGGGTTTCTGCACCTTAGGGCCGCAAGCCACCAACGCCTCCTCATCTCGCGCCGTAATTGGCGCACGAATCAGCACGCATGAATCGCGTTTCATCGCCGGATTCCTCGTCATTTGCTTGCAAAAAGAAGAAAGAAGGCCAGAAAACACAAGGAAACAAAAAATATACCAAATTTTGTACTCTAAACAGTGGCTATAAAAGCCGAGTATTTTCAATGTAAAGGGAGATTACAGTGTAAAAAGAAAGGCATATATATACAAAACAACATTCTTGATTCAGAAGGTAGAAGGTGTTTTTAATATTATTTTTTTGTTTTATTTTTTTTTAATATAGTTCACAAACAAGTTTTAAAACTGAATAAAGAGATAGATAGTTCTTTTCGTTTTTGTTGAAATTTTTGCACTAAACCTCATAAAAAAAAGGAAGAAAAGGGTACACCTGCGTTTCGGCTTAAAAGGAGGTGGTTTTGGGCCCACCAATCGTCATGTGCGGCCGCGCGTGTGACGGCGCGTGTGACGGCGCGTGTGACGGCGCGTGTGACGGATGACCACCGGAATCCAGGCTGGATTCGGACCTGAGGGGGAGCATTTTAGAGCTCCTTCATTCGTTTTTTTTAAGAATGTTTTAAAATGAAATTTTAATTAAAATTTTTTGGTTTTTAAAGCCTCATAGAAACGACGTCGTTTTATGTTTAAAACAATAAGCATCAAACGGTGCCGTTTAGGTCAGATCTGCGTGTTGACCCGACCCGGCCAAAGGATCCGCGCATTTCTATTTAAAGGGATAATATCCCAATTGGTCCTTTCGCATTTTCTGTTTTATGCAATTTAGTTCGTTTTTTATTTTTTAAATGTGGCTCTAAAATTTTCTCTGGTTTTAATTTAGTCCCTGGACCATTTAAATGCACAAGCAGGAACTGCGTCGTTTTGGGATTAGGGCGAATTTTCCTAGTGAGTCCCCCACCCTTAGAGTGTGTTTTAATTAGGTCCTTAATTCGGCCTTAGTTTTTGTTTTAGAAAATTACCCCAGAATTTTATTAAAATTTAAATTTCGTCCCTTTTTTATTTTACTTCAATTTTGACTTAGTTTTCTTATTTATTTTAATACTGTGCATATATATATTTTATCTTAAGTTTTTATAATTTTATTACACATTTTTATATATTTATATATCTATTTTAATTTTTTTTAAAATTATGTATATTATATTATATTGATTTAAATTTTTTATATATATATTTATTTTTTTCCTAAATGTGTATATTATTCTTTTTAAAATTATTATATATTATATTTATTCTTCTAAAAAAATCCTAAGTTTTAGTATTTATTTATTTACTTTAACTATGTTATATGAATAATATTTTAAATTGATTTAAAATTGTAAACTTTTTGTATGTATGACCTATTTCTTTAAAAATGTTATTTTGTATATTAAATTGTTATATATGTATCCTTTAAAAGAATTTTAAGTTTTTTTATATATTTTCTTAAAACAACTTAATTATTTTATATGTATTTCCTTTTAAAATATATTATTTGACATTATTTCTTTTTTAAATATCTATTTGTTGTTTAAAATATTTCATTTATCTTTTTTTTTCTCTTTTATAAAATTTAAATTCATTTCTAAATTTTGTTGTATATATTTCATAGTTTGTTTAGTTTAATTAAATATTGTTTATTTTTACTCTTACATAATTATTTTACTACATGCATGATCTATTATTTTATGTTGTCTTTTTATTTGTCCATATGTGTATGAAATGTTAATATATCTTGTAATTTGTATATTCCCCTAATATTTATGTTTTGTAATATATTAATGTTGCATTTTTATCAAAACATTGTTTTAGAATTGATCCTTTCTAATTATCGTTTTTTATCAAAAATTGTTTCTTAAAATTAAGGCAATATTTAACGTTTGGGATTTTTGAAAGAATCGTGTCCTAACTTACTGGACTTCGATTTCTTTCATTAATTCTAAATGATCAAGTATCTTTTTCTAATTAAAACGAACGGTTTTCAAATAAAAGCTATTTTTGAAAATTTAAGACATTGCGTCCTAACTTACTGGATGTGATATTTTAAAATTTCGAGATAGAGATTTCTAAAAGACGGAAGATATTTAACGTTTTGGAAAATTTAAAGGGCTGTGCTCTAATTTACTGAGATTCGACTGTTTTTATCCAAATAATTAAATGTCTCTTAAAAGGAATAATAATTTTTTGAAACTCAAAAGGATCAAATTAAAAAATCTTTTTCAAATCTTCGACACTAGGACATTTTATAATCAGTTTGGTACCAATTTTTGGGCGTTACGGGGGTGCTAATCCTTCCTCGTACGTAACCGACTCCCGAACCTGTTTTCTTGAATTTTCGTAGGTCAAAATCAATATTTTAAAAAGGTGATCCAATCACACCTAAAAAGATTGGTGGCGACTCCGTTTTCGTTTTTAAAGTTGACCCCTTTTTCCAAAACCCTTAAAAATGGTTTCGACAAATATATTTTTAATTCTATTAATTTTTTCATCCAAATTCGTATTGAAAAAATCCAATTACAAAAGCGGTTTTTATTTATAGTGGAAGCTTAAAAATTTTAAAAATCAAACTGATTTGTGATATTTGTAATAATAAATCCCTTTTTGAAAAATACATGTGCTTTGAGCGAGACGGATTTAAATTGTTCTTGACTTTCAACTAAATGACATTCTTTGCTATCCTTGTACCCCGAATTGCGTCGAGTATAGGCTCGAGCAACACGAACCAAATACAAAATAAGAAACAATTTTATTATTTTTAGTAGGAAAGTAATTCTCTCAAATAAAACAAGTAGAAATTGTAATTCCCAGAAAATATAATTAAATCTATAATTGTTTAATTCATTCTAATACTAGTGACGAATTGCATAACTTGTTTATGTTCTCATTTACAATGATGCGATCTAGATGTGTGATCTAGCTTAAACCCCATTGAGGTGAGTTTGTTGATTAGAATTAGGTCTCTCTAGTTCTTAATGTTGCCGGTAAATTAAATCTTAGGCGTTGAGTTACAAGGTTATTTATTAGTTAGGAAAGTAATTTACAATGAGTTGCCTCTTGGTTACTGAATAAGGAGAGATTGACGTTGAGTCAACAACTAGAACTAATTTATTAAAGGCATTGAAGCCATCCTTACATCAATGATCGAACTATAAATCAAATAGAGATTTTACCTAAGGATGTCAACTGGGCAGGGCGAGTGCAGGGGTCGCTCCCTCCGCACCTATCCCCGCCAAGAATTTTCATCCCCATCCCTACTCTACAACCCGCTGTGGGTACAAAACCCCAAACCATCCCTGCCCCACCAACCACGTCGGTCCCTAGACACACCTAATCCCCGCTATACCCGCCTCATGACCCACTTCATATAATTTATTTATAAGTGTCAGTTAAATAAATATAAACCAAATTTTTTTATGAAAAAAAGTATGAAATACCTATCCTTCGAACTCCTACCACATGTGTGGCATTATTCCAACTTTCACCATTTAAAAAAAAAGTCGTCACGACCTTTTAATTGGTAAATAAAATATAACTTCAACACGAGTTTAAAAAATCAGAAAATAAAGTCCTTACATAATATCCAAATACAGACAAATGTTTCAAATACATCATAAATATCTTCAAATGCAACACAAGTGCAAAAATTAAATACTATTAAATTAAAAAAATACTATTAAGATAATTATTAAATTAATTTTTTATAGATGTTTATTTTTTAAATATGTTTATTATATTATGCGGGCGGGTGAGTGGGGATGAGGCGAATACAAGGTCATACCCACGCCTGCCCCACCTCCCACGGGGGGTGTAATTTTTATCCCTATCTCCACCCCACCACCCACAAAACCTAGACCCATCCCCTCCCAATTGGATGCGAAGTGGGGCGAGATCCCGCGGAACCTATAACGTCCCAAATAATTTATTTATGCTTTTGTAAAATCTAACATACAAATATGTATCTGCTTCAGTGGTTAAGTGTTTTGGGTGTGTGTAGGAGGTCCCAAGTTCAAGCTCTACCTTTAGCAAATTTTGGTTATTTTTAGATCCAAGCCTTATCCTTGTTCAGTGGGCTTATATTAAGTTGCCTATGATTGCATATTAGAATGAGCTTGCTGGTTCAAGTGGTAAGGGAGTTGGCATGTTAGAGGCCTTGTGTTCGAATATCTACATTAGCGTGGGTATGAATTTTTACGCAGTGGATTGATAAGAGTTTGGTGTTTCTAGGATTCTTAAGTAGTGGAGTTTGAGTGGTTAGTGGGAAGTTATCAAAAGATTGTATTTTGATATTATCTTTTATTTCCGAATACGTTTTGAATTTTCTCTTTCCTCCTAAAATTTTTGACGTCAATTAACCACGATTCACCATCATCGTTTTTCTTCTTCGTTTTCCCTTTTTGGTTTTGTTTTCTTTTTGCCGGCTATTGCACATTTGTTCTTGTTATTTCGATTTTCATTGCGCATTCTGGTAAGTAGCGCTTTGCGATTCTGTAACTTGTGTCCTTCCATTGCTGATTGGGGTTATATGGTTGTTTTGGTAACAGTGAATCAAGAAGATCGTGATTCTTCTCTTGCGGAATTCTAGTCAGTCGTTCTGAGTGCTGGAGTAAGCGATAAGCATTTAATTTAAACTTTGGGTTGGTTTCGGATCCTCGATTTAAACGTGTTTTCGAGTTTAATTCTGAGCTTTGGTATGCCATTTGTAGGTTCTGGTGGTCTCGGGAGTGTTTGCGCATCAAAATGAAACTAGGTGTGTACCTGAAACACAGAAAATGAGGTTTCAGCAAAAGCCGAAAAACTACACTGTCGACACCACACGGGCGTGTGGTCGCCTGTATGGATGGTCGTGTGCGATGACACGGCTGTGTGATCGATAAAGGCATGGCCGTGCACAAGACGCGGCCGTGTGAGCCATACAGGTTAGGCTAAGTTAGGCGTGTGGGCCACATGGATGTGTGGGTCTACACGAGCAGTCTACACGGGTGTGTGGGTTTTTGGGCCAGGCCGTGTGAATCACATGGGCAAGGCCAATCTGGGCGTGTGGGCCACACGGGCATGTGGGCCCACACGGGCAAACCACATAGGCATATAGGCTGAAAATTCTAGAATTTTCCCTAGGGTCGCACTGGTCGTTTTGATCGACTGTGGACCTATCGTAGGGTTGGTAAGGGCTAACCAAACCTTAGAGTCATATGATCTGCTAGTTTGGTATTCTGATCTGAACTTAACACTGTTATGCATGTCTAATTTATCTTATGTATGCGGTATCTACATCTGTATTCTGATATCTATAATTATATACGCTTGTGAGCATGTTTCATTTGTATATTCAGTATCTGTTATTGGGGTGGGATGATGTATACGAAGGAAGTGTTTTGAAAGGCAAACTTCGTCTCTATTCTGGCAGCTAGACAACACTTTATTTGTTATGTGTCGTAATGGCATAATGTAGTGTGTAGGGTTGGGTGGGTGTTTTTAACCCCACAAGGTGTGTTGGGATGGTCAGAGATGGTGTGTAGAGGATAGGGGTAGGATACTGTTATCTGATCTGCATATTTGTATCTGATTCTGATTCTAAAATGAGCTTAGGCTTGAATCTGTATCTGTCTATTTTATGATGGTCTGTATGTGTGCATGCTTAATTCTGTTGGGTTACACACTGAGTTTACGTAAACTCACCCTTTTTTGTCTGTTCTGTATAGGTAATCTACAAACTTAGGCGGATTGGTGCGACAGAGCCTCTCGGTGACCACGAGTTAGTAGACTATTTTTGTTTATTGTTTTTAATTTAAGTTAAAGGTTATTTCTGGATCTTTTGTAAAATTGGACTCTTCGGACTCTTTGGCTGATTTTTCTTTGGATTTGGGTTTTCGTTTTAGTTTTAATTTGAGATTGATATTTTTAACTGTGATTTTTACTAAAACCAAGGTTTTCTAAAAATACGGTCTGTTTTCATTAAACACAATGTTTTTCGTATGCTTCCGCTATTAAACATGTTTTAAGACAAAGTAAATAACTAAATAAATAACGTTTTGACAAGAACATGATCAAATAAAAATTGAAAACTGAAATAGTTTATCACATTGACTTCATTTTTAAAACCCATTCCTTGTGACACCTTTAGATTCGGCCATAATGTCTAGGCTAGGTTTGGGGTGTTACAGAACCCGACCCACTAACATCCCTAATTTTACCTAGAGTTTTCCCCCATTGATTTTATTTTACAATCTCTTCTTATTTTGTTTTAATTTTAATTTTAGTTTTTAATTTGAAACACATTTTATTTTAATTTTATTCTTATTTTACGTGTTTAATAAAAAAATAAAGTTATCACCTGTCTATGTGGATACGACCCTACTTGTCGCTTTCTATTAATCTTATATTTATAAGTAGGTATTCATTTGTGTAGATCTTGACAGCCTATCAAAGATAAAATAACTTTGTTAGCCCTTAACATTTATAATTTTTTTTCAATTTGGTCCATTTTTAAAAGTACATAAATTTATTAAAAATTAAAAAATAAAAGTTTTTTCATATTTTCAATAAATTCATAAAAAAGTTAAAATATATAAATTTTATAAAAAATTAAAAAATTTATGAAAAATAAAAACTATTTAAAATTCAAGAAATAATTTCTTTTAAAAATCATTTTAAAATTTTTAAAAAATTATGAAAAATATAAGGGGTTCCAAAAATTCAACGAATATGCTATTTATACCATGAATGGTAATAAAGTCTCTCCAAAATTAAGATATTTGTTTAATCCATATTAAATCAATAGTTTAAAAAGTATTTTTTAATTTTATTTTATTTAATTATATTCAAAATATTTTTATTTAAATTTAATTATAAAGTATATAAAATATTAGGGCAAAATATTTTTTTAAATAATGATACAAATTCTAAATCATTTCAAAATAAATTTAAATATATTGTGTAACGCCCTCTTACCCGAGACCGTCGCCGGAGTCGAGCTTGAGGTGTTACTAAACTTAATTTATCACTTAAAGAACTTTAAATCATTTATTCTAACTTTCGTAATAAGCTGTTCATCTGCGTCACAGTCGCTAAACAATTCATATCTTGAGTTCCAAAACTTGAAATTAAGATCCGTAAATTTTTCCTGAAACTAGACTCATATATATATCTACTAATTTTTTTCTAGAATTTTTGGCAGGGCCAATTAGTATAGTTTATTAGTTAAAGTTACCCCTATTTCAGAACTCGACTGCACTGACCTCTACTTACTACGAATCACTTTTCTCCCTGTACAAAATTTATATAACTATGCCATTTGTTTCTCTTAAAACCAGACTCAATAAGGATTCTGAACATATAAAGTACACCTCCCAATTATTTTTGTAAAATTTATGGTGAATTTCCAAATTTAGAACAGGGGATCCAGAAATCCCTCTGGCTTTGTTTCACTACAACTCAAATATCTCACAACATATAACTCCTTTACCTGTTTTGCTTCTTCCATATGAAAGTAGACACAACAAGATTCAATTTCATATTTAATTCATCACCTAATTCTTTTTCTACTATTTTTAGTGATTTTTCAAACTCACGTCACTGCTATTACAATATTCTGTTTTATGACAAATTTCACTTTTCTATAAATATTCATTGACTATTTTCACTTGGAACATACATGGTCTCATACATGATCTAAATTAGCCATTCCAAGGACTAATCATTATCAGGCATTTTCTCAACCAAACCACAACCATATTACAAGACTAATTACACAAAACAAGTATATTGCTATACATGCCATATTCGAGTCATACAAGCCATTTTACCAAAATAGTTCTTCGGATAGTGTGAGCGAGCCTTCGACCTATCCCGATTCCCAAGCCGGCTTGTCCAAAACTACAATGAATGAAAAGAAGGGAGTAAGCGTAAATGCTTAGTAAATTCACATGCAAATAACAAGTAACATAATCATGCAATTCAACATTAACATCAATTGCATTAATATCACTAAGACATTCATGTTACAAGTATACTTGCTATCTTACCACAATCTTGTCTTACCAAGTTCTCAACTCGAGATTTAGGCTCATACCTGTCCAACTTCCTCTTTCACCATACTTTCCAACATACCTCTTTCGTTTAGGCATTCTCATTATTCATTTAAAAATCTACCCGTTGAACTCATCGGAATATAACTCGGATACACGGATTTTACATACATAAGTGTCATATCCGTAACTAGACAACTCAATAGCCTACGGAATTTATGTAGCCAAGCTACCATGTAACGCGCCCATAAGCGAACTCGGACTCAACTCAACGAGCTCGGGCGTTCGCATCCATAAGTGAACTCTGACTCAACTCAACGAGCTCGGATGCCTAGTTACATCTCACGAACTCGGACTCAACTCAACGAGTTTGGAACTCAACCATCCTAGTGACATGTCACTTGTATCCTAATCTATTCCCAAGGTTCAAACGGGATTTTCCTCAATCACAAATTTCCGATCATCTTCCTCGAAATGTCGGAACCAATACTTTCTAGCATCTCATACTTATCAAGTTAACCACATACTTTGCATATCAATATATAATAATTCACAAAGCATAATATTCATGATAATAAGTACCAAATCATATAAATACATTAAATTACTTAAAATAACAATTATGTTACCTTATTTACACATGAACTTACCTAGGTACAAAATATAGAAATTTTGCAATTTAGTCCACAATCTTTTCTTTTCCTCGATCAAGATCGATTCCACGTCTTTCTTGATCTAAAATAACACATTTAGCTTATTTAATACTCACATTTATCAAAATAGTCCTTAACTCTAACTTTGGAAAAATTACAATTTTGCCCCTAAACTTTTGCCTATTTACACTTTTGCCCCAAAGCTCGAAAATTAAAATTTTTCCATAATTCTTATGTTTTAGGACATGTTGATCATTTATTTACTAACAGCAACCTCAAATTCCCACTATAACATGTACTTATGAACAATAGAGTCTATGTCCTCCAACGTTAGGTAGTATCTTGCGCTTAAATGGACTGGCCCTTCTTTTAGGGAAACTATATGCTTGTCTTCCCTTAGATCTGAAGGCGGCAATGTTGAGAGGGCAAAAGCCCCAAGGAATGATCTCGGATTGAAATCCAAGGCATGGTTCCATATTTTTACCAATTAAGCCGTTTTACTCGTTTTTACTTAAAACTGAGTAGCACAAGTTGTCTAACATAATTTAAAACCTCATATTCTATCATAAAACATCAAAATACAAAATTATTCAACATGGGTCAATTTTTGAAATCAAACCCTAGCTCAAATAAATGGTAGAAATAGAGAAATCATGTTACCGGGATTTCAAAAACGTAAAAATCATTAAAAACGGGGTTAGAACGGACTTACAATCGAGCTTGGAAGCTTGAAAAACCCTAGCCATGGTTTATCAATGCTATTTTCAGCCTTAAGGAAGAAGATGAGCAAAAATTGGCTTTTAATTTGATTTTTAATTCATTTAATCACTAAATGACCAAAATACCCCTAACTTAAAAATATTTTTTTTCCACCCATTTCATGTCCATTTTTGTCCAATAAATTAACCAATGGTCTAATTACCATTTAAGGACCTCCAATTTAAATTTTCATAACAATTGGACACCTCTAACATATAGAACTCAACTTTTGCACTTTTTACAATTTAGTCCTTTTGACTAAATTGAGTGGCCAAACGTTTACGAAATTTTTTTACAAAATAATTTCATAAAAATGTAAACCATAAAAATATAAATAAAACACATTTCAATTTAACACCTTTACTATTTGACAAAAATGCCCTTAATGCCTTTCTTTGTAATTTTTTATGTACAAGCCATTTTTGTCCAAAATTTTAAAAATTGGTCAAATTGCTATTTAAGACCTCCTAATTAATATTCCAAAGCAATTTCATACTAAAAGCTTCTAGAATGCAAGTTTTGCAACTTATTCGATTTAGTCCCTAATTTCAAATTAAGCACTTTATGCATAGAATTTCTTCACGAAATTTTCACACAATCATGCAATCATATCATAAACCTCAAAAAAATTATAAAATGATTATTTCTACCTCGGATTTGTGGTCACGAAACCACTATTTCGATTAGGCCCTAATTTGCGATATTACAACTCTCCCCCCTTTAGGGATTTTCGTCCTCGAAAATCTTACCGGTAAACAGATATGGGTATTGATTCCTCATAGTTTCCTCAGGCTCCCATGTAATCTCTTCTACCCCGAAGGTACTTGGTGTTCAACTTTCACTTGTTGACAAATTAGGCATTTTGATACAAACTCCGATATATCTCTTTTCATTCCATTCCACCAATACATTTTCTTCAAGTCATTATACATTTTTGTACTGCCCGGATGAATCAACAAACAACCAATATGTGCTTCCAGTAAGATCTTTTGAATCAATTCCTCATTCTTCGGTACACAAATCCGATCTTTAAACATCAAGCACCCATTAGAACCGATTCTGAAATCTGACTCTGTATCAACCTCACAATGCTTTCTTTTGGCTTACAAGTCTTCATCGCTTTTCTGAGCTTCACAAATCTCTTGTAAAAACATTGGTCTTGCTTTCAACTCGGCTAGAATTGAACCATCATCTAACATTTCCAACTGAGTGTTCATAGCTCTCAAAGCAAACAACTTTCTGCTCAAGGCATCGACAACTACATTTGCTTTTCCTGGATGGTAGTCAATCACAAGCTCGTAATCTTTCAATAACTCCAACCATCTTCGCTGTCTTAAGTTCAAGTCTTTTTGTGACATCAAATATTTAAGACTTTTATGGTTGGTATATACTCGACACTTTTCACCATATAGATAATGTCGCCAAATCTTCAAAGCAAACACTATAGCAGCCAGTTCCAAATCATGAGTCGGATAATTTCTTTCGTGAGATTTTAACTGCCTCGAAGCATAAGCCACAACCTTTCCTTCTTGCATAAGTACACATTCCAACCCATTTTGAGAAGCATCACTATACACCACAAATTCCTTACCTGACTTGGGTTGTACTAACACTGGTGCTTCAGTCAATAACTTTTTCAACTCTTCGAAGCTCTGTTGACATTCTTCCATCCACTCAAATTTAACATCCTTTCGGAGTAATCTAGTCATAGGAGCAGCAATTATAGAAAATCCATTTACAAAACCGTCGATAATACCCAGCTTGCCCCAAGAAAGTTCTAACCTCGGTTACATTCTTCGTTGGTTTCCAATCAACAATAGCTGAAATTTTACTGAGATCAACCCGTATACCATCACCTGAAACAATATGACCCAAAAATCCAACTTCATGAAGCCAAAATTCACTTTTACTAAACTTGGCATATAACTGCTTATCTCGCAAGGTTTGCAAAACTATCCTCAAGTGCTCAGTATGCTCGGTCTCATCTTTTGAATAGATTAATATATCATCTATAAATACCAGAAAAAACTTGTCCAAGTATGGCCGAAATATACGGTTCATCAAATCCATAAACACAGCAGGAGCATTTGTTAATCCAAACGGCATAACTAGAAATTCATAATGACCGTACCTTATTCTAAAAGCAGTTTTAGGCACATCTGACTCTTTTACTCGCAGCTGATAGTACCCAGATCTCAAATCAATCTTTGAAAACCACGTCGCTCCTTTCAGCTGATCGAACAAATCATCAATTCCCGGCAACGGATACTTGTTCTTGATTGTCACTTTGTTCAACTGCCGATAGTTGACACACAGTCTCATTGAACCATCTTTCTTTTTCACAAACAATACAGGAGCACCCCAAGGCGAAAAACTCGGTCTCACAAAGCCTTTATCAGTCAACTTTTGTAACTGCGACTTTAATTCTTTCAACTCTGCTGGTGCCATTCTATATGGAGCAATCGAGATTGGAGTTGTTCCCGGTATCAACTCAATACCAAATTCTACTTCTCTGACGGGAGGCAAACCTGACAACTCTTCTGGAAATACATCCGCGAATTCACATACAATCCGTACTAATTCAACTTTCTTTTCAATTTCCTTTGTATTCAACACATACGCCAAATAAGCTTCATAACCCTTTTTCAAATATCTTTGAGCTGACATCGAAGAAATCACACTAGATAATGCCTCTGATTTGTCTGATTCAACCCGCAGAATTTCACCATTTTCACACTTTAATTCAATAACTTTCTGTTTACAACTCACTATAGCATCATGCAATGTCAACCAATCCATACCCAAAATAACATCAAATTCATCAAACGACAACAACATCAACTCGGCCGGAAAGTAATAACCCCGAATCATTAAAGGACATTTCTTGCATACTTTATCAACTATAACACATTTGCCTAACGGATTTGACACTTTAATCATAAATTATGTGTTCTCAACAGGTATAATCAAGCTAAATACCAATTTCATGCACACATATGAATAAGTAGAACCGGGGTCAATTAAAGCAGTAACATTAACATCATAGAGAGAAAATATACCGATGATCACATCAAGTGAGGAAGCATCTTCACGTGCTTTTATGGCATAAGTTCTAGCTGGAGCTCTTGCTTCAAGTTTACCTGCTGAATCTCTGACTATATTCTTGCTGCTTGCTTCATTCCTAGCTTTTCTCGAATACCTTCCTTTCGAGTCTGCACCACTAGTTTTTGCACTCCAAAATTTTTTTTTTTTTCAATTCTCTCTGGGCAGTCTCTAATAAAATGATCCGGAGAACCACATCAAAAACATTCATTTGCTCTGCATGGACCAAAATGATTTCTACCACACCGCTGGCACTCGGGCTTAACAAATCTCGAGTTTCCTACACTAGTCACAGAAGTAGTTTGAGACTTAGAACTCACATTTTACTTCTTAAAATTTCCATATGATTGTCCGGCCGAAACTTGAGAACGAGAATTCATATTTCTAGATTTTTCGGATTGCTGTGAGAATAAACTGCTCATCGGTCATTTCTTCCAATTTCGAGTCTCAGCCTCTATCTTTTTCTTCTCTTTAAGTAGTTCTTCAGCCTTACAAGCCCGATCAACAAGTACTACCATTTCTTTTAATTCAAGAATTCCAACAAATACTTTTATGTCTTTATTAAGTCCATCTTCAAATCGTCCACACATTTTAGCCTCTGAAGGAACACATTCTCTAGCGTACTTACTCAACCGAACGAACTCTCTTTCATATTCAGTAACTGTCATGTTGCCTTGTTTCAATTCAAGAAACTCCTTAGGCTTCTGATCAATAAATCTTTCATTGATGTACTTCTTCTGAAATTCTTCTTGAAAGAACTCCCAAGTCACCTTCTCTTTCGATACCGCAGAAACCAATGTCTTCCACCAATAATAGGCTGAATCCCTCAGCAAAGATATAGCACATTTCAAGCATTCTTCAAGTGTGTAAGACAATTCATCAAATACCCGAATAGAATTCTCAAGCCAAAACTCTACTTTCTCGGCATCATCATCAACATTTGCCCTGAATTCTTTAGCCCCTTGCTTACGAATTCTGTCAACTGGAGTCCTATGTAATTTCATCAGATCCATACCTTGAGGCATCGGGGTACAGGTTGAGGAATCGGGGAAGGTGGGGGAGGTTGTGCATTCGGGTTCGTACGAACGAACTCAGTATACCATGCATTCATCATCTGGAGAAAGGCTTCCCAAGCCCCTTCTCCTCCTCCTAAACCAACAGTAGGAGGTGGATTTTCAGTCAGCACCAAGGCTTCCCGAGCCCTTTTTCCTCCTCCTTAACCAACAGTAGGAGGTAGATTTTTAGTCAGCACCGCCCCTTCAGCCGGAGCTGGTGCATTACTCTCTACATCATCAGTTGCAGCTGGATCGGGATTCATTTACTATAAAAAAATCATTTAAAAGGTCAGAAGTCGTCACACTATCACAATATGTATATATGACATGTATAGCAAAACCCGTACATACAACACGTTAATCCGAGAACCGACTAAACCTACTCTGATACCACCAAATCTAACGCCCTCTTACCCGAGACCGTCGCCGGAGTCAAACTTGAGGTGTTACTAAACTTAATTTATCACTTAAAGAACTTTAAATCATTTATTCTAACTTTCGTAATAAGCTGTTTATCTGCGTCACAGTCGCTAAACAATTCATATCTTGAGTTCTGAAACTTGAAATTAAGATCCGTAAATTTTTCTTAAAACTAGAATCATATATCTATCTACTAATTTTTTTCTATAATTTTTGGCTAGGCCAATTAGTACAGTTTATTAGTTAAAGTTACCCCTATTTCAGAACTCGACTGCACTGACCTCTACTTACTACGAATCACTTTTCTCCCTGTACAAAATTTATATAACTATGACGTTTGTTTCTCTTAAAACTAGACTCAATAAGGATTCTGATCATATAAAGTACACCTCCCAATTATTTTTGTAAAATTTATGGTGAATTTCAAAATTTGGAACAGGGGATCTAGAAATCCCTCTGGCCCTGTTTCACTACAACTCAAATATCTCACAACATATAACTCCTTTACCTATTTTGATTCTTCCATATGAAAGCAGACACAACAAGCTTCAATTTCATATTTAATTCATCACCTAATTCTTTTTCTACTATTTTTAGTGATTTTTCAAACTCACATCACTGCTATTACAATATTCTGTTTTATGACAAATTTCACTTTTCTATGAATATTCATGGACTATTTTCACTTTGAACATACATGGTCTCATACATGATCTAAATTAGCCATTCCAAGGACTAATCATTATCAGGCGTTTTCTCAACCAAACCACAACCATATCACAAGACTAATTACACAAAACAAGTATATTGCTATACATGCCATATTCGAGTCATACAAGCCATTTTACCAAAATAGTTCTTCGGATAGTGTGAGCGAGCCTTCGACCTATCCCGATTCCCAAGCCGGCTTGTCCAAAACTACAATGAATGAAACGAAGGGAGTAAGCATAAATGCTTAGTAAATTCACATGCAAATAACAAGTAACATAATCATGCAATTCAACATTAACATCAATTGCATTAATATCACTAAGACATTCATGTTACAAGTATACTTACTATCTTACCACAATCTTGTCTTACCAAGTTCTCAACTTGAGATTTAGGCTCATACCTGTCCAACTTCCTCTTTCACCATACTTTCCAACATACCTCTTTCGTTTAGGCGTTCTCATTATTCATTTAAAAATCTACCCGTTGAACTCATCGGAATATAACTCGGATACACGGATTTCACATACATAAGTGTCATATCCGTAGCTAGACAACTCAATAGCCTACGGAATTTACGTAGCCAAGCTACCATGTAACGAGCCCATAAGCGAACTCAGACTCAACTCAACGAGCTTGGGCGTTCGCATCCATAAGTGAACTTGGACTCAACTCAACGAGCTCGGATGCCTAGTTACATCTCACGAACTCGGACTCAACTCAACGAGTTCGGAACTCAACCATCCTAGTGACATGTCACTTGTATCCTAATCTATTCCCAAGGTTCAAACGGGATTTTCCTCAATCACAAATTTCCGATCGCCTTCCTCGAAATGTCGGAACCAATACTTTCTAGCATCTCATACTTATCAAGTTAACCACATACTTTGCATATCAATAAATAATAATTCACAAAGCATAATATTCATGATAATAAGTACCAAATCATATAAATACATTAAATTACTTAAAATAACAATTATGTTACCTTATTTACACATGAACTTACCTCGGTACCAAATATAGAAATTTTGCAATTTAGTCCACAATCTTTTCTTTTCCTCGATCAAGATCGATTCCACATCTTTCTTGATCTAAAATAACACATTTAGCTTATTTAATACTCACATTTATCAAAATAGTCCTTAACTCTAACTTTGGAAAAATTACAATTTTGCCCCTAAACTTTTGCTTATTTACACTTTTGCCCCAAAGCTCGAAAATTAAAATTTTTCCATAATTCTTATGTTTTAGAACATGCTGATCATTTATTTACTAACAGCAACCTCAAATTCCCACTATAACATGTACTTATGAACAATAGGTATTTTTACCAATTAAGCCGTTTTACTCGTTTTTACTTAAAACCGAGTAGCACAAGTTGTCTAACATAATTTAAAACCTCATATTCTATCATAAAACATCAAAATACACAATTATTCAACATGGGTCAATTTTTGAAATCAAACCCTAGCTCAAGTAAATGGTAGAAATAGAGAAATCATGTTACCGGGATTTCAAAAACGTAAAAATCATTAAAAACGGGGCGAGAACGGACTTACAATTGAGCTTGATAGCTTGAAAAACCCTAGCCATGGTTTGTCCATGCTATTTTCTGCCTTGAGGAAGAAGATGAGCAAAAATTGGCTTTTAATTTGATTTTTAATTCATTTAATCACTAAATGACCAAAATGCCCCTAACTTAAAAATATTTTTTTTCCACCCATTTCATGTCCATTTTTGTCCAATAAATTAACCAATGGTCTAATTACCATTTAAGGACCTCCAATTTAAATTTTCATAACAATTGGACACCTCTAACATATAGAACTCAACTTTTGCACTTTTTACAATTTAGTCCTTTTGACTAAATTGAGTGGCCAAACGTTTACGAAATTTTTTTACAAAATAATTTCATAAAAATTTAAACCATAAAAATATAAATAAAACACATTTCAATTTAACACCTTTACCATTTGACAAAAATGCCCTTAATGCCTTTCTTTGTAATTTTTCATGTACAAGCCCATTTTTGTCCAAAATTTTAGAAATTGGTCAAATTGCTATTTAAGACCTCCTAATTAATATTCCAAAGCAATTTCATGCTAAAAGCTTCTAGAATGCAAGTTTTGCAACTTATTCGATTTAGTCCCTAATTTCAAATTAAGCACTTTATGCATAGAATTTCTTCACGAAATTTTCACACAATCATGCAATCATATCATAAACTTAAAAAAAATTATAAAATGATTATTTCTACCTCGGATTTGTGGTCACAAAACCACTATTCCGATTAGGCCCTAATTCGAGATATTACATATTGTATAAATTTTTGTTTTTCAAAATACAGTATATAATTATTTTTTTTATAAAATTTGACCCATTCTTGCTAAATTCAAAGCCAAGCAACTGAGGCTTAAAATTTGTATGCAGTGTATTGGAAAAAAATATTATCAAGATTGTAGCGACGTAAAAATTTTGCTTCGGTCGCTAATTGAGGTGATTATTTGAAACTTTTGAAAACCAAAGTTTGATTTTGAAAAGAAAGAGGAGCTGCCACCGATCCATTTTCTAGGTGTGATCGGACACCTAATAAATCTTTGTTTTAACAAAGTTTTATTTTTGATAAAAGAAAGACGAATTTAGGCCTGCGTGAAAATTTAGAGAAAAATAGGGTCCGGGAGTCGGTTACGCACGAGGAAGGTATTAGCACCCCCGCGACGCCCAAAATTGGTATCTTATTAAACACATTTTGTCTTAATTTTCAAGAATACGAATTCAATTTAACATTTAATCGTGATCCGACTGAAAAACAAGAATTTTAAGTTTTCGATTTTTCTTAGAAGGATGTTTCGTTTTCAACACAAACCGATAAATTTCACCCAACATAGCGATGAAATCGATGACTTAGTGTTAAATCGGTACGTTGCCTTATTTATTAAAAAAACATGGAAAAAATATTTCTGAAATGATAAACAAAAAATAATAATAACAATAACAATAACAATAATAATAAGATTATAAGAAAATGCAGATGTTGGTATAATTAATGACAGCTATTAACATAATATAAGAACATTAGAATAATAAAATATTTAAAATGAAGAAAAGAGTAAAAATAATAAACATAATATATATAAAAATATATACATAATAGTATTAAGAATATGTACACAATATGTAAAATATACACATAATGTAGTATTAAAAATAACATTATAAGAAAAATACACCTACATACAATAAAAATATATACAAGCACTAATAGTAATAATAGTAAAATAATAATAATATTTACAATAAAAATGTTCATAATAATCTTAAAATAAAATAATAGGTAACAATAGTGAAAATAATAAGTATAATAACAAATATAATAATATATAAAAATAGATATAAAATATATAGTATTTAAACATGTATAAATAATATATTTATTAGGAATAATGATAATATTAAAAACAACTATAAGTAGATACAAATACATGCATGTATATATTAAAAAAACAAATACATAATTATAGTACTAAAAATATACTCTATATACATAAATAAAGTAAGTATAATATACTAACAATATAAAATAAATATGACAATATTAATAATAAGACTAATATTAATAACAAATATAATGGTAGTAAAAATAGACATAATAATAACAATACTAACAATAATAATAAATATAAAAGCGAATAAAATATAATGATAATATTTAAAAATAAAGTAATTAAAAATGACACTATGTATAATACTATATATATACATAAATATAATAATAACAATAAACAATACAATAATAAAAACAGAATAACAGAATTAAAATATCAAAGTGGTAAAAAGGATGAAATTGAAAGCAAAATCGGAAGCTCGAGCCAAATTTTGAAATAAAAACAAAGGAAAAGGACTTATTTGAACACGCGCTAAACATTGAGGGGCCAAGGCAGTAATTTCACCGAGCCCTTAAAACGCAGCGTATCGAGAGGGATCGAATCGCAAAACACGATAAATATCTGGGCTGAATTATAATTAAAAAAACCTGATTGCAAAACCTAGAAAAAGCGGAAGGATCAAGGCTGTAAATAGCCCAACAGTCATGGAAAACACGAGGATCCTCTCGGTTCCGGTCGGATCGATCCGACCCGAGTCCAAAATGACGTCGTTTTGTTTGAAACGAGGGGTCCAAAACGGTGCGTTTTGGCCCCCTATATAAGTTAAAATTTTTGTTTTTTTCTCATTTCACCGTGCTGCTTTAGAAAAAAAGGAGAGAGGGCCTGGGGGTGCGATTTCCGGTGGTCGTCCGACCAGCCTCCAGCCCCCCGTCCAGTCACCGCCGGCCACCGTGCACGGTGGCCGAAAAAGGTAAAAAGCTTGCCTTTTCCTCCCTTTTTTTATTATTTTTAAATATGTATATTAATATATATGTATTTGCATGCGAAAGAAAAAGGAAAAAAAAATGAGATTCGGTTGAATGAATAACCTCTATTGATGTTGGTTTTGGGTTTTCGGTGTCCTCTTTATGTTTCGATCTCTGCCTTCTTTATATCAGATTTGTGCTTTTTAAAAACTTCTTTGTATTTCATGAAAAAATTTGAACCCATTACACTGTCCTCTAGATCGGGTTTTATAGCCTTTTTAATTACAACTTGTTTTTGCTTTCTGTCTCTTCGCGTTTAATGTTTGCAGGTATTGTGGCGGTGGAGGGCGGTGCTGGACGGTGGATGTGACCGATGGGCAGAGTTGTTAGAGTGGCAGAGCAAGTAGGGCGGCCACTTGGGGCTAGGGTTCTGCTGTTGGTTTTTCTGTTTCTGATTTAGGTTGTTTAGGGTAGGTGGATGTAGGCCGATCGGGTTTTGGGTAGGTTAATGGGTTGGGTCAAATGGGTTTAAAACTTTGGGTAATTGGTTTAGTAGGTTTGGGTCTGGTATTGGGTAGGTGGGTTAGCTAAAATTTAGGTCTGTTGGGTTTAAAATGTAGTAGGCCAATAATGTAACGGGTTGGTGGGCTCCGGGTTTTAGGTTAATGTAAATGGGTTTAGGGGTTAATTTGTAATTGGTTATTTGTTTAGGTGTAAAGGTTGTAAAATGGACTGTAAATGGATTGTTAATTTTGGGGTTTAAAATGGGCCAAAATTGGCCTATAACAGCTGCCCCTCTTTGCTCATTGTCGTGTAACAGTAATAGAGCAAAGACATAAAGAAAGGCCAATTTTGCCCGGTCTTGCTAAGTATTGACTTCTTCAACACTCCTCTTCTTTAGGTAGCTTCATTCCAATCCACCGCATCTTGTGGCTTTGGTTCAATCCATCGTGACTTTAGAGCTACGGCTTGTAGCTTCAATCTACTCGCATCTTCAGGGATATAAAATTCGTCGTGATCTGGCCTTCTGCAACTTCAGAGAGATCTGGTATCTTCAATCTACTCTACTGCAACTTCTGGGATGAGATTTGGTATCTTCAATCTGCTCTACTGCAACTTCAGGGAGGCAAAATTTGAATCTTCAATCAGCTCCAACCTTTATTCTTTTTTTGAAAAACAAACATCGAAAATAGCTCAGCCTGCGAACTCTCGCAATATGGGTTAATTTTGGATCATAAATTGAAAGTATCTTAGTGTGTGACCTGAGACTCAGCTCACCTCTCGCAATATGAGTTGGTCTTTTTGAAAAACAGAAATTAAAAATGTTTAACTCACTTCTCGCAATATGAGTTAACTTTGAAAAATAGAATTTGAAAAAAAGAAATTGAAAATACCTCAACATGTGAGCCGAGGCTCAACTCACCTCTCGCAATATGAGTTGACTTTTGAAAAACAGAAATTGAAAGGCTCAACTCACCTCTCGCAATATGAGTTAATTTTTGAAACATAAATTGAAAAACAGAAATTGAAAATACCTCAGCGTGTCTCGAGGCTCAACTCATTTCTCGCAATATGAGTTGATTTTTTTGAAACATAAATTGAAAAACAAAAATTAAAAGGTTCAACTCACCTCTTGCAATATGAGTTGATTTTGAAAAACAGAACTTGTAAAGCAGAAATTGAAAAGGCTTAACTCATCTCTCGTAATATGAGTTGATCTTTGAAAAACAGAAATTAAAAGGCTCAACTCACCTCTCGCAATATGAGTTGATTTTTTAAAAAGCAGAAACTGGAAATAGAAACTGAAAATACCTCAGCGTGTGAACCGAGGCCCAACTCACCTCTCGCAATATGAGTTGATTTTTGAAAAAACATAAATTAAAAGACTCAACTCACCTCTCGCAATATGAGTTGGTCTTTTTAGAAAACTGAAATTAAAAGGCTCAACTCACCTCTCGCAATATGAGTTGATTTTTGAAGAATAGAAATTGAAAAACAGAAATTGAAAATACCTCAGCGTGTGACTAAGGCTCAACTCACCTCTCGCAATATGAGTTGATTTTTGAAACATAAATTGAAAAACAGAAATTGAAGATACCTCAGCATGTCCTGAGGCTCAACTCACCTCTCACAATATGAGTTGATTTTTGAAAATAATTGAAAAACAGAAATTGAAAATACCTCAGTGTGTCCTGAGGCTCAACTTACCTCTCGCAATATGAGTTTATTTTTAGAACATAAATTAAAAAAACAGAAATTAAAAAACTCAACTCACCTCTCGCAATATGAGTTGATTTTTTTGAAAAACAGAAATTAAAAATACCTCAGCATGTGAGCCGAGGCTCAACTCACCTCTCGCATTATGAGTTGATTTCTTGAACGTAAATTAAAAAATAGGAATTGAATATACCTCAGCGCTTGAGCTAAGGCTCAACTCACCTCTCGCAACATGAGTTGATTTCTAAAAAACATAAATTGAAAATACCTCAGCGTGTGAGCTAAGGCTCAACTCACCTCTCGCAATATGAGTTGATTTCTAAAAAACATAAATTGAAAATCCCTCAGCGTGTCTTGAGGCTCAACTCACCTCTCGCAATATGAGCTGATTTTTAAAAAATAGAAAGTAAAAACTGAAATTGAAAATACCTTAGCGTGTCCTGAGGCTCAACTCACTTCTCGCAATATGAGTTGATTTTTGAAAACACGAATTAAAAAAAATTGAAAATACCTCAGCGTGCGACCTGAGGCTCAACTTACCTCTTGCAATATGAGTTGATTTTTGAAAAACAGAAACTAAAAAATGGAAATTGAAAATGCCTCAGCATGTGAGCCGCGGCTCAACTCACTTCTCGCAATATGAGTTGATTTTGAGAAACATAAATTAAAGGTACCTCAGAGTACCAAAACATATCATCTGGTGGAACTCGGGTGTCTTTTCCTTGATTCAGTACAGTTATCATTGAAACCACCACTTGTTCTGCTGAAATACCTGTATATGTCATGCATGATGTTATCATGATATGCACATGTTTGTCTTAAATGCCTTTATGCCTACATGATTATGCTATGCGCCTTGGGCTTTTTGTCACATATCCCTTTTGTTTCGATTTTCACGATGATCTGCATTCATTGCTTCGATTCTTGATTTTCTCTTCAGGCTTTGTACCCATCTTCAAGCTTTACGAGTATTCTACGTTTCTCAAATATCACTCTTTTGCCCTCTATTGAACTTTGTCCTTGCTTTGAGGCTCTTGTACTTGTCTAATTCTCACCTAGATAATACTCAACATTTCTTTTGTTTAGAGTATCATCTCAAAATGCTCTAAATCTTCAACGCATGAACTCTTCCACATTTCTTAATCAAGAATCTTTTCGAGCGTGGCTTCTTGCGTAGAAGGTTTCGAACTGCTGAAATGCTTCAAACACTGTAGTTTTGCTGTTTGACTCACTGCTCAAATCGTCCTTCTCCTTAGGCTCAGATCTGCTTCTTTAGGACGCCCTTTCGGGTTTTTATCCTAATCTTTTTGTTTGCCAAGATGCCCTTTTTAGGTTTTCATTTTGATCTTCTTCTCCTTTTTTCATCTTGGGATGCCCTTATTGCTTGGCTAGTATTTCGACCTAAAACCCGATGAAATAATTGTGTTTTGCTCAACCAGCTTGCCCCACTGTGACTTTAGGGTCCCTTCCATTGTAACTCAAAGGTATAGGATCTGTAACTTGTTCCATCAATTGACCCCTCCTCGGGTGACCTGACCAGACGTTTATGGGTGCAGAATATCATTTTTCTCGAGAATGATTCTCTTTTATGCTTAGGTTGACATTGCTTGTTTCCATCGAGATTATCACCAACGCGATATCTTGTTTTTGTTCAACTAACATCTTTGACAGAAAATCAGAAGAGATAAACTCAATTTAAGCTCAAATTTTCTCAATCTTTACACTTGGTGAGCTCTTAAACAATAGTCCTGTTTCAGGTTCCTGTACTATTCAGAAGCTTTTCAGAGTAATACGTGAAACTCCTTTTATGAAAGTATTATTAGTCCATTAATCGTTATTTCAATATGATATGCTTAAAAAAAAGATCATACCTAACAGACAATAAGGAAATTGATTGGAAGCATAACTCGAAACAAACAAGTTAAATAGTAATAGCAAATGAAATTAAGAATGACATTTTTTTTGAAACAAATAAGATAATCAAAGGAAACAGATTCAAAATGGGTAGGATGGAAACTAGGTGCCCCAGATATCGCAGCCTGAGCTTCCCTGTTCGAACTTCTTGAGGACCACTTTAAGCTCCATACGCGTCTAGGGGATCCGGATTACTTTGTTGATGCCCCAAGATGTAGCATACTTCTTCATTGTTAATTCAAGCCCGGCAAAACTACCATATGCCTCACTTTTGATCAAAAATTGAGCCGCCCTTTTTGGGTTTTTAACTCAAATCCCTTTTGGTCTCAAAATGCCCTTTGCGGGTTTTTGCATTGGCCTCTCTTTTTCTTTTTGATTGATTTCCTTTATTTTTTTGATTGATTTTTTTTTTTTAGGCCTCAAGGCATCCTCTGTAGGTTTTCACCTTGTCATCTTCTTATGGGTGAAATGTTTCTTAACAGAGTTCACCGGATTGGCAAGTCGTTGCCATCCATCTTGGTCAATGTTGATGATTTTCCAGAATAGGCCTTTTCTGTTTGGCGTCCATTTTCCTCTGAAGCCCTTTTGTTTATAAAGGGTCTTCTTCAATATGAGGTCACTCTTTGAAATTCTCTAGGACAAACCTCTTTGCTGTAGACCCGTATCATCTAACCTGTAACAGCCAGCTATTAATTTTTCTCCTCAAATTTGATTGATCATATCGGAATTGGATCCATTCTGCGTCTTCCCGCTTTAGCTCTGATAAAACTTGGAAGAAAGAATCTCAACTTCAATGGGCAGGACCAATGAGAAATGTGTTGCTCCGGCAAATGTCTTGGCTAACATTTGATAAGTAGAGAGGGTAAATGGTAACTTCTCTATGCCAACCCTTACAAGTCTGAGTCATCTTTCAAAATCTTTTGGATGGTTTTGGTTGCCTTTGTTGCACTGATATTGTATCTGGCTTTTGAATGGACCATAAATTCCCATTTTTGGATTCAAATTTGAATCTGAATTTTGAATTCTAAATTTTGAATTTTGAATTTGGATTCGAATTTGGATTTGGATTTGAATTTGAATTTGGATCTGGTTTCGAATTTGAATTTGAATCTGGATCGGGATCTGGATTTGAATTTAAATTTGGATTTGCCTTTGAATTTGAATTTGATGACTGTTTACCTTGTAACTTTGGCATACGAAGTGACCTTAACCCCTTAGTAACGTAATTAACAACCACGAATTGAAGTTGGCGATATTGATCCTATAACATTCATGCCCCACATAGAGAGTCTGTGAAGAAGCAAAGGAGACATATACGTCTTGCCTTATTTCTGCGGCGAGCTAGGTTTTGATCTTCGTCCATTTCGCAAGCTTGCAATGTCAACTAACCCCTTGTAAGTTAGGATATGTCTTTCATCTCGTTCTACCATCCTTAACGAATCGGAAGATAGGTATAATCTCTGTCATCTTCGAAGTCTTGAGATCCCTCTGGACACATATCTTACTAAAAAGGGAGTTAGTAACAGCGTTGCTCATGACATTGATATCTGGGCACCTGTTGTAGGTATGAAGGCAAATTTTGAAGAATAAATGATTCTAAGAAGGTTATTTACATGGTATGATAGTGAATAAAGAATGAAAGAATATATGAATGAAAGTCCAAGAACAAAGGAACCTAAAAATAAACAGAATAAAAGAATATTTGTTCAAAAAGATGCATTTCATTGAAATAAAAATTCTAGACAGATGCCTATTTCACAAAAAGGGCCCCTATTGCCCCTAGGCCTAAGACAATAAGCAGGTTCTGAGCATTACTCTGAGTATGTTCTAAAATATAGGTCTCTTCCACAGTCCCATTGTTCAAAATACTCCCAAGTATGTAAGGGCAAATGCTTGGAAAATTTTGTTCCTCAGTTTCTTCTTCTGTCACAATAAATTATCAGTGGTCGGTCAGCGCTATACGGGAAACCTGACGATTGATTGTCAGAGGCACATATTTCTCTCTCTCATTGGCATCTTCCCCTCTATTAATGATCACAATCTCCTTATTATCCATCCGGTCTTGAAGTAACTTTTTAAATCCCTCACACGACTGAATGTCGTACCCTACAATTCTATGAAAATCGTAAAAACCTTAACCTCCTTCTCTGAGAATCTTGTCGGGGCGACAGAGCAATTCTTTCTCAATCAGAACCTCCCAGATTTTCTAGAAAGGCGTTCTTATTTTCGAAACACATCTTCTGGCTTGCCACTTGCTTTCCTCCGTCACTGCGTTCACATTCCCTTCAGCATGGTTAGGGAATGGATTCCCGGTCGCATCGCTAGCACCATCGAACTGCAGAATGCCCGCATCAATGAGTCCTTGAACTCTCTTTTTAAAGGCAAGGCAATTCTTTGTAGAGTGTCCCTGGTTCCTGGCGTGGTATACGCAGCTAGCGTTTGGATCGTACCATTTCGGGTAAGGAGGCTTTAGTGGTGCCATGTATTAAGGAGATATTAATTGTTTCTCCAAAAGTTTTGGGTATAGTTCCCCGTATGACACAGGAATAGGAGTAAAATACAGTTTCTCGAGGTTAGATTTTGTCAGTCTTGGTTCGTTTTTTTGCTGGCCCTGGGCAGGTATAGTATTTTGTGGGAACGCGGCGACTGGTATTTGGTTGTTCGTGGCACATACAGGGTAGGATGGGTAAGGAGGTGGTGTTTGATAGTAAGGGTTCTGAGGAGGGAAATAGACATTTGAGGATGGGTGATATTGAGGTCGGGGATGATTTGGGTATGAATTGAGAGTATAACGGCTTCCAGTTCCCACCATGTGGGCTTTTGGCTCTTTCTTCCTCATGGGTACTGCCCTTTTTGGACTTTTTGAACCTTCCATCTTTCTACTTTTGATGGCATTCTCAATAAGTTCTCCGGATATTACGATATCTGAAAAGTCCTTCATAGCACTTCCCACCAGGTTGTCATAGAATAGTGCTCTCAGAGTATTGATGAAAAGGACTATTATCTCAGTCTTAGTCAGTGGTGGTTCCACTTGAGCCGAGATATCTCTCCACCTTTGAGCATATTGCCTAAAGGTTTCTGATGGTTTCTTTTTCATCATTTGTAGCATCATCTGATCAGGTACCATGTCTGATACATGCTTGTATTGCTCACAGAATGCTGACGCCAAGTCCTTCCAAGATCGGATCTTTTCCCTACTAAGTTGATTGTACCATCGAAGGGCTGATCCAACCAGGCTATCTTGAAAACAGTGTATGAGCAGCTTATCTTCGTTCACATAGCCGGTCATCTTCTGAGAAAACATTACAAGATGCGCTTTCGGACATCTCGTCCCATTGTACTTTTCAAAATCAGGTACCTTAAATTTTGGCGGTAGAACTAAATCGGGTACCAAACTAAGCTCTTTAGTGCTTAGTGCAGAGAAGACCTCAGTGCCTTCTATTGCTTTGAGTCTTTCCTCTAAGCTCCTATATTTCTCTTCAGCCTCGTAGTCATCCATCCTTAACCTGGCGATTTCTGCCGGATCATCTAAATCTGGAACGGGTGGATTAGCAAGAGTGGCTCCAGGATTTGACACAAATATACCTTGCCCCAAGTGAGCAGGTGGTGCAGGTCATTGCTCTAGGCCTGCGGATTCCCCTTGAGTGTACCCTCTTTGTGTTGCATGGGGCGGAGTAAATCCTGGGGGATAGAGCGGATCCTGATCAAGATTAACAACCTCAAGGTTCTGCATGGGTCCCTTCCCTTTCACCAGAGCTGACATCATTTCCATCATCTTAGCCATTTGGTCCTTTTGTTCCTACGATTCCTCACGAGATCTCACCATCAGATCCTTCATTTCTTGCTGTGATTTGGCCAGTTGCTCTTGTAATTGCCTTTGGACTCTTTCCATTCTTTCGATTCTTTCATTAAATTCAGCCTCCATTACTCTAACTTGTCGGCGTGTCCTATACGAATAATGTGGTTCCAGCCTTTATACTATTGTAACTATGAATTGTGTGATTTTGACCTTAGTGAATGATTATGAGATATGTACATGCAATGAATGAATGCATAAATGCCATATAAATGTTAGTCATGAATGCATATGCAAGAATTTGGTGTTGATTTCAAGATAGCCCCTATTTAGGCATTTCATTTATCAAAAGAGTCTATTACAAAACGTTTCAATCACTTGTGTAATTGACTCCTCCATCAGAAACCCGTTTTTGGCAACCAATCTCTAACCAACACCTTCCTAACAAGATGCCTATGGTGCATGATGAAAAAGAAAAATAAAATAAAGACAAACAACCTTGGTTAGTAATCACATCAAATATAAGCAGGGAAAAGTCATGGAAAATCTAACAAATTAAGCTACCCAATCCAATTTATTAAACAGACCCGATCCCCTTGCATAAAAAGTGAAAGTGTAAAAGGTAAGAGGCGTTTCTCCCGTGTACTTATTCAAGTGACTATTAACAGATGTAGGTTCGGCATGGCTCTAGTTAGGTGGCTCGTATGGTTCACTACATGCGGTTTTGGTTCTAGACAGGTACTCAAATTGTTCGTACCATCATCTACTAAGACTAGTACGAAGCCTTGATCGTAGCCCATCACAAGCTCACGAGTTCAATTCGAGGGATTACATTTACTTATGCCTATATGGAGGGACAAGTTAACTCACGAAAGCATAAGTCATATGTAACCCGAAAGTATTCACTAGCCAGTGCGGAGGGACGAGTTAACTCATGAAGGCGTAGTGTTTACTTTCACTTAAACGGACAGAGCCTGGGTAGAGAGCTCATGTTATGCAAAATGAAAGTGCACGGTGTGTGGGGAGAAACTCGCAAACCTTTTCGTTTTTATTTTAAAACTAAAAACTAAAAACTAAAACCGTAAAAACTTAAGAGCTGAAAAACAACAAGATAAAACAAGTTAGAAGAATATTTACAACATGACACAAATGCATGACTTTTCGAAAACAAAAATTTGAGGATCACGATTAAATATCAAATTGAACAAAGAATTTTAAAAATTTTGACAACACACGTTTATTTCTAGACTCGACTCTCAAAACTAGTTCCCCAGTAGAGTCGCTAGCTGTAGCGACGTAAAATTTTGATGGGTCGCTAATTGAGGCGATTATTTGAAACTTTTGAAAACCGAAGTTTGATTTTGAAAAGAAAGAGGAGCCGCCACCGATCCCTTTTCTAGGTGTGATCGGATACCTAATAAATCTTTGTTTTAACAAAAAGTTTTATTTTTGATAAAAGAAAGACGAATTTAGGCCTGCGTGAAAATTCAGAGAAAAATAGGGTCCGGGAGTTGGTTACGCGCGGGGAAGGTATTAGCACCCCCGCGACGCCCAAAATTGGTATCTTATTAAACACATGTTGTCTTAATTTTCAAGAATATGAATTCAATTTGACATTTAATCGTGATCCGATTGAAAAACAAGAATTTTAAGTTTTCGGTTTTTCTTAGAAGGATGTTCCGTTTTCAACACAAGCCGATAAATTTCACCCAACATAGCGATGAAATCGATGACTTAGTGTTAAATCGGTACGTGGCCTTATTTATTTAAAAAAACATGGAAAAAATATTTCTGAAATGATAAACAAAAAATAATAATAACAATAACAATAATAATAAGATTATAAGAAAATGCAAATGTTGGTATAATTAATGACAGCTATTAACATAATATAAGAACATCAGAATAATAAAATATTTAAAATGAAGAAAAGAGTAAAAATAATAAACATAATATATATAAAAATATATACATAATAGTATTAAGAATATGTACACAATATGTAAAATATACACATAATGTAGTATTAAAAATAACATTATAAGAAAAATACACCTACATACAATAAAAATATATACAAGCACTAATAGTAATAATAGTAAAATAATAATAATATTTATAATAAAAATGTACATAATAATCTTAAAATAAAATAATAGGTAACAATAGTGAAAATAATAAGTATAATAACAAATATAATAATATATAAAAATAGATATAAAATATATAGTATTTAAACATGTATAAATAATATATTTATTAGGAATAATGATAATATTAAAAACAACTATAAGTAGATACAAATACATGCATGTATATATTAAAAAAACAAATGCATAATTATAGTACTAAAAATATACTATATATACATAAATAAAGTAAGTATAATATACTAACAATATAAAATAAATATGACAATATTAATAATAAGACTAATATTAATAACAAATATAATGGTAGTAAAAATAGACATAATAATAACAATACTAACAATAATAATAAATATAAAAGCAAATAAAATATAATGATAATATTTAAAAATAAAGTAATTAAAAATGACACTATGTATAATACTATATATATACATAAATATAATAATAACAATAAACAATACAATAATAAAAACAGAATAACAGAATTAAAATATCAAAGTGGTAAAAAGGATGAAATTGAAAGCAAATCGAAAGCTCGGGCCAAATTTTGAAATAAAAACAAACGAAAAGGACTTATTTGAACACGCGCTAAACATTGAGGGGCCAAGGCAGTAATTTCACCGAGCCCTTAAAACGCAGCGTATCGGGAGGGATCGAATCGCAGAAGACGATAAATCTCTGGGCTGAATTATAATTAAAAAAACCTGATTGCAAAACCTAGAAAAAGCGGAAGGATCAAGGCTGTAAATAGCTCAACAGTCATGGAAAACACGCGGATCCTCTCGGTTCGGGTCGGATTGATCTGACCCGAGTCTAAAACGACGTCGTTTTGTTTGAAACAGGGGGGGTCCAAAACGGTGCGTTTTGGCCCCCTATATAAGTTAAAATTTTTGTTTTTTTTTTCTCATTTCACCGTGCTGCTTCAAAAAAAAGGAGAGAGGGCCCGGGGGTGCGATTTCCAGTGGTCATCCGACCAGCCTCCGGCCCCCCATCCAGTCACCGCCGGCCACCGTGCATGGTGGCCGAAAAAGGTAAAAAGCTCGCCTTTTCCTCCCTTTTTTTATTATTTTTAAATATGTATATTAATATATATGTATTTGCATACGAAAGAAAAAGGAAAAAAAATGAGATTCGGTTGAATGAATAACCTCTATTGATGTTGGTATTGGGTTTTTGGTGTCCTCTTTATGTTTCGATCTCTGCCTTCTTTATATCAGATTTGTGTTTTTTAAAAACTTCTTTGTATTTCATGAAAAAATTCGAACCCATAACACTGTCCTCTAGATCGGGTTTTATAGCCCTTTTTATTACAACTTGTTTTTGCTTTCTGTCTCTTCGCGTTTAATGTTTGCAGGTATTGTGGCGATGGAGGGCAGTGTTGGACGGTGGATGTGACCGGTGGGCAGAGTTGTCAGAGTGGCAGAGCAAGTAGGGCGGCCACTTGGGGCTAGGGTTCTGCTGTTGGTTTTTCTGTTTCTGATTTGGGTTGTTTAGGGTAGGTTGATGTGGGCCGATCAGGTTTTGGGTAGGTTAATGGGTTGGGTCAAATCGGTTTAAAACTTTGGGTAATTGGTTTAGTAGGTTTGGTTCTGGTATTGGGTAGGTGGGTTAGCTAAAATTTAGGTCTGTTGGCTTTAAAATGTAGTAGGCCAATAATGTAACGGGTTGGTGGGCTCCAGGTTTTGGGTTAATGTAAACAGGTTTGGGGGTTAATTTGTAATGGGTTATTTGTTTAGGTGTAAAGGTTGTAAAATGGACTGTAAATGGATTGTTAATTTTGGGATTTAAAATGGGCCAAAATTGACCTATAACAAAGATTATTTAAATTTAATTCCAACCAATTTAGACTTCATTATTTAAAAAATATTTTACATTAACATTTTTTATACATTATAACTGAATTTAAATTTGCTAAAAGAATAATCAAATTTAAATGAAAATATTTTTGATGTATAAATGATTTGAAATAAATTAAAAAACACTTGTTTCTAATCTAACTTAATATGCACTTAGTGAATAACCCAATTTTTAGAGAGATTTTATTATCATTAGATGTATCATGAGTTAAGTTAGGCAAGATCGAAGCTTGATTTCAAAATAATCTTCGAACTCAAGCTTAATTTACTTAAATGACTCATTTTACTGTTTAGAAATAATAAAAGTTAATTTTTATTTAAATTTAATTATAAAAATACTAATATTATTATAAAATATTTATTTTATCTTTATTACCTTCAAACAGTATAATGGGATGTCCAGTCTAAGGTTAAAAATATAAGCCCAAGCACAATCGAAGGGAGTTGGTCGATCAGGTTGGGTGGGATTGTTTCATCGTTGGATACCTCTAATTACCATTCAATGGGTAAATAATATATTTTATGATTTTTTAAAATGTTTTACATTTTCCATAATTTTTTAAAAAAATTTAAAGAATTATTTTTTGAATTTTAAATAGTTTTAATTTTCATAATTTTTAGAATTTTTAAAAAGTCATAATTTTTTTAATTTTTATTAGAAATACAATTGTTTTTTAAAATTATGTAATACTAAAAAGTAATGACTAAATTAATAAAAACTTCAAACATTGAAGGCTCAAAAATTATCTTGCCTTTTTTATCATTGCCAGGTCAAAAACTCTAACAATAAAATTGAATGAAAGGATCAAGATTTTTAAATAAAAAATTTACAGATAAACTATGTGCATGGGGGCAAAGTCCTACAGGCAAGTGCTTGAGTAGAGAATGATGAAAAAAAAACGTAACATAAATACATAAATTGTATAATAAAAAATGCCATTTCAAAGTAATTTAAGGCTCATATTTGCTTATTGCCTTATTGTATTTATTCTTTTTCAGACTAATTTGATAAAATAAATTTAGGGTTAAATTAAGTAAATATGTCTAATTTTGAAAATAATTAAGTGATTACGCCTATTTTTAGTATATGATAATACTCTAGAATGACATATTTTTATGTATTAATTATGTGTTTATTTTGAGTATGATCTTACTAATTTGAGCTATTTATGGTTTTTTTATCTTATAGGGACTAAATTGGAGGCAGAAGTAAAATCAAGGGCGAAAAGCGTGAATTTCGAGATAAAATGGGCCAACACCCGACATAGGAAAAATGTGGTGCCAAAAGTGCAAGCATGGAAGACACAACGGCTAAAAATGCAAAAAGAAGAGATTTTGAATCATAAGACTCTATTTTAATTTCAATTAAACTAGGATAATTATTCAGGATTATTTAATTTTCGGATTTATTTAATTTATCTTTATTTATCTTTAATTATTTGTAATTACCTTTAGGAATTTAAGTAGGACTAGACTATCTTTCTTAGCACTATAAATAGGGGATGAATTGACTCAATTTTCATCCATCTTTTTCTGTAAACATTCTCTTCCCCATAAATTCAGTCCTTTTGTTCTTTCCATATTTTTATAAAAATTTCCTTTTCCATTATTTTTATTTGTTTTTCCCCAAAAATCATGAGCCACTAAATCTAATCTAGCCAAAGGTTGTCGAAATTCCCCAAAAAGGTACTTGAGGTTTAGAATCCATACTTAGTCCTCTCAACGAATATTCATTGTTTCTCCGAATTATGGGGCTAACGCTTCTGTCCATGTCCCTTAAAAAGTGATCTATTCAACGTGTGCAAGGAACAACCGCTTTGTATATTTTGAGAAGGTTGCATAGTCGGTTCGTTAGCTTACTGCGTCAAAGGTTGGTGAGCCCAAGAGACAAAATGGCGTGGGATTCGCCATTGAGAAACGTTGATCTAGCATAAGATGATCTCACAGGAGCGATTGTTGGCTAGAGTCAGGTTCCAGTAAATTGTAAGTTTAAATCCTTAGAGCTGGTGGTCGTAGGTGTCCTCTTCCACTATAACTGGCTTGTTCGGTTTGAGAAGGATCATCTAAAAGCCGATGATTGAACCCAAGATGGATTAAGACAACTGGAGGCTGGAATCTCCCTATAAGAATTTCTTTATCTCAAACTCTATTTCCTATTTTTAATTTTCGCAATTTCAATTTGACTTCTTAATTCTGTTTTTATTTTATTTTCGTTTCAAGATCAAAACTTTTAATTCTATTATTTTTATTTTTTCAGGAACGCAGGTTTTCTTGGGCACGATTCTGCGCAGGATCTCGAGAGACAAGCATTCGTATAATCCAGTCCCTGAGCATTTGACCTTACTTCCCCTTTACTATTCTTTTTCATTATTTTGTAGGGAATAGGATATTTTTGGTACTCTCAATGACTGCATCAAATTTTGGTGCTGTTGCTAGGGACTGGCAATGTACTAATCTTGTTTTTTGTTTTCTATGACCAAATCTGCTTTAGGCACTCTTGCATTTGACTAAGAGATTGGAAAGACTGCGAGAGCTAATAGCAAAAAAACAAAGCTAAGGAAAAAACAGTCAGCGGTGGTTGAGACTCAAAGTAATCCACCGCCAGAAATTGGAATCGACGATGAAGTAACTCTAGGGTTAACGAAAACCTTACTCGAACATTTGAAAGTGAAAAGATAAAAACTGATTCATCTGAAGAGGTGCTTCACGCCAGGGTTAACGAAAACCAAAATCTGGCACAACGACAAATGGCTCAAACAATTCGGCAACTGGCCGAAGCTCCAACAAAACAACCGCTGTTGTGTATAGCGTATCCTAATGTGGATACTGATTTTGAATTAAAGTCAGGATTAATTCAGTTGCTGCCAACTTTTCGTGGGTTATAAAATGAAAACCCTATAAACATTTAAAGGAGTTTCATATGATTTTTCTTAGTATGAAACCTCAAGGCGTAACTGAGGATCAAATTAAATTGCGTGCTTTCCCTTTTTTCCTAGCAGATTCAGCTAGGGAGTGGTTATTTTATTTACCTCCTGGATCTATTACAACTTGGGCTGATCTTTCTCGTTTGTTTCTCAACAGGTTTTTTCCAGCATCACGTGCAGCTGAGTTAAGGAGAGAGATCGTTGGAATAAGGCAGAAAGAAGCAAAGTCTCTTTACGACTATTAGGATCGATTTAAGAAGTTGTGTGCGAGCTGCTCACAACATGGTATAACAAAACAATCTCTGCTCCAATACTTTTATGAAGGCTTAAAGCCCATGGAGATGAACATGGTGGACGTCGCCAGTAGAGGAGCATTGGTCAACATGACTCCCCAACAAGTAAGAGACTTGATATCCACGATGGCTGTAAATACTCAGCAATTCTGAGCCAATACTGAACCCCTAGAAGGGTTCATCAGCTAAGTAATTCTACATTTGAGGATAGACTTGATAGACTTACCAATATTGTGAATTCTCTTGTTGCAGAAAAAACAAAACCAACCTGAGTATACGGAATATGTGCTACACCTGAACATACAACTGATGCATGTCCCAGTTTCTATGATGATACTATGGCTCATTTAGATGCTGTGGGAAATTTCTCTGGGCCACCACAGAGGCGATATGACCCCTATGCTAATACCTACAACCCAGGATGGAGGGACTATCCTAACTTGAGTTATGGGGCCAATCCATGATATAACCAATCAAACCAAAATCAGTTTCCACAACAACCTCGATATTTAGGTAATTCTCTAGAAACTTTGGTTAATAAATTAGCAGCTAATGTCCTTGATTTTCAATAGCAAACTCTCAATTTCCAAAGAGATATGAAGGATTTTCAACAAAAAACTGAGGCGTCTATAAGAGAATTGACCATATCAGTTGACAAATTGAACTCTTAAAGGAAACTACCGTCACAAACAGAACCTAATCCGAGACAACACACTAGAAAGGTACTGGAACCAATTCCTGCTAGAGATCTTGGCCAAGATTCTGACCAAGAAAAGCCCAAGAATGATGAACAGGTCTGAATGAAACCCCCATTGCCTATAATTCAACCTCCATTTCCAGAAAGGCTTTACCAGTGTCGAAGAGGTAAAGAGGACAAGGAGATCCTCGAAACAGTTAGAAATGTCGAGATCAATATACCACTATTGGATGCTATCAGATAGATTCCACAGTATGCTAAGTTTCTTAAAGAGCTCTGCACCAACAAGCAAAAATTAACAGGTAATGAAAGGGTAAACGTTGGTGAGAATGCATCCGCAGTGTTACAGCAGAAGATGCCAGCAAAATGCAAAGATAGAGGCATGTTTGCAATACCATGCAAGATAGGCCATTTGGGAATTAAAAAGGCTATGTGTGATTTAGGGGCTTCCATAAATGTAATGCCTTTTTCTATTTATGAATCACTTAACGCGGGTTTTTTGACGAAAACAGGTGTTACTATACAGTTGGCGGACAGGTCTGTTGTGCATCTTGAAGGAGTCCTTGAGGATGTATTAGTGAAAGTTAACTAGCTTATTTTCCCTGCAGATTTTTATGTGATAAAAATGGAGGAGGATAAAGCTCCTGGGTTTTCAGACATCTTGTTAGGGCGACCTTTCCTTAGTACTGCAAATACTGAGATCGATGTACGAAGCGGAACTTTTACGATAGGGTTTGATGGGGAGATTGCGAAGTTTAATGTTTACGATGCTATTAGTCATCCAAGTGAAATCTTGAGTGTAAACCATGTCGACATAATGAACTCATTAGTAGAAGAAACTTTTGAGTCATCTTATGGAGATAAATCTAAAATGATGTTTGTTGATTTTTCTATTAATAAATTATTAGCTCCTAAGGATACTAAACTTCTACCTTCTGTTATGCAGGCACCAGATCTGGAATTAAAACCACTTCCCGAGCATCTCAAGTACATAATTTTGGAGAATGATGAGACCATTGCCGACATAAAAGGGATCAACCCCTTGATAGACACACCTAAGATTTTCTTGGAGGAAACAACGAAATCAAAGAAAGAAGCACAAGGATAATTAAACTTAAATAAGGTGGATGTGGTAGAAAAGGAGAAATTTCAACACCATACGAATGAAACAATTCAGTCAGAACAGCTCCGATACTAGCTGAGGCGTCAAGCAAGCGACGTTAAACAAGCGCTAGTTGGAAGGCAACCCAATTTTTATTTTTGCTTTTATTTTTTTATGTTTTATTTTTTATTTTTACTTTATTTGAATATTAATAAATTTCTCTTCTTCCATCTAGGTAAAACGAAAAAAATATAGAGAAAAATGAGAAAAACTAGAAAAATAGAACCAAACAGCCTTATCCATAGAACCAAATAGCCTTATCCTATCCCTATTCCAGATCAGAGTACCCATATCCCTGCAACCAAACATCCACCTTCAGCCACAAATAACCCCCAAAACCCTAAGACATTTTTCAATTTTCCCTTTCTTCTCCTACCATTCCGCCAACTCTCTTTAACACCCTCACCGCCGACTTCTCCTCACACGGCAGCCAAGCACCATCGCCCTCCGTTCCTTTACATGCTGAACCCGTGCTACTCCTCCCACCATTGCTACCTGTAGTACACGCCCAAACGTCACCATGCCGCGTGACACCCGAACCGTCGCTACAACGGCCTCGTCGTCGTCCACCACACCGTGCGGCCCTACTAGCAAAGACACTTACGGGCTCTTCCTCCAACACCACTTCTGACTCTTCCGACCAGTTCGCACACTCTAATACCTCCGAGAGTCGTGACACTCAACGTCCATTACCTACCCATGGGCGAACCTACTGGTCTCACGCAACTGTTTTACCACCTGAATGCCATTTACATGGTAACTTAGTCTTTGATACTCCTACAAGCCGACATAGGTATGATCGTTTACGCCATAAATAACTTGTGCCTTGCAAATGTTTGTCATTACCTGTTTTGGATGCTTTACAGATTGCAACTAATGTTACTACTTATTTTTGCAATATTGGTTGGGCTGGAAATTCTGATGTTGTTCACTGTGCATATTATGAACTAGTTTTGGAATTCTATTCCATATTCCATTTTCAGTGACACGGTCAAATATCATTGGATACACCTGGTGTTATTAAATTTCGGTTACTTGGTACCATGCATAGTTTGTCTCTCACTGATTTTAATGTTGCATTATCTTTTGTGACTGAGGACTATACCATGTCTACTGATTATAAAAATAGCATGTGTACTTTTCTTGCAGATTGTACGGCTGTTGAGGCCTTTGCTTTGTTAACTGATAATGCCGAATCCATGTATAGCCCAAAAACATCAAAAGACTTGTGGTTTCGTAACCCTGTCTTGTGTTATATACATATCTAGCTTAAAATTTTTTAGGCCGTCAAGATGCTCCGGCCACCATCTCAAAAACAGAATTATTCTTTTTATGGTGTATGTATATTGGCCGTCCGGTCAATTTGGGATATTGGTTTGCACTTCAATTTGAGCATGTTATCAAAGAAAAGCGACCTCTTATTTTAGGCTCTTTCATTACACAGCTGTTATTTTCTCTGCATGGCTCTAACGCTCCTATTTCAGATTTACATGTTACTTGTCAAGCAGACCCTTTGGATGCTTGATGTCTCGACTCGATGGGACTCCTTCTTGGCAATCCATCCTCTTTTCATTTTGTCCCTCCCGACGTTCATTTCGTACCAACTGAACGCGTCTTTCGATGGCAACACCAGAATGAAGTGCCCACTCCAGCCCAACCTTCGATGACCGTTGAGCAATGCTTAGAATGCATTGAGGCTTGACTCGACACTTTTGGCCAACAGCTCGCTGAACTCCTTACCATTATGTGCAAACACCAGTAACTATACAGGGAGTTCTTCTATACTTTTCTTCTACTTATTTCTTTATTTTTTTCCACATCGAGGACTATGTGTTTTAAGTAAGGGAGACACATTCTTCGTTATTACTGTCATATTATCTGCTATTTTTTCTGTCATATTGTTGTTGCTATTGTTTTGTGCTCAATTTTTCCCATTTATTTTTTTAAGAATATTCTGCCTCTTTTCATGCCCAAGAATTTGACCACGACTTGCCACTATTTGACCTACATGCATGATTCTTGTCTACTGAGTTAGTTATGATTTTGCCTGTTTGATTTCATCTCCACTGTTTTATTTGTATTAGCCTCAAAATAATTATGATTAATAAAGTTAACTCTATCTTGCTTTTCGTAAATTGATCAAGTTTAAAGTAAAGTTGGCACCTAATACAATTGCATGCTTAAATTATGTTCATGTCTATTAGGTGGTTACTGAAACTTATTTTTGACACTTGATTATTTTCCTAAGTCCTCCAAAATTAAAATTTTGTGTAAAATTTGTTTAATGATAATAAATGTTTTTATGGTTATGAGTGCAGCTTAGAACGTGACTGATTGAGTAACCGGGGTAGGGTGCTTCAGTTGTCATTCTACTTTGCGTCAAAAGGTTGTGTGACATGATAGGTAAAACTCTACTAACTGAGGTTATGAGTGCGGCTAAGTAACCGGGGTAGGGTGTTTGGGTTGTCATTCTACTTCGCGTCAAAAGGTTGTGTGACGTGATGGGTAAAACTCCGCTAACCGGAAATAACCAATTCTTAGAAGTATGTTGGGCTGAGTAACCGGGGTGGGGTGCTTGGGTTGTCATCTCTCTTCGCGTCAAAAGGTTCAATATATTCCTAAGTAAATAAATAATAACAAAAAAATAAAAATAAAAAAATAATTAAAAAAAGAAAAAGAAAAAAATAGTACTAATAAAATTGCAGTTGGGGACTAAAGGAGGAAATAAATATGGTGTCTTGGTAGGTTTGGTAATTTACCTAAATAGCATGAAATAATTCAAGTCAATTTTAATTTTTGTGTGTATTAATTGTAATACTTTTTCTGTTTTACTTAAAGCAAACTTAGAGTTCTCTTTATTTTTCATATGCATTTTTGACTAATTTTTATAAACCTTTGGAGTAGTATTTCTTTCAGGGCAAATTCTAATTTTCATGGTAGATTGGAACCATACTTGAGGGCAAACATGGGCTAAGTAGGGGGAATTTGATAATACTCTAGAATGACATATTATTATGTATTAATTATGTGTTTATTCTGAGTATGATCCTACTAATTTTAGCTATTTATGGTTTTTTATCTTGTAAGGACTAAATTGGAGGCATAAGTAAAATCAAGAGCAAAAAGCTTGAATTTGGAGATAAAATGAGCCAACATGCAACACAGGAAAAATGTGGTGCCAAAAGTGCAAGCATGGAAGACACAAGGGCTAAAAATGCAAAAAGAAGAGATTTTGAATCATAAGAATCTATTTTAATTTCAATTAAATTAGGATAATTATTCAGGATTATTTAATTTTAGGATTTATTTTATTTATATTTATTTATCTTTAATTATTTGTAATTATCTTTAGGAATTTAAGTAGGACTAGACTAACTTTCTTAGCACTATAAATAGAGGATGAAATGACTCAATTTTCATCCATCTTTTTCTGTAAACACTCTCTTCCCCATAAATTCGGTCCTTTTGTTCTTTCCATATTTCTATAAAAATTTCCTTTACCATTATTTTTATTTGCTTTTCCCCAAAAATCATAAGCCACTAAATCTAATCTAGCCAAAGGTTGTCGAAATTCCCCAAAAAGGTTCTTGAGGTTTAGAATCCATACTTAGCCCTCTCAATGAATATTTATTGTTTCTCTGCATTACGGGGCTGACGCTTCTGTCCATGTCCCTTAAAAAGTGATCTTTTCAATGTGTGCAAGGAACGACCGCTTTGTATATTTTGAGAAGGTTGCACAGTCGGTTTGTTAGCTTACTGCATCAAAGGTTGGCGAGCCCAAGAGACAAAATGGTGTGGGATTCGCCATTGAGAAACGTTGATCTAGCATAAAATGATCCCTCAGGAGTAATTGTTCGCTAGAGTCAGGTTCTACTAAATTTTAAGCCTAAATCTTTAGAATTGGTGGTCGTAGGTGTCCTCTTCCACTATAACTGACTTATTAAGTTTGAGAGGGATCATCTAGAAGCCGAGGATTGAACCCAAGGTGGATCAAGACAACTAGAGGCTGGAATCTCCCTATAAGAATTTCTTTATCTCAAACTCTATTTCTTATTTTAATTTTCGCAATTTCAGTTTGACTTCTTAGTTCTGTTTTTATTTTATTTTTTTTTCCAAATCAAAACTTTTCATTCTATTATTTTTATTTTTTCAGGAACACAGGTTTTCTTGGGCACAATTCTGTCCAGGATCTCGAGAGACAAGCATTCATATAATTCGGTCCCTGAGGATTTGACCCTATTTCCCCTTTACTGTTCTTTTTCATTATTTTGTAGGGAATAGGATATTTTTGGTGCTCTCAACAACCGCATCAGTATATTTACTGGAATAGGTTGATTTTAGAGAAATATGAAAGCGTAAAGAAATTCTTTCTCTCTCTTCTTGATCGAGTTTTTATTTTTAGGGTTTGCTTAAGGTTTGGGTTAGGATTTTTAGGGTAGTAAATGTATTTTAGGGTTTTAATAGGATTTTAAGAGTTTAGAGTTTAGGGTTTAGGATTGAAAATAATGGGAGGCTGACTTATTTGTGCTTGTGTTTGAGGTAGACATTGTGAAAGATTAAAAGTATATTTCAATTGACGATGATGTGATAGTGTTTGGAGGCCCATACATTTCATCTATCGTGTCAGGATAGAACCGTTGCCTTAGAAGTCCATCACAATAAAACTCAGGCCTTGAGTTCACAGTGCATATACTATCACGGTGTGAAGTATAACTTGGGAGTCCAATTGATAGTGGTTATGCGATCGTGGGTTCAAGTTCGACCTTACCAGGAGAGAATGGTTTGTAAACTCAATACTGAAGTTTGAGATGATAACCAACTTATTAACGTCCATCAACTAGGACTCATAGTTAGACTACAACCCATGACCGTATAAGCACCACAAACTTAGAGCTTGTGTTGCAATGAGATGGGCTTCTAATGAAATGATTTTGTCCCGACATGAAAAATGAAATGTGTGGGTCTCGGGGTGCCACCACATCATCATGAACTCAAACTCACCTTAAAACTAGCACACTGGCTCCCTCATACAGAAACAATGATATTAGTCGAAAAGGTTAAAAACTTGAAAGTAAAATATAAATAATGGTGTAAAGAAGTTTTTAGGGTGAGGGGAGGTGACCGAGAAAGTTGATGCGGTAGGGAGAGCAAAACCCTCCTTTATATAGGGAACTGGATGGCAATGATCGAAAAAATGAGGGAAAATGGGCTTCTAGATGTCTAAAAAATAGATTGAGATTCTTGGGGTTTTGTAAACATTTCAGGTGGGTTGAAAATGGGAGAGGAAAAATGCTCTGCTTCCCTCTCCCATTTTCAACCTATTTGAAAAGTTTCTAAAACCTCTAGAATACTTGTAACACCCATAACTCAACCTAGGAGTTTGGGCTAAGTCAGAGATGTTACATTTGATCACCGAGGTGGTCCTATAAAACCATTCTTTTTGGAGCGTTGATTTATATGGAAAAGCTCTTTTGTTTTTAAGAAAGACGTTCATTAATTTATATCAACTTTACTTAATAAATTGAATACAACATTATTAATGTGAAGTTTTAAGGAAACGATTTTTAGGTATTTAAGAAATGACTCTAGCAAAAGGTTAATTATTTTGCAAAGTATGAAAAACATTTAAAGTAACGATTTCCTAAATCGAAAAACATGCAAATATCAAAGTACTAACTAAGCGTCATGCTTTAAAGTAAATAAACTAATCAATACCAAACTTAAGATATAAAAGAAAGAAATCAATAATTATAATCTCAAAAATAAATGCTAAATGGAAATTTTTTAAATAATAAAATAAGTTTCTAATTCGAGAGTCTTCTGATGTCATACCGAGTCTTAATTTTCTGTGTTACCTAAGAGGTAAAGGAAAAAGTTGGAATGAGCTTACAATGGCTCAGTGTGAGACTAACTTATAAATCATTATATATAATTGCACAAATAGAAAAACATAGAAATAATAGAGAGTTAAGCATAACATATGGAACATATAGTAAATCAGTATATATATATATATATATATATATATAGTTTATGTATGATGCAATGCAAATGCAAATTTCCCACTCATCCAAAACACCTATAAAAAACTGACCATCTCAGATTTCCCAGTGAAGATGGTCGTTCACTTGTCATCTGTGATGACTTTTATTACACTAACTTTCCATCACTGTTGCCCGGTTTTGATGGCTTCTTACTACAATAACTATCATCCCAATTTATCCAGTTTTGATGACATTGTTGCCTACTTCATGCAGTACTGACTTTCGGTGTGGACAAAAATTGCCACTATATCATACAGAACTCTTTCGTCCTCCGTACCCATTTTCATGTGATTATGCACATATACTTAGCATATTATACTATTTATCATCAATCGATACTACATTCAATATTTCACACTGTCATTTAATGGCATGTGTTCATGCATTCATTCTCATCAATTTCACATAAGTAATTTAATTTAAGCGAACTTAAACTATTTTACATATACAGTATCTTCATATGGTTTATCATGTTTAATTTGGCTAACACATACATAAATGGGGTTCACACCTAGGGTTTTGTACATAAGGGTTTGCTCAAGTAGGGTTGCACAAGTAGGGTTCGTCTATAGAAGTTTGCATGAGGGGCTGACATTGACCACCTCTAGACGAACCAACATCCAAAGTAAAAATCCTACACAAAATATGTCAAATAAGCGGTGTCTGCAAGTATATGGGTTAGTTTGTAATTTAGTTACAAGGGATTATAGGTTGGGGAAAATTACTATTAAGCCAATTACCAAAAATAATTACTAGTCTACTCGAGTCACGAATTAATAGTGGTCATCAGGAAGCAACATCATGATAATAATAATAAACTAAATAAATTCAACTAAACCTAAATCTACTCCTAGGTTTATGTATCAACTTTTCCTATTCCTTATTTTGACTACACGAGTTCCTTTATCCTAAATCCAACTGTTTTACATAATTAATTATTGATAAAGGGCTCTATTCAACCAGTTAGTCATCAACCTAGTTGCGCCTCTTAGTGTCCAACTAACCTAATGAGTTGCCAAGAACTACTTATCTCTCGACCTCATAGTCTAAACCAGTTCAGGGGTAAAGTGTTCACGGATAGACCACACCAATTTTGGGTTAATTCCCACCTGAATGACTTCCTAGGATTTAAGTTCTTCCTCTCACAGATAGTTGATCAGCTAAGAAACTCTATCCTTCAATCAAATAATCAGATTATAACAGTTGAAACATGCAAGATATGTATAAAGCATAAATTGATTCTAATCTTCACACAAACATTCAATTAAATAATGTTAAAGAAAGATATATAAATAATAAAATAAAGGAAAAGAGATACTTATGGATTTTTTGATGAAAGCATGGCTCCAAAACAATCTCCCCTCACGAAAGTCTCACTTCGGAATAGGATCTTCCAATTACAAGAACATAAAATAAACTAAATAAAAACTAAGAATGAAATAAAAACCTAATAATGATTTCTGTCTCCCTAAAATTGTGTGTTTAAACTTATTACAATGGCCTTTATATAGGCTAAACTCAGAATATTAAAGTGCCTAAATTATCCTTGAAGTCCTTAGAGTTTGACTAGGACAAATACTCCTAATTTCTCTCAAAAATGCAATTATCTCGTGTAGGGAGTTTTTCGGCTGTACAGGGGCGGTGTTGCAACACATGCCTACAGTGCTACAACATCGGATTCGGTGTTGTGACATCAAAGGGTCGTGTTGCAACACTGAAGGTTTCACTACAGGGCTTTGTTTTTGTTTCTGTCTTCGATGTTGTGACATTGGTGTCTTTGTGTCGCGACATAGGCATCAGTTTTGGCCCGAATATGCATCTTTAGCTCCCGATTTTTCCTACAAGACTATGTAACCTTATTTAGATACATAAAATGCAATAAAACTACTAAAAAGCATAAATTACTACTTTAAGCATGAAAACCTAACTATATACTAAAATGATTTTATATAACTATTATATAAGCTAAAGTTATGTGTAAAAAGGATGTAAATAAGCTAAAATTATGGGTTCTCCTAGAGGGTTTGCCTATATGGTCTTGCTTACAAGGGTGCACACATATGGTTACTCACATAGGTTCGTATAACTAAATCATATAGGTTTACGTAATAACAATTCCTATAGGCTTCGCATGATATTTCCTATAGGGTTCACATAATATTTACTATGGGATTCGCATAATAGTTCCTATATGGTTCACATGATATTTCCTATAGGGTTCACATATACTCACTAAGGGCTCACATAAAAATTACTATGGAGTTCTCATAACAGTTCCTATAGGGTTTGCACATTTAGGTTTAGCACAAATAGGGTTCGCTTATAGGGTTCACATAAGGGGCTTGCACATAGGCTCGCACTCAAGGGTTCACGCATAGGCTCGCACAAATAGGTTCTCCTAGAGTGTTTGCCTATATGGTCTTACATACAAGGGTTCGTATATAAAGTTACTCATATAGGTTATCATAACTAAATCATATAGGTTTACACAATAACAATTCCTATAGGGTTGGCATGGTATTTTCTATAGGGTTCTCATATACTCATTAAGGGCTCGAATAACAATTACACTAGGGGTCACACTTGGGGGTTTACACATACATGTTTCACACAAGTAGGGTTCGCCTATAGGGGTTCACATGAGAGGCTTACACATAGACTCGCACTCAAGGGTTCACGTATAGGCTAGCACCCATGTGTTTTCCTAGAGTGTTCGCTTATATGGTATTGCCTACAAGGGTTCACACTTAAAGTTACTAACATAGGTTTGCATAACTACATCATATAAATTTGCACAATAATAGTTAGGGTTCATATATACTCACTAAGGGTTCGCAAATAATTTCTACAAGGCTCGATTGTTATATATAGGGCTCGCTTAGTACGTAGGGTTTGTATGTTATACACATATATATACTAAAAGTTCGCATACTTAAGCTTATGAAGATTTGCATATGGGTTCGCATACATGTTCATGTATAGGTTTTCGCATGTGCAAGGGGGCTTGCATTAGGGCACACACACAGGTGTTCATGACTCAGGGGTCCACATAGCATGGTAGTTCGCATAACGGGGGGTTCACATAAAAAATTATAGGGTTCACACCTATGCACTAAGGGTTCACACATAACAGATTGCCTTATTTTCCAATACTACAATTGATTAATCATGCGCAATGATTTAAGTTTAAATCCCACACCTAACTTGGAGACACAGAAAACCTTAATTTTAAAGAAGAGGTTGATGATCCACTTTGAGGGAGAGGGATGATTTTGAAAATTTTGACTCCTTTTGCTTGATAGTTAATTTAGAAAGAAAAAAAGTTTGAGGGTGTTTTTCTTGAAATTTTTCTATGTAAAAATTCTAGGGTTTGATTAAAATTGGCTATTTATAATACTTTCTTTCCCTAATTGAATTAGGTTTTATGAATTCACGTAAATTTGGGACTATTTTGAATTGAGGACTAAATTTAAAAAATGGTTTTTGGCTGGCCTAATTTGAGAATTCGACATTGTTGCATGGTAAAAATAAGGAAAAAGAATATTCTGATTGAAAGCTCACAATGGGTTTCAAACTTGGGACCTAAGGGAAAGGTAAGGTCTTACCACTGAACCAACAGGCTCACTTTTGCTAATTTTTTAACAAAAATAATTTGAAGACATACTAAATTCTCTTACCCTTTGTTTAAAAAAAATAAAAATTTAGTTTTTTTTTCTATTTCTTCTAACCCCATTTTTGGGATGTGACAATCCTAGTCCTTATTTTTCAGATATCCCGAGATTCTCCAGATATTTTTAGACATCTAGAAGCATGTTTGTTGTTTTTATTTTGAAAATGCTTTTAAGAACACATATATATATTTTTTTAAATTGTTCTATCGATGTCAAGTTATGTTCAATATCTAGGGTAGTTTTTGCTATAAAGCGCGTGGCCATTCTGCCAGAAATGTTCGAACCTAAAATTTTGAGAAGATTGTCAATAGAGGGAGATTTGCATAAAATGATAATGTTGTTTATGTGAAAGAATTGAATTTCACAAATCAAACCAAAACACGTTATTATTTCAAGTAAGTTTCATTGTTATTATTAATGGATAATTTGTACTCTAGTTGTTTGCATAATGTTTTAGTTTTAAACATGTGAAACAAGTTATTTGATTGAAAATAAGTGGGCGAGTTAATACTATTATTTATTACGACGGTGAAATTCGTGACACCAACATCGGGTTCATTTTTGCTTCAGCCTAAACAACCTAATTAGCTTTCAACCCAAAATTTAAGTGTCAGAGCTCCGAGCAGGAATTAGATGAAAGTGGGTAATTCGAGCTATAGAGTTTTGTCCTTGAAGTATATATATATTTAGCGTCAAAGGACTAGGTTTTAATATGAAATATTTAATGTTAGAGGTCCAATGACGATCGAGATAATGGTCCAAACGCATAATGCCATTGAATCACCTAGAATTAAGTTATACGTTAAGTTTGTAGACGTCATAGGTCAAGAATTGTTCCAGTTCATACCGGAATGAAATGAGAAGCTGAAAGTCCAACCACACGGTTGTGCAATGGGTTCACAGCTTTGTTTGAAAGCTCTCATTATGAAATCCCAGAATCATCAATGGGAAGACATTCTTCGGTTTCAACACAAGATTTCAACTTTGGCACACAATTTGTCCACCAGTTACGGTTTAGAGGTAATCAAAACTTCGACTCCTTGGCACAACATTTTGTTAGTGTTTTTTATTTCAACTTTCAAAGACCGATGTTCTACACCAAAAGCACTTAAATGGCACGTCATCAAGTTACACTGGTTTGTAACTCGCAAGTGATTTTGGTTGTAACTACAGGTATAAAATAAGGGATGATGTACTCCCTACAACCTACACCAGCGAAAGGATATCTAACTCTGGACAGACAACTTGAATTGAGATCAAAGAGGGCACTGAATATGATAATGATCCAATCTAGGAGTTTGGGCCAGATAGCTTAGAAACCGTATTATTTTCTAAACTAGAGCCGGTTCCAATTGAACTAGAAAATGGTGGTTCCAATGGTGAAGGTTTAGACAATACTTCTGAAATTTAGACGCATTTCAGGGCATACTCACCTCTGACCCACATGCATAATGTAGACCTCTCGGCTAAAGGTGGGTTAGAGTTTTCAGAACTCCCTCACAAAAGACCAGGCCATGCAAGTTCTTAGTTAGATGTGGGTGATTTACAAGTGGGGATAAAGTTTTCCTCGAAAGATGCTTTTGTCACTGCAGTGAAGTGATACATCATAAAGCACGGGGAAACTTCTACGTTTTTAAATCTTGATTGGAGAAATTCAAGGCCAAGTGTGCAATGTGTGATAGTAGATGTCCATGGAAAATCATCGCTTCTGTGAGAAAGAAGATGGGGTTCTCCCCCGCAAGTCGACCTTGTGCAATGCTATGATGTCTTAGGGTGGCAGTGGAATAGTTTACCTAAACCTGAACTATTGCATCACTTGATCAGATTCATGTATCTCCACCACTACATAAACTATCAATGGCACATTCACATGCCAGTTATTGAGATTGACCAAGAATACAGATGGGATGCATTCTTGAATTCTAGGATTGGAGTATGGTGTCTATTCAAACTAAAATACGAAATAATAAATTTTATTATCTACTTAATATTAATTTTGAAATTCTGACATAAATATTACTTAATTAAAAATTCTAAAAAACTAACATCGGCTTACGATCATTGATCTAGCAGTAGTTGGATATCTTCAAGCTCTTCTAGTAGTCCCACATAACTCTGGTCATGGTTCCGCTAATTCAAATAATATTTCTTTTCAAAAACCAACCTAATTAAATATTATTATGATAAATGTATTATAGAATTAATTTTACCTTATTACGAGTGGGAAAGTATAAGGGTAGTTGCCTCGAAGACATAAAAATGGTAGCCAGAACCATCCCACGACTGCAGAAGGAGTATGCAACCACCAATTTTAAATTTTTATGGTTGCGTTGGTCGACAAATATCTTGGTACAATGTCTCCAACGTGGTTGACCCCCAATTCAGTCGGCCCGCTTCTTTCAATGAGTTGTAGCAGCCACCTTAAATGTACAAGAGTTTGAGATTTATTGAGCATTAAAACAACTCCGATTAACCTCAGGATGTATGCTCAGGCGTGTTGTTCTCTTTCAAGGGGACTTTAACTCCCATGGAGATTTTTGAAATTGTCTTGCAACCATTTCATCTCTATCGGGACACTGGAAAACTTTTACGGCACTTTGCCTAACAGTTGCTCGCAAATGTCGCTTCAATCGCGAACGACCACTGATCCTGTAACGACTAACCCATCCACCTATAAACTGAGCTATAATTGAAAGTCCTCGAATGTGATTGTACACTTATCACATAGAAGATGGAATGTGTGTCTCAGGTCTCCATCTTTTCACTGTGCTAATAAGTGAGGGGTCCAATTTACACCCCCAAGCATACGGGGCATGTACAAGAATCCCGCATCCTCCAAATAGGGTTCAATCATACACGATGACCTCGTAGATAGATTGTGTATACATGTCTCAAAAATCCAATCTTTGGCTTGATTACAAAAAAACAAAAAAAAAATTAAATTTTAATCTTTTTAACAACTTAATAATGAACTTAAATAAATTTATAAAAATTAGAAATATTTTCTTACTATTTGCAGTTGAATTGCAGAAATGTGATTGTCATCAAAACGAATAATAGTATTTGCCATTCCAAATTTGAATTAAAAAGAATGACAATCAAAAAGCATAATTAAATCAAGATGAACTAGAGAGAATTTTAATTAAAATTTTAGAACTATATTCATGAGAGATTTGAGAGAATTGAGAAAAATGAATTTGAATCAAAAAATGAGGAAAAGATTTAGGTTTATATAAAAATAAAAACTACCTACTTTTTATGGCCGTTGGCAATTTGACTGTTGGGGAATTTGGCTATTAGCTAGATGTGTTTTCTCCTCTCTCTCTAAAATTACCTTATTTCGATAAATATACTAAAAATCAGCCTAATCACTTAATTATTTTTAAAATTCGGCATTTATGTATAATTTAACTCAAATTCATAAAAACGAAAAATAGGAGTAGAATCTTAGACTCTATTTATTTGAAGAAGGAATGAAAATAGTAAGAGAAAACGTCAAGTATTCCTTTGTTAGATAATTTTGCCGTGACAGGCTCACTTCACTTGCTTCTAACTCAATTACACACCTGAATAAGGTAAACTTGTGGAACGTTTTTTGCAGTAAAATTATTTCATTATCATTGATAATGAATCTGTCACTAAGTGGTGTGGGTGCTTCGTTGGCCTGGAAGGTGGGGTATATTGGTTGATTGGACAGTAAAGTGGAAGCAATCAAATTGGGTTCATCAAGCAATTAGTGGTCCTGCAAATGCTGGACCATCGCCATTGGATGTCAGCTTCCTTACTAATCCCACATTGTCTCCACTGCCCACGCTTGTTCTACTTATCCCCATTTCTTGTTTTGCTCTCGCATTCTTCATCATCACAATCATCAACATCTCATCATCAAAAAAAATAAATTCTCTATGTCGGATATTTTGTTATTATTTAATATTTGACACTTTTTTATTTAATATTTAATAATATTTAATTACCAAATTGATTGTTATCCACTCTAATGTTTTAAAATATTATATGTATGAACTACTAATTATTTATTTTAACGAGATTAGATGAAGATTATTAATAGTTAGAAGTATAATGAAGGATTATTTATTTCTTGGTGTCATGTTTAATGATATTGTAACAACGTTAAAAAAAATTCACAAGAAAAGACTTAAACCTTTCTGAATGGAGTAGTAGAAATATTATTTGTTAGAGTTAATTGTACCAATTATATCAATCTATAAATTCTAATTCTAAATATAATTTAGGGGTGTGATGAAAACATTTTAAAATTTAGGGACTAATTTATAATGATAGCATTTTAAAGTTTAAAAACTAATTTAAAATAAGTAATAGTTTAAAAATATTTGATGCAATTAACCCTATTTATTAAGTTTATTAGTGTTCATAATAAATTTGAATTGTCACTGACTTCCTATATCATTGTCAATGAAGCAACTTCTTGAATATAAAAAAATTATTGCCTTCAATAAGAAATTATGCGGAGCTGTTCTGGAAAACAAAATCATAAAAAAAAAAAATTCTAAATTAAAGAAATTATTTCATTAACATGGCATACAAGGTGAGTGACAATTCAAGATTATTATGAATATCAATAATCTTATCAAATCATTTTTTTGGCTACCTAATTCGAAATGTTATAAGTCTTTTTCTTACAAAAATGATATGTGAACTATGACACAACATTATTAAACATCACATCTAGTATTTTGATTCCTGAAATTTATAAAGAACATTTCTAAAAAGTAAGGGGTAAACTATTACATAATTACTCACTCAATTATTAGAATGTGTTTATTTTGGCTATTAAATTACAAAAAAATTTAATTTCACCACTAACATTTTTAATTGTTTCTATTTTGGTCATCTTTCGTTAAATCAATAATAGAAATGATGACTTCACCTTTTTATTGGTATAGTAACACATTTAGTTATCAACACTTACACATTCTATCAATTTTGTCCGAATTCTATATAATTCAACAAATTTAACTTTCAATATTTACAAATCTTATCAATTCAATCCTCAAACACTTCTTCATAATTTAAAAACTAAATAAAGTTTTTTAAAATATATAAATTGTAAAATTTAAAAGCATATATAAATTTAAAAACTGTTATAAAATAAAGAGAAATAAAGAGAGTAAATAAATATGGGCAGCAAAAGAGAATGTATTTTATTGATTAATAGGGATGTTTACAATGCTTCTCTAAAGTTATATTTATAGAAACAAGAAGTATAAGTAATATATAACTCTACTTGTAATGAAAATTAGATTCCTAATATATATCAAACTTATCTTGATCTTAATGGACATCCACTTAATAATAAAATATTCATAACACTCCCCCTTGGATGTCTATCAAATGACAAATGTGCCTCATTAAAACCTTATTAGGAAAAACCTTGTGGGATAAAAACCTAATGAAGGAAAAAGAGTACATAATCTCTTATTATAAGTTGTCTCGTTAAAAACCTTTATCAAGAAAACCCAATGGGATACAACCTTGGTTAAAGGAAAAGAGTACAGTGTGTTTTAGACTTTCCCTAATGGCAACATCACATTACATATTTGAGTCGATGCATTCAATCATGTATACTAGTCCTTCAAGCATTGTGATTCGCAATGGCTTTGATGTAACCACCCTTCAATTGAGCTATACATGTTGTATTATCTTCGTATAAGATAGTTGACATAATTTCTTGTAAAGGCAAATAACATATCTTCTGGATATGTTAGGTTAATAATTTTAGCCAAACACATTCTCGGCTTGCCTCGTGTATTGCAATTATTTTTGTATGATTTGAACATGCAGTAGTTAATGTCTTCTTTATTGAACGTGATGATATGACAATACCTCCAAATGTAAATAAATATCTCATTAAGATCAACCTTTATGTGGATCTAATAAATATCCAGTATCAGCATAGTCAACTAATAGGGATTTTGAATCATTTGAATAAAATAATCTCATATCAATGGTCCTTCTAGGATATGTGAATACATGCTTAATTTCATTCCAATGTCTACATGTTGGAGAAGAACTAAATCTTGCTAACAAGTTTACAGTGAAAGCTATATTAGGTCTTATGTTGTTTTCAAGATACATTAATGCCCCTATGACACTTATATATTGTACTTCAACACCAAGAAACTTTTCATCATTCTCGTAAGTATGAAACTGATCTTTATTCACATATAATAATTGTACAACCATCTGGATACTCAATGGATGTGCTTTATCCATGTAAAAAATTCTTTAAGATTTTTTCCATATAAGTTAACTGATGGACATGAATTCCATCTTTTAAATGCTTAATCTACAGGCCAAGACAAAAAAATTAATTTTCCAAGATATTTCATCTCAAATTCTTTCTTTAAACAATTTATTACATTTTGAAGCTCTTCAAGAGTTCTAATAATATTTAGATCATCAACATAAATAGAAATGATCACAAAATCTGATCCAAACCTTTTTCTAAAGACATATGGACAAATTGGATCATTTTTTATCAAGCAATTTTTTCGGGGAACTCTATATCCTTCTGGGATTTTAAATCCTTCAAGGATTTTTATATAAATTTCACTATTAAGTGAGCCATACAAATAGGCTGTAACAATATCAATCTGCCAGACTAATAGGATATCTAAATGTGATTACATCCACTATATGAGAGTATGTCTCTTACTAATTAATGTCGGGACTTTAAGAAAGTCCTTGTGCTACAAGTTGTTTTTTTCATATATTACGACTTCATTTTTCTCATTTCGTTTTCATATAAATATCCATTTATATCCTGTTGGATTACATATTTAGGTGTTTGGACTACAAGTCCAAAAATCTCATGTTTAGAAAATTCAATTCTGCTTGAATTATGTATTTTCATTTTGGCCAATCTTTTCTATTTTTACATTCCTCAAACGATTTAGCCTCAAGATCTTCATTCTCTTTTATTATTTCAACTGCAATATTATAAGCAACATTGTTTGTCGACAACTATATTTTTTAGTTCCATCTTTTTCTCGTATTGACATAACTTATCGAAATCTCTTAATTTTCATCATTTTCATTTTCACTTTTAGGTAACTAAATCTCTTCTTGAGTTTTATAATTAGTTATGTCATGAGTCTCTTCAGGAAACCTGACCTCCACATATGATCATTTTAAATGTTATCTTATTTCCTTTTACGAGGATTTTTATCTCTAGAACCAATTGGTCTTCCACGCTTCAAGCGTGGATTACTTTCTTTTGTACTAACAATTTGCCTTATTGGGACTGTAACACCCCACACCTGACCTAGAAGTTATGACCCGAGTGTGAAGGTGACATTGATAAATTTTAAAACTTTAACCCTTTGCTCTCGTAACATATCTTTTTGTTTTTGTTTTCTTTTGGAATATGAAGAATTATAAAACAAATGGTCAGAAAATAATAATTTTTAGCTAAACCTTTTGTGCATTCTTTAGAAAATCTCATACTTGAAATACTTATTTTATAGAAAAATCACGTAATGACTTTCTTAGTTTAGCAACAGAAAATTTTCAGAGTTTTAGTTGAAAATCGAAGTTTAATTTGTTAACTTGTACGATTTTACATATTTACGTTAAAAATACCAAAATTGAAAAATAAAACAAAAACCAAAAATAAAGTCTCAAAACAAATTTACAGTCTAAAAGTCCAGAAAAGATAATAACGTAAACCACCATATTAAATTAACTGAGAAATAATTTGAGCTTTTGCACGTCATCCGGTCCTAAATTTGCTGATTAACTTGAAAAGTAAAAAAAAATTGGATGAGCTTACAAACTCAGTGTGTAACACAACCTATACAAAACAGAATAGATACAAATACATGTATAGATACGGTTTTCGAATACAATCACAGATGCAGTTCTAGAGATAGATACAAATTCAGATTCAAATATAGACAGAAATACGGATACATATGTAGACACAAATCCTTCCCCCATCTGCTACACACCATCTCTATTCCACCAACACACATCAAATAGGACTACAAGAACCCATCCAACCCCACACACCTATAAGTGAGCATATGTCACTTTTGAGAATAGCATAATCAAGTTGCAAGAAATAATGTGGTAATCCACCATAATCAAATAAGTGTGGCCAAGCCACCATATTGGATATGTGGTTAAAACCACAAAATAAGTCATCCCAAGTTGCCCAGTAATGATGGCGTACTAATATCAGTATGTAGTTAAATTGCTAGAACACTTCCTCCATCATATCATTATCCCACCCCCAATGCACATGTCAAAACATATCACATACTAACCAATATCAAATGCGCGCATCCCTTACATACTTTTCACATCATATCATGCTAACAGAATTATCATATTACTGATCAGATATGAAGGTCTCATTTTTAACGTGCTAACAATTTATACACATATATAATTCTTATCACATACAATAGCAAAATATCAGATTTCATGTTTTAGAGTCTTACTTAGATTATACAAACCCAACGGAGTAGCTAAATTCAAATCGATCATCAAATACGCCCCTAGGTAAAATTTTCAAAAAATGGGCCCACACGCCCATGTGGCCCACACGACCTAATTGGCCTAACCCGTGTGGCGTCGACGACCCACTTTTCGACTTTGCGTCATTCGCTATTTTTTAGTTTTTTTGATACATGCTTGGTCATTTTTTGATTCGAACGTAAGAAAAACAATCCAATACCAAAACGACACCCAAAAACAATTAATCACACAACCTTCCTCCTTAAATCAATTGGTTAATAAAAAACATATTCCACAACACTATCTCGAACAAACACCAACCAACCCTCTAAAAACAAGCGAAAACTCACCTATCCTTGAAAGAAATAGAAATCAAACGAATTTCTTAGTTTGCCAGAGTGTTAATAGTTACCAAATCTTAATCTAAACAGGATTTCACATGGTTAAAACTATAGTCACACAATGGAAAAATCAGAACCCAAAACATGACAATCCCTAAAACCAAATACGAAACTTAAATTCACAACCTTACCACACACGACTCACAACAAAGCAAAAGAAAACATTGATATAAAAAATTTCAAAAGCAAAGAAGAGCGTAACAAAAGAAGAGGAACGATAGGAGGAAGTCTTGTAACAAATTAAGTCAAAAAGAAAAAGGAAGAAATCAAAACTGACACTTACAGTAAGGAACAAAACAAACATGAAATTAGAGGGGGAAGAGAGAGAATGAATGGACAGATTTAAGGAGAGAATTTTGGGGGATAATGCCAAAATATATTTTTAAAGTAAAAATAAAAACTTATTTATCCAAACCCTATTATATTTACAAAATTTGTATTTAATTCAAATTATGACCACATAGCTTACACAAACAAAGAATAGAAAAATATTATCTCTACACACCTAAGATTCGAACACGAGACCTCTAGGTAAGTTGAAACCTTACCACCGAACTAGCAAGCTCATTCTTGTTATTAGTTGAGCGAAAATATTATTTATGCCAGATGATCAAGGATAAGGGTTAAGGCAAAAATAATAAAATTCAAGGGAAAGGATTTGAACTCAGAACCTCACACACACAAGCACAACACATATCCACTAAACAAATTAACTCACTTGACATAAATTTCACAATCTTAACTCAAAATTAGAACATGACCACTCTTAGTTTCACTAACTCAATTTTTACTAACCCAATTTTTGGGGTGTGATAGGGGCATCAATTTGTATTGGAGTATTTTTAGTGTGAATGTGAGATTTTTTTAATTCTCTTTAGATTAGTAAATGAATTTGGAAATTGATTTGTAAAATGAATTATCTATTGAACTTCTAGTTCACATTACTTTTTGCGAGAATCTTATATAATGATAATTCATTCCAAAGTATGTTATTCATCCAACTTTTTATTCTCTCCCCCCCTATTGTTGGAAAAACTATCTCATAATAATTGACAATTCATGCCTTAACTAATCCCCAACTAATAGCTCACAAAAATATTTATAGTATAATAAGACTTATATAAATGTACATCCCTAACCTACTATGAGGACTTATATTTGTCATTGTGGTGGAGAAACTGGAACATAACACATACGAAAAAAAATCTAAGATGGGATAATTTAGCTCCTGACAAAAAGCCAATTGTAATAGATAGTATTTATAACTTAGTGGCTTGATGCATACAAGTGTTGTAGCACGTACATCAACATAATCTTCTATTGAAATAGGAAGATTTATTCTCATATAAATGAATGGTTTCGATATTCACAAGATGCATTTAGTAATTTGTCTAAACCAATATGTGTATAAATAGTAGGCTTTACTAAATTTTTTGAACTTATGCAAACAATCAATGAAATCCTAAGATATAGACACATTAGCATTAGCAAGAATTGTTTTGATTACATAACCTGAAATTAATTATTTAAATAAGCAATCTCGCAAACAACAAGTTGCAAGTTGATAACACATATGTGATTATTTTGTAGATGCATCTACCAAAATCATATAATATCAAAATCATCCACATAGTGGATGAATGGACCCATATTCATTTCAGAAATGCAAAATGTTAAATCTCAACTTTAGCTAGTGAGTTTTTAATAATCAATTTTTAATTGATAACAAGCAAGAAAGGAGAATCTTTAAATTAAAGAATCTATTGGTTCTTTAATGAATGTCCATATGAATTTCTTAATTAATTTTTCTTAATTAATTTTTGCATCATATATTGTAACACCCCAAATTTTTTAAAATTTTGAATTTTCTCATTTGTGTCAAGTGATTAATTTGGCCTAGTGGTTAAGTGGTTTGGATATGTGCTTGAGGTCCTATGTTTGATTCCTTTCCATTGAATTTTGGTTATTTTTGTCCCTATATTTGGCTACTCACAACTAGCTTAATTATAATTTTTGTTTAATTGTAAACAAGAATGAGCTTGTTAGTTCAGTGGTAAGGCTTTAGCTTATCCTTTGTTCCCAAGTTTGAGTTCTGTTGTGTGCAAAAGTAAAATTATTTTTGCTTCTGTCGTGCTGTGTCATACATGCTACAAAATATGGGTCAAACTCAAATTCCTGAAAATCTGATTAAGTTAATATCAAATAGGATTTAGTGGGATAATGTAGTTTATTTTTATTTTAAAGTTCAAGGAAGTTATCTCCTAATTGTTCTCTAGTGTCATCTCCACTTTCCCCTTTCTTTTTTCCAATTTTGGTTTCTGCATATTTTTTCCTTGTCGTTTTTTTATTATTCTTTTTCTTTGTTTTTCAACCTTCTTCTTCATTTTTCCTACTTATCCCTTCTTTTTTATTTATTTTTCATGTTTCTATCTGCTACTTTATTATCGTTCAGACATTTGGTTGTTTGTCATTATTCTTCTAGATTCGTTATTAATCGTGTTTGGTAAGGAAATTTTGGTATCGGTCGTACTTTTCTTGTGTTGTTATATTTAGTCTTTTTTCATGTTTTGAGGGCATCATTTTTTGGTTGTATTGAAGGAGTTGTGGATGTTGATTAATTCCTTTGCATGGTTCTTTTAGGTGAAGATCATGATGCACTCATTCCTCTGGCGATTTAAGTACATTAGAGATCTCTATTTTTTAGGGTAAGTATCAAACGCCCAAGATTGAGGGCTTCTTTGCGATAATTTAAGTTGTAGGTTGATTGTCCTGTTGTTGTTGGTTGAATGGTTTAGGATGCAAGGGTTGACTTTTAGCTCATAATTAGTAATTGGTGTTATTGCGGATTTGTGTGTGGATAACTTGGAGTGCAGTTGTTCTATTGATATCCCAGAAATAATCATGTGTGTGATTCGAAAATGAAAACTCGAAAAAAAATAGCAAAAATCAAATCTACCAGTTCATGCCACACGACCATATGTCAGGCCATGTAAGCTACATAGACTTGTGGTTGGCTATGTTAGCCACACGGGCATGTTGTTAGACATTTGGGCCACATAAGCCCATCAGGTAAGAGTGTGTCAGCCACACAGGCGTGTGGGCCCATTTCAAGTAGATTAGTCTAGGTTGTGTTTTGGGTCATTGGTTCGAGTTTAGAGACATTATCGTATCTGTTAAATGGTTACATCTGTAACCAATAGACACTATTTGATATGTTAATGAGGTATGTATATTTTCTGGAAGCATGCTTAGTTGTATAAAATGGTATATCTAATCTGTAAATATGTATTCACCATTGGCATGTTTTTGTTTTGATATTTTCATAAATGAGCATGTTAAATATGACATTATTTACTCTGATAATATCTGAGTCCATGTTATGACTATGCATGAGCACTAGGTTGGGTTATGGTTACGATGTGGAGGAAGATCTGGCAGACTGCGATCTACAATTTTGGCCTTTTTTTGCAATAGATCTGGTAGCTTGTCTGCATAATTTCTGGTGGCTAAAGACAATTATTTTGGTGTGTTGTGTAGGATGGGTATTAATTACCTTAATTGGTATGTTGGGTGGGACAGAATTGGCGTGTAGCGGATGGGGGTAGGATCTGCATCACTTATATGCCATGCTTTCTGTATTTGTTTTCTTATATTGGAATTTCTGACTAAATTTTTGTTATCTATTACGTAAATGGGCCAAGTCGCACACTGGGTTTTTTTAGCTCACTCAATTTATTAACCTTTTTAGGTAATCCTCAATTTTAGGGTTGGAGACGTTCGGGAGCTTAGACTGGTGTCACGCTGTTTTTGGTTAAATAAAGTTTTACTTATGTTTTATGGACTTTTGTACTATGTTGGCATTTTTTGGACTTTCTTTTAGACTTTAGATTTTTAGTAATTAGCCTAGACAAACTACTTGCTTTTTCGATATATAAATTTGACGCTTGTGTTCAAACTTAAAAAAAAATGTGGTTTTCCACTGCAAACTTTTACACGAGGAATTAAGTTTATTTAAAGAAACAAGTAGAGCAACAATGTGAGGTTTTTCTAATCAACTTGGAATATATGAAAAAGTTTTGTAAAACACACTCATGATAATCCTTAAGTATTCTAGGCTATATTATAAGACGAGTTTTTCTTTTTGAAATATACGACACAAAAGTAAGATATACTTTAGTAATCAAATGTTCATGGTTTCAAGTAATTAATGTGACCCTCAAGATTCGGTCATAACTTCTAGGTCGAGTCTGGGGTGATACATATATGATTCAGGATAGTCTAATTGGTCATGCCAAGTGGTAAATGTATTTGTATCAGTAAACATTCAGTTTATTTCAACATGCATTTCAATTTTACTAATAATGTCAACATAAATTATGACAATTGATAATTTTATTTACATTCCTTTTACTTTGTATCCACATTTAATTACTATTGTGACATTATGTCTAAATTAATGTGAAATCCATAATGCCATCAACTCAACAAAATAAATATAATTTACAAACAATTATATGCAATATTAGCTTTAGAAAAATAATGTGCAAAAAATGATTATGAAATTTATTATATTTATTGCATACATTCATTTCAAAGAATGTGCAAAAAATAATTTGGAAAATAATATTTACATATATTATATTCCTTACCAATAAGATCATATACATATCATTTGCTTCAAGGATTGATTAGTTAGTAAAAACCATTTGTAGTGGGCCTATTTTGCCCAGGCCCAAACCAGAAACCCAAAAAAATAAAACCAAAACAAAAAATAATAAATTCCACTAAAAAAAAAATCAAACCCAATTACATTAAACCCAAAGAGCCCAAATACAAACAAAACCCTAATGGACCGATAGGCCCAACACCTAAATTCTTTTCAGCAAAACCTTAGCTGCAACCCAGCCTGCACTGCACCCCTCCCCTCCTCATGCCTCCGTAGCGCGCTCAACCCTACCACTCCTACGGCCTCGCACCAAAATAGCTAAACTTCACCGTACCTGTACACAAGACAAAAAGAAAGCACAATAGCAAAGGGGCAATACCAAACAAAAAACAAAAGCAAGCAAAAGAAAAAGAAGTAGCATGTATAATCGACTATAAAGCCACACTCAAAAAGTTGTAATTTTTTTACACACGGATTTGAAATACAAAAAAAAAAAAATAGAAGCAATCAGCATATTAAAAAGGTTACCTTTTTATTTTATTTTCGCTTGATATTTGCTTCTAGTTTTGAAAGAAAAAACGAAAATACAAAAAGAGGCTATCAAAAACTACCTAACCCTTTGTATTTCGCCACTGTAGACAGCCGAGGTTCGTCGTTTCTGATGAAAAATGATGTCTTGTAGGCTTGGAGGCTCGAAAAGTGAAAAAATGGCTTTTTTATTTTTTCAGCCACCGTGGACGGCGGCGCCGTCGTTGGCGACCGGTGGCCACCACGGTGGTTCAATAACTGGAGCTAGGCCGGAGGGGAAAGGCGAGAGAGTCTGAGAGAACTTTAAGATTTTTTTTTTAGAAATGAAGGGAAAATTTTTTTTTTTTTTATATTTATATAGAGGTCAATATGGCGCAGTTTTGGACTTAGTTATTAGTAACCAAAACGACGCCGTTTTGCATCAGACCCAAACCCGACCCAATTTAAGGTAGGATCTGCATGTTTTTTCCTCAGAAGGATATTTGCGCGGCAGGTCTTTCTGCTTTTTCGCCCATTTTCAATTTGACCCTATTCTTTCTTTTGTTTTTAATTTTACCTCATAATTTTTACGTCTGTTTCATTTTAGTCCATATTGAAACTGCACGTTTTGGAGGAGAGGGAATATTTCCCATTTGACCCCTTCTTGTTATTCACGCATTACAACTTGGTCCTTTACCTTATTTTCATTCTCGATTTTTACCCAAATTTCTGATTAACTTCAATTTAGCCCTTTTGCGTTTATTTTATTATAATTTTAGCCCCTCTTATATTCATAAACTTATTTTATTAGGATTTCGATTCTTAACTTTGTTTCAATGTCAATTTAATCCCTTTTTAGCTCTATCTAGGTTTTATTTTGTTTGTTATGTAATGTTTATTTTATTTATTTACTTACCATTTCCTTTTTTATTTTAATTTTCGTATTTAATGAGCTTTTCATTTTATTTTACTTATTTTATTTTTATTTATTTTACTTTATTTTAATTTTGGCCTTCATTATTATTATTATTGTTATTGTCATTATTATTATTACTCTTTTCGTGTTCTTGATATTCTTGTTATTATTTTCACTATTATCATTTTTTATTATTAATATTGTTCTATTATGCATATTATTACTATGATTTTTATTACCCTTTTTTATGCTTTATTAGTTTATTATAAATTTATGTAGCATTATCGTTCGTGAAATACGAGATTTTTACGTTTTAGCCATACTCGAATAAACTAAACATATATCATTTCAAATATTATATTAATTTTTTATCCAAATTTGTAAAATGAAAATTTTGAAAATAAAGGCAATATTCCATATTTGGAGCTTTGAGAAAGTCGTACCCTAACTTACGGGGTTTCAATTTCCTTGTTGAACCTAAATGGCCGAATATCCTTTTAAATTAAAATATACAAGTTTAAAAAAAAAAATTACTTACAAGGCAAGCTTGTTCTCAAGGGTTCAAAATGTCGCGTCCTAACTTATGGGATGTGGTATTTTGTTATTTCGAGGAGAGAGAGTCTTTAACATTTGTTTCAATTTATTCAGGCATTTTAGTAAAATTAATCATTTAATTACCAATTTTGGGCGTTGCGTGGGTGCTAATCCTTCCCCGTACGTAACCGACTCCCGAACCCGTTTTCTTGAATTTTGCAGATCAAAATCATTGTTTTAGTAAATCAAAATTGTTTATTAAAATGATTAGATTGCGAGGTGACCCGATCACACCTAATAAAAAAGATTGGTGGCAACTCCTATTTTCGATTTTCATTTTGAAAATATAAAGTCGACAACCTTTCAAAAAAATGGTTTTGATAGCTTGGTGACTCCACTAGGGGCAAATAAGAGAGGCAAACCGCAAATTGATTATTTTCTATCTTTTTGTCAAAAATTAAAAATCTGTTTTAAATTTACAATCCCTTCATTGCATTTCATCCGACTTTGTTATAATCTTCATCACTTTCTTTATATTTGCTTTAATTGGTCTGAATCTTTTGGTTTATTTCCGCATATTACATTGCACGACCGTTCAATATTTCCTTTTTAAGTGGGAGTGAGAAACTATTCCTTCGTGAGGTTTTCACCTTCATATAGGATAGTAGATCGCTTTTGGGATACATTCGTACCTATGTCTTCATGAGATTTTCATCTCCGTATAGCCATAGGGAAATGTATTCCCCTGAACTAAACTCGGTCTGTATGAGCCTATAATGGGTAAGGATCGAGGAATCTACCAGTTCAGGTACCTTTATTTTAGAACCAAATTGCATGTAATGAGCCCTAAAAGCCTACCTTAGTGGTTACTCGAATTGGTGCTTTATTATTTCTTGTTTGCTTTGAGTTCTAGCTTTGTATATAATACTAACTTGTTTTGTTTTGCTTTGATTATGATTGCATGAAATTTTCATCATAAAAAAGATGTTGATTCACGTTCGGTTACTAAATAGAGAGCTTATAATGGAAAAGGGGTTTCTCAGTAAAGTGGAGGATAATGCGGTCGTCAGAATATGGTCCGAGAGAACGCAACAAGAGAAGGGTGATAGTCTGACTGAGGGATACATATCAGAGTTATGGGATTTCACTCACATTAGGTGACTCAAAATAATCCACAAGAGATGAAAGAGATATGGAGCCAATGGGATGACGAAATTAAGTAGATATTTTATTGTAACTATGGTGATTTGCCCTATCTACTCGATATCAAAGTGGACAAGCACTTGTTCCAAGCTCTTGCCCAGTATTGGAATCCTGCCTATAGTTGTTTTACTTTTGGGAAGGTAGATTTGGTACCTACCGTAGAAGAGTACACGACCTTATTTCGTTGCCCGAAGATTCAAGCCGACAAAGCCTACTCTAAAGTCGCCAATGTCCTGACTTTCTTGAAAAAGTTAATGAGCATATCGGGGATGAGTGACCAATGGGTTGTGGCCCGGATCAAGCAAAAGGGAGATAGTAAGTGCATCCCTTGGAAAAACTTGAGGGATTTGATTTTGGCACATCCGGATACAAAAAAAAAGGGTAGATGTCTTCGCTTTGTGCATTTACAGGTTGGTCATTTTCCCCAAGGCATTAAGGCATATAGATAAGGCAGTTTCAGATTTATTCGATCGACTTGATAAAAGGGTTATGCCCATCCCAGCAATTTCAGTCAAAACTTTTAGATCTTTGAATGCACGCCGGAGAGTAGGTAAAGGCAGATTTATCGGGTTCACACAAATCTTGCTAGCCTGGTTTCATATCCATTTTTGGAAGGTAGAAAAGGTCTCATATCGCATCTTCTTCAAGAACTACTCTCCATTGAAAGAGTCAGTGGCTATGCTAAGACAAAACAACATTTTTGAGGAAAAATGGATGGCAATTCTCCGAAGCCTACAAGTCGAAGACGTTGAATGGAGAGCCCTTAGATGATTCCGGATGAGTTTTTGTATCGATGTGGAGACTTCGACTGGGTTTCTCTACTTGGAACCAAACCTATAGAAAGAAAAGATTTACCACAAACCCAATGACGACCCCTGAATATGATTGGTGGTAGAGTTAAAGATTCAACAACAACGTCCCTATGTCAAGTTAAGAAAACACTCGGCCAATAGAAGAACTTCTACAAGTGACCCTGTCCGAGTTAGAGATCATCAAGCAAGATTTTGAAACGAGGAGTTTGGAGCTAGGAAAGAAGATAGAGCTTTTAGAATAGGAAAAGATGTAGCTAGGATTAGACGTCGACATCCAGAAGCTAGACGCTGAGAAATTGAGGAAGGGAAAAAACAAGACCAAAGAAGAGTTGGACAATTTAAAAACGTATGAAAAGAAGCTGCGTATGTTAATAAGAACAACCGATTTGGGTAAAACATCAGAGCAATGGTGGCAAGAAATCAAAGAAGAAAAGGTTAGAGCCGATTAGTGGGAAAAGAAGTTTCAAGATGCTCGAGTTCGAGAAGATGCCTTAAAAAGGAGTTTGTTAGAAAGCCAAAATGAAAAGGTAGGATTAAAAGCTCGGGTACCAGAGTTAGAAAAGTCACTACATTAGCATCGTAGCCGTAACTCTGTAACTGAGTTGAAAGCCAACTTAAGTAAGATTGAAGAGTTGAAAGGAAAGATAGAAGAGCTTGAGACTGCACTACAAAACTATGAACTTCGAGTTGAACTCCTTGAGGCGAAGAACAAACATTGGAAGGAGCAACTCCACCGTTCTCGAGGTTAAGTCAGGGACAGAGATTATATCGTGGGTGAAGTTGTGGCTCAAGTACAAGAGGTGGCTGATCATTTGCAAACCTTGGCAGTTCAGGCTGATGTGTTAAGCTTGAAATACGAGTTAGAATAAGATCGAGGCTGAGAGTTAGCCTGGCTTCTTAGGAAAGTCAAAGCCTTGAGTATTAGGGCAATGTCGTATATGTAAATATCCATTTTATGTAAAGAAATTCATTTTCTAAAAAAGTTATTCTAATGGAATTGAATCAGAATCAACACCTCTTTTTGCATTCATTTCATTCATCTACATTTCATTACATCATATGCATTAAGTTCCAAAAAAAGACCCTAATTAATTAAAATTATGGTAGTTAACCTGGAAACCAACAAGAATCTACCAACTGAACATCGTTAGGGTACTCGTGGCAAAACTAAAGCAATGGATTAAAGATTAACGAGGTCAGAACAAATGCAGAAAGATATGCACGATTAGTTGCAAGCGCAGCTACAAGAACAATTAGCGAAAGTACAACAAAATATGATAGATCAAATAATAAAATCCCAAAGAAGTATGATAAGGTAAATGACGCAGTTGCTGGCTAGAGGACTCGAAAATGGGAAGAGTACTATGGTCAATGATGGGGATGATAATGAAGACCCTATCTATCCCCAAGGTTTTACCCCGATAAACATCCAAGGCCAACCAAATGCATATTCACGAAGGGTACCCGTTACTATCAGACCCCAACAATATCAGACCGATACCTCGGCACTGATGAACTACCCAACAGGCTCAGGTTCCAATCCGGGGGATAATCCAACCAATCCTATTGTTCCGGATCTAGATAATCTAGTAGAAATAAAGAAAGCAAGGGTGGAACTGCCAAAACAACTTGAAAACTAGTATAGATGGTTAGAAGAAAAATTCAAAGCAATGGAGAACGCTGATTATCATTGCAGAATTGATGCTAAGGACTTGATTTTGGTCCCAAATCTAGTGCTCCCACCAAAGTTCAAAACTCTAGAGTTTTAAAATATAATGGGACTAGCTGTCCTGAAGCTCACATCACAATGTTCTATCAGAGAATGACAGGATATGTTCATAATGACCAATTATTAATCCACTGCTTCCAAGACAGTCTAATCGGGTCTGTAACCAAATGGTACAACCAAATAAGCCGTGCCAAAATCAATTCATGGAAAGACTTGGCACAGGATTTTATGAAGCAATATAGTCATGTGACAGACATGACACTTGACAGAATCACATTGCAGAATATGGAGAAGAAGCAAAGTGATAGGTTCAAGCAATATGCCCAAAGATGGAGAGAGGTGGCAACACAAGTCCAACAACCTCTTCTAGAGAAAGAAACCACAGTGCTTTTCATCAATACTTTTAAAGCCCCGTTCATTAACCATATGTTGGAAAGTGCTACTAAGTGCTTCTCAGATATAGTAATGTCTAGGGAAATGATTGAAAACGTAATGAGAAGTGGTAAGATAGATACTAGGGAAAAAGATCTACCCCAAGGAAAAAGGAACATGTGGTGAATAATGCGAGCATACATTATAAAGGATATTCCAAACCTGTCATTATAGGTCAACCAAGGGTCATAACCACCAATCATCAGGGGCCTCCGAGGCAAGAATCCAACCCAAGGCCAAATACAGAAAGGCTTTAGTTCATGCCAATCCCAATGACATATAAGGAACTATACCAGAGTCTGCTCGATGCATATGTGGTATCTCCTTTCTACTTGAAACCTATGCAACCTCCACTGCCCAAATGGTATGACGTAAATGCTTAATGTGAGTACCATGCGAGAATAACGGGGCACTCCATTGAGAAATGCACCGCATTCAAAAAAATTAATTGAAAGGTTCGTCAAGATGGGCATTGTGAAATTCGACGACCCATCGGGACCTAATGTGACAGGAAATCTATGCCCAATCATTCTGATAAAGGGGTAAACGTGATAATTGAGAGTGGAGGTAAGAGAACCAAGACTGATATGGCGGAAGTAAAAACCTCATTGAGATGTGTTTAGAAGAAAATGGTAGATGGAAGATTAATCATGTAAGAGGCAAGGGAGAGACCAAGAGAAGCGAGAAACTACTGTGAATTCTATGCTAAAGAGGTCATAAGATCCAACAGAGCATTGAGCTCAGGGCCTTTGTGCAAAATTTAATGGACAATATAGAAATTGAATTTTATGAAGATATCAAGGGTTTGGAAGGAGGAGATGTTTATACTTGAGATGAATTATGAATGGAGAAAGTCCATAAATTTAATCACACGGTGGTGATTATTTTGTGACCAAGAGCAATGAAGTGGGAGTACAAATACCACCAATGGTCATAATTCAAAAACCCGTAACTTTTGCTTACAAGGATAGCAAAAAGATTCCATAGAACTGTGATTGCAATGTGACAATCTCGGCGAAGAAAACGCAGTTAACGCTTCATAAGAGGACCAGGATGTGGGTTTTTACACGCGCAGTGGAAGGTGCTACTATCTAGCAACTGCAAGAGCGGAGCCCATAAAAGGAAAGGCCTTGGCTGTTAAACAAGAGAAACAAAAGTCGACCAGACTTGAATCACCTGTTAACGAGTCGGTAACTGAAAAAGAGGCTAAAAATTTCTTAAAATTCTTAAAGCATAGCGGGTATAGCGTTGTAGAGTAGCTACACAAACAACTAGCTCGCATATCAGTGCTAGCTTTACTCTTAAGCTCAGAGATGCATCATAGCGCGTTGATGAAAGTGTTAAATAAAACTTATGTCGCTGATGATATCTCTGTAAAAAAGCTAGATTGTCTGGTCAATAACATAAGCGCTGATAATTACATCCATTTTAATGACGATGAAATACCGCCAGGAGGCATGGGATCCACAAAGGCTTTGCACATCACCACTTGTTGCAAGGGGCATACATTGCCAGGGGTATTAATTGACAATTGATCTGGACTGAATATCTTACTCCTATCCACACTAAATAGGTTCCCTGTAGACAACTCTCATATGAAGACGTGCCAAACATAGTGAGAGCATTCAATTGTACAAAGAAGAGGGTAATGGGAAGGGTTGAGATACCCCTTTTGATCAGTCTAAACACGTACGAGGTAGACTTCTTGGTGATAGACATCAAGCCTTCTTACAATTGCTTGTTGGGGAGGCCTTGGATTCACTCAGCGAGGGCAGTATCATCATCACTGCACCAAAAGCTAAAATTAGTAACGGAGGGTCGACTAGTAACGATAAATACGGAAGAAGACATTATTGCATCCGTTACCAGTAATGCACCATACATAGGGGCAGATGATGAAGCAATAAAATGTGCCTTTCGATCATTGGAATTTGTGAATGCAACCTTCATCATCTAAGGGAACAAGATCCCAATGCCCAAAATATCTAAAACTACGAGGATGAGCCTGCAATTGACAGTTGGAAAAATGAGCGTTACCTAGAAGGAGACTCAGGAAATACCTCCAAGGGAGAGTCGAGGTACCTATTCTGACGGACAAACGAGATCACTTTGGCTTAGGGTATAAGCCAGACACGAAGCAAGGGAAGAAGGAACTGGAGAAGAAGCAAGAAAGAAGAAGAGTGCAATTAATAGGGGAGAGGTCAAATGGGAATCAATGACCTTTCCCCATATATCCAGAACATTCATGTTAGGAGGAACTATTCACCCTGACCGGAAGATGACAAGAAAATAGTTTACCAAAGAAATAATGGGAAAACTGAACATCAATGCCATATCTGAAGAAGGGATTAGGGGAGAAAATTTATCAGGCATTTGCTCTTATGTACCTGAAAGTGTTCTGAACAATTGGACTGCAGAAGAGATTCATGTAGTTTTTAGAGCTAACTCAAAGTAATGTTTAAAACACACTTATTACTCTAAGCCTAGGAGCAATAAGAATCCTTTTGTGAAATAGGCATATGTCCAACATCTTTATTTCAATAAAATGCATTTTTACGTATCACCTTGAACAAATATTCTTTAATTTTTTTTCCATTTTATTCATAATCATACCATACAAATATTTATTCTTAGATTCTTTTGTTTTTTGGGTCTTCTTTCATTCCTATAATAGGTCTCCAGATATCAATGATATAATTGATGCTGCTATTGACTCAGAATCTCTTTTTGAGCAAGATGTGTTTAGAGAAGCATCAGGATTTTTGAAGATGACTGAGGCTGTAGCTTATCTCCAGATTCGTTAAGTATGTTAGAACAAGATGAAAACCAGATCCTACCTTACCAGGAATCAGTAGAAATTGTAAGCTTAGGGAAGGGAAAGAAGTAGAGATTGGAGTCTGCATCACCGCGGAAACAAAGCAAGACCTTATTGAGTTACTTCGAGAATTCAAAGATGACTTCGCATGGTCGTATCAAGATATACGCAGGTTAAATACTGATATCATGGTACACAGGCTCCTCATAAAGGAAGAATGCAGGCCAGTTCAATAGAAGCTCTAAAGAATGAGGCCCGACGTCTTACTAAAAATAAAAGAGGAGGTCAAGAAGCAATTCGATGCTGCTTTCTTACAAGTGGTTAAATACTCAGAATGGGTAGCCAATATCATCCCTATCCCTAAAAAAAGAGAGGAAAAATGTGCGTAGGGATTTGAACAAAGCTAGCCAAAAGGACAATTTCCCATTGCCTCATATTAACACCTTAATAGACAACACGACAGGTTACTCACTTTTCTCCATCATGGATGGCTTTTCAACATACAATCAGATAAAGATGCATCCTGAAGACATGGAGAAGACCACCTTTGTAACCATGTGGGGAACATTTTACTATAAGGTGATGCTATTTGGATTAAAAAATGCAGGAGCAACATATTAAAAAGCCATGGTAACCTTGTTTCATGACATGATGCACAAAGAAATTGAAGTTTTTGTCGATGACATGATTGCAAAATCCAGAATGGAAAAAGAGCATGTGCAAATTGTTCTTAAGGTTGAGAAAATTCCAACTAAAGCTCAATCTAGCAAAATGTATCTTCATGGCTAGGTCGGGAAAACTGCTGGTATTTATAGTCAGTGAAAAAGGGATTAAGATCGACCCAACAAAGTCAAGCTATACAAGAATTGCCTCCACCGCACACTCAAAAGGAAGTTCGAGGTTTCCTAGGAAGACTAAATTATATCGCTCAATTCATTTCACAACTAACTGAGAAGTGTGACCCCATATTCTGTCTCCTTAAGAAATACAATCAAGGTGTATAGGATGAGGAGTGCCAGAAAACTTTTGACAAGGTCAAACATTACTTGTCTAAATCCCCAGTGCTGATGTCACCCAGTCTAGATAAGCCACTGTTACTGTATTTGATAGTATTTGGAAATTCCATGGGATGTGTACTGGGCCAACATGATGAATTAGGAAGAAAAGAAAGAGTGATACATTACCTTAGTAAGAAGTTTACTGAATGTGAGACAAGATATTCACCAATTGAAAAGTTATGTTGTGCCTTAGTTTGGATGACTCGGAGACTGATACAGCACATGTTGTACCATACAACTTGGCTAATCTCAAAACTGGACCCTCTAAAGTACATGATAGAGTCGACTGCTTTGAATGGAAGGCTGGCCAGTCTATGTGAATCAGAAGGCTGTAAAAGGGAGTGCAATAGCAGATTTTCTGGCCAGTAGAACTCTAGAAGATTACGAGCCTTTGAACTTTGATTTATCAAGTGAAGATTTAATGTATGTGGCAACCATTGAAGAAGATGCTTGAGAAGGCCATCTTTGGAAACTAAACTTCGATGGAGAATCAAACACTGTGGGTAACGGAATCGGGGCAGTCTTGATATCCCCAAATGGAGATCATTATCCATTTACTAGCAAATTGGATTTTGATTGCATGAATAATATGGCAGAATACGAAGCATGTATCATGGGTATCTCTACAGCCATAGAACCAAAATCCAAGTGTTAAAAGTATATGGAGATTCTGGGCTGGTAATCTGTCAGCCCAAGGGTGAGTGGAAGACAAGATATCCCAAGTTGATTGAGTATAGAAGGCTGGTCCTTGAACTAATTAAGGAGTTCGATGACATTACCTTCTGTTACCTCCCGCGAGATGAAAATCAGATGGTTGATGCCCTAGTTACTCTGGCTTCCATGGTCAAGATAAATAAATAGGAAGATGTCAAACCTATCCAAATGAGTATTTATGAGACACCAGCTCATTGCTACAACATCGAAGAAGAAGAAGAAGAAGAAGAAAAAGATTATCACCCTTAGTATCACGATATACTACGATATATGAAGAATCATGAATACCCTAACAAAGTAACTGAGAATCATAAAAGGACATTGAGAAGACTGGCCAATGAATATGTCTTAGATGGGGAGATCCTATATAAAAGAAGAAAGGATTAGGTACTACTAAGATGTGTAGACGTTGTTGAGGCTAAGAAAATCTTGGAAGAAGTCCATGAGGGTGTCTGCGAAACACATACTAATGGTTTTATGATAGCCAGGCAAATTATGAGATTTGAATATTATTGGTCCACCATGGAACGAGATTGCATCAGTTATGCCAAGAAATGCCATAAGTGTCAAATTTATGGAGACAAGATTCATGTGCCTGCTTCACCTCTTCATGTTATGACTTCACCATGGCCTTACTGAGAAATACAGAACATTTTTAGATAATTCAAATCACTTATAGTTCAAATATCAAAATTTATTACAAACATCCCTTTAACGGACCCTCGAGGTCCAAAACATACATTAAAGTCGAGTCAGGATTAAACCGTAACCTTGAAAAAATTTTCACAAAATTTAAATTTTTTACCATAAATAGGAGTCACACGCCCGTGTGACACGGGACACGCCCATGCTGCTAGGCCGTGTGATAATTATAATTTTATCTTTTAGGTGCAGACTTTACATGACCGTATCACAGCCATGTTTTCAAGCCGTGTGCCTCACACGGTCGAGGCAGACGCCCATGTTCAGCCCGAGTGAAAAACCTTAAGCTTATTGACTTCCATATCATGAACAAATTAATTTCACACGGCTTAGCCACACGCCCGTGTGCTTAGGCCTTATGGTTGATTTTTATTTCGAATACATGTGCATGACTCACACGGCCGTATCATACGACTAGGTTTGAAGCCAATGTGTGTCACACGGCCAAGCCACACGCCCATGTGCTGGACCGTGTGTTTCAACATGGACATTCTGTTTCTCATTTTTGACATGCAGGAGACACACGACCTTATCACACGTCCATATGACACACGGCCTAGACACACACATGTGTGTCTGCCCATGTGGATGAAAATAGGTCATTTAAGACCACTTTTCTCACCCTTTTAATATCCCCCTGCACAAAGGCACATTTATATACCAATAAAGTCCAACCAATCAACCATTTCAAGCCAAAACATGTATATTTCATTATCTATCACAACCATCATATTCAAATTACTTTACATATCTAATCATTCATACTATTTCATTATCATTTCAATCGCTATACATGCCATATAAATGAAAAAGGTGTTCAACAAAATCTACAAGAGTAAAATCTGGATAGTGTGATCTTCAATATTGATTTGATCCTCCGTTTGTATATACGTCAATCTACAAGAATCATTGAGCATATACAAGTAAGTTTATAGAAGCTTAGTAAGTTCATAGGCATAGAACGTAAACCTTACCGAACATTTTATAACAATCATATAATATACAATTTCATTAATTCCTCTTGTCAATCACAAATCAGCGATAAGTTCACTTGATTAATTACAACATCATCCATTCATTATCTTTAATTTCTTGGGCCCATTTACCACTTACTGATCTTAATCAAATTAGAGAATGATTACAGAATCGAGTACTTCGTTTCTACCTTGCCATAGTGTAACTATGGTCTTGCACTTGATCACTTATCACTTACCGAAACCATAGCCCAACCATGGTCATACACAGATCATATATCACTTTGATGCTATACCCCAGATATGGTCTTACACAAAAATCACTTAATCATTGAACTCTGATGCCATAACCCAACTATGGTCTTATACGAAAATCACTTAATCACATGCTGCCATGGTTCAACCATGGTCTTTTCCGTCAATTCATCACTTATCACTGAACAGAAGTACTCAACCCGACATTCCACTCAATTTGATCATTTATTCAGTTTTCATAGTTTTATATTATTCACACTTTAACAACAAACATATGAAATAACACATCATATAAGTTAAATTAGCAAATTAATCACTAAAATTTGGCCAAATGAACTTACTTGGACTTGTTTGCAAAAGTGGTGAAAGTTCAGGAATTAATCAGCTACTTTCTCTTTTCCACAATTCACTTCGAGTTCTTGATCTATAATTTGAAAATCCATTACTTATTAGCATTTATTCCACTTCCATTCAACTTCACACTTTATGCCCCTAAATTTTCAAAATTACACTTTTACCCCAAACTTTACAGTTTTTTCAATTTAGTCCCTGATCAATTAGCCCACCAATTTACTAATTTTTCTCATTTAACACTTTCTTCTTTCATTTGAAACTATTTCACAGCCTTTGATATTCAGAATTTCAACATCAAACCCTAATTCCAATCTATTTTACAAATAGGTCCTAAATATCCACTTTCAATTCAATTCTCTCAATAGAATCATCATATAATAAAAATAAAGCTTCAATTTCATGCTAAATCATCATATATTTCCAGCACTTCTTCATAGCAACTTTCAATATCAACCATGAAATCAAAAACTAATGAATTAACTAGTAGGACCTGGTTGTAAAATTCTCAAAAAAACACAAAAATTTCAAGAAATAATCAAGGATTAAACTTACTTGCAGTAAAAATATGAAAAACCAGCTTTAAGAAACCCTTCTATGGTGTTCTTGGTTGGAGAGGATGAAGAAAATGAAAATATCTAGATTTTTTTCCAATTGAATCCATCTTTTAACTATTCAATTTCAACTAAATTACCATTTTGCCATCAGTTCACACTATTTCCCAACCTTTGAATTACCTAACTGTCTAGCCCATATCATTTTGGGTCCAATTGCCCTTTAAGTCCCTCTTATTTATTATTTAAGCTATTTAATCACCCTCCACAGTTTTACATCTTATTCAATTTAGTCCTTTTTGTCCAATTGGCTATCGAAACCTTAAAATTTCTTAATGAAACTTTAATACTAACTTACTAGCACTCCATAAACATTTATAAAAATATTTATGGCTCAGTTTAAAATTTTAGGTCTCAATACCTCGTTTTCGATTCTAACTATTCTAATAATTATTTTTAAAACACAATTCACTATTTCAAAATTTTTCATAACTTCATATTTAACTTATATTCACTAAATTCATAATATTTTCTAACTCCCTTTTCAGATTAAGTGATCGCAAATCACTGTTTCGACACCACTAAAATTTGGGTCGTTACAACTCTCCTCCCCTTTAGGAAATTTCGTCCTCGAAATTTCTTACTTGAGAATAGGTTCGAATATTGCAATCTCATTGATCCTTCAGTTTCCCAGGTTGCCTCCTCCAACCCATGACGATGCCACAACACTTTAACTAACGGTACTCGTTTATTTTGTAGCTCTTTAACTTTTCGAGCTAAAATTTTCACTGGTTCCTCCGATTAAGTCATATCTGATTGTAGCTCTATCTCAGTATGAGGAATCACATGTCATGAATCTGATATGTATCGTCTCAACTTAGACATATGAAATACATTATGTATTTTCTTAAGCTCTGGTGGCAATGCCAATTTATAAGCTACTGAACCGATTCTTTCTATGATTTCATACGGCCTGATAAATAGTGGACTAAGTTTTCCCTTTTTACCAAACCGTAGAACTTTCTTCCACAGTGAAACTTTCAAAAATACATGATCTCCCACATTAAACTCTATATCTCTTCTTTTCAAATCTACATACGATTTCTGACGATCGAAAGTAGCTTTCAAACTGTCTCGAATAATCCAGACCTTATCCTCAGTTTCTCGAATCAAATCCACTCCCACTAATTTTGATTCACTTAATTCAGACCAATACAAGGGAGTTTTACACTTTCTTCCATAGAGAGCATCAAACGGTGCCATTTTGATACTAGCTTGATAACTATTATTATAAGCCGACTAAAGGTAAATACCTTTCCCAGCTACCACCGAATTCAAGTACACAGCACCGTAACATGTCTTCTAAAATCTGAATTACTAGCTTTGATTGTCCGTCTGTCTGGGGATGAAAAGCTGTGCTGAAATTTAACTTGGTGCCCAAAGCTTCTTGCAACTTACCCCAAATCTCGAGATAAACCTTAGTGCTTGATCCGAAATAATAGATGTCGGCACCCCATGGAATCTTACTATCTCTATCACATATAATTCCACTAACTTTTTAAGCGAATAATCAGTTTTGACTGGAATAAAATATGCCGACTTAGTCAATCTATCAACAATTACCCAGATCGAATCTTTCTTTGTCGGAGTTATTGGTAGTTTGGATACAAAATCTATTGTAACATGTTCCCACTTCCACTTCGGAATAATAATAGACTGCAATAATCCTATCGGTACTTGATGCTCTGCTTTCACTTGTAGACAAATCAAGCATTTTGCCACAAATTCACAAATTTCCCGTTTCATACTGGCCTTTAATATATTTTCTTCAAATCACAATACATCTTTGTGCTAATAGGATGAATAGCATACATACAATGAGCTTCAGTTAAAATATCATTTTTCAAAGTTGAGTCGTTCGGAACACAAATTCTGTTGTGATAATATAACATACCGTTATCATCAATGGAGTACTCTGAACTCAACTTGTCATGAACCATCTATCATTTTAGCACCAATTTTGGATCCTTATCTTGTAACTCCCAAATTCGTTGAAAAAATACAGGTTTTGCTTTTAATTTTGCTAGTACTGAACCATCTTCAATAATAGACAAATGAACATTCATTGCCTGAAGAGTAAATAATGACGATTTCCTACTAAGTACATCTACCACTACATTTGCTTTTCTCGGATGATAGTCTATAACAAGATCATAATCATTTAGTAGCTCTAACCATCATCTCTATCTTAGATTCAGTTCCTTCTATGACATTAAATACTTCAGACTCTAATGGTCTGTGTACATATAACATTTCTCACCGTAAGATAATGTCTCCAAATTTTCAAAGCAAAAACAATGGCAGCTAGCTTTAGATCATGTGTGGGATAATTCTTCTCATGTGATTTCAATTGCCGAGCAGCATATTCTACCACTTTTCTTGATTGCATAAGTATACAGCCTAAACCATTCAGAGATGCATCACTGTATACCACATATGGCACACCCGAATCAGGCTGAGTTAGCACTAGAGCCTCTGTCAACATTTTCTTCAACTGATCAAAACTTCTCTGGCATTCATCAAACCATATAAATTCAACATTCTTCTATAGTAATCGGGTCATCGGTGAAACAATTATTGAAAAGTCTTTCACAAATCGGCGGTAATAACCTGCTAGTCCTAGAAAACTTTCCGCTTCAGTTACATTCTTCGGAGTCTTCCAATTCACTACTCCTGACACTTTACCCAGATCCACATGAATTCCGTCAGCTAACACAATATGCCCAAGAAATCCTACCTCATGGAGCTAAAATTCACGTTTACTGAATTTTACATATAGTTGTTTTTCCTTCAAAATCTGTAACACGACTCTCAAATACTGAGCATGCTCAAATTCTATCTTTGAATAGATCAATATATCATCAATGAACACAACTACAAATCTATCCAAATAAGGTTGAAAAATCTGATTAATCAAATCCATAAAAGCAGCAGGAGCATTGGTCAAACCAAATGGCATGACTAAGAACTCATAATGGCTATACCAGGTTATGAAGGCAGTTTTTGGCACATCACACTCTTTGACTTTCAACTAATAATACCCAGATCGGAGGTCTATCTTTGAAAATACTGCAGCACCTTTCAACTGATCGAATAAGTCATCAATACGAGGCAAAGGGTACTTATTATTTACCGTTATCTTGTTCAACTGCCTATAGTCTATACACAGTCTAAAAGAATTGTCCTTCTTTTTTCACAAATAAAACAAGTGCACCCCAAGGTAACATACTCGGTCTGATGAAACCTTTATCTAATAACTTCTGCAACTGTGTCTTCAACTCTTTTAATTTTGCTGGGGCTATTCTATATAGTGTCACTGAAATGGGAGCTATTCCGGAAACCACATTTATCACAAATTCAACTTCTCTATCAGGTGGTAAACCTGGAAACTCTTTAGGAAATACATCAATAAACTCATTCACCACTGGCAATTGTTCTAATTTTGAATCGGAACCCCGAGTATCAAGAATATAAGCTAAGAATACCTTGTTTCCTCTACGCAACAACCTCTGAGTAGAAAAGGCTAAAATAATTCTAACACTATCATTCAGATTCTCAGATTCAACTGAAACCATATCTCCTGTCTGACATTTCAAGCTAATCCGATTCTCACGACAATATACTATCGCATCATGCTTCATTAACCAGTCCATCCCCAAAATAATATCAAATCAGTGGGGAATTCACAGCCCTTTACTTTCAGTGGATAGTTATGACATATTAAATTAACTACCACACTTTGGCCTAACGGATTAGTAACTTGTACATCATAATCAATAGGCTCAACAAATAAATTCTTTTCAGATGCTGACATATGAAAAATATACGAATGTGTAGACCCAGGGTCTATCAATGTATACACAGTAACATCATAACGATAGAAAGTACCAGCAATTGGGTCAGGAGCTGACGTTTCTTCCCTTACTCGAATGACATAGGTACGTGCAAGTGCTCTAATCTCTGACCGACTTGCAGAATCTTTCATACCAGAACGAGTAGCCCCTGTAGCACTGCTCTGACCCGAACGTTTACTTCTTTGAGGAGTAGTTTTTTGTTTCTCCTTCTGTTCCACTTCTTCTCTTTGTAGTTGAGGACAATCTCGAGTAAAGTGATTAGGAACTCCACATTTATAATAAGCCCCTGTCTTGACCCGAAATTCACCAAGGTGATTTCTTCCATAATGTTGACACTTAGGCCGAGAAATGTTCTGGACACTACCCACACTAGCGGCATACCTGTCAGATGTCCTAAAATCAAAGTGTCTTGCCCTGTTTTTACTTGGTCTTTCAGTTGTTGAAGTAGCTTGATTAAGGTCATCTCTGGATTTCTTCACCAGTGGAGCTAAAATTGACTTGGATGCACTTCTTTTGAATGTCTCTTTACTCTTTTTATCACGCTGCATCTTTCTGTTATACACTTTTTCGAGCTTCTGAGCACGATCTGATAAGACAACGAACTCCCCTATCTCATTGCCCCCTATCATCATTCTGATCTCATCATTGAGCCCTTCTTCAAATCTGATACACATTTCTTCTTTAGTAGGTACAATATCTCGGGCATATTTATTGAGATCAACAAATTCTCTTTTGTATTCGACCACTGACTTATTTCCCTGTCATAGGTCAAGGAATTCTCTTTTCTTTTTATCCAAATATCTTCTACCCACAAATTTCTTTTTGAACTCATTTTGGAAAAATTCCCATGTAATTTTTTTGGTTGGTACCACAGCTTCAATTGTTTTCTACCAATGATAAGCTTCTTCTTTCAGTAATGACACATCACATCTCAATTAATCATCTGGTGAACACGCCATTTCTTTAAAAACCCTTATCAAACTCTATAACTAATATTTAGCTTTAACGAGGTCATCATCTGTTCTTCCCCAGAATTCTTCAGCTCCTAACTTTCTGAGCTTTTCTAATGAAGAACACTTACTAGATTCAATTGTTAGAGGAGGTGGAGGAGCAACCAGGGGTACTACCAGTGGTGTAGTAGGGGGAGGAGGTTGCTAAGCCTGATTTCTTTCTTGCATTGTCTCATTATACCACTGATTCATAATTCCATAAATCATATTTTTAAGTTCCTATTCCCGCATCAAAGAAATCGAAACATTACTACTTGTTCCTTGTTCAGAAGTCTGTACTTTACTGTTAACCTCTTCCTGTTCAGCATGTTCAAGTCTGTCTGACATCTTTACAATCTATAAATAAAACAAAGGTTAGATCGGATCATACACATCACACTATCACAGATTTATATGGCATGCATTTTTAATCATTTTACATATCACACATGTTCTGAGAATCAACTAAACTGAGGCTTTGATACCAATAAATGTAACACCCCTAACCATATCCGTTGCCGGAATAGGGTCATGAGGCAGTACCGAGAAACACAGAACATTTCTAGATAATTTAAATTACTTACAGTTCAAATATCAAAATTTATTATAAACGTCCCTTAAACGAACCTTCGAGGTCCAAAACATACATTAAGGTCGAGTTGGGACTAAACCGAAACCTTAGAAAATTTTTCACAAAATTTAAAATTTTTACCATAAATAGGAGTCACACGCCCGCGTGACATGGGACACGTCCGTGTGGCTCACATGGCCATGTCTCTGGAGCATGTAACTCTTTAACCTGCATCAATGAAGAAACTTGAGTCACATAGCCTAAACACACACCCGTGTTGCTAGGCCGTGTGATAATTATAATTTCATCTTTTAGGTGCACACTTTACACAACCGTATCACACGGCCATGTTTTTAGGCCTGTGTGAAAAAACTTGAGCTTACTGATTTCTATATCACGAATAAATTAATTTCACACGGCCTAGCCATACGCCCATGTGTTTAGGCCGTGTGGTTGATTTTTATTTCAAATACATGTGCAGGACTCACACAACTGTATCACATTGCCAGGTTTGGAGCCCATGTATGCTAGACCGTGTGTTTGAACCTGGACATTCTGTTTCTCATTTTTAAGATGCAGAGGACACACGGCCTTATCACACGTCCATATGGCAGGCCGTGTGTCACACTTGGCCTAGACACACGCCCGTGTGTCTGCCCGTGTGGACGAAAATAGGACATTTAAGACCACTTTTCTCATCCTTTTAATATCCCTCTGCAGATAGGCACATTTATGTACTAACAACCAATGAACCATTTCAAGCCAAAACATGTATATTTCATTATCTATCACAACTGTCATATTCAAATTACTTTACATACCTAATCATTCATACTATTTCATTATCATTTCAATCCCTATACATGTCATATGAATCAAAAAGGTGTTCAACAAAATCTACTGAAGTAAAATCTAGATAGTGTGAACTTCAGTATTGATCCGATCCACCATTTGTATATACGTCAATCTACAAGAATCATTAAACATACAAAAGTAAGCTTATAGAAGCTTAGTAAGTTCATAGGCATAGAACATAAACCTTACCGAACATTTTATAACAATCATATAATATACAATTTCATTAATTCCTCCTGACAATCACAAATCAATGATAAGTTCACTTGATTAAACACAACATCATCCATTCATTATCTTTAATTTCTCAGGCCCATTTACCACTTAATGATCTTAATCAAATTAGGGAATGCTTACAGAATTGAGTACTACCTTTCTACCTTGCCATAGTGTAACTATTGTCTTGCACTTAATCACTTATCACTTATTGAAGCCATAGCCCAGCCATGGTCATACACAGATCATATATCACTTTGATGTCATATCCTGGATATGGTCTTACACAAAAATCACTTAATCACTTAACTCTGATGCCATAGCCCAGCTATGGTCTTATACGGAAATCACTTAATCACATGCTGCCATGGTTCAACCATGGTCTTTTTCATCAATTCATCACTTATAACTGAATAGAAGTACTCAACCTAGCATTCCACTTGATTTGATCATTTATTCAGTTTTCGTAGTTTTATATTATTCACACTTTAACAACAAACATATGAAATAACACATCATATAAGTCATTAAATTAGCAAATTAATCACTAAAATTTGGCCAAATGAACTTACCTGGACTTGTTTGCAAAAATGGTGAAAGTTTAGGTATTAATCAGTTACTTTATCTTTTCCACGATTCGCTTTGGGTTCTTGATCTATAATTTTAAAATCAATTACTTACTAGCATTTATTTCACTTCCATTCAACTTCCATTCGCTTTGGGCATTGCGAGGGTGCTAATCCTTCCTCGTATGTAACCAACTCCCGAACCTGTTTTCTTGAATTTTGCGGATCAAAATTGTTGTTTTAGTGAATCAAGATTGTTTATTAAAATGATTATATTACGAGGTGACCCGATCACACCTAATAAAAAAAATTGGTGGCAGCTCCCATTTTCAGTTTTAGTTTTTAAAATATAAAGTCGATGACCTTTTAAAAAAATGGTTTTGACACCATTGGTCATTCTATTCTAAGAATAACATTTAGCAACATTACAAATATTTCAACTTCTTATCTATTTCTCAATAATGACAATAGGTTCCATTTTCATAATTATTATATATTACTACATTCACTTCGGGGAATGTAGCAAAATCAGTAGAATGAATAACTCATTATTTTGTTTAGCCATAAGAATGCGTGAGATAAATTTAGAATACTTTTAAAGCCCTTTTTGCAAGAGTTTTATATCATCAATTAACTAGAAAGAACTAGTCAAGTTATGCATGGAGTTTATTATAAATCAAATATATGGATAAAACTGAAATCTAAAATATCAAACCCGATATAATGCTAGTGCTAGTAAAAGTTTCATAAATCATTGTAGACATGCATGAAATTCAACTCAAAATCCAACCATTCATGTTTATAGAACTTTTTATTTACAATTGCTCATGTAGTTTATTAAATAATTAACAAAATGTAATAATATAAAATGCATGAATTACTACTTTTAACAACTCTACAAAAGTAATAGGTATCTCAAGGATGTATAGTAGGAAAATATAACGCATTTGCAAAATCAAACCACATGAGTTTTTTCATGTTTCATATCAAACATGATCCAATTAATACAAATGCGGTCCATAGAAATACCAATGACCAAATTAATATAGTAATTCTCATTTGTAACTATATGAATTTTTTTTCAACCAAAATAATTTAAGAATTAAAAATGACAACAATTAAACTTGAAATTCTAGAATAGAATCAACTCAAAGATTAATTTAGATATTCCTCAAAAACTATCTTTAGAACCACACAAGTATGAGCACTGGAAAATTTCAAATTCTATAAGCAAATTAAGGAGAAGCATTAAAGGAACGTATCCATATTTAAACTAAATCAAATCCGAATAATTATGAAATCCACTAATTTACCAACACAAATTTATTGTTTAATCTAACACAACAACAACAAAAGAAACACATAATAAATATGTTTTAGGAAAATATATTATTTAATTATAAAACTTACTATAGAGACATAAATAAGTCAATCAATATTCATTTTCATGAATAAGATGCAAAACAATAAGTAATCCATCAAATCAAAACTTCAAAAAAAAATCTCAAATATTTGAATCATATATCAAGCCGATTTAATATTTAAACATGCTATTGTTGAGAAAAAGTGTAAAGATAGATATCTAATTAAGTTTATGTACCTTTGTTATTCAACTTTGGATCTTGATGATTTTATCAAGAAGTAAGCAAATTAAACTCTAATAATAGACTTTGAATCCAATCAAAAGTTATCAATAGCAAACTTTGAGAGTAAATCTTATTTCTCGATTTCATAGAGATAATGGTAGCAAATCTTTCATTATCCTTAAGAACAAAAAAATAAAAAGAAGTTAATCAAAACAATGATAATGTATAATGAAAGAAAAATGAAAAAATAATCAAATATTAAATATTAAATAAAAAAATTTCTGTAAAAACTTTGCATCTTGTCGTCAAAGATCTTGGAAATTATGGAGGATAAATTTAATTGTCAATAAAAGGAACTATCACTTTGAATAATATCGTGCTAATAAATTATTATAAAGTAAAGAAAAAAATATAGGGAGTAAAAGAGAATTTATGTTATTGATTAATAGAGATGTTTACAATACTTCTCTAAAGTTATATTTACTAGAAGTATAAGTAATATAAAAATTTACTTCTAATGAATATTAAATTTCTAATATATATCAAACTTATCTCGATTTTAATCCACATCTACTTAATAATAAAATAACTATTATTTTTGTTCCAACTAACCTTCTCTTTTTCTTTTATTTTGATACTGGTTAGATAAAATCTATTATAGGCAATAGATTATCGCAATCGAAAATCAAAGCTAAATTTCACTAAACAAAGATTTCATGTTCATTCTCAGGGACTAAATTTTTTTTTTTTTATGTTTTTAAAAAATTATAAATTTAAAAAAAATTAGAAAATATTGAAACAATACTTAAATAAAATATCCATAAATTTTTACAAACAAATATGCTTGGTTTTCAACTTTTCTCAATCTAATAACAACTGAAAGAAACACATATATAACACATTTTATCAATAAAAAAAATCATAATACATGAATCAAAAGTCAGGAACCCACAATACATGATTTGAAAGGGTTCTTGGTTTCTCCAAACTTTTCCATTCAATACATGAATCAAAAACATTTTCCATTAAAAGAAACCCGCAATACATGAATTAAAAGGGGAGTTGAGGTTGTAGACGTTTCTCATGAACCCATCGAGAACCGCCACATCAAACCTCATTTCGAAACCAAGTTTGAAAAAGTCGAGGGTATCGAGGAAGTAAACCAAGTTTAAAAAAGGTTTTGAATTTCTCAAATTTAAGGTGAATTCTTAATTGATTTCGAAGGATTCCAATGTTGCGAAGGTATTGTTGGGGACTTAAAATCAACCACTATGCCAAACTGAGTTAACACATATATGAATTTTGAGAAGTTTTTGAATTTATATAGGTTTTCGGAATTTATATTTTTATATATATATATTTTTAAGAAATGTTATAGTTTTTTAGGGTAGACTATACAATTAGTCACCAACTAGTAGTATGTTTCTGTTTTGGTCATCGAACTACAAAATCTTTTAATTTCTTCATGAATGTTGTCGCTCGATTATGTTTTGGTCACCTTCCATTAAATCTTTAAAAATATTGTAGTAACTTTTTTCTAGTTGGTATATTAACACATTTAGTCCTCATCACTTATACATTTTATCATTTTTATCCAAGTTCTAAATAATTCAGCAAATTTAACACTCAATTTTTTTAAAAAATTATCAATTTGGTTCTCAAACATGTCCTCATCATAAATTGGCATCTAAACTCCACATTCATTTTGCATTCATTTTTTTGTCTCTTTTCTAAACTAGGTAGATCTTTTATGTTATCATAGTTTTTTCACTCATTTACCAGAAAATGGTAAAAGGAAGCATTAGTTGCATCATGCAACACCAACCAAAATTCATGCTAGTTGTACAAAAGATAGAAACGTTCTCTTATATTATAGCCATTTACAAAAGATAGAATGTCTAGATAGCTCTCTAAATATAATGAATGTATATTATATCAAAGGGCCATTCTAGCACCTTACCTCGCCAATTCGTCATTCAGACTATCAGTAATAAAAATGGTGTTTGATTTATAGTAATAACTCTTGCAAATGGTAGTGGTTGTTAGTATAAAGTAAATTTATTGAATTGGGAGATTATTTTTCCTTTTTCGCTTTAAATGTTTCTAGTATCTTAGTTAAAGTGGAGTAGTTAATACTTGAATGCATATACTCTTCATTGTTGATTGATTACTATATGTTGGGAGTTTTGACTACTCCATTGTTCCATAACCTGTTAGAACAAGTGATAGAACAACAGTTGTGTTACTGTCAAAACTCGTTGATTGGCATGTTTGACAGTATATGGGCCTCGAGTGCATCTTAATAAACCAACAAAACATTTTGTGCCCAATATTTTAGAGCTATCAACACCATCATACATATCTTGAAGAAGAAACATGGAAAGTTTAAATTATTTGATTTATTAAATCTTATCCTTATCTTATCGGATAAGGGCACTTTATCAGCCATCAGATACCTGACTATGATGTTGTTTATGATATTATTGTCAAGATAATTATTTAAATAAAATCAACGTTTAAATTAGTGATAAGTTCTTATCTTAATCAACGTTGGAGAATAGCTATAATAGCTAGCTGATCAACTTCCTCATTAGTCGTTTGGGCGTGTGTTTAGACACTCCTTGTTTAAGGATTTTTATGGAGAAATACTGAATGTAATGTGAGGTATTTGGAAAGACTGATTTGTAACAATTTGAATTCAACTTTGGGGCTACAATTATCTATTGGGAGAGGATTGATTGGGCTTTAGCCAATAATTGTATCAGATGAATTGTTAAATAAAATTATTCTTTGAGCAATGCAGGATTGATGAATTTGAACTACATTAACAGATCGTTTTGAATTTATTATGTGAACTCTTTAGTTTAATCTCAACTTCTATTAGAATGAAATAATTTTGAACGATAGAAATCAAAGACTTTTTTAATTTGTATCAGAGTGGGCTTTAGACATACTTGAAGGCAATCCTATGTTCGATTTGCAATAATGAAGCATTGATTCTTTCCATACTTAGGTGAAAACGTGTTGATACACTTAGTGGCTAAAAAAGTAGAGGTTGTTAAGTTGATATGTGGAAGACCACTTGGAAAGGGGAGGAGATGCGCAACAAATACTTGATGTTACTAATAGATGGTTGATGCTTTGTTGATTCTGGCTTTAACTACTATTCAACTTTTAGACTTCTATTACCATTTTTTATTTTTATGGGGTTTTTTTCTTTCTTGCTGGTTATGAATTCAATTTATTTCTCATGCTCTATACTCCATGTTGTTTTTTAGGCTTGGTGGACAATGTGATTCCCAAGCATGCATGTTGATAAAAGGGAGCTTCTTTTAAGCATGTTATTTGGCATCTTTGGCAAAAAGGGGGAGAGTTTTTGGGGAAAAAATGAATTTGGTAAATTTGGAATTGGTAGAAAACTTGATGTTTTTATGCTTTTGGTGTTTATTTTGATATATGTGCAGCATGGTTTTTTATGCTTAGTTGATGATTGATGAACAAGCATGAAACTTGACAACTCAAGTTGATAAAGGGGGTCTTTAGCATGATGCACCTTGTTAGGGGGAGTTCTAATTTAATTTCTTTTATTTTCACTTTATTCATATGTGTCGTGAGTGCTAATCATTTGTTATTGGTTTTGTTAGAATGTCAAAAGGGGAGATTATTGTAAACTTTGATTGTTTGTACTGCTTGTCCCATTTCATGTTTTAATAGTAGTTAGAACATACTAGTTTGTAATAGTAAAAGTCTTTGTGTTGGCATGTTTGACTTTTGATTAAATATCATTAAAGCAGCAAATGTGAAAATATTTTGGCCTAACATTTGAGAATAATCATCATCCACTCGTGTAACTTAGAGAAAAGGTAGAGAAGTTTGAAATGCTGCTTCTCCTTATCCTATGTTTATAAATAGCTTTATTTGAATATTTTTCAAGATAATTATCAACATTTAAACTTGTGATAATTATTAGCGAAAGTATATGGCTTGCAAATGTTAATGGTGGATGTTGTTACTGGTTAGTTGTTTTAGTTAAAGTTCAATTCAGTTTATTTGCTACTAATGTCTTGAATTTGTTGCGAAAATATGATTGCATGGTTTGGTTATGTCAAAATGCTGAAAAGGGGAGATTGCTAGAGTTGACTGCTCCATTGTTTCATAACCTGATAGAATAAGTGATAGAACAACAGTTGCGGTACTGTCAAAAATCGTTGATTGAGATGTATGACAATATGTGGGCCTTGAATGCATTTTAGTAGACCAACAAAGCATTTTGTATCCAATATTTCAGAGCTATCAACAACATCATGCATATCTTGAAAAAGAAGCATCGAAATTTAAACTATTTGATTCGCTAAAGCTTATCCTTATCTTATTGGATAAGGGCACTTGTACCAGCCATGGGATACCTAATTATGATGTTGTTTGTGAGATTATTTGTCAGGATAATTATTCAAATAAAATCAGTGTTTAAATTAGTGATAAATTTTTATCTCTTGGCTGTTTATTAATGTTGGAGAAGAGTTATAAATAGTTAGTTATTTAACTTCCTTATTAGTTATTTATGGGTGTTTAAATACTCATTGCTTAGGGATTTTTATCGAGATGTTGGATGTAATGTGAGATATTTTGAGAGAGTGATTTATAATAACTTAGGTTTAATTTTAAGATTGTAATATTTACTAGGAGAGAATAGATTAGGCTTTAGTCAATAGTTGTACTGGATGAGTTGTTGAATAAAATCATTCTTTGAGCAAAGTTTCATTGACATAGGATTGATAAAATCGAACTACGTTAATAAATATCGTGTTAATTTTATTACTTATCTCTTTGATTCGCTTACATTTTCGATTCATTATATAAATTCTCTAGGTTAATCCCAACTTTGGGTCCAACTTAAGTTAGAAGAAAACTATTTTGAACGTGAACAAACCGAAGGCTTTTTCACTATAAATTTGGGTATTTATTTATTTCAACATTTTATGTTTAAAAACTGCAATCGTGTTTTTGCAACATTGATTTTTGCCCAATGATTGAGAACTCATTGAAATGGAGTAGTTATTTGCGATTTCAGCTTTGGACCTTTGCTATAGAAATGGCCTTAAACATTCAGCATCATGTTTTCTTTTTCTTTTTCTTTTTCTTTTTTCATGTGAAGAATAACTTTTTCTCTAAATAGAGAAAATTAAAGCAGAATAGAGAAAATGAAAGCAGAATAGGGGAAGGGCTAGAGGGAAATTTATGATGAAAATATGTTTAAGAGTCAAATTGATAAAATTTGTAAATGTGGAGGGGTTATATTTTTTAAATTATTTAATATTATAATCAAATTGATAGAATGTGTAAGTATTAATAACTAAATGTATTATTATCCTAATTAAAAAAAGATCATGACATCATTTCAATTAACAAACTAACAAAAGGTGACCAAGATGAAGTAGATCAAAAACGTTGATAATGAAATTGGAAGGGTTTTCTTTTGTGTTTTTTTTTTTTTAATACTTTGGTAACTAAAACAGAAACACGCTAATAGTTAATTTGATGACTTATGTTACAATTTACCCAAAATAATTTAGATAAATATTTAAGTTTAAAATATAAACATCATAATATTACTTCATTATTGATTAAAATGATATTACATCTCTCTCCTTAGTTTCATTCAAATATGATTAATATTTCTTCTTCGAAAAATCATTACTTTAATATTTTCTTTATTTTAGATATTTTTAACTTATCATTTTTTACAATCTTCATTTAATTTGCATTAATATAAGTAATTATTTTTTATTCAAATATAAATAATGATTAATTGATATGCATAATATTTTAAAATATCATGCTAAAAATACATTCACAATTGTATAAATAAATATTATTAAATATAAAAATAAATAATAAAAGTATCAAAAATATCAAATACTAATAAAACCCGAACATATTTATTATATTTGTAGCATTACATATTTATTATTTAATTTTTTAGTAAATATTTATTAGTTTAATTAGCCCTTTTTATATATTCAAATCTTACTTTAATTGTAAGAAAGTTAGGGGTGTCGGAAAGTGCATTCTCGAGATTTCGTTCATGTAAATCGGACTCGTAAATATTTTTAATAAATATTTATAGAGCTAGTTGTGTAGTTAATTAGGCTTCGATTAAGTGAATTTACTTGAATTAAAAGTACTTAGGTATAAGGACTAAATTGCATATAGGGTGAAAGTTGAATTATAAATTAGAGATTACTTAAAGGGACTAAAGAAGCAATTACACCATTTTTAGGTGGGACGGCATTAAATTTATTATATATGATAATAATTAAAGTTAAAATATATTATAATATGTTATCTTAATTATTAAGTAAAAATATATTATGTAATAATAAAACAAATAAGTAAAAGAAATAAAGCCAAACAAAATTTGAAAGAAAAAGAGAAAGAAGAAAAGAAGAAGTCACGCAAGGCCAAGGGCTTCAAATTTTTAAAGTTCAATTGGTTAGTCAATTTAGTCCCTTTTTCTTGTAATTTGTACATTTTTGGAATCTGGTGTTAAGTATTACCCGACCCATGTTGAAATTTTAGCAATTATTAAAATTTTAAATGGTGTTAATGTTGAATAATTTTAGTATTAGGGATTAAATTGGTAGATTTTTAAGTTAGAAATGAAAAAGGATTAAATTGTAGAATAAATTGTAAATTTTGAGTAATAGGGACTAAATTGTGAAAAAATTGAAATTTAGGGGTTTAAGTGAAAATAAGGAGTTAAATTTAGTTTAAAGTGGAATTTGTATGAAAATATAGAATTAAATGTGAAGAATAAAAATTAGTCTCAGTTTTAGGGACTAAATTGGAATTTAGACAAATCTTGAGTAAAAATTTAAATATTTAATATTCAGTATGAAATTGAAATTTTATTGTATTGATGAGTTTTAATTGTTTTAATTTCATAGCTAACATCATACCGGCATCCTCAACTAAAAAGGGGAAAGATAAAATCGACGTCGAATAGCTTGGAATTCTTGGTTTGTATTTATATAATCCGAACTTAGTTGTTAATTGTTATAATTCAATTTAATGCATATGGTAAGAGTTGAGGTGAGTAATTGACATTTTGATAATTGATTGAAATGGATTGAATTGGTAGATACATATTGAATGTATCAATTATTATAGATTGAATTTAACTCATGTGTATACATGTGATTATATGAAAATCAATATTGGATATTGGTTATATCTGAAATGTGAAATTAAACCCTATTAATTGTATCGGACTGAGTCAGATATAGATGGCATGCCATAGGATAGGAAGAGTTTAGGGATTTCTTCGACTCCAAGTCGATTAGGCACTGGGTGTCAATTTACTTCGGTTTAATCGATGAGACACTGGGTGTCAAATTTATATAGTGCTGGGCGCATATTACTTCGGATTATCCGATGAGGCACTAGGTGCCAAACTGGTGTGTTGGTTGGATCCGTGTATCCGTCCGAATCCGAGTCCGAGTCATGTTAATAGGGGCAATTAAATAAAACAATTCTATAATTAATATTGGATGATATTGTATGTGAATTGAAAATGAGATAGAAATTTGAAACATGAAAATGAGATATATTGTGACTAAATGAGATACATGAGTTATGTACTCATGAATTGAGTATTGAATGGCTAATGCCAATGTGTAAACAATTGTGGTGTGATATGTGAATAGCTATTTATATAGCAATTGTGTGAATTCGGACATTGTTAATTAAATTAAAGATGTTAGCATGTGCAATTTGAGTATAGTACAAAATGATGTTGAAATGATGTGCTAATATGTATGAATTCAAAAGGTTGACATACGATAGTTGTGATCTTATCTTAGTCATTAATATGTATTTATATTTCAATTGTGCATATTATATTATCTTGTCTTTAAATATTCGGATTATAGAAATACAACTGAGTTTTACTTAGTGTACGGTTTTGTTTTTTGTGCGTAGATTAGGTACTTAACTTTTGATTGTCAATTTAGCATCCAAAATGATAATTAACTTTTGTTTTTCGTGCGTACGGTGATGTTTATCTTTTGTGTCAGCATGTACCTAGGACGTCTAAATGATAATTATTTTGTGAATGGATTGTAAATAAGGTTATAAATGTAATGTTGGTTTGCTATATACATATAAACATGTGTTTATGTTTGAAGCCATATTATGGCATGGTAAATTGAATCAAATCTAGATATGTGCATATGAATTTAAGTTAATGTTTTAGGTAGTTTTGAGTTAGGCCAAATTGATGAATTTTGACATGTTTATAATTTTAATTTGGTTGATGTTTTGGTGATATAAATGTGGTACCAATGAGGGTACATTAGTTAGACACCTAGGATGATTATTTTGGCATGTTTTGAATGTGTTTGATCGTGTTTTGAATAGGTTAAACGAATGGTTTTTGACTTGTTTAACGTCCAAGCTTGTAGGAAATGATAAATTTGTTGTTTAAGGCACATCTTAGGTCTACATGGCCAGACACACGGGCGTGTGACTTGGCCGTGTGAGACATACGGCTAGCACACGGGCATGCGAGGCCATTTCAAAGGGTACACGGCCTAGCACACGGGCCTGTGGCTTGGCCGTGTGACCCAAGTTAGAGAGTTACACCGGCATAGACACGGGCTGGGACACGACTATGTGTCCTTACTTCGACTGCCCATACAGCCAGGCACACGGGCATGTGACTTGGCCGTGTATTCACACGGCCTGACCACATAGTCGTGTGAGTCACACGGCCTAACCACATGGCCATGTGAGTCACACCGCCGGGCCCTGCAATTTTGAAAATTTTTAATGTATCTCAAAAAATTCTCTGAGTTTCTGAATTAGTCCCAACTTGGTTCTAAAGCATATTTTAGGCCTTGAGGGCTCGAATAAGGGATAATATGTGTGAGTTTGATTGGTTTTTGACCTGAATATTATATGATATGAAATGTTTTAAATTTATGTCTGTTTGATCTGTAAACTCCAGTAATGCTCCATAACTCGGATTCGACTATGGATATGGATTAGGGGTGTTACATTAATTTTACAGGTAAATTTATATATATAGCCTTGTTTATACACGTGTTGTATAGTGGTGACATCGAGTTAGTTTGATCAAGGAAATGTCCATCATAGCTTAATTTGATTTTCAATATTTTCATATTAATGATTGGTTTTGAATTTTACACTTATTTTGACAAATGAACTTTACTTTATAATTTTTGAATATTATTTAGTAAATTTTAAAAATATTTTTCATAAATGTTTGTAAAAATAATAAATTTCAAGTAAATAAAAGTAATCAATAACTTTTGTATGAAGGTTTTTGAAAAAATATTTTATATAGAATTTTTAAATTACTTTTATTATTTTAAATATAAAATATTTATTTTTTACATCGTAAAAATTAAAATTAATTTAATAAAATAAAAATAAATTTTAATTTGGTTCGGATAACCACAAGTTTTTAGTTTACATTTTATTAACCATTCAAACACTTTAATTCAGATAAGTTTTTCTTACTTAGCCCTATTATAGTGCTTGAATTTTTAATTACTTTTGAAATGAGATTTTTATCATATTAATTACCAATTCTATTTTAAGAAAAAATCATTTATATAAAGTACTCATATATATATATATATATATATATATATATATTAGTATTTAAATAATTTGTTACGTTAATTCAATTTAAAGAAAAAGGTTGTTTTATTACTTAATTTTATTTTAGTTTTTAGTTATGATTTTAGTGATTGTTTCACATGTTGGCGATGAATTAAAATTGATATAACCAATTCAAGAAAACGTCAAAATAATTATTTAAATAATAGTTATTTTAAATTTAAATAATAGTTTTTTTTTTAAATTAAATAATGTGGCCTTTGGGCCTTTTTTTATTTAGGGAAATATGTCGTTTTTAGGATAGCGAAAGGGAAAGCACGTCCAGTTGGGCAAGCTTTCTACACAATTGGTAGGAATGCTCGATTAGTTGGATGCGCTTTCCCTTGGATGGCAGGAAAGCGCACAACGCTTTCCCCTAACGGTAAAAAGCAATGGCTCTTTGAAAGTTGTCATGCTAATAGCAAAAAAATTAAAACCCCCAACAGTAATTTTTTTCCATATAAATACTCCCAAATTTTAATTTTTTCCATTCACATCCTTCTCTCAAACTCTCCCAAACTCTCTCAACTCCTTCGTTTTAAATTTTTTGATATTTTCATTTAAAAATATAATTTTTTTAATTATCTCATTTCAAATCGATTTCTCACGAATGGCCGCCTCTCTAATTCACTTCGACGACAAGCATATTTTTGCTGCCCAAGAAGTAATGGTAAGATGAAATTTTAAATTTTGTTCTTTTCAATTATGTTAAATTTAATTATTTTTTTAATTTGAAATTTTTTCTATGAATAGGCAGATGATCGTTCTAACGCCCCAAAATTTTAGTTTTTGTGATTTGTTGTGCATGAAATTTCTGAAATTGTTTTTGCAATTATTTAACACGAATAATTGTCTGCTTAAGTGAATATGTGCTCTGGGTGTGTTTGGGGAGGTCCCAAGTTCAAGCCAAGACTTGGGTTAATTTTTGGTTTTTATTGAATAAAGCCTAACTCTCGGTAATTAGGCTTTTAAATAAAAAGTTGGGTAAAATATATCAAAATGGGCCTACTCTCTGGTAGTTAAATATATCAAAGTTGGGTTCTGCGTTTGAGTCGTTGCTAAGGCATTAATTTTTGCTGCTTTGGACGGATGGAGTTTGTGATGGACTAAAATTTTGTTAGTGGAGTCATGGATGGAGAGAATTAAGGGAATGTGAGTTGGGGGCTATCAGGAAATCCAATTCTGAGCAGTTTGTTCTCTTTTTGCTAAAAGTTTTGGTTTTCCTCTTCCTTTTTCCCCTCCACTTGCTACAGATTTTTCCACTTGAAAGTGCCGATTGTAGGTTAGGAAGGGCTCAGGAGTGCTTAGGAATCAAAAACGAACCAGGTGTGTACTCTGAAAGCACTGAAAACGTGATTCAGTGAAAGTAAAAAACGAGGCTATCGATGTCACACGGGGGTGTGGACTGTACGTGTGGAGGCCGTGTGGCGAGACACGACCGTGTGATTGACGAGCCAGGCCGTGTGCGTGCCACACGGGCATGACGGACACGGGCATGTGAGGCTGGCTAGGTCGTGTGCGAGGCATGGGCTAAGGCAATTGGGCCGTGTGGGCCACATGGGCGTATGGGATTTGGGCCAAGCCGTGTGATCCACACGGGCAAGGCCAGTTTGGGCCGTGTGGGCCCACACGGGCAAGCCACATGGGCGTGTGAGCCTATTATTTTAAACTGTTCTGAAAGGTTGCATGGGTCGACCTAGTCGACTATAGCCTGTAAAGGGTCGGTAAGCGATACTGAGACCCCTATTATGAAATGTGATTAAGTAAATGCATGTGATAGCATGTTATGTTTAGCATGTGTATTGTATCTACTATGATAAATCCGTATGATCTGTTTACTGTATGGAAGCTTGCCATGACATTATTTATGTTACATTGCATTAGGTTGGGATGGTTATTGAAGAGAAGAAAGACTGTAAGGCTTTTAACCGTTTGACAGGCAGCTGTACTACATTTTTTTATTATGTGCCATTTTACGGTACCTCATGGTGTGTAGGGCTGGATAGGTCGATTTTAACCCCATACTTGGTGTGTAGGGCTGGGTGGGTCAATTTTATCTCCACATGGTGTGTCGGATGGACGGAGATGGTGTGTAGGGTTGATGGGCACGATTTGTATCTGATTTGATATGCATGCAATTTTTGTATGGGCTAAGGCCCTGATTATATCTGATCTGATTCTGAACTTAGTGGGCTACGATCCACACTGATTCTGTTAAGAGCTCAGGCTCGATTATGACCGATTGACTAATATCTATTTACATGCATGTTTTACTGTGGGGATGTACACATTGAGTTTGCGAAAACTCACCCCTTTATTTTATTTGTTTGTTAGGTAATCCCCAATAGTAGATGGATCGGTGCAACGGAGGGCTCGAGGGTGGCCACTGTTAGAGACTTTATTGGATTTCATGATTTTACTAGTTATTCACTGTTTTCACCGTGTTTAATTATTTTGGGAGTTTTCATGTAATGTGGACCTTTGGACTGTTTGATTTTTACTTTGGGATTTCAAACTGATATTTTTATTAATTTATAAACTGTGACATCACAAACGCATTTTTAAAAACTTAATTATAGTTTTTCGTATTAATGAATGGTTTTCAAGACTTCCACGTTAAAAGAAAACAATCTAAACACGTTTTTGTTAATCAAAATGGTTTTCCACAAACACTCTCATGTGACGTCACCAGATTGGCCATTACGTCCAGGCCAGGTTTGGGGTATTACATTTAGTGGTATTAGAGCCAAGTTACAAAACTCGACTGTGTTTTTTGGGTTTTAAAGTATGGTTTTGAGCAATGGTTCGAAAATGATTTTGAAATGCTTTTGATACTGATGAAGTGGTATATCGAGCCTTCGGCATCGATCCTGTAAGTTTTTCTGAAACTCTTATTGAATTGACTGAAAGCATACTTAGTATATATTGAAAGACTATTTGACTGAAATTATACTCCGGGACTACCTAGGTAGTACTTTTCAGCAACATTCTAGATAGTGCAAACTGAAACTGTAGTGAGACGACTTTCTCTTAATAACCGACACTGAATACTTTGATAACTATACTGCATAAAACATTTGTTAATAATATATTGGAACTATAAACTAATTTGCATAAAACTTTTAATACAGATTAATTCGATAGATACGATGAGCACACGCGGTACTCGTGAACGGGGTACTAGAGGCCGTGGTAGGGGCCGCAGAGGGGCTCGAGTTGAGTCCTTCGTTTTTGATACTGTACCGGTGGTGGACGCTAGTGAGACACCAACATCGCCTACGACTAATATTGAGATAGGACCATATGATTGTACAGCTAGGGATGACGCACTGTCCTAGGCCATTCTTCAGATTTTGGAGAGGGTCGCTAGACCCAACACTGGATCTGGGGGCCGTGGGTTGGTTACGGAACGACTCTGGTCCAATAGGGCTGAGGTATTTAGGGGAATCACTGGGGTTGCTCTGAGTGTGGCCGAGTACTGGATGGAGGTTACAGAGCGTATTATGGATGATCTGGACTTCACTGATGAGCAGAAGCTCAAGGGGGCTGTGTCTCTACTTCTGGACGAGACGTATCAATAGTGGCGATCAATTGACTTGGGATTTGTTTAAGACCACCTACCAGAGTAAGTACGTGGGATCCCGTTACACTGATGCTAGCTGATATGAGTTCTTAAATCTCACACAGTGGGGTTGTTCTGTGGCCGAGTATGAGGCCGAATTCCTGAGACTGAGCCGTTATGCGAGGTGCATGACAGCAACCTAGTATGAGCACTGTGCGTAGTTTGAGGATCGTCTCTGCGACAGCCTACGTGTTCTGATAGCTCCACAGAGGGAGTGGGATTTCTCAGCCTTGGTCGAGAAGGCTAAGATAGCCGAGGAGGTAAAGCGCACTGAGCGCTAGAATCGTGACATGGGGAAGGTTAAAAGGGATCCAGAGCCTTCTAATTCTACTATGAGGCCTAAGAAAAAGGTCAGGACTGATAGGCCCATGAGAGTTAGGGGTACAGCAGCCTCCTAGGGTCCGAGGACAGGCTAGGGGTGGTAACAGTATGGGTCAAGATCAGAGAGCACTGGGCAGAGGTGCTGGGCTGACTGAGGCGAGACAACTTGCACTGGTTTATGCTGCACATCATCGTGAGGATGGAGATACTTCAGACGTCATCATGGGTACGATCCTAATTTTCATTGTACCTTATGTTGCACTGATAGACATAGGCTCTACTCATTCTTATGTTACATGTTCTATGTCTGAGAATCTGGGTATTACGTATGACAGTACTTCTAGTGAGATATCAGTGGTGAGTCTGTTGGGGCAGTCGGTGAGGGTCAGTAAACTATTCAGGGGTGTACCGTTAGAGGTCTAAGGGACTGTATTCTTGACTGATTTGATGGAGCTTCGTTTAGGGAGTTCAATTTGATTTTAGGCATGGACTAGTTGGTGAATAATCGTGTGAGTCTGGATTGTGCTGAAAAGAGGATTATTCTGAGGACCTAGGAGGATAATAAGATAGTCGTGGTTGGGGAACGACGGAATTATCTGAGTAATATGATCTCTGTGTTGGTAGTAGAAAAGTTAGTAAGGAAGGGATGTGAGGCATTCTTAGCCTACATTAGTGTTTTGGATTTTGTGGACTCTTCGGTTAAGGATATCCGTACAATAAAGTACTTTCTAGATGTTTTCCCTGATGAACTACAGGGTTTGCCTCCGAGTCGAGAGGTAGAGTTTGGGATCGACTTGATTCCTGGTATAGCTCCAGTGTCTATCGCCCCTTACCGAATGCCATCGAAGAAGCTTACTGAACTTAAGACTCAAATTTAAGAGTTGTTGGATCATGGGTTTCTTCGTCCCAGTGTGTGTCCATGGGGAGCACCTATTCTATTTGTAAAGAAGAAGGACGGTACGATGAGGACGTACCGTCAATTGAATAAGTTGACGATAAAGAATAAGTAGCCACTTCCGAAGATTGATGAACTTTCCAACCAGTTCAGAGAGGCTTCAGTGTTCTCAAAGATTGATTTGCGGTCAGGTTATCATCAGTTGAGAGTAAAGGAGGCTGATGTGCATAAGACGATATTTAGGACTCAGTATGGACATTACGAGTTCCTAGTTATGCCATTTGGGTTGACCAATTCACCAGCAGCATTTATGGATCTGATGAACCGAGTGTCCCAACCCTACTTGGACCAGTTCGTGGTAGTGTTCATCGATGACATTTTGGTGTATTCTAAGTCAGATGAAGAGCAAGATGAGCATCTCAGGGTTGTTCTGCAGACTCTCTGAGAGAAATAGTTGTATGCGAAGTTCTCCAAGTCTGAGTTCTAGCTTCGAGAGGTTACTTTCTTAGAGCATGTGGTATCCGCTGAGGGAATTCGAGTGGATCCTTATAAGATTGAGGCTGTGTTGGATTAGAAATAGCCGAAGACTGTGTCAGAGATTTGTAGCTTTCTGGGGTTGGCAGGATACTATAGACGATTGTGAAAGGGTTCTCCTTGATCGCAACACCATTAAGTAAACTATTGCGTAAGGGAGTTCCTTTCGTTTGGATCGATGCTCAACAAGAGAGTTTTGAGAAGCTTAAGTCAGTTTTGACTCGGGCACCAGTTCTGATACACCCTGAGCCTGGGAAGGACTTCATCGTATACAGTGATGCGTCATACGTGGGTTTGGGTTGTGTTCTGATGCAAGACGGTAATGTTGTTGCTTATGCGTCTCGACAGCTCAAGACTCATGAGGTTAACTATCCGACACACGACTTGGAGTTGGCTGCAGTGATTTTTGCTCTTCAAATCTGAAGGCATTATCTATACAGTGAGAAGTATACCATCTACACTGATCACAAGAGCCTCAAGTATCTCCTCACTCAGAAGGAGTTAAATCTTAGGCAGTGTCGATGGATAGAGCTGCTTAAGAATTATGACTGCAACGTTGAGTATCATCCTGGTAAGGCCAATGTGGTGGCTGACGCGTTGAGCCATAGGGCTGTGATCAATCTGAGAGCATTGTTCGCTCGATTAAGTTTATATAATGATGGGAGTTGATAAACCATAATATATACATATTTTTATCCCACATTTGGCACATTTTATGGATGATTTATCATTAGATTTATGGAATTTGATGCTCCTAATCCTTTATTTTCATGTTTTATACCTATGTGAGCATAGAGAAGTAAAAAGAGCAAGAAACGGGCCAAAAATGGATAAAATAGGCCAAAGTTGGGATTGAACATGGCCTAGGCTTGCACACACGGGTGAACCACAAGGCCATGTCGATTTAACAGTCTTGAACACGGCCTGAGCCACCTCACACAGGCGTGTCCCTGTCGTGACCTGTCTTAGTTTCATGCGAAAAAGGTTACTTGGGGGCTAAGAAAGGTATTCTAGAGTCTATAAAAACACCCTAGAAGAAGACTAAGGGACACACAGAGTAGAAAGCAAGGAATAACTCGAAGAACGTTGATTAATCCATCTTGGAAGCAAGGATTTACATCAAGACTGAAGATCTCCCTTCAATTTCTTTCAGGAGTTTTTGGGTTTTCTTTATGTTTTGTTGTTTTCCCTATTTTAAGATGTTTTCTTTTATAATTATGAACTAAATCCCCTAAATAACTGAGGGGGATGAAACCTAACACGGATCTTGTTATCAATATCTGAATTATATGATAAATACTTAATTTGTTCTTAATTGTGTTATTAATTCTTGTGTTAATATTTCAGGATATTAATATAAGTTGAATGTGCTTATTCAATAGAGCAAAAGTCCCTGTCTAAGAGTAGATCCACACAATTAAGCGGAGTTGATCGCAATCCTAGACATAAGACGACGAAAATCTGCCGGATTAGAGTCAAATCTAATAAGGGAATCCATAAATCGAGCTAATGCAACACTATAGTTTTTAATTTAAAAAATTTTCAATTAATCAACCTAGGGTTAGTGGTTCTTAGTCTCAAAAGAGATATTAACATAATTTAGGGATTTTTACAGATCAAATCAAGTGAAAAAATCATCTAGTTCAGAGTCTAATAACAAGTGAAGTCTAAGTGGATTCTTCCTTGGGTATTGTCTTAATCAATCAGTTTTCCCAAAAGTAATTTCCCCAATTTACTCTCTATCATTTTCTTAGTTAATTAGTTTAATTTAATTAGTTAAAACAAATTCCCTTTATTTCTAGGCTAGATAATAGAAATAAAGTTATTACTAGTACTTTTAGTTCCTGTAGGCTCGACATTCCGGTCTTACCACTAAACTATACTACTATTCGATAGGTGCGATTGCCTTTATCGTGATAGTAGTTAGGTTTTAGGTACGATCATATTACTTTATCATCACACACACAACATATCAAGTTTTTTGGCGCCATTGCCAGGGACTAAAATATTAGGAACACTCGATTTTTATTACTTTAGCCATTTTTACTTTTATTGCAAATTGCTTTTTATTTTTATTTTTACTTGCTAATTTTCTTTTCTTTTATTTAGTACTAATAGATGTCTCTAGTTTATGACTAGAAGAAACCCGTCAGGACCTTTTCTTTTTTATAGCGATATAGAAGCTACAGTTCACAGAAAGCGAAGACAAATAAGGCGAAGTTTACAAGAAGAAGGGTAAGAGGACAAAATGGAGTCTATTGAAGAGATGGAGGCAAATTCGAACAATCCACTACCTCCTGTGGCAACCGCAGATCCTGTGAATCAAAATCCTACTCCTCGTACTATGTATGACTATGCTAAGCCTAATTTAGCTGGTACTGAATCTAGTATTGTTAGGCTTGCTATTGCTGCAAATAATTTTAAACTGAAACCTAACACTATTCAAATGATACAACAGTTTGTTCAGTTTGATGGTTTGCAGGATGAGGACCTTAACACACATTTAGCAAACTTCTTGGAATCTTGCGACACTTTTAAGATTAATGAAGTTTCTGATGATGCCATTCGCCTTCGATTATTTCCCTTTTATTTGAGGAATAAGGCTAAATATTTTTACTACGAGGGTCTATCACTACTTGGGAATAGATGACCGAAAAATTTTTACTTAAATATTTTCCGCCGGCTAAAATGGCAAAGTTCAGGAATGATATTTCTTCTTTTGTGCAGATGGATCTAGAAACACTTTATGATGCATAAAATAGATACAAGGACTTGTTGAGAAGGCGCCCTCACCATGGGTTACCCTTATGGCTTCAGGCTCAGACTTTTCACAATGGTTTGAACCCCTCAATGAGGTAAATGATAGATTCAGCTGCTAGTGGAACAATCAATAACAAGACACCTGAGGATGCTTATGAGTTTATAGAGGAGATTTCACTGAATAACTATCAGTAGCAAGTCATGAGGACAAAGCCACAAAAAGCTGTCGTTGTTTTCAATATTGATGCATTCGTTATGCTTTCTAGTCAGGTAGAACTTTTGAATAAAAAGATTGACGGTTTAGTTGGTTATATGCAGGTACATGTAGTTATGCAGTGTGACGCAAATCCTGAGTACTCCTCCTATGGTCATGACATGGGAAACGAGCAAATGAATTATATGGGTAATAATCCTCGACATCAAAATAAACCGTATAGTAGTACTTACAATGTACGTTGGAGAAATCACCCAAATTTTTCATGGGGAGGTCAAAGGAATCAAGAAAATCAAAGGCCACCACCCCCTCCGGGATTTTAGCAACCCTCTTACCAAAAAGAGAAAAAGTTGAACCTTGAAGAGATGCTCACGAAATTTATTTCAGTGTCAGAAACCTGTTTTCAAAACACCAAGACAACACTAAAAAATTAGCAAGCATCGATTTAAGGGCTTGAAACCTAGATAGGACAACTTGCTAAGCTGATCTCTAAAAGACCACAAGGCGGCTTGCCAAGTAACACAGAAACTAACCCAAGAGAGCAAATCCATGCTATTACTATGCTTGATGAAGGAGAATTAGTTCAGAACAAATTAAAATCGAGGCAAGAGGCTATGGTAAGTAAAGGTAAGGTTGAGGTAAGTCACAAAGACCCAATCAGTAAAGAATATAGCCTCGTGCCCCATACCTGAATGCGACAAGGAAAGACCGTATAGATGAACAATTCGGTAAATTCCTTAAGCTCTTAAAAAAATTACATATTAACTTACCGTTTATTGAAGCACTTTCGCAGATGCCAAACACTGTTAAATTCTTAAAAGAGCTTTTAGCCAACAAACGGAAGTTGGATGAGTCATCACAAGTGAAGCTGAATGCAATTTGCTCAGCTATTTTGCAAAACAAGCTACCCAACAAACTAAAAGACCCAGGGAGTTTTACGATTCCTTGTTTAATTGGTAGTTTGAATGTTAAAAATGCCTTAGCTGATTTAGGAGCTAGTATAAACCTAATGCCATATAAAATATTTAAACAACTAGGTCTTGGGAAACCAAAATAAACTAGGATGAGAATTCAATTGGCTGATAAAACCGTCAGATTTCCTAGGGGTATAATTGAAGATGTGCTTGTTAAAATTGACAAATTTATATTCCCAGTAGACTTTGTTGTTCTAGACATGGATGAGGGTAGCAATGTGCCATTAATTTTCAGACGACCCTTTTTAGCAACTGCTAAGATTATCATTGATGTGGGCACAGGCGAACTCACGTTTCGTGTAGGCAATGACACAATTACTCTTCAAGCTCGTAACTCTGTTAAGATGTCTAACGATAGAGATGATATTACGAATCCTTATAATAAGAATAATCTCACTATTCAACCCTCTTTGCAGGACACTCCTAGCGAACACTCAATTGAACCACGTTCAAGTTTATACAACAACAAGGAAGCAATCTATGAAGAGCGAATGCTACAAATTGAAGAACTAGATGAATGTCAGAACTATAGCAAAGAGGAACCTAGGACACGTCAAGCAGAAATAGCACAAATCCATGATGAGCTTACAGATAGACCGAGTGAATTTAAGGTTGGAGATAAGGTATTATTAGATAAAACAGACCCTAGAATTGCAGAGCTTGATTTTAATGCAAATGATATACCCACATTCACGGTAAGTTGAGCTTAGACTATAAATAAGCACTTCACGGGAGGCAACTCAAGCATTAACATTTCTTTTTTTCTGTTAATTTCAATTCACAGTATCTAACAATCACAAACTGAGACTTTACACGTAGGCTTTACTAATCCACATGGCCAAGCACACGGGGGTGCTTTAGGCCGTGCCCACACCACGGGCAGGAACACGGTCGTGTGATCTAGCCGTGTGAACATAAAGCAAAATTTCCCCAAAGCCAAGGATATGACACCGGTTTCGAAAAATTGCCACGGCCGTGCAATATAGCCGTGGGTGAACCTATTAATTGAACACGGGTGTGGCACGAGTAACATGGGCGTGGGAAAGACGAAACACGGGTGTGCCTATAGACCATGGGTGAACCTGTTAATACAACACAGGCCTGCGACACGCCCGTGGCCTTTACCCGTGGGCAAGACTAGAAACTCACAAGAGCGTGCGACATGCTAGTGCCCGTATGACGTGTCGAGCCTTTTATTGTAACACGGGCGTGCACATAAGGACACAGGCGTGGGAGAAGTGTATGAATGAGGACACGGCCATGTGACACAACCATGTGTACTAACACGCCCAAAGAACACGGGCGTGGGCCAAGTATCAGATGCATTCAAAACCCCAAATCATGAAACACACGGGCAAAAATCATGGCACACGGGCACGTGACACGATCGTGTTTCCCAATCCCTATTTAAACATCTCACTATTCATCTTCTCCCCAAATCCCCTTCCTCAAGCCCTGGCCCTACCACTGACCCTAGCTCCGGCCACCACACCAAAAACCAACATTTCCTCCTTTTTCCTCTCCTCCTTTTATTTCACCCTTTCCACACTCAAAACCCATCTCACTACCACCTAAATACCTAATGCACGGCCATGTTAACCCCCTTCCCCCTTTCAGCCGCCGCCCAACACTGACCACAACGTTGTCACACCTCCGACAACCAGTCCCACTCTGGCCATATAACACTCGATTCTTCATTCTTCTTTGCCTTCGAGACTCGTTTATGTTATTCTTTGTGATTTCTTTTACTTTTAGTTTTGGCTCTTCTAGTTTGATTACTTATTTGTGAACAAACAATTTTCTATTTCTTAATTAAATTCTGGACATTGCTTTTAGATTTTACTCTCAGGCCTTTTAGATTTTACTTATGTATGTGGCTAAAAACATTCTATTGGTGCAGCAATCTACCCATGTCCTCTAAATACACTATCTCTTTTTGAAAATCCGTTTAGCTGCTCATCAGTTCATCCTTGTAAGTCTAGATATTCATGATTAGAAATATATTTTCCACCATTCCTTTAGCCCTTCCAGCATGTTACGATTTTAGGAAAAATTCTTTTAGGTTGAAAACTATTGATACCTTATTGTCTAATGTCTTAAACTTTTTTCCTGCAGGTACCAAATGACTCCTCCACGTGGTAAGTCCAAAACAACCGTCCCCACTTCAAAAAACGAAAGGGCCCCAGAGCTACATCCGCGAGCGCATCCATTGAAGTGCGCCATCCATTTCTTCAATTTCCACAAGGGACCCAGGAGGAGCTTTTCAGATTCTTCGCGCTAGACCCCTCGGAGTAGGATAGTGCCTTGATTGGGCTGCCTTGGAGCAGGTCCAACTAGTTGACGTGGTTCAGACGCTATTAGCTACTGATCCATGAGGGTTTTTTTTCGAGATTATTGAGCCAACGTATCTCCAGCTTACATTGGAACTCTATTTGACCTTCCACCTCTAAACCGTTATGACAGAGTTCGACGATCCCGGAACGGTCCAGTTCCGTCTCAGTGGTTTGGTACACCAACTAAGCGTGCCTGAGTTCGGTGTTGTATTAGGACTCTATACCGAGGACTTCATGGATGACGACGACTTCTCTAATCTCTATTGCCACATTAATTACTCCCCTTCTGCCTGTTGGAAGGCCCTGGTCCCTACTTCAGTCACATTTTATCCTAGTTGCTCCAAGGTGTCGGCCCTCGTACCATCGCTTTGATACTTACACGCCATCCTCGCACACACCTTAATGGGTCGATGAGAGAGTATAGACATCGTCAGCACTCATGATGCCTATTTTTTATGGAGTATGGCACACAGGCACGTCTTCGACCTTGCTTACTTCATCGCCCTCGCCATTCGACATTAGACAAAGTGACATAGGAAGGGGGCAATTTGTATGGGCCCACACGCTTAGCGCGATATTTCGGTCTCTTCAGCACAGCGGTGTAATCATCCTCCCTCACCCTCATCGGTTAGATGTCTCCACAAGGCATCTTGAGTATGCTCCACATGAGGATGATCGAGTGACGATGTGGATACGATCCTCCTCAGTACCGTCTAGTTCAATCCACTAAGTAGGAGGACCCAGAGGACATTCCTAACGATGTCCTTCCCACTCACGAGGAGCCACCATCTCAACCACCACCGATCTATCGCTCAGTTCATGCGGCTGCTTCATTATCTGACATATCTGAATGCCTCACTCAATTTGAGTAGTAGTGCTTTCAACGATTTACCCACATTGATTCTACTCTATAGCAGATATGACAGTATCTCCACATCTCATCACCGTCCCCACTTCGCGAACCATCTGAGGATTAGGACTTTTAAGTCCTCTTGTTTTTGTCTTTATTTTTGTTTTTATATTTATATTTATTTTTATTTTTATTTTTCTTATAACTTTTAGGTTTCTTTAGCTTTATTTTTCTCTTTATTTCAAATTCAATTTTTATGCTCTAAAAATTTAACATAGTCTTTAATGAACATTTTATATCAGCTATTTCTTTATGAGTAACCATGCTAATTTATATTTCCTAAAGATTTATTGATGCTATCGTAGTCACAAAGAGCTCCAAAGCTTACTATTACTTAGGAATATCAAACTCTAATGGGAAAACTACTCCACGACTACCATGTCCTACTCGACCACGACTAGTAGCCACCGCAACACCAAGTATAATACTCTTTTGGAGCAACAATTGTGGATAGGCACCCTCTACCAGCACCAGAGTTACTTCCTTCAACCTCACTCTTGCCCTAGCTACAAATACACCTTAGAATCAAGTTTCCACACTTTCAACTCAAGGATTCCATCCAATATTCAGGAAGTTTTAGTTCTCTCCCTATCTTATGATCCTTTGCCTTTATTTTTTTTAAGATCTATCTTTGTACATTGAGGGCAATGTACATATTAAGTATGGGGGTAAATTATATCATTATCAAAAAATCCCTAAATTTTGCATTATTCTCAAATCCCTGAATCTTGCTTTCACTATTAAAATGAATTTGGATTGATTTATTGTAATATCTCAAATTAGGGCCTAATCGGAATAGTGGTTTTGTGACCACAAATTTGGGATAGAAATAATTATTTTATAATTATTTTAAGGTTTATGATATGATTGCATGATTGTGTGAAAATTTCGTGAAGAAATTCTATGCATAAAGTGTTTAATTTGAAATTAGGGATTAAATCGAATAAGTTGCAAAACTTGCATTCTAGAAGCTTTTAGTATGAAATTGCTTTGTAATATTAATTAGGAGGTCTTAAATAGCAATTTGACCAATTTCTAAAATTTTGGACAAAAATGGGCTTGTACATGAAAATTTTCAAAGAAAGGCATTAAAGGCATTTTTGTCAAATGGTAAAAATAGTCATTAAACAGGGGAAAATAACACAAAAATAGAGTCATCTTCTCCATAGGGCTATTGAATTTGCTTATCACCATAGCTAGGGTTTTCAACATTTTAAGCCTTGATTGTAAGTGATTTCCATGCCCGTTTTTAATGTTCTTTTCGATTTTACAATCTTGAAAGCCTATTCTATCATTTTCTAGCAATATTTTAAGCTAAGATGCATGTATCAAAATTTACCCATGTGTGACATAATTGTATTTTGATGAATAATGAAGGATATGATGGTTTGATGTGTGTTTAACAACTTATACTTGGTAGTTTTATGTGAAAACACCTAAAAGGGGACTTAATTGTAAAAATGGTAAAATTGATGGTAAAAATCTAATTTTTATGTGAAATATGGGTTGTTATGGACACTAGGAGATTCGGCTATGCCGAGATGTCATGGGAAATGCATTTAACTCATTGTACAAACTTAAGGACTCAATTGTAAATAATTAAAAAGCTAGGGGTAAAATGGTAATTTTTATCCAAGCTCGGATTAGGGGCTGTTTTGATGAATCTGTGTATTGAATAAGTTAATTTGGCATTCTAGATCAAGAGAAATGAGATTTGAGTCGCGATCGAGGGAAAAGTAAGGTTTACGAGGAATAAGCTCGATTCCTAACATTTTGTACCGAGGTAAGTTCATGTGTAAATGTGGTAACATAATTGTTATTATTTATATGATATGATGTTTATTATCATGAAATATTATGCTTTGTGAATTATTATTTGATAAGTATGAAATGCTATCAAGTATCGGTTTCGACATTTTGAGGAAGGCGGCAATAATGTGTGATTGAGGAAAATCCCATTTGAACCTTGGGAATAGATTAGGGTACAAGTGACATGTCACTAGGATGTTTGAGTTTCCAGCTCGTTGAGTTGAGTCTGAGTTCGTGAGATGTAACTAGGCATCTGAGCTCGTTAAGTTGAGTCCGAGTTCACTTATGGATGCGAACGCCTGAGCTCGTTGAGTTGAGTCCGAGCTCGCTTATGGGCAGGTTACATGGTAGCTTGGCTACATAAATTTCGTAGGCTATTGAGTTTGTATAGCTATGGGTATGACGCTTATGTACTTGCAATCCGTGTATCCGAATTATATTTCGATGTGTCCAACGGATGAATCTTAAGTGACTAAGGAGAATACCTAAATGAAAGAGATATGTTGGTAAGTGTGGTGAATGAGAATTTGACAGGTATGAGCTTAAACCCTCGGGTTGAGAACTTGGTATGAGGAAATCGTGGTAAGATAGTAAATACACTTGTAATATGAATGGCTTTGTGATATTTATGCAATTGATGTTTCATGTTGGATTTCATGATTATGTTACTTGCTATTTACATGTGGATTTACTAAGCATTTATGCTTACACACTTCCTTCTACTCATTGTAGTTTTGGCAAGCCAGCCTGGAAATCAGGAAGGTCGAAGGCTCGCTCACACTATCCGAGAACCATTTTGGTATAGTGGCTTGTGTATTTTGGGTATGGCATGTGTAGCATTATAATCATTTTGTGTATATGATCTTATGATATGGCTATTGAGTTGTAAGGAAATACTCAGTAATGATTAGCCATTGGAATGGCTAATTATGATCATATTTGGTGTTATGTATGTTTAGTGTGTTACCTAATCCATGGAAATGCATAAAAAGGTGAAGGTTGTTGTAAAACAACACCATACAACAGTAATGACGTGAGTTTAAAAAATCACTAAAAATAGTAGAGACAATATTAGATGGTGAATAAAATATTAAATTGAAGCTTATTGTGTCTGTTTTCATATGGAAGAAATGAAACAGGTAAAGGAGTTTTCTTTTATGAGATATTTGAGTTTTGGTGGAACAGGGTTAGAGCGATTTCTGAATCCCCTGTTCTGACTTTAGAAATTCACTAAATATTGTAGAAAAATAATTAGGAGTCATTCTATATAGGTACAGATTCCTTATTGAGTCTACTTTTAAGGGAAACAAATGGTATAGTCATTTGAATTCTTTACAGAGAGAAAAATTATTCGTCATGGAAAGAGGTTAAAGCAGCCGAACACTAAAACAGGGGAAACTTTAACTAATAAACTGTACTAATTGGGCAGACCAAAAATTCTGGAAAAAATTTAGTAAATAGATATATGAGTCCAGATTTGAATTTCGAGTTTGGTAACTAGAGATATGATTTTTTTAGCGACTGTGACGCAGATAAATAGCTTATTCTAAAAGGTGAAATAAATGGTTTGGAAATTGTCTAAGTGATAAATTAAGTTTATTAACACCTCAAACTCGACTCCGGCGACGGTCTCGAGTATGGGGGCATTACATTTATGATTTTTATTGATATGTCTTGGATTAAAACATAGGGAGTTATGCTTTGATTGTTTAAACTTTAAGTCATTAGAGAATCAAGCATGATAAGTTGATTTTTGAGAATTAAATTTTTTTCTAGGTTTTCTTCCCAAGTTTAGGTATTATCTTGAAGTTTGAAATTCATAGGATTGACATCAAAAGCCATAATTTCTATGAGATTTGAGCCTTTAGAGCATATATTCTTTCTCGCTCACTTTTATTGTTGCTATAAGTGTGTCAATATTGATTCGTTATTCTAGAACTTGCTTCGATTATGCATGTCGAGACCACACCATTGATTTGATAGACCAAGATGATAAAGGCACCTAGGTTTTAACCCACTCACGCCTACCTTCATAATTAACCACTAGTGAACCCCCTTGAGCTTAATAACTCATTTATTGATTTACCCTCAGCATTAACCAACAACCCATTATTGTTGAAATCCCCTTAATTAAATTGATCCCCATTTTTGTCGAGACTTGACTTGAATAAATTGCTTACCTATGTTTTCCGTTCTCTAGTAAAGTTTCATACTTGACTTGTTCTTAAAAAAAATAAAGTTGTTCAGTTGGTTGATTTGTCGTTAGCATTACAAAGCTATGCTTGAGCATGAACGATGTTATTTATGAGGAAAAGTTCAATTCTAGGATCATTTATTCAGGAATATATATTCTTAGTATAAGTATTTTTCTAGTTAGGTAATTTTTTAATTCAATCTCGACTCTAACTTCCTTTTTTAGCTTTTGACCATACCCCCTAACCAAAGCCATGCTACAACCCTCTAAAGACTTTTTGATTGATATATCATGCCAATACATAGTGGTGGAGATTTGATTTTCATGCAAGCTTATGGTAATAACTTTTCATGTTGACAATTGAGTGCTTAATTTATTGTCCTTAAACACCTCGAGTGATTTGAGTGAATCTTTAGTGAGGATGTCAACTCTGTGTGATTTTGAACTAAAGATAATTACTTAGATAAGGGGAGATAGCTATGTTTTCGTGATAAAATGTTCAACTTGGATTGTTTGAAACTTTGATGTTCTTTCAGTTGAACTCTCAAGGTATGATTACTTATGGATTACTTTGAAACATTATTGATAGGAATTATAAGTTGAGAAAAATGAATTCTTAATTATGAGTTGAGGATTTTGCTTGAGGACAAGTAAATGCTTAAGTGGGGGTATTTGATAAACCATAATATATACATATTTTTACCCCACATTTGGCATATTTTATGGATAATTTATCATTAGATTTATGGAATTTGATGCTCCTAGTCCTTTATTTTCATGTTTTATACCTAGGTGAGCATAAGGAAGTAAAAAGAGCAAGAAACATGCCAAAATGGATAAAATGGGCCAAAGTTAGGATTCAACACGGCCTGGGCTTTCACACATGGGTGAACCACACAGTCGTGTTGATTTAACAGTCTTGAACACGACTTGAGCCACTTTACATGGGCGTGTCACACGGGCATGTCCTTGTCATGAACTGTTTTAATTTCACGCAAAAAAGGTTACTTGGGGGCTAAGAAAGGTATTCCAGAGTCTATAAAAACACCCTAGAAGAAGACTAAGGAACACACAGAGTAGAAGCAAGGAATTACTCGAAGAACGTCAATTAATCCATCTTGGAAGCAAAGATTTACATCAAGACTGAAGATCTCCCTTCAATTTCTTTCAGGAGTTTTTGGGTTTTCTTTATGTTTTGTTGTTTTCCCTATTTTAAGATGTTTTCTTTTATAATTATGAACTAAATCCCCTAAAGACCTGAGGGGGGTGAAACCTAATATGAATCTTGTTATCAATATTTGAATTATATGATACATACTTGATTTGTTCTTAATTGTGTTATTAATTCTTGTGTTAATATTTCAGGATATTAATATAAGTTGAATGTGCTTATTCAATGGAGCAAAAGTCCCTGTCTAAGAGTAGATCCACATGATTAAGCAGAGTTTATCACAATCCTAGACATAGGACGACGAAAATCTACCGGATTAGAGTCAAATCTAATAAGGGAATCCATAGATCAGGTTAATGCAACACTAGGGGTTTCAATTAGAAATAAATTTCAATTAATCAACCTAAGGTTAGTTGTTCTTAGTCTCGAAAGAGATATTAACATAATTTAGTGATTTCAATTAATCAACACTTTATTTCGGTCAGGACATACTTCTCCCTACAGAAACTGGCTAAGTTATACATCTCTGAGATAGTGAGACTGAATGGGGTTTTTGTGTCAATCATCTCCGATAGGGATCCTTAGTTTACATCTCGATTCTGGAAAAAGCTTCACGAGGCTTTGGGTTTGCGACTTGACTTTAGTACTGCTTTTCATCCTCAAACAGATGGACAGTCAGAGAGGGTGATTCAGATATTGGAGGACATGCTGAGAGGGTGTACCATCGTTTTCCGAGGTAGTTGGGAGGAGTTCTTGCCTCTCGCAGAGTTTGCCTACAACAACAGTTGCTAGTCCAGTATTCAGATGACACCTTACAAAGCACTGTATGTTCGTCAGTGTCGCACTCCTTTATGCTGGACTGAGTTGGGTAAGCGGCGTGTTTTGGGTCCAGAGTTGGTGTCAGAGACTGAGGATAAAGTCCAATTGATTCGTGAGCATTTGAAAGTGGCTTCTGATAGACAAAAATCCTATACTAATCTGAAAAGGAAGGACATTGAGTATTCTGTGGGGTACTTAGTTTTTTTTAAGGTCTTGCCATGGAAGAAAGTTCTAAGGTTCGGTCGCAAGGGCAAGTTGAGCAATCGGTTTATTGGGCTGTATCAGATTCTGAAGTAAATGAGGCCAGCCACATATCAGTTGGAGCTACCTCCAGAGTTGGATTGTATACACAATGTTTTCCATGTCTCGATGCTGAGACGTTACCACTCTGATCCCATGTACATTGTGCCTGTGGAGGATATTGAGATTAGATCAGATCTACCATTCGAGGAGGAGCCGGTTCAGATTTTAGATCGCAACGTGAAGGTTCTACAGAGGAAATCTATTCCTTTAGTGAAGATACCGTTGCAGAATCATAGCATTGAGGAGGCTACTTGGGAGCTAGAGGATTCGATGCGACAGCAGTATCCTCACCTCTTCTGATCAGGTAAAATTTTGAGGACGACATTTTTTTAAGGAAGGTAGAGTTGAAACGCCCCAAAATTTTGGCTTTTGTGATTTGTTGTGCATGAAAATTTTTGAAATTGTTTTTGTAATTAATCAACACGAATAATTATCTGCTTAAGTGAATATATGCTCTGGGTGTGTTTGGGGAGGTCCCAAGTTCAAGCCAAGACTTGGGTTAAATTTTGGTTTTTATTGAATAAGGCCTAACTCTTGGTAATCAGGCTTTTAAATAAAAGTTGGGTAAAATATATCCGACTAGGCCTGTTGGTCTGGTGGTTAAATGGCAAGGGATTATGCTTGAGGTCCTGCGTTCGAGTCATTGCTAAAGCATTAATTTTTGCTGCTTTAGACAGCTGGAGTTTGTGATGGACTAAAATTCTCTTAGTGGAGTGATGGATGGAGAGAATTAAGGGAATGTGAGTTGGACGTTATTAAGAAATCCAATTCTGAGTAGTTTGTTCTCTTTCCTAAAAGTTTTGATTTTCCTCTTCCTTTTTCCCTTGCGCTTGCTGGTGATTGTTCCACCCTCCTTTTTCTTTGCAATTTCTTCTTTTTTATCATTAGTTTCGATAGTTTAATCGCTCAAATGAGTGTTGGTACATTCTTGGTAAGTCTTGTGATACTTTTTGGTCGTTATAAATGGAGTAATGAAGTTCTAAGGATTTTATTTCTGTCTAGAGTACATTCAAGTTTCGGGCTATTGCTAAACAGTGCTCTAAATCAGCAAGGAATCGCCGTTTATCGTTAGAGGTAAGATTGTCATTAGTTTCGAGATTTATTCGTTCTTAAAAATTCAAATCAAGTTACTGAAATTGGGCCTTGAAATTGTCAATTATAGGTTTGGAAGGGCTCAGGAGTGCTTAGGAATCGAAAACAAACTAGGTGTGTACTCTGAACGCACTAAAAATGCAATTCAGTGAAAGCCGAAAACGAGGCTGTCAATGCCACACGAGTGTGTGGACTGCCCATGTAGAGGCTGTGTGGTGAGACACGGCCACGTGATCGATGAGCCAGGCTATACGTGTGCCACACAGGCATGACGGACACAGGCGAGTGAGGCTGGTTAGGCCGTGTGTGAGGCACGGGCTAGGCCAATTGGGCTGTATGAGCCTACACAGGTGAACCACATGGGCATGTGGGATCTAGGCCAAGCTGTGTAATCCACACGGGCAAGGCCAATTTGGGTCTTATGGGCCTACACGTGCATGCCACATGGGCGTGCGAGCCCATTTTTTTAAACTATTCTGAAAGGTTGCACGGGTCGGCCTAGTCGACTATGACCTGTTAAAGGGTCAGTAAGCGATACTGAGGCCCCTATTCTGAAATGTGATTAAGTAAATGTATGTGATAGCATGTTATGTTTAGCATGTGTATTGTATCTGCTATGAGAAATCCGTATGATCTGTTTACTGTATGGAAGCATGCCATGACATTATTTATGTTGCATTGCATTGCGTTGAGATGGTTATTAAAGAGAAGGAAGACTGTAAGGCTTTTAGCCGTTTGACAAGAAGTTGTACTGCCTTTATTTATTATGTGCCGTTTTACAGTACCTCATGGTGTGTAGGGCTGGATAGGTCGATTTTAACCCTACTCTTGGTGTGTAGGGCTAGGTGGGTCGATTTTATCCCCACATGGTGTGTAGGGTGGACGGAGATGGTGTGTAGAGTTGGTGGGCATGATTTGTATCTCACTTGATATGCATGTGTTTTCTATATAGGCTAAGGCCCGATTTGTATCCCCACTGTTTTCACTGTGTTTAATTATTTTTGGAGTTTTTATGTAATGTGGACCTTTAGACTGTTTGATTTTTACTTTGGGATGTCAAATTGATATTTTTATTGATTTATAAACTGTGACATCACAGACGCGTTTTCAAAAACTTAATATAGTATTTCGTATTAATGAACTGTTTTCAAGACTTCCGCGTTAAAAGAAAATAATGTGAATACGTTTTTGTTAATCGAAATGATTTTCCAAAAACACTCTCATGTGACACCACCAAATTCGATCATTACGTTTAGGCCGAGTTTGGAGTGTTACAATCGTATTCTAGAGGGCTTCATTCATAATATGGGAAAGCCTGCGATCCCTGAAATTTGTGGCCACTTGCAAGAGGTTGGATTCTTGCATGTGTCTCTCATGACTAGAGGTGTGCATGGGCCGGGCGGCCCGGCCTGGCCCGAAGGCCCGCCCTAAATGTGGGAAGGTTTGTACAAAAATATAGGCCCAAAAAATGGGCTTGGACAAAAATATAAGGCCCGTTTAAAAAATGGGTCGTGCCTCAGGTAAGGCATTTTTGGCCCAAGCCCGGCCCGGCCCAGCCCGAATTCACTAAAGATAAAAAAATCTATTTTTTGATATTATTTTATTATTATTTTCTCCCTATTTTGCTATTATTTTACTATTATGTTGTACTATTTTGTTGTTATTGTTTAGATATTGTATAAAACTTATTTTATTGTTAATTTTGTTATTACTTTAAAGACATTTGTTAATTTTGTTATTATTTTAGAGGCATTTGCTTGTTAAGTTGTATCTATTTTATTGTTATTTAAGTATACATATTTTTTAAAATTTATTTTTAATTTGTTGAGAAATCTTTATTTTGATGTTTTTAGTATTTGTGATGGTTTATATATATTAAAATTATATAAAAATAATATAAAATTAATATGGGCAGGTCAGGTCAGGTTCGGGCTTTTACATTTTTATTCAGGTCGGGCTTGAGTAAAATTTTAGGCCCATTTTTCGGGCCGAGCCAGGCCTAGGCCCAGTAAACGGGTCTAAATTTTTAGTTGGGCCTGGCCCAAGCCCGGCTCGGCCCATGCGCACCTTTACGCATGACCAAGGGTTACAAACTCGATCTTACAATAATCAGCGTGTTGGTGGAAAATGGAGGCTTGAAACACACACTTTCCACCTTTCATATGGCGAATGTAAAATCACACTTGAGGACATAGGGTTGCAACTCGCTCTACCAGTGGATGGACCAGTCATCACTGAATCAATGGTCATTTCGAGTAAAGTGGACCTCTGTAGAACATTGTTGGGGAAGGTCCCAGACAGTTTGAAGGTGATCGGATACTGATTTGGAGAATAATTTCGATGAGCTCCCTGCATACTGAATAGAGGAGGTCATAGAACAATACGCTTGAGCATTCATCATGAGGTTAATCGGGGGCATTTTAATACCCAACAAATCTCGAAATTTGGTGCACGTAAGGTGGCTACTACATCTAGTAAAATTCAATGAATGCAGAAAACTAAGTTGGGGATCTAACGTCTTGTCCATATTATATCGGGAGATGTGTCAGGCCATGATACTCAATATGATGTCAATTGGTGGTTGATTGTTTTTGCTACAGTAGTGGGCTTGGTGGTGACTACTGTTTATACGTCCCAGAGTAACCAATCGATACATGTTCCTATTAGTGACGAGGTAAACATTATTTTTTAATAAATATGTAGTTTGTATTGTATAAACCCTTGCAACACTCGATGTTGATGCCCAAGGCAATGCCGACGTGCCCGAAATTTAGGGCACCTTATGGTTACTCGCCTATAGTGAGCCAAACACCACCTGCATCATTATTTCACTAAGGTGGATCATCGACGTAACCATCGCTAGCTAAAGTACCGGATACACGATGGAAGGCTAGGATGACGCAGCAATCGACCACGAAGGATAGGATGACACTGGGAAACCCAAAGACGAAGGCTAGGGGGCATTGGTAGGTGGGAGTCCCAGCGATGATGACACTGAGGAGGAATTCTACAGGCCTGCACCTTTGAATGTTCCTCCAGTTGCACCTCCGGTTGTACGAAAAAATCTTTCATGCGACTATCTTCCATTGCCTTGTGGCACACATTCTTCTCGACGGCACAGTTTATGTATTTTTTTTGCTCAAATTATTGCGATTAAATATATACAAAAGTAAATAAATAAATAAATAAAATTTTTTATTCAAAAATTGCATTTGTCTTCATTTCAGTGTAACGCGAGTTATGCTTAAGTTAACAATACATAAAAAATTTCAATTTTCTAAATAAAGTAAGCATTGCATCCGCAATATTATTTGGAAGAAAATAATCATATCGATGCTGAGGCCCCAATGAATCCCTGTATAGTGAACATGTTGTCTTCGTATGCCCTGGTTTTCTACAGTACCCACATAATCTCTATTAACTGTCTCTCTCCCCAATATCTATAATGTTCCTTATCATTGTGAAATTCGAGCGACCTTTCGAGACGTGACGTAGCTCCTTGTTAGGTGCCAAATTGTACGGTGCATTGGACACTGGCGGCCACATATGCTCATGTGGGACGGTCGAGAATTCAAGACTCCACACACTATGAATATATTCTAGTCAATAAGTGTCATTGATGTAGGGCGCGTACTCAATTCATACGTTCCCATATGCGGGAATTGCATGTGAGCATGGGAATCGAAGTGCTTAGAATCTTCCACAATCGCAAGTCCCTACTATTAGGTTCACACGATAAGATGTCGTCGACCTATATTGGTCGAGCTTAGTGTGCTTCGTGACTCAAAAAATAAGGTTACAACACGAGTGTCACACTACATACATAGTGTTTGCCCTCACTGTGTTTCATCGAATCCCCTTCATGACGTTATTGCACCACATACCATCACCCACTATATGTCTAACATACGCTATCGCCTTCTTTGGAAATAAGGAGGCTAGGCAGAAAAATGCTTCCTTGACAATCAAGGTCACCAACAAATGATGTGTCCCCCTCAGTACAGAATTGATGCGCTAAGCTAAGTTTGACATCATATACCTATATTGTAGGCCCCCGTCATCCGATTACGTCCGCAGTTAGAATGGTATATTCATTAGGTACGCTGTACCATAGGCGTTAATGGTGCTCATATTGTTTAGCATTTAATGGAATCGATGTTGGACGAACTCATAACTTGTTGAGAAATGCCTACCCATTAGTGGAAAGAACAATCACTTGAATAGTGGAAGCACTATAGTGTATATATTAAATAGTTGTAACTACAAACTCATGTCAACGGCTACATCTCACTCAGTTTCTAAAAGATATTTTTGTGGTAGTTTGATCCCACATGTCATAAGTAGTACCTATGATGGGCGTGATCCAAAAGGCTACCATGACACTCAATTGCGAACCTTATTTTGAGTACCTTATCAGATATGATACATATGTTGAACGCGACGGAGTACTCAGCTCAGGAAAAAATCCCAGTCATCTATTGCTTCTCTAAGAGTTAATGCAAGCATTATCAGTAGAGTCCTTCGATTACAGTCCTGAGCAATGGTAATCAACAAACGACATTGATACCTTCTAATAGCTAGGTGTCGTCAATTTAAACCAAGGGCTTGCAATGCTGAAAAGCCTCTTTGCATTGCAGAAAGGTCCAAAAGAATCGATGAAACACTCTTTTCCCATAAACCAATTTATCATTGAAATACGCTGGGTGCATTTCCATATACGTTGTAGAACCTGGTATGTACCAATTTGATACCTAACATTATTGCCACTAATAGTTGTACAAACTGTCCCACCCGTGATGCAACTTATCCATGGCATTTTGTTTCACAACCCACATATTTTATTTAACTATCCTACTCGTACAAAGAGTGAATGTGTAGTGCCCTGATTTATTTAACTTTGTTTTTATGAATGCTGTCATAAATGAGTATCTACTTCACTGGTTAAATGTTCTGATTGTATGTTTGAGGTATTGGGTTCAAGTCCCAATTTTGGAAATTCTACTATTGTTGTTCCTAGCCTTATCCCTAGTGGTTGGGCTTATATTATACTTTGGTCAACTCATATCAAAATGAGCCTGCTGGTTCAAGTGGTAAGGTGTTAACGTGTCTTAGGGTCTTGTGTTTGAACCCCCCGTGTGAGCGAATGATGTTGATTTTTCTTTCTGTCAATGTGTACCGGTTATGTAGTAGAAGTTTGATGGAACTAGTACTTTGTAGTAGTTGGAGGAGGTTAGTGGGTCAAATTCTATAGGATTATGGTCGGTTAGTGGGGGAGTTGGGATAATGTTTTATTTGAATTTTTTTTCTTTTTCCTCTTTTTCCAAAATTTCCTTCCAATTCACGTTCCTCTCTCAACTCCCACGTACATTTCTTTTTCTTCTTCTTGTCTCTTATTTTGCTTATTTTTCCTTTCTTTCTTTTTCGGTTTGGGTTCATTGACTTTGCATTCTTCGAACAAATTTTGGAGGGTGATTGGTTTACTGTTAGGGTAATTCATAAGTAGTTTTTTTATTCTTCTTGTTTGCTTCGAAAATTTCTGTTATGGGAAGTTTGATTTCAATTACATGAATGTTGGTTTAATCATTAGTTTTGATTGACTGTTTAGAAGAATCACAGGAAGCGCCAAATCCTTCGACCAGTTAGGTTTTGAAAAGCGTTGATTCATCTTAAGGTGAGCACTAATCAGGGTTTTAGTTTTATAAATTGTTTCGATTATTGGTTTGGTATTTTCAATTGAGGTTTAGGTTTTAGTTATCTCGTGTGAAATTTTGCATCAAAATCGAGCCAGGAGTGTAACGTAAACTCAAAAAAAAGACGATCGGTGAAAGCCAAAAATTGGGCCTGTAGATACCACACGGTCGTGTGCCTGGTCGTGTGCGACACACGGCCGTATGCAATACACGACCATGTGATGGGGGTGTGTGTGGCCATGTGTGACACACGGCTTAGGCCATTTTAGGCGTGTTGGCCACATGAGCGTGTAGGCACACTGAGAAGCCACAAGGGCGTATGGGCCTTGAGTTAGGCAATGTGGGCAACATGGACAGGTCATTTTGGGCATGTGGGCCAACACAGGCATGTCGACCCAAATTTTAGAATTTTTCCCTAGAGTCGTACATGTCATTTCGATCGACTGTGGGCCTTCTATAGGGTCGGTATGTGTAGTACAAGCTTTTAAACATGAAATCTGCTACTCTTTTTTATTGATATGAGTTTTTTGAGTATTATGAGATACAATATGTATAATCTATTATGCTATGTATAAGCATGTGTAGTAATTGTTATATGAGCATGCGAGGCATATTGACTCTGATATCTAGTATTACTCTATCTAGTATTACTCTCTGTATTTGGTTATGGGGAGGGATATGTTTATGTGGAGGGAGTACTCTGTATGAAGCGATATTTCGCCAATAAACTCGCAACACTAATGCGATATTCTGAAATATGTCGTACAGACACTATGCGGTGTGTAGGGCTGAGTGGGTATTTTATACCCCACGTGGAGTGATAGGATGGTCGGAGTTAGTGTGTAGAGGATGGGGGTAGGATTTTGCATATTTACATCTGTATAATTCTAATTCTGTAATGGATTACATCTTTGATTGTTCTATATGAGACTAATTTGATTTTCTGCTTAGGTACGTGTTACACACTAAGTTTCCAAAACTCACTCTTTGTTTGTTTGTTTTGTTCAGGTAACCCTCAGATTTAGGTGGGTTGGTGCGACAGAGGCTTATATGTGACCACTTATTTGTAAGCATCATTTGCTTAAATTTTTAATTAATTTTTTGGTTTTTGAGAATTTTGTAATTGTAGGACTCTCTAGACTATTGGGTTTTATTTTTTTTTTTGTTTTGGATTTGATTTGAGATTTCTAGCGATGTTTGACAAAACTATTTACCAAAACAAATGTTTTATGCAGTCAATCACTTTCGAAAAAATAAACTAAGTTTTCAAAATATAATAACTTTAAAACGATAGCGGCAAATTATTTTTTTTATTTGGAAGAGTAACAATCGATGGTTTTTTTAATGAGTTTAACAACATGTTTTTAAATAAATAGACTCTTTTGGTAACAAAAATATACAAGGTTTTCATTATGATAAGGTTGGATTTTTAATTCTTCTTCATAACACTCCTAGACTCAGCCATAACGTCTAGGTCGGGTTTTAGGGTGTTACAAGATGTTCATAATCAACACCAAGATTAGAATCTTGGGACTTCCTTTCACTATCAGTAGAATAATGTCAGAAATCATGCCTGAGTTTAGCCCCAGATGATCCTAACTTGCACCTATCACAACACAAGTTTGTGGACTAGAATACTTCTTTATTGTCCACAACCCAATTTACTTACAGAGAGACGCCATTATTTTCCATTTGCACCTCTTATCTTGCATTGCGCACTTCCCTTCGAATTTTTAGGAGCGAGACTTCATGACAAATTCGTGACAAAGTAGTTCACTTGTTCTTGAAGCTGTACCGCTTCAGTGTAGGAACAAAAGCCTCTTTGTTTGGGTATTCCATTCCAACTTTCAGCACTCGTACATCACAAGATGTGCTTCCATAACTAGGTGTTCTGTACAGTATCCGTGGAAACTCTAAAGCACTCATAGCTAATAGGTCGATCTTTGTCATGTAGGGCAGAGGTTCATATATACCCTGAATCGCAGATCTGGATTTGACTTATTTTATAAGGCATCATCTTCTGACCCGTAAGGTTTACGCACTGATTCGAAAAATAGTGTCACTTCTAAACCATCAAGACCGCACTATCAGATTGGCTCAGAATCTGACTCCTCCTAGTCAACTACATCCGCTGCCTCTTTTTCCTCACCTACATCTTCTTCCTCGGCTACCCCTTGTTAGTCCCCGTCAAAAAATAAATCAGTTTGATGTCTGGTGTATATAGACAATCTGCCTATATAACTGCTTCCGCCTATGACATTGACCCAGTGTCAAAGTTCAAATTGAATGCACTGATTGAATGTTGAGCTCCAGTGTCTAGATTGGGGAGCTCCAGTGTCCAGATTGGGGTTATACTCAAGCCCCGATAGGTAGAGACCACTGAGGTTTAGATCTGTGCCAAAAACAGATGAGTGTCTACCCAACGATGTTCTAAGAACATCGTAGTAGCCACTTTGAGCATGCCAGTTAACCCACTACACAACTGTGTAGTAGGACTTTCTACTTCAGGTTTGATTCCCATATTCGCAACAACAGTGGTCGACGATGGACCAAATCCATCAGCATCAGCAAACTTGACGTATAACTTCATTACAGCATTTTCACTTGAGCAGTGCGATGATATGATTGTCTCGAGATGGACCTAGTCAGTCATGTCAAATAGCTCATGCTTATAGGGGTCAACGGAGCTAAGAAATCTATATTGCAACTTTAAAATTCTTCCCTGAGTCGATACCCGAACTTTCCACCTGATTCTGGTCCATAGCTCGTGCAATTTTATTGTAAGATTAAACACCAATTCTACAAACTTCACTCCTACAAACACCACTTCGACATCTGTATTACAGATGTGACCATCATAGTAAATAATTGATTTCACTTATTGACTAATTCTAATTTTGGTCACAAATTGGATGAAAAATTGCAAAAAGAAAGTAGAGGGTTATCCAAATAAGTACACACAACTCTCATAACACAACTATATGATGTTTGTTAGTAGTTTGATGCATGTCTATGTTATGGAAATTACGTCCCATTTATAGGAAAATTATATAGGGAGAAAGAGAATACGTGTTCCTCTCTTCGTTTACGAATGCATGCATTCATTGCATTTTTTATGACGCAATCCATATTTAAAGCACATTCAGAAGTTGTATAATTTTATCGCACATGTATCATATGGAAAACCTCTAGGGCTTCCCACTATAATCGGTGTAATTTTTTTCTCCATTTCCAAGCATCCAATACCTTTAACCTTCCTACTTATTCAAAGGTTGGCACTGTTGTGGACGTAATATAGGACTCTAAGGCAGGGATCGACTATTGCAATGCAGTAAAGGTGATGCTCCTTTCAAGGTGACGATGGTTGTCATTATTAAACAATCCATTAATAATTACAACTGTTGTGGCACTGACCCGAGTTTAACCTCTATTATGCCGAAACATATGCTCTGCACCTGAGAGCCCTCTTGTGTCCACATCAGTGTCAACTTTTGGATAAGAATGAAAGGTCAAAGATACCGATTGCTTGGAAATAGAGAAAAAATATGTTGATTACACTGGAAATCCCCTAAGTTTTCCCATATGATTATGACCTCAATCTTATGTACGGTTTATATAGGGCATCGTTTGCAGGTATCCAAAAAGCTTGAACTCCTGGCCGGGTAACGACCGTCACCTGGCCCCCTGGTTAAGCTCAAACACGTGATCGCATTACGGCCACCGACTGAGACCTCCACCTAGACTTCGACCCCTGATTTTATCAAGCATTATTATCTCGAAACTAGATTTCCCACGATGGGTTTCTAAGGTGATGGTCCTATCCTGCCATGACATATGAAATGGATGTGTTCTAAGGAGCGTTATCATATCTCGACCCCTCAAATCTACAGATGAACTTCTGCAGTTTTAGTCGAAAATCCTAAACCCTTCCAAAAACTCTAAACACTAATATAAACACTAAGCACTAAACCCTAACCTTAAAATAGTTAAAAAAAGATTAGGGTTTTTAATTGGGTGCACGTTCCCTTTATTTCTCCTAAAAAAGACCTATTTTCCTAAATAAAATAACGGCTTATAGTGCTAATTTATCCCAAACATTTACTTGGGTTAATTTAGAATTTGTACTTTATTTACTTACAAAATATTTTTTATTTTTAATGATATATTGAATTAGTTTATTTTGTCTTTATATCCAATTCACTCAAGGGAAAAAAAAATTCTCTCTTTTTCAATTTCAAAACAATTTAAGATTTATAGTCAACCTTAAGAAATTATTATAAATTTAATATTACAATTGATAAAATAAAAAAATAACCGTTATTTTAATAAATCTTAACTTGTACATTATTAAATAAATAAATAAATAAAATTGAAAGCCCAACGTAGCAAGGATTAAATGCTTGTATTAATAAAAAGTATCAAACATCAAATAATAACAAAAATTAAATATATGATAATCAAACCTTGTTTGGTGGTTGAAACAAAACATATCAAATAACATTAAACCATTCTTTTTTTATGCCTAATGATTGTATGCCCATGCACTTATTTATATTATTATGTCTGTTTTACAATCTATGTTTGAGGCTTGTAACTATTCATCCCAACAATATCATCTCCAAGGTTCTATTACTTCACTTATCTATTCGTTTTATTCAATATTTATATCGAAAACTAAAAGGACTAAATCGATACTTTCAAGCAAACATGAGGAATACCAGAAGCAATGCTTAAAACCAGTGCGAACTACTTCAAGTATTGAGAATGAACAAACTAGAAAAAATAAAGAACACACAATATGTTTATGCAATTTGGTTTCCCTGCGTTTGGAGGGTCTTATCTTGAGAAATATGTAATGACCCAAATTCTACGGGCACCGAAAAAGTGAATTTAGGGCCTTCGTCTTAGGAAAAACGAGTCAGTAAATATTTATTAAAAATATTTATGAAGTTAGTTATGAGTTGAATTAGATTTTTGATGAGTGAATTTAGTTTAATTAGAAATAATTAGTAAAAAGGACTAAATTGAATAGAGCATAAAAGTTCAAGTATAGAATAGAGAAAGATTAAAGGATTAAATTAGTAAAAACTAAATTAGTGACATGTGTAAGATAGAGAATAAATAAATGTGTATTTATATTATTAGTACAAATGTATGTTATATATATATATATATTTACTTATAAATTAAGTAAAAGATATTTTATTATTATAATTAATAATTATGTAATATTATATATTTTTTAATTAGTTGTGATAATGACAAGTGTTTGGTAATGATGAATGACATGTGTAATTACATGTATGTATAAAAATGTATGTATATAATTAGTTATAAAATAGATATTTTATTATAATTAATAAATTAAGTAAATAAAAGTAAAAAGAAATAAAGAAAAGAAGAACAAAGAAACATACCAGAGAAACAAATGAAAATTGGGAAAGAAAAGAAGAAAGAAAAGAAAAAGGAGAAATTGGGGAATTGAAGCTTAGAAGTTTGAAAGGTAAGTCAATTAAGCCCTTATTCTCTAATTTAAATGTTTTAGAAGCTTTAGAATTGAGTTTTGTTGAAACTAAGTAGAAGCTATGGAGGTTTTTAAGTTTTTGAGTAGTTTATGTTGGATATATGGTTGAATTAAGGGCTTAATTGATAGAATTATTGATTAGAAGTGGTTAAGGGATTAAAGCATAAAAGAGGTTATAAGTTTTGTGTTTGAGGGACTAAGTTGAAAGAAAGCTTGCATTAGGGTTTTAATATGAACATTTGATAGTTAATAGAAATTTGGAAGAAATTGAGTAGAAATAAAGTAATAATTAAGCTAGAAAGTAAATAAGTCAATTTGGGATTAAAATTGAAAATAGATTATAAATTGGATGGAAAATTCTATTATTATTAATTGTTATAAATAAAGCTGTAATTAATAAAATATTTATTTATATTTGCATAGCTAACAAAGAAACTGAAGCATCAGCATTGAAGGGAGAGGAGAAAATAAACGAGGAGTAAATACAACAAATTCGGTGTAACACCTTATACCCGAAATCATTACCGGAATCGAATACAGAGCGTTACTAGACTTAAACGAATCTTCACAGAACTTAACTCAGGAACAGTTATAAAATTTTAAACATACTTGCTTTGAGCCACATCACAAAATATTATCATACATGCATAAGAATAAACATACAGACCTACAAATTTTTTAGCCAACATAGGCTAACTTACTTAATTACCTATAACCTTAACAATAAGCCAAAGCCTTTAGCTAAATCATAATATTACATATTCGACATTTCAACCCTATACATGCCATAGACTCGAAGCACTAAATTTACTTACGCCACTAGCGTAAACTCGGTGGTGTTATGATATCTCTGACGGCCTCCAACCCGAGGTAACCTGGTAACCCTAGGAAATAAGGAAAAGAGAAAGGGAGTAAGCTTTATGCTTAGTAAGTTCATATGAAAACAATAAGCAACTTATTAGTATGTTTTACCAATGTTTACAACTTATTCACAAGTTATTTACAAGCTGTCTTCCTGAGCAATAGTCACTAAACTATTTGTTTCTGGAGCTACGAAACTCCAAATTAAGTTCCATAAATTTTCCTTGAAACTATATTTATGTATCTTTCTACCATAAAATTTCCAGAATTTTTGGTTGGGCCAATTAGTACAGTTTATTCCTCAAAGTTACCCCTAATTCACAGCCTGACGGTTCTGACCCCTTTCGCACTAAAGTTCAATTATCTCATAGCACAAAACTCGAATGATGTTCTCGTATATTTCTCTTGAAACTAGACTCATTGGGGATTCTAAGCATATAAATTATAACTCATAGCTATTTTTTTACAATTTATGGTGATTTTCTAAAAACAGAACAGAGGATCACGAAGGTATCCAGAACCAGTCTCACTAATGTTTAAATACCTTACAATTTACACTTCTTTTGCTTACTCAGTTTCTTTTATAAGAAAATAGACTCAATGAGCTTTAATTACATATTTATCCAGCCTATAACTCACTTTCTACTATTTTTGGTGTAATTTCAAAGTTACACTACTGTAGTGACTCAAATCTGTCAAGGTAAAATTTCTTATTCATTATCATTGTTCACCAAATCAATACAATATCATTTCATTTATCATGGCAAGAACAGATAGCTATGCAATATAAGCACAGACCCATAATCACAATGTCAACAAGAATAAAAGACTCATTCCAATTCATGCCATTCTCATAACGTTCACCAAATGTTATATACGTCATCAATTATCACATATCATTGAACAATTATACTTACTCGCTGAACACTTTCCAAAATATTATTTTCATCTTGAGTATTCTTCCATTCCGCTAGAATTTTACCCGTTGAACACATCGGAATATAACTCAGATACACGGATCATTTGCACATAAGTGCCACATATGTAATCAATCAATCATGTAACCCGCCCATAAGCGAACTCGGACTCAACTCAACGAACTCGGGCGTTCGCATCCATAAGTGAACTCGGACTCAACTCAACGAGCTCGGATGCCTAGTTACATCTCACGAACTCGGACTCAACTCAACGAGTTCGGACATTTGCATCCATAAGTGAACTCGGACTCAACTCAACGAGCTCGGATGCCCAACCATCCTAGTGACATGTCACTTGTATCCTAATCTATTCCTAAGGTTCAAACAGGATTTTCCTCAATCACATATCCTTGCCATCTTCCCCAGATACCGAAACCAATACTCGGTAGCAATTTATATTTAACAAGTAGCACACATAATTTGCATATTATTCGATAATAACCACAAAGCATATATTTCATGATAAAAATCAGCATATCATATAAATAATATCAATTAACTTAAAAATAACAATTATGTTACATTATTTACACATGAACTTACTTGTTCCAATGGAATATCATATTCTATCAAATTCCCAATGCATTCCATCATCACATAATTGTTTTTAACACTTGGTATCACTTTCCCATATACAATATTTCCAATATAAAAATTCAATACCATCATAGCAAGATAATTTCCAAATATATTAGCAATAACATGAATATCATGCTTATTTAATCATACGAACTTACCTCAATTGCCGAAACAACTAATTTTCCCGCTTTAGTCCACCATTTCATTCTTTCCCGATCCTAGTCCAAATTTCACGTTTTCATCCTCTAACATATCAAATAACATTCATTTAACACATTTTATGAACACACTAATCAATTCAATTCACAAATCATGTTTTGGCAAATTTTACAATTCTGCCCCTATACTTTACCAAAATTACCAAATTGCCCCTAGGCTCGAATCAAGATTTTTATTCAATTTCTTCACTTCTTATGCCAAAATAAACCATTACAAGACCATAGAAACTCATAAACATCATTTTTTTTTTACACACATTAGCACTTATTTTACAATTTTGCAAAATAACCCCCTTTAAGGCATTTTCATGCAAATTCCTTTCACCAAGTTATTTATCAGACAACTACAATTCATTTTCTTCCATAAAAATTCAGCAAACACCACATATGTGTTCATGGAAAAACCCTATACTCTTAATCATTTTGCACAATAGACCCCTCATTTGAAAGCTCATGCTTTGGGGGTTCCAAAAATGTAAAAATCATCAAGAAAAGACATTAAAATCACTTACTATCAAAGGAGATGAGTTGCTGAAATTTTCCAGCTTCTAAACCCTTATTCTTGCTGCCCATTTCGTGGAGAAGAAGAGGAAATGAAAGAGAAATAACATTTTATTTCTTTTTCTTATTTTATTATAAAAAAGACAAATATCACACCTAACATTTTTGACTTTTCTACTCTTCTATTCTCTTGGCCGGCCATTCATTTTTAAAGGGCCTAATTGCCTTTTAAAGACCCCCAATTTTAATTCTAAATCAATTTAACACCTTTATGCATTAATACACAACTTTTACATTTTACGCGATTTAGTCCTTTTTTCGAAATTGGACTAGGAACAGCTAAAATTAACTTACCAAATTTTACATGCACTTATAAAATTAATTTATAACACATAAAATAACATCAAAATAATTTTCTCTGGCTTCGGAACAGTGGTCCCGAAACCACTATTTCGACTAGGCCCAAACTCGGGTTGTTACATTCGGGTTTGTATTATCATAATTCAAGTTATTTCTTATTAAATGTTTAATTTTAATATATGTGTATGGAATTTGAATGTGGGTAGATATTGATATTGAGTTGAATGTGAATTAGATTTATTTGATGAATAAATATATGTATGTGAAATTGAATTGTATGATTGAAATGAGTAATGTTGGTATGCATATGAATTTGAAATTGAGATTGAAATGTTAATGTGATTGAATTGAATTTGAATGATTATGATCAATTGGAAATGGAAATGAAGTGAAATTATGTGATTATGTGAATTTGAAACAAGTTGTGCTTGAATTGAGAAATATGTGAGAAAATGTGGCCAAAGTGCAATTAATATGAACTTGATTGAAATAAAGAAAGAAATTTGATACCATATTAACTAGTCAGGCTTAGTGGATATAGTTGGCATGCCATAGGGTTTAGAAGAGTACGGGATTTTTCAGCTTTGCCGGCTTTACCGATCAGGCACTTTATGTGTCGTATATCAGGCACTTTATGTGTCATATTTCAGGCACCTAGTGTGTCGTTCCAGGCACTATATGTGTCGTACATTGATCAGGTACTATGTACCGTTTAGGCACAATGTGCCGTAATGGTGTATTTGGATTGGAAACTGTATCCGTTAAAGTTTGAAGTGTTAATAGGGTGTATAATTGAAATGAGAAACTTATATTAGTTTAATTAATTATTGTATTATTGATTACTGAAATGAATAAGAAATAATATGTGAATTGAAAGTGAGATTGGATAGAGAAAAGGTGAATTAAATGTTTATATGGTGAATGTAATTGATGTTATGATTTATAGATGAAATTGATGCATATCTAAAGTGGATATTGTTGTTAATATAGTTTAAATGGTAAGGTATGGGAAAGCTAATTGTTATAAATTTACTATTTGTCTTAAATATTTAGTCATTTATAATTTGAATTATGGTAATACCACTGAGTATTTCCAATACTCAGCATACGGTTCTTTTCCGTGCACAGGTTAGGTCAAGCTAAAGTTTGTCCCAGCATCCGAATCAATCCCGGCTTCAGCTCAAATTTTGGTGATGAATCTATCTTTTGGAAATGTGGCATGGACTAGGTTTGGTTTTAGCCACTTGTAATTGCTTATGTTTTGAATGTAAATATGGTTTATAAACCTTAAGAAGTTTTTGGTATGAATGAATGAATAATTGCTAAGTTTGAAAATGAAATGAATGGTATTTGATTAAGATTTATAAGTCAATGATTTGGGTATGAATTGGGTATGTTTAGTGGGTCAAAGTAGCTTAAAAATGATGAAAAATATTGTTTTCACACGGCCAAGACACATGGGCGTGTGCCCAGGCCGTGTTGTAAAGTCAGGCTTGCCCACAGGCTAGTTCCACGGGCGTGTGTAGCAAGTCAGATCTGCCCACGACCTGGCCCCACGACCATGGGAGCCCCACGGGCAGGCCACACGGGCATGTCCCAGGCCATACGGGCGTGTGCCCCTATTTTCAAAAAAAAGTTTCAAAAGTTCCCAGTTTAATCCCAAATCACTTCTTAAGCTTATTTTGGGCCCCATGGGCCCATATTAAGGACTTTTTGATGGAAATTAGAAGGTTTTAGACTGAAACTCAAATTTATGTCTCGATTTTATTCGTTTACTAGTGTATAAGTCCAGTAATGCCTTGTAATCCTATTCGGGCAACGGTTTGGGGTTAGAGGGTGTTACAAAATAATTCAATATCTTAGCAACTCGTATAACAAGTGATTACAACCCCTAACACTCACTAGATTAGACTTCTCATTTTTTTAACTAAGATCTAGACAACTTTCCTTTAAGTTTTTCCCCTAAAAACTTATGATATTAATCAAGTAACTTACTTGATTTTGCACTAAATGCACTCACAAGAAACGTTCCTCAATGAAAAGGAATAAGTGCTCTCAAAGTAATACATCACCTATACACATCTCCTCAATTTATAAGGAACCGAGACATGCTAACATACTGTATCAATTACAATCAATCTTCCCATGAAACCATCAAGATAATACGCATAAAGAATATCTTCAATGAGCTCAAGATAACTCTTAAATGTTCAAAATATGCTTCCAAATTTTACCCAATTCAATCCAATCCCATCAAACTTAGAAAGTTGATTGTCTTGATCCAATCTAAATCAATCTCAAAGATATGTTGTTATAACCGATTTGGATATCATTGGTGGGCTTGCAAATGTACAAAGTATCAACTAAAGTCAAAGCCCAAAGATATATGTTCTCAAATTTTGCCAACTCAAACATGATAACTTTAGTTGATTTAAAAATCTTGGCCTCTCAGTCAATTTTTCCATTAAAATTGGTGATGTGCTTGTTATAGAAAAAGGTAAAATAATTTTTTTTAGTTCTCAATATTTACATTTTTTATCAATTTGGTCATTACTCTTTAAAGTACATAAACAATTACGAAAAAATATATTTAACAATTTAAAGTTTTTTTCGTATTTTTAATACAAATATAAAAATTATGAAAATTTAAGATCTCTTTAAAATAAAAAAATCATTTTTAAAAATCTGAAAATATAAAATTTTTCAAAAATTCAAAATTTGTATTATTTTCTCCATAAATGTTCATAAGGTCTCATTAAATTTTGAACCATTTGTTCAGTCCATATTAAATTAAATCTAAACAAATTTTTATTTTAAATAAGATTAATTATATATCAAGAATATTGTTACGTAAATTTAATTATAAAATATATAAAATATTAGTAGAATTTTTTTAATAATGCTATAAACTTCGAATCGTTTCAATTTAAAATAATTAGAATTTTTAATTATTTTTATATATTAAACATCCAAGATATTTATTTTAAAATTCCTTTTTGTATAAAAAAATTAGAAACAATACATCGAATACACTAAATAATACATTGAATGTAATCTACACAACCCGGCCTAGACATTAGACTTGAATTTGGAAGACTACATTAGCCACCGAAATGGACCGGTAAGCTATCGGAGTTTTAAAAATAGTCATTTTAAAACATTCGTTTATCTTTGGAAGAAAATTTAGTCAATTACTAGTTTATTTACCACTCAAAATTCTTAATTATAATTTAGCAGTGGAAAAGTGATAATTGTTTGTATTTTTAATAAAAATCGTAGTTCATGCACAGCTAATTCATATTCATATTTCAATATCCTACAATCAAATAAAATGTCATTCATGCTAAAAGAAAACAAATCCAAAGTCTCATGCCATAGTTCAAAATAAAATAATACAGTCTCTGAATAATTAAAAGAACAAATAATAATTCTAAAATATTTTATTAACTAAAATCCGAGCTGAGACCCTCCGGATGCCACGTCTGCATCTTAACCTAGTGGGTTATCTGTAAGGATGGAAATAAATGGGGAGTAAGTTCTAACTAGACCTGTTCGGGCCTAGCCCGAAGGCCAACCCAAAATGTGGGAGGGTTTGGGCAAAAATATAAGCCTAAAAAATGGACTTGGACAAAAAAATAATGCCCGTTTAAAAAGGGCCAGGCCTCGGGTAAGGCATCTTTTGCTGGGGCCAAGCCTAAATTCACTAAAGGGCAGGAAAAACTATTTTTTTATTTTTTAATATTATTATCTTACTGTTTTCTCTATTTTGCTACCATTTTACTATTATATTGCTACTATTTTGTTGCTATTGTTTCGATATTGCATAAAACTTATTTTATTGTCAATTTTATTATTATTTTAAAGACATTTGTTAATTTTGTTATTATTTTTGAGGCATTTGCTTGTTATGTTGCATCTATCTTTTTGCTATTTATGTATACATATTTTTTAAAATTTATTTTCAATTTTTGGGAAATATTTATTTTGATGTTTTTAGTATTTTTGATGTATTATATATTTTTAAAATTATATAAAAATAATATAAAATTTCATATGAGCGGGCTGGGTTGGGCCTGGGTTTTAACATTTTTATCCGGGTCGGGCTTGGGCAAAATTTTAGGCTCACTTTTTGGGTCGGGCCAAGGCCTTGCAAACGAGCTTAAATTTTTAGTTGAGCTCGGCCCAACTTGGCCCATACACACCTCTAGTTCTGACGCTCAATGTGATTTCAATCATAAGATAATCAATGCAAATGATTAAGCATATGAAAATATGTCACACAAAAATAATTTACAGTGGCAATATGAGAATATAGAAGTTTCAGATCATTCAACAATACACATGTATATATATTTGCCATGTCACATATTCTAGTTTTCTATGCACATATTTTTGTGGATGCCATACAGTTTCAGATTTAACAGAAAAGATCCTACTCCACCTACATATCACAAGGGGAGTCCCCCTGAACTCCAATAACCAACACTTTGGATTGTGGTTTAACCACCAATGGTTTGCAGATTCACTGTCAATGGTTGTGGAGACACAATAAAACACAGCAGATGGAATCTGTAACGCCCTGATTTTCGGGATTTTTCGGGTTTTGTGAATTTTAGTGAAATTTTAAAATTTTTGGTGTTCTGAAGGTTGAAAATGTATGTACATGTGATAGTGGGCCTTTAGAAGGCCCAAGCTTAAGTTAAAACCCGGTAAAATATTAAGTTGGATTTTCAAGTGAAAGGGGACTTGGTTAAGTGGGCCTTTAAGAAAAACCGTGGGAAATATGTCACAAAGGGAGCCTTGGTAGAGTGGCAAGGTGGCACCACTAAGCTCCTAAAAAAGTGGCGCCTAAGTGGGTATTCAAGGACAAGGGTTCGAGTTACAAGGTAAGCGTAGTGTTCTTTTTAATTTTTAAGCATGTGCCTAACTTAAGTGAATTTCGGCAAGGGCTTTTAGGGACTTGGGCCGATTGCTTTAGAGAGATTATTAGGGTTATATCTTTTTCTAATTTCTATCATAAGAATTAGGGTTAGCCACCTTAGGAATTAATCTTCTCTTTTACTGTCAGAAAAGCCAAAACTTGCCTCCCTAGAAAGCTTCTAGCCGATTTCTTCTTCTTCACCTCTACCATTATTTTTTTTCACTTTTCTTTTTCCTCTTTGATCTCTTCCCTAGCCGAATACCCTCCTTACTCAGATCCACTCTTTCTTTTGCTTTTATCCCTCTCAAAATCAACCATAGCCGATTGCTCAAAGTGCCAGAAATCCCGAAAACTGCTTTCTTTTGCCGAATCTTTCTAAGCCAATTACCCCTGTTCCTTTCACCTGTTGTGGCCGATTACTACATCCCCTTGAGCCACATCATTGTCGACACCATCACTCAAACTCATAGCCCAAATCACCATCTTCTTCTCTAGTTGAAAAGCCGAAATCACCATAGTTTTAGGGAGATAGCCAAATTTGTAAATCTCAGGGATAAGGGTTCTACTAACGTTTAAGGGTCAGATTTACATCAGATCTGCATAGGAATCAAAGAGAAATAGTTGGTAAGTGCTTAATACCTCAGATCTGTACATTATTTCATGTTTTGGAAAAGCCGAAAGTCTCTAAAGTTAGGGGGATTGTCGATTTGGACTTTTAGTAATTCAAAGTGGTATTTTTATTCTTTTTGAGTGATAGTTAGCGAGGAAGGTGATCAAGCAAGGAGTTGAAGGCATCGGTATCACCAGATCTAGATCTAGTGTACCTAAATCGTCAGAGGTAAGTTTCCATGGCCATTAAGGGTGTGGCCGAATGTGGTAAGGGATTGTGGCTTTGGTTTTTCGTAGATCTATTGATTAATCGATTAGATATAGGATTGTAGGAACTGTCGCATAGGAGATCTCGTCGGTGAAAATGCAAAACAGGTGTGTGTTTCGAACACCCTTCAATGCTTAAATCGGCAAAAGCCGAAAAGCCGAAATGCCAAAATTCTGGCATTTCAAGAGCTTGTGAGCGTGCGAACGCTCTCAAGTTGGTAGGAGAAGGTTGGTTTTGGAATCGGCACTGTCAAGCGGGCTGACCGCGGAATTTTGGGCGCTACGGTAAGTTGGGCCTCGGTCGGCCGAATATGGGCCCAATGGGCAATTTGGGCCCAGTTGGGTAAAAATAGGTCTAAAGGTAATAATATGGTTTACAGGCATAAAAACCGTTAAAACAAGATAATGGATTGGAAATTAAGGCTTAAATGGGCCTAATGGGCTAAAATGGCATTGTAGAGCCCATTAGGGGTTTTAGGGCCTAACTGCTAAAACGGATAAACTGAATTAAATGAGTTTCTGTAATAACCACTATAAAAGTAGAGGCTGTAATAATAATAAAAACTGTAATAAGAGGAAAAAATTACTGAAATACCCTTAGGGTAAGAAATTACTGATTTACCCCTAAGTATAAAATTACCATTATACCCCTAGGGCTAAAATCGACTGTACTGCTTGATATGACTATTACTGTTACTGCATACCATGATATGTATCTGTTGCATGGGTTGGGTTTTATAATGGAGGAAGTATGAGTGGCACTGCCACGTTACTGAAAGGGGCTCTCGTACTGTTTCTGAAAGGGGCTTTGCCTCGTATACTGTTTATCTGAGCAGCCATGCTGCGACTGTGGTGTGTGGGCTGGGTGGGTCGAGTTATTCCCCACATGGTGTGTTGGCTGGTACGGGTGGTGTGTAGCGGTTGGTGGGTTGAGTAGTCTCCCCAATTGGGTTGCATTCATACTGTTATACTGTACTGTACTGTTATGGGCCTATGGGCCAAACTGTTATCTGAATAGGGCTTCGGCCCAGTATCTGTTATAGGGCTTTGGCCCAATATCTGTAATTTGAATAGGGCTTCGGCCCAGTATCTGACTGAGACTGGTTAGGGCTCAGGCCCAGTGGGCTCGAGCCGATGTGGGCTTTGGATGGGTTCTGCACACACTGAGTTTTCCCAAACTCACCCTTCTCTTTCCATCCTTGCAGGTGAGCCCTAGATCGTGACTTGGTTGCTGGGAGGGATTCAGAGTGGCCACGAAGACTGAACTCGTATTTTAATTGGTTTTATTAATTTAATTACTTTTACTATTGGTTTTATTTTGTTATGGGATGTAATAAGGCCACTATATCTGTTTTTATTTGGGACTTTCAACTATTTTATTTCATCCACAATTACACAATGTTTTCGAAAATTAAACAAATATTTTTTTAACCAACCTGTTAATACAAGAGACGAAGTATGATAATAAGGTTGAAGTGAACCGCTTAACAAATGAATTAGATATTAAGTTGAATAAGTTATTAAAACGGGAATTTCCAAAAAAAGTCAAGCATTGCTTTTCAAAACTCACCATCGGACTTAGTAAATAGGGCGGCGTAGGATAGTCTAGGTGATGTAGCACACCGGCCATGGCCATAATGTTTGGGCCGGGTTCGGGGTGTTACAGAATCTGCCTATGGCTATGGATTCACATCAAAATAATCTAGGTAAAATCTTACACTAGCTGTAGATGCGTAGCAAAAATTCCGTAAATGGAATCTGCCTATGGCTATAGGAACACCGCAAAATAATGCAGATAACTTGCTGATACATCCTCCATTCATAATGTCCCACCCAATGCAATGCAATATGGCATGCTTAAAACAGATTAATACAATAGCATTTAACAGGTTATTTAACTGTTTGATACAGTGGCAAATATCATGCTTATAACAGTTCGATATAGTAGCCAAATGAATACTTATCATGTGTTCGGTTAAACGATATCATAAGGTAGGTTGTATGTACAATCACAACTACAGATACAATATACATATATATATCATTCACAATTCAGGAAAATATATATAACAACAATTTAGCCAATCTGATCATGCATTCTAACATTATTCGTGCTTCAGGGACATAATTGAATAACTTAAACACTAAAAACAATTCAAAAACCATTCAAGAACTAAATTGAAAAAATCTTAAAATTTTGGGAAAAACTATAAAATCTGAAAAAACAAAGGACACACAGCCATGTCGCCAAGCCATGTGGGATGCTATAGATCGTGTGGAGGGTTCTTGGTCGTGTGAGATTCGAACTATCCTAGGGTTTCAGTGGCATATGATCGTGTGTAGGGTTGTGTGGTCCACACAGACAAGCATGCTTTCGCCCCAAGCCACTTGTAAAAGAATACACACACTTTTCACTGATAGGTTCAGCGATGTTTCTCACATTCAAATCTAATCTGAGTACCTAAATTAAGACCTTCAAACAATATTTATACATGGGTTAACGTTTGTTTTCAAGATTTACAAGATTACTGAGAATTTCAGCAAAATTCGTAAAAGATTCATTAATTTTGATGAAAGATTAGCATTGGATGTAAATACTATGAGAATTTGGGATTAGTTATTAGTATTGAATTGTACTTACTAATTCTTAGCGAGGATTAAGAATGTTTCTAATGGTGATCATGAAACCGGTTGAAAAATGACTTCAACCGAGAATAGATTTTGATCTAGGAAGAAATAATAAATTCAGCAATGGAAAGAAAATATTTTGCAAAGAAAAAGATGAAACAAAAAAGGGAGAAGAAGTAGGAAGAGAAAAGAAAAATTCTAGTTGGGGTTTGAAGGGAAAATAAAATCCTTATCTAATTGGGAAAGGTTGGACTAAATAGCTAAGGTTTTCAAAGTTTTAATGGTTGTTTAGTAATTTGCCACTGGCTATCGAATTTAAAAAGGAAATGGGGATTTGGGCAACTTGAACTTGGTTTGCAAAGGGGAGTAAGGAGTAGGTGCTTAACCATTGGGCTACTACCCATTCTTGTTAAGTTTCTACTTCAAATGATATTTATTTTGGTATGGTTTTTTTCATGGTTTGTTGAAATTAAAAAGAGAAGAAATGGGAGAGGAGTGGATAGAACCTAGGACATCTGCAGAGTGCACTAACTACTTAATCATCAGGCCTAGGTCATTTCTTGGTTAATCATATCAATTAGCTCCCTATCTCTTGGGGTGTGACAATTCTCCCCTTCTTAAAGAAATTTCATCCTCAAAACTTATCTAGTTCAAATGATGAGGATATCATTTAAGAAACGCATCTTCTAGCTCCCACGTGGCCTCTTCAGTGCCATGACTTTGCCATAAGATCTTGACAAGTGGGATCTATTTCCTTCTTAGAAATTTTACATCACAATTTAGAATTTGTACATGTTTATCCCCAAAGAAAAATTTGGTCTCACCTCGATCTCTCCAATTGGTACGATATAGGAAGGGTTGGATCGGTATTATCTCAACATAGAGATCTAGAAGACATTGGAACAACCTGTTTTCAGTTATATCAGAATAATGGTTTCGGGACCATAATTTTGATGAATAAATTATTATTTTATTATTTTAATGTATATGGGATTATAGTAAGGTTGTATTAAAATTTTGTTAAGAAATTTTGAAGTGTACATAGTTAATTAAGTAAAAAGGAGTAAATCGTAAAAGATGCAAAAGTTGAGCTCTATTAGTAAAAAAAGTTAAATGACTATGAAATCTTAAAATAAAGGACTTGAATGGTAAATAAACCATTTATATGGGATAGTGGATGTGCATGGCAAGGTATTAATGTAAATATGATTGTTTTTAAAGGTTAAAATGGTTATTAAACAAATTAAAATTAAACTAAATGAAACAAAAATTGTTTCATCTTTCTCATTTCACTTCACCACCAAAATAGTGAAGAAAAGAACACTATTTTTGGTGCTATGAAGATTCGGCTAGCATTGATCTTGCATGTTGTCTTTTTTTTTGTTAGTTTTTAATAATTTCTTTGTGTTTTTTGAGATCGTTTTAGCTTAATCCAACTAGCCTGAGGGTTAATTTGTAAAATTATTAAAGGTTTAAGGTTATGCCATGAATGTTCTTGAATGGTCTTTTTTATGTTAAATGATAGATCATGAACCATTATTGAAAAATAAACAAGTTTTGCCAAGTGATTTTTGATGAATTTTGAAATTAAGGACTAATTTGTTAAAGGTATAAATTCTAGGGTTTTATTGTCAAATGATGGTAAATATGAGTTGTTTCAAGGTCCCTTACATGTTTGATTAACATGGATTTTGATTAAAATGGTTAGATCTTAAGTTATAAGCTTAAAGACTAAATTGTGAAAAAGTTAAAATGTTAGGGGCAAATTGGTAACTTTGCATAAATATGAAATGTGGATTGAATTGAAAGTTTAAGTTTAATTGATGTACTTAATTGAATATAATTACCTATTTAGATGAAGATAAACCAATTAAATATAATTATCTTTTTAGATCAAGATAAACCACGTATAGACCTAGATCGAGGAAAAACAAAAGCTTCAGATTAGCTTAATTTAACCTTCACGCCTCTAGTCATCGAGATAAGTTCATATGAACGGTTGTCGTATTAATGTTGTTTAATTTGAATGTTTCATATGTTATTTTTAATGTAAATGGCTCAATGTATAATCATATCAATGCTATGATAAAGTAACAGATATTGAGTCCCGGTTGAACCTTAGGAATTCGTAGGATACAAATGACATATCATTAAGGATTTCACATTTCGGGTGTTGGTCCTAAATGCCCTATCCTAAATGCCCTTCCGATGGCTGAGGTCCTACATTTATTGTGGATACTCCATAGCTCATGTGAGCAGCATCCTATAGCTTACATTCGGACCCACAACTCGTGTGAGTAGACCCATTTCACAACTCGTGTGAGCAATGATGTAAAGGAAATATTATGGTTATATGTAAAGGCACACTTCGTTTGTGTAACACCCTTTACCCATATCCGACGCTGGAACAGGGTACGAGGCGTTATCTTACTAAAATGCAAGCAATTAAATCAATTTCAAACCACCGAAATAAGACACAATTAAAAACTTTTTCAAACATAACTCTTCAGTCCTTCGTATGGGCCTACGAGGCCTAAAAACACTCTTCAGAAGCAACCCAAAACCGTTTCGAGCACTTAGAAAACTTCCAAGCAATACCATTAAAATAGGGCACACACCCGTGTGGAAGGGCAACATGCCCATGTGGCCCCCAAACATGGCAGTGCTGATGGCCCGTGTGCCTCACACGGCCTAAGCACCCATGGACACGTCCATACCCCACATCAGTGTGAATTTCTTTTTCTAACTTCTAACCTACAGAGGTTTTCACACGGCCTGGCACACACCCATGTGTCCAGCCCGTGTCCCTCACACGGCCATGACATGCCCGTGTCGCGACCCATGTGTAAAAACCTTGACATTTTGTTTATGACGTTAACAGACACATGGCCATGGCACACACCCGTGTGCATAGCCCGTGTCTGTCACACAGCCATGACACACCCGTACCGTAGCCCGTGTGCAAGAACTTGGGTATTTTATTTCTAACGTCAGCATTCACACGGCCATAGCACATGCTCATGTGCCTGCCCATGCCCTCCACACAGTTGAGACACATGGCCATGTCTCAGCCCGTGTCTTTACTACCACACATTTATTTCTATTCATGCAAGGTGTAAGGGATGCACGGTCGAGCCACACACCCGTGGGGCGGACCGTGTGTCACACAAAACCTAGACATACGCCTGTGTGTCTACCCGTGTGGGCAAAAATAGGTTATTTACCACGCCTCTTTACCACCCTGAAATAAGATAAACTCATACTCCATTAACCCAAGACTAGGTGACTTATCCAATAACCATAATTTGGCATCCAACACATTCCCATCAATCAAACCAATCTATTACTCAAGCTAAATTCTCATTCATGAAACATTACGAATTTCATTTGATAACCAAAGAAAATAGTTGGCAATTGACTTTGGCCTTATACAAAAGAAGTATTGCAAATTCAAGCCAACACATATGGCTCTGAAAATAATATGACACTTACAAAAGAATAGAGTCCCATACATGCAATATTTTTAAAATGCTAAAACTAACTAGCTAGGCGTAAACGAGACCTTTGGCGTCTGATGATCCACAAGCTAGCTAGGCGGCACTATAGGAAACTAAAAAGGGAAGGAGTAAGCATAGCGCTTAGTAAGTCCATATGCAAACATTTACTACTATAACCATGCATTGAACAATTAAAAGATAGCTCAACAATACCGATACTTTCACAACATAACTTCACTTACTCATCCAACACTATACTCAATATCCTCAATACAAGTTCATGCACAAAGCTAAACTTATTAATACATACATTCCTTGCACTTATTAACCACCACAATACTCATGAATTTTAATTCAACGATTCCACCATATGCATATCCTTGCATAAACCATACAAGATAAATTTGCACGTAGCCATACATAGTAATATCAATAAATAAGGTAGTTTCGCACTTAGCCTACCATTATCAATAGCTTACGGTGGTTTCGCATACAGCCCACCTGTAACGTCCCAAACCCAGCGTAGACATTAGGCCTAAATCTGGCAGTGTCACATTGAAGTGCCTTTTTGAAAACCATTTTTTCTTGTTGATAAAAGCCCTTTTGAAGGTTATAGCCTCTTGTTGGTTCTTAAATCCTTTTAGTCATTTGTTAACCATTTTAAAACGTCATTACTTCTAAAACATTATTTCTTGCGGAAGCTTAAAAATTGAGTTGCGGAACATGTTGTTTTGAAAACAGTTAATGTTTTGGAAAACTACGCTCTACTTCTAGTAGATATAAAACATAATAAATAAAATCCCAAATTGAAAGGTAGAAAATTTGAGAGGTTTTATTATATCAAAAACCCAAAATTCAAGTTATTGAAAAATAAATAGTTAATGTAATGCAGATGCGGTTGTGTGGCCACACTCGAGTCCCTCGGAGCACCAATCCACATAACGTTGGGGATTACTTACACAATTAAAAATGGGGTGAGTTTACGAAAACTCAGTTATAACAGACAGTATCAGATGGGCCTTAGCCCATTACAGTAGCAGAATCAGAAACAGAACATATGTGGGCCTAAGCCCAATACAGTATCAGTTCAGAAAAATAACACAACACTGCAACCCACCCCAATCCAGCCAACACACCACTCCGTACCACCAACACACCATGTGAGGATAAAATCGACCCACCTAGCCAGTACACCAATATCGCAGCAAGGTTGCCAGATAACAAAATAACAGCATAGCTGCCAGTAAAATAAGTGGCTTAAAATATGAACGGTACTAAGCCATTGAATATATGCGTGGCACAAAGCCATGGGTAAAATGGACAGCACTAAGCCATTGATAATATGCGTGGCACAAAGCCCTCGATAGAATGGACAGCACTAAGCCACTGATAATATGCAAGGCACCAAGCTATCCATAAAATGAACGGCAAAAAGCCATCGGTCGGTCCATAGTCGTATCGTGCGACCCGTACGACCTTAACAGATCAGTATGAATATACGACTTTAAGCCTTCGGTGGGTCCACAATCGTCTCGTACGACCTGTGCGACCCTAACAGATCAGTACTTCTTCCATAACAATAACCCAACCCATGCAGCATGTCGTGCATGTATGCAAAACACATAAATATCACATAACATACTCAATCAATCAAACATCATATAAGGCATACCAGTCATTCTACCCTACAAGGGTATTAGGTTATTTTACTTTATAGGGTATTAAGGTCATTTTACCCTCTAGGGGTAATTCGGTCATTTTACCCTCTAGGGGTAATTCGGTCATTTTACCCTCTAGGGGTAATTCGGTCATTTTATCCTTCAGGGGTAATTTGATCATTTTACCCTCTAAGGGTAATTCGGTCATTTTACCCTCCAAGGGTAATTCTGTCATTTTCATCTGAATGGGTCTAGACTCACCTACCGACTCGACAGAAGGTTTACGATCATCACACGTACCCTAATAGTCATAACAGTGCAATTGGGCCCAAGGCCCACTATGTGGCCCAAGTGGGCCCACACGCTCGTGTGGCCTATCTAGCCAAGAATTAACCACGGTCATGCAAACTACACAGCCTAGTCCAATATTTATCACATGTCGTGAGATTTACCCGTGTGGGCCTCATGAGCCCATTGGGCCCACACGGCCGATTACGGCCAATCGTGACCCACTACAGCCTTAATCGTCGTACACCCATATTTAGTGGGCTCGATGAATCACATGTGTGTTCGCATGCCCATGTGTCTTCAAAGCCCAATCTTTCAACTTTTCGGCTTTTTGGCTTTTTGCAGATCTACAGTTAACAACAATGTGTGTGCACACACTCTTTTGGCTCCTCAGTCGATATTAGATACAGGGTAATGCTACACACCTGTGTTCAAAACTGCACGAGAAATCCAAGAGCTCCCAAAACCTACATTCAATCAACACTCCCCTATTAATCAATTAACCCTCAAAATTAACGCCTCCATCTAACCTTATCCCACAAAACCTACCACCACTTACCTTGCTTGACTGAATAGAGATCCCCCACTTGAACTGCTTACTCCAAATCACTTTTGATCCCCTTTCTAAGTTTCCTGCATTCCAATCACATTAAATAACTAACACCGTATACGTACAGGAAATTGAACCAAAGCATTGCTACTTACCGAAAGTGTACTACTGAAAGAAATAAAAGAGGAACAATCATCTCCGAGCAGAGGTTGTATGGAAAAAAAAGAATCAAAGAAACACGAGTGAGAATCGATTGCACTTACGATTACCAAAGAATAGCCACCGACCGAAACAAGAAGAGATGAAGAGGAGAGAATCGGTCAAGATGCAATGGGAATATCAAGAGGAAAGAAAGAAAGAAGTATTCAATCCACTCTAGATATTCGGCAATAATGGAATAAGAGAAAAGGGTAGGGTGTATTCAGCCACTATTGGAAAAGAAAAAACAGAGAAACGAATAGCAAAGAGAAGAGGGGAAAGAAGAGAAGAATCGGCAGAAGGAAAAAATCAACACTAATCGACCAAAATAAAAAAAAAGAACTAACAATAATGCAGAACCAAGAACGTAACAAACCTGAGAGGTCTTCGAAGCCTTTTGTCAAAAATCAGCACAAAACAATAAGAAGACTAAAGTGACACAACAAGTAGAGAAAACGGAAAGAAAAGAAAACACAATGAATCCCGAAAACCCCAAAATACTCTCAATTACCGAAATAATAACAAACCCCTCCCCAAAACTGAACTATGAGTTTTCACCTTAACAAAAATCGGCACAAACCCGCACACCCTCAAACTCCCCTTTTTCCTCCTAAAATCTCTCCATAAACTCCTCCCCAATTTTCTCCCCAATCCTTTCATTGATTTCTTCCACCAAAGACCTATTCAAACCTTACCTTGTAGAGTTCCAGTCCACCTCTGCTTCTCTCTTGGCCAGAGCAACAAAATAAATACCTTTTTGCTCAAGGCGTGACTCGAACACCATCCCCCCTTGAAGCTCTACCACGCCACTTACCATCAAGCCAATAGGCTCATTCTGTCATAACTTATCATCAATATTTTATGAAGCCTACATGCTAATGTCCAAGTTTATTCAAGGAAAAACCAAAAATTCTGCACACACCAAGACTTGAACCTTAGACCTTACAGTTACACATCACGCCACCTTACCACTAGACTACAAGCTCTCTTTGTGTCATATTTTAACCATAATAATTTATAAGGCCAACATGCTAAAGGTAAGGTTTACTTAAGAGGAAAAACTAAAATTTATCCTAGAGCTTAGATTAAACCCAGGACTTCTCCAACACCTCTCAGGACCCTTAACCACTGAAGCAAACATTTAATTGTGTCATTTCCTTGTGCAATTAAATACTTATATACAGCCTCCTTACTGATCCACACCCAAGGCCCAATACTTCTAGGACCAAAATTTGGGGCATTACACCACCATTTTTGATAAGTTATAGTGGTTTCACACATAGCCCACCTTTATCGATAAATTTACGACTGCTAATTACTTAGCTCACCAATTTCATTTGTTATTCAGTGGTTTCACACATAGCCCACCTTTATCGACAACTTACGATAAAAACACACTTAGCTCATCTTTATTTATAATTTATGGTGGTTTCGCACATAGCCCACCTTTTTCATTGATTTACAAAATTTTACCCATACCCTCATTTCTCACATTTTCATCCAATGACAATACAAACAACCACATATCATATAAGGCAATTATGAATAAAAGAATTAGTGAGGTAGGTGTCATTTACATATAAACTTACCTTGGTATACAAAATACGAGGAAATACAAAATTTCATTCGAAGCCTTCCCCTTGCCTCGGTCAAGGCTGATCCTACGCTCTTCTTAATCTATTTGTACATAAACTCACCCATTTAATCACTACATTAATTAAAGTAAATCCAAAAATCACACTTTGGCAAAATGACCATCTTTTTCACTCCTATGACAGCCCTAAATTCTCATTATATCTCACAATTACCACCTAATTTGTCACTTTTACAAGGTAGTCCATTTTATACTTTTTCAAGCAAACTCTTGTACAAAAGTTGCTCATTACACAACTACAACTAATTTTCTTCCGTAAAGCTCAGCAAATGATATTTATATACTCATGGTGAAATTCTAAACTCTTAATCACTACACAAATTAGTCTCTCCACTAGTTAGCCCATGCCACTAGGGTCACAAAAATACAAAAATTATCAAAAACATTCATCAAAATCACTTACTTTCTTGGGAGATGAATGGCTGATATTCTTGGGGCTTCAAAAGACCATTTCTATGGTGATTTTCAGTGGAAGAAGAAAGAGTGTAAGAGGTGCAACCTTTTCATTTTATTTTATTTTATTCAAATTTTATCCATTTTATCACCTAATCCCACCCAAACTTTGACTTTTCTAAGTCTAATGTCCCCTATGGCTAGCCAAGCTCCCTAAAAAGGGCTTATTTGCTCAATACAACCCCCACATTTTAGTTCTACAAGTAATTAACACAATTTACTAGTAATTTGTAGTTTTCTACTTTTATGCGATTTAGTCCATTTTCGCAATTAAGCCTTACAACACATGAAATAATGCCAAGAAAATTTTTCTTTAACCTCGAGTAAGTGACTCCAAAATCACTTTTTCGACTAGGCCCAATTTCGGGCCATTATAGTTTGAGCTTTCCCGAGTATTCGCTAAAATTCTAGATGGTTCAACTGGCAAGAAAAGGGAACGAAAATGTAAGTATCCAATTGTATTGAATCATGAAATTATGGAACATTAAAAGTGCAAAGATTATGTTTTTACATGATGAATGCATGTTTTATGGATGATATCATATATATATAAACAAGTGTACTAACTTGTAGATTGATGATGTTGTTTAGGCTTTGTCCAAGCTTGTGGTTATGGTTGATTTTTATGTTTATGCTTTATATTATGCAAATGAAATGGTAAGTTAAGTTTAGTTTATACGAGCTTACTAAGCATTAATTCCTTATATAGTTTCTTTCAGATGTTTTATAGATTCTCAGAAGCTTAATTTGGTTGGAAGCTTGTCGGAGATCTATCACACTATCCAGAAGTCAATTCGATAGTTTTTGTGTATTTTAGCTGAGGGCTTAATGGCATGTATAAGGTGGCTTATTATGATGTTTTTTTATGAACATGTAAAATGGTAACTTGATATGTTTGTATTCGGATGTTTATGGATTATTGATGAACTTATAATGCTTGCTTAAGTAAGTCATTTTGGTCACTTATAAGTTTATGTATATATGGTTCTTTTGGTAAGTTTGTAATAGCTTGGTAATGGTCTCCTTTGGTATAAATTGCTAGTATGTAAAATGGTCTCTTATGACATGTTTTGGTAAGTTTCAATTAGAATTTCATGATTGAATTGTTGTAAAATTTACATGTTTAGGTAAGACTTGTTATGTGCATTTGAGGTGCCTTTGAATGGCATATTGGTTAGTTTGGGTTAGGACTTTGAAATGGCATTTTGCTATATATTTTGGTCATGTTTAGGTTCCTTTGAAGTATGCTTAAATGAGTTAGAAGGTCATGTATGATATGGACTTGGGAAATGGCTTGATTTTAGGTAAATATGGGTCCACATGGTTGTGTGTCATCTGATGTTTTGTTAAGTTGCTTAATAGTGAGCTACACGACATAGCACACGAGTATGTAACATGACCGTGTGGCCCTACTCAGAGAGTTACACGGGTGAGGACATGGGCTAGGACACGGTCGTGTGTCTCTAGTTTGAAGGTTACATGGACCTGTGTCTCAATCGTGTGAGGCACGCGGCCGTGTAACCCCAATTTCCTAATTTTTTTAGCTTTTTTCTATACTTTCCAAATGGTTTCAAATTAGTCTTAAATCATTTCTAAGATATTTTTAGGGTCTCAACGGCTCAATTTATGGATGGTATGCATGTATATGATTGGTTTATGATTTGATTATGTTATTAGATGATATTAAGTTTAAATGTTCTTGATTGTATGGTAATGTTTCATGACCCTAATCTAGTGACGATACGGGGTAAGGGTGTTACATTTACTGGTATCAGAGCTACAATTTAGGTAATTCTTGGACTGAATGTAGCATGTATGGAGTCTAGAAATACATGCCATTATATAATCTGTGATAGTGTGATAACTCCTAACTCAAATTGAACTATGTTTTCATATAGATAAAAATGTCATCCAACCGAGCCGATTCCGATAAAATGGAAGGTAATGCACAAGCCTCCATTCATGGAACAGCTTCTAGTGGTAGTAGTCCCATGACTAAGGGCCAAGAAGGAAAGGCTAAAGAAGTCTTATTCTAGATGATGTCCAAATGGTTTACGGAGTTCGTGAGAACGAACACGTTGGCTCAATGCCCCCCACCCCCACCTGTACCCTAATCTGTCTCCGTAGTTCTTTAGGGTTTGGAACAAATTCGTGCAAGCAAGCCTCCAGTTGATAAAATTTGAAAATATGGAACTAAAGAGTTTTATGGTACAGTCAAAGATGACTCAGAAAAGGCTGAATTCTGGTTGGAAAATATAATTAAAGTTTTTGATGAATCATCTTGTACACCAGTTGAATGTTTGAATTGTGTTGTATCATTACTAAAAGACTCGGTATATATATGGTGGAATATATCGACTGCAGTAGTATCTAAAGACCGTGTAGATTTGGAATTCTTCATAACAGAGTTTAGAAAGAAATATGTAATTCAAAGGTTCCTTAACAAGAAACGCAATGTGTTTCTAAAATTGAAACGAGGTCGTATGACTATGCCTGCAAACGAAAAAGAGTTTGTACGACTTAGAAAGTACGCTTGGGAATGTAGACCATCAGAAGCTGTCATGTGTACACGGTTTGAAGATGGTTTAAATGAAGATATTAAGCTATTAGTTGGGATTCTTGAGTTGAAGGAATTTGTGGTTTTAGTCAGCAGAGCACACAAGGTCGAGGGACTTAGCAAGGCTAAGAGAAAAGCAAATTCAGAGGCTCATAATACGGGAAAATGACCTATGGGAAAATCATTCTCATTTCCATCAAAGAAATTAAAGGAATTCTACAGTCGTTTCTCAATTTTGGGAAGTTATTCTAGGAGAGATTGAGGAAAGCAGCATTCGAGCTCAAAACCTCATGCTACGCCTATAGCAAAGGTGAGTAGTGTCAGGAACAACAAACCCGAATGTCAACAATGAAGTAGGCGACACTTCAGAGAATGCAGACTAAAAGATATGTGGTTCCCATGATCATTTCGTCAGAGATTTCCCATAAAGGTCTAATAAAGAAGAGGCTTAGAATACTCATTTGAGTAATACAGCAGCGAGAGAGAGACCACCCCAAAACACTAGGAATGCGGGTAACAGTCGAAGTGGAACAAAAGATTCTACTGTTAGATCTGAGGCACAAGCACCAGCTAGGGCTTATGCGATTCATGCTCGAGAGGAATCTTTAGAATCTAATGTGATTACTAGTACATTTTCTAGCTTTGACACTAATGTACAGGTTTTGATTGACCTGAGGTCAACACACTCATATGTATGCACAACTATAGTGTCGGATAAGAAAATATCTTTTGAGTTTATAGAATTTGTGATTAAAATAATGAACCCTCTAGGTCAGTATGTATTAGTTGATAAAGTCTATAAAAATTGTCCTTTGACGATTCAGGTTTGCAACTTTCCAGCTGATTTGATGTTGTTACCTTCTAATGAATTTGACGTGATTAGGGGTATGGACTGGTTAACTCTGCATGATGCTTTTGTGAACTGTAGATGAAAGCATATTATGTTAAAATGTCAGAATGGTGAAAGGATCTATTTGATTCAGATAGATTAGATGGTACCTCTAATGTAATCTCAGCTATGATTGCACAGAAACATGTTAGAAAGGGTTGTAAAGCATTTCTCACTTATATATTTGATTTTAGTGTTTCAAAATTGAAGTTAGAATCGGTTCCGATTGTATGTGAGTTTACATATGTACTCTCAAAAGAATTAACAAGGTTACGACTGATCAGAGAGGTTGAGTTTGCTATTGAACTAGTGTCAGGAACATCTCTGACATCAATAGCTCTATATAGAATGACACCTACAAACTTGAAAAAGTTGAAAGCACAATTGCAAGAGTTGACAGATAGGGGCTTTGCTCAGCCTAGCTTTTCTCCTTAGGGTGCTCTTGTGTTGTTTGTCGAGAAAAAGGGCGGCTCTATGTGATTGTGTATCGACTACCAATAGCTCAATAAAGTTACTATCAAGAACAAATATCCCTTGCCACAAATCAATGATTTTTTTGATCAACTGAAAGATAGGACAGTGTTTTCAAAGATCGACCTCCATTCTAGATATTATCAGCTATAGGTTAAAGACGCAGATGTGCTAAAGACAGCTTTCAGAACCAGGTAAGGACATTATGAATTTCCTATTATGCCATTTGGTTTGACCAATACACCTATTGTGTTTATGGACTTGATGAATAGAATATTAAGACCGTACTTAGAAAGATTTTTTACTGTGTTCATTGATGACATTCTGTCCTATTCCCGAGATGAGACAGAGCATGCTCAGCATTTGAGAATTGTTTTGCAAACTTTACGTGAAAAATAGTTGTTAGCTAAGTTTAGCAAATATGAGTTTTGGCTCCGAGAAGTTGGATTTTCTGGGACATAATACCTTTCAGGGAAGCATAAAAGACCTTCATCATTAAACCCACAACCCTCAATTTTGCCCTCTTCCATCTTGTTGACCAATAGTAACAAGGATACATCTAAGGGTTGTTTAGCTTTGATCTCATTGGCTAAAGTGGGCTTCACTTATAGTCCAGCTAGCAAGCCTCCATCATTTACTAGACTTAACCTGGCTTCACGTATAGTCCAGCTAGCAAGCCTCCATCATCTACTAGACTTAACCTAGCAAACATTAATCTTAAATTGGTTATATGTTTTATACTTAAAGCATCTGCTATTATTTTGGCTTTTCTGGGGTGGCATTCTATTACACAATCATAATACTTTAACATTTCCATCCACCTTTGTTGTCTTAGGTTCAATTCCTTTTAGGTGAGAAGATGCTTAAGACTCTTATGATTGATATAAATGTAACACTTCTCTCTATACAAGTAGTGCCTCCAAATTTTTAGTACAAAAACTACTACAGCCGACTCTAAGTCATGACTCAGGTAGTTGCACTCATGTTGTTTCAATTGCCTTGACACATAGGCAACTATTTTAATACATTGCATTAACACACATCCAAGGTCAGTGTAACATGCATCACTATACACCACATACTCTTTCCACGATTCGGGTTGAATCAACACAGAAGCTTGGGTTAACATAACCTTTAGCTTTACAAAGCATCATCCATCCACATAAATGAGACATCATTCCTCAACAACTTGGTTAGGGGTGTGGCTATTAAGCAAAATCCTTCAACAAATCTATGATAATACCCAGCTAAACTAAGGAAACATAGGATTTTGAAAATATTTTTGGATTGCTTCCATCCTAGGATAGCCTCTATCTTTATTGGATCTACATGAATAACCTCTACTAGTACCACATGTCCTAAAAAGAAAACCTTCTTAGGCCAGAATTCACATTTACTCAGTTTGGCATACAACTTTTTTTCTCGAAGGATTTGTAGAAACTTCCTAAGTTTTTCATCATGTTTAGGTTTGATTTTGGAGTAGACTAAGATATCGTCAACAAACACAATAATGAACGGATTAAAAGTTGGAACACTCGATTCATTAGGTCCATGAAGGTGGTAGGAGTGTTGTTTAAACCAAAAGGCATTACAAGAAATTCAAATGGTCATATTGGGTTCTAAATGCAGTTTTAAGCACACCCACCTCCTCTACCTTAAGTTGATAATACCCCGATCTTAAATCTATTTTGAAAAACATAGCTACACCTCTAAATTGGTCGAACAGATCATTGATCCTAGGCAGATGATATTTGCTTTTACGGTTAGTTTATTTAACTACCAATAATCGATGAAAAGCCTTAGGGAGACATCTTTCATCTTGACAAAGAAGATCGTAGCTCCCCACGAAGAAACACTAGGTCTAGTAAACTCGCGATTTAAAAGCTCCTGAAGTTGGATTTTTAACACTTGTAGCTCTTTTGCTACTATGTGTTAGGGAGCATTGGACACTGAAGTCGTTCTTGGTAATAATTCGATTCTAAATTCTAACTCTCGATCTAGAGGAAACCCTGACAACACCTTGGGAAATACATCTAAAAATTCCCTAATGGTTTGAATGTAATCTAAGGTAGAGTTATTAGCCTTCTTATCAATTACATAAGCTAAATAAGCCTCCAAGGCTAACTTTTCGACTACTATAGTAGAAATTACATTGGATAAATAATCTCGTTGCTCCCCAACCATAACAATTTCTCTACCCTTAGTTATTTTCAAAGTTACTCTTTTAGAGACATAGTCTAGGTTAACTTGGTGGTCTACAAACCAATCCATACCTAGAATTAAATTAAAATCCATAAAAGGTAACTCCATAAGATCCGTTAGAAACACGATGTAACAGTCCAGTTTAGACCCTAGTCGGAATAGTGGTTTTGAAACCATAAATCTAAAGTCAAAAAAATATTTTTAATATTATTTTTAATATTTATGGTATGAGATTATGCATGTGTGAAAGTTTCATGAAAGAATTTTACTGATTGGTTGCTTAATTTACAAAAAGGACTAAATCGCATAAGCAATAAAATTGATGCTCTAATTGATTATGTGGTTAATAGCTAAGGTTAATTAAAGGAGAAATCCTTATTATGAAATTTAATCATTTGCAATGTTAGTAGACACTTATGTCCATGATTTATATGTTATATATTAATCTTTTAGTAAGGTTAATGTAGTAATTAATTAAATGGCTTTGTAAATTAAAGAAATACATGAAATATTATCATCATTCTTCTTTGCTTCAATTGCAAATAAGAAAATAGCTAGGGCTTGAAAGCTTTGAAACATTCGACTACTTCAAGGCTCAATTGTAAGTTCGTTTTTGCTTAGTTTTTGATTATTTTTATGTTTTTATAATTGTTGCTTAGTACTCTAGCTAGCCCATGCTTAAATTTTTGAAATTTATGATGATTTTGTGATATGCCATTGATGATAGTGGGAGTTTTTTCATAGTTCTTGATGGAAAATGAAAGCTTGATGTTAGATTTTAATGTTCTGTAAAGTGATTTTTGACAAAAATGTCAAATAAGGACTTATTTGTGAAATTTGAAAAATGTGGGGTCAAAATGTGAAATAAATGAAAGATACGGGCTGCTAGGGACTCATATGATATTCGGCCAAACTTTTGTCTAATGTGATGATGTGAATTTTTTGTATATGTGTGATAAGGACTAAAATGTTAAAATGTGAAATTATAGGGGTCAATGCATAAAAAGGCCAATTATGTGTTTATGGATTAAATCGAATCAATGTAAGTTTGAATAAGTGAAATTTAAATTTATATAGATCAAGAACGAAAAAAACAGAATTAGATTGGGGAAAATCGAAAGTGGTCGAATAGTCAGTTCAATCTGTTCATTTCCGTACGAGGTAAGTTCATATGCAAATAAGCGAGTTTTATGTGAATTATATATGTTTATTTGATATTGAAATGCTATGAATGCTTAATGTTTGGAGATGTGAAAGTATCGACAAAGTTGAGATATCCGAAAGCCTTGTACGAACCATAGGAATAGTATAGGTTCCATATGTCATGACATAGGTTTCCGAGATGTGATATCATGTAAGACCATGTCTGGGACATTGGCATCGATTTGAGATTTATGTGTAAGACCATGACTGGGACATTGACATCGTATATGATTTCGTGTAAGACTCTGTCTGGGACTATGGCATCGATATTTGATAACATGTAAGACCATATCTGGGATATGGCATTCTGCAAGCTTTACAAGCTATTCGAGTATCCCTATTCATTTCAAACAGTTCAATGGGCATTATCGAGAAATGAATGGCTATGTGAATTTATATCCGATTCAGGTACGTATGAAATTTATATGTTAATTAAGAATGAAAGGTGAGTATGTCTTAAATGATAATATGAGAATTACTTGGGAATGAAAGGTGAACATGTACAAGTGAACTATGAACAAGTGAGCTAAATGTGATTAATGAAGTTGCATATATGTTATGTCATGATCTTTATATGGATGATTTGGTTTAAATTTATCTCATGTATTATGTTTTTTTGTATATGGCTTACTAAGCTTTTAAAGATTACTTTGTGTATTCTCACCTATTTTATAGATTCTCGAAGCTCCTAAGAGCTCGAGGATTGTCTAAGATCGTCATCACACTATCAACAGACAATTTGGTACCTTTTGAAGTTGTGTATGTTAATGTATGTCATGTATAGGCTAGAGATGTTATAACATGTTTTAAGATGTGAAAATCTTGCCATGTGATATGGCTTGAATATGGTTTAGACTATGAACTTCTTTTGGCTCATGCTATGTGATGAAATATGATGCTTTTAATGTGTTCTTATATGGCCTAGTGAAATGGTCATTTTGGTAAGTTTTGTTGTTGATTTGGTAATTAAAATGATGAGTAAATGGCATGTTTTGAAATGGTTTATAATGAAGTATGAGATATGTAGTATTGGTATGAATATGGTACATGGAATTGGTATTTTTTAGTTGGAATTGTGTATGGAAATGAATGATAACATTGTTGCATAAATGGTGCATGTTTTAGGGTTGAATTTGGCTAAAAATGTTGTGTGAATGATGCTTGGATTTAGACCTGTAGGGATGACCCTTAAGGGTGGCAATTTGGCCTTGCAAATGGTCTATTTTTGCCGACACGGGTAGGGACACGGGCATCTGTCTCTGCCATGTCGTTCGAAGGCCAATTTGAATTAAGCCTGGGCGCTCCACACGGCCTCACACATGTGCATGTAGCAGGTCGTGTGGTGTAAGATGGTATACCCTATAGGTTTTAACACAGCCAAACACACGTCCTGATGCACGGGCGTGTGGGCCATTTCAAAAGGGCATACAGGCTGACACACAGGCGTGTGGTTGGCCGGGTGACCCAAGTCAGTATACCCTCCAGGTTTGCACACAACTTGGCATGCGGGCGTGTCCTTGGCTGTGTGACCTAAGTCAGTATGTATGCCCTGTTTTGCCACGGCCTAGACACAATGGTGTGTCTAATGTCGTGTGAGGCATAGCACTGGCGTGTGACCTCTGAAACTTAGAAAATTTGTTAAGTTTTGAAAATTTTTATACGAGATCGGTTTAGTCTCAAACCATCTCTAGAGTATGTTTAAGGTTATGTAGACCTTCTAAAGGGACAATATGTGTGCGAATTGTTATGAATTGATGATGTATAAGTTATGTTTGTGAAATGATTGTAAAATATTCTGAAATGTCCGGTAATACCTCTTACCCCTAGTCTGGCGATGGATACGGGTTAGGGGTGTTACATTTGGTTGGTATCAAAGCTACGGTTTAATCGATTCTAAGACTACTGTAATGCATGTGAGTCAAGCTATACATGTCATATATATGAACTGTGATAGTGTGATGAATCCTGACATCTAAAATGTGTTTTCGTATAGTATTAGATCCCAAACGAGCCGTAGCTAACGATGTTGAGAGCAATGCACCTGCTCCTACTTAAGGGGCACTAACGATGTTGAGAGCAATGCAACCGCTCCTACTTAAAGGGCAGCGCCGGCTAATTCTCGGCTGATTACTAGTGACCGCGAGGGAGAGGCAAAACAAGCTTTCTTCCAAATGATGAATGAGTGGTTCACAGAATTCGTTCGAATGAATCCAACTACTTAACAACCTCCACCCTCACTTGTTCCCCAATAAGTCCCTGTCATGCCCCAAGTAATAGATCCGATCCGGTTGAATAAGCCACCTGTAGATAAAATTAGAAAATATGGGCCTGAAGAGTTCAGGGCTACTGTGGATGATGATACTAAGAGAGTTGACTTCTGGCTTGATAATATGATCCGAGTGTTTGATGAAATGTCGTGTACTCCTGATGAGTGTGTGTAATGTGACGTTTCATTATTAAAAGATGTAGCGCACCAATGGTGGAAAACTTTGACATCTGTAGTTCCGAGAAAACGAGTCACCTGGGATTTCTTCCAAATCGAGTTCTAAAAGAAATATATCAGTAAACGGTTTATAGATCAGAAGCGTAAAGTGTTTCTTGAGCTGAGACAAGACCGTATGTTCGTTACAGAATACGAGCAGGAATTCGTGAGTCTGAGCTATTATGCACGGGAATATGTTTGGACTGAAGCAATCATGTATAAAAGGTTTGAAGATGGCTTGAATGAAGATATTCGTTTGTTAGTTGGGATTCTGGAAATCAAAGAATTCGTTGTGCTTGTTGACCGAGCGTGTAAAGCTGAAGAACTCGGGAAAGAAAAAAAGGCTAATTTGGAAGCTAGAGATGTACAAAAGAGATCATCGAGTAAATCTTTTCAGTCAGCATTAAAGAAATTCCTAGATGATTATAGCTGTTCAAAGGCTAATATGAGTCATTCGAGTAGAGATCGTGTAAGGCCACATTCGAGCTTTAAAGCTCTAGCCATTTCAATTGCTAGTGTTGGAAATGTTAGATCTGATCGACCTGAGTGTAGACATTGTGGTAAAAGACATCCCAACAATTGTAGACTGAATGATCGGGCTTGTTTTAAATGTGGATCTTTAGATCATTTTATTCGAGATTGTCCCGAGTCAGTTCTGCAAGAGATTGTGCAAAATTCGAGACTTAGTGGCAATACAGCTAGAGCTAGATCATCTAGAAACACGAGAAATATGAGTGGTAGCCAAAGAGCAACTAAAGATACAGTTGTGAGATCTAAGGCGAGAGCACCTACCAGAGCCTATGCTATTCGCGCTCGCGAAGAAGCTTCATCTCCAAATGTCATTACTAGTACTTTTACTCTTTACGATACTTCTGTGATTGCATTAATAGATCCCGGATCGACACATTCGTATATATTCATGAACTTAGTATCCAGTAAGACTTTTCCTGTAGAGTCTACTGAATTTGTAATTAGAGTATCAAATCCCTTAGGCAAGTGTGTTCTGGTTGACAAAGTATGCAAGAATTATCCGTTGATGTTTCTAAATATCTATTTTCTGGCTGATCTGATGTTATTACCCTTTGATGAGTTTGATATAATCCTGGGTATGGATTGGCTAACATTGCATGATGCTGTTGTGATCTGGAAACAAAAGACTATTGATTTAAGATGCCAGAATGATGAGATAATCCGAATTGAGTCCAGTGATTTGAATGGGTTACCGGATATGATATCTTCGATGAAATCTCTGAATTATGTCAAAAAGGGTTATGAAGCCTATTTTTCTTATGTGATTGACACAAAAGTAATAGAAAAGAAATTTGAATATGTGCTTATTGTATGTGAATATCCAAATGTGTTTCCCAAAGAATTATAGGGATTACCACCGATATGAGAGGCAGAGTTTGGCATTGAGTTAGTGCCAGGAACGACCCCTATCTCGATAACTTCATATAGAATGGCTCTGACCGAATTAAAAGAATTGAAGTCTCAGTTGCAAGAGTTGACCGATAGAGGGTTTGCACGACCGAGTTTCTCACCTTGGGGTGCTCCCGTATTGTTTGTGAAAAGAAAGATGGCACGATGAGAATGTGCATTGACTATCAACAATTAAACAAAGTGACTATTAAGAATAAATATCCTCTGCCCAAAATTGATGATTTGTTCGATCAGTTGAAATGAGCTATTATGTTTTCAAAGATAGACTTGAGATGGGGATACTATTAGTTGCGAGTAAAAGATTCAGACATACCGAAAACTGCCTTCAGTACACGGTACGGACATTATGAATTTTTAGTTATGCCTTTCGGACTAACGAATGCTCATGCTGTTTTTATGGATCTAATGAATAGAATTTTCAGACCGTATTTAGATCAATTTGTTGTCGTATTCATTGATGGCATATTGATTTATTCACATGATGAAACTGAGCATGCCGAACATTTGAGAATTGTGTTACAGACCCAGCATGATAAGCAGCTTTTTGCTAAGTTTAATAAATGTGAATTCTGGTTACGCGAAGTTGGTTTTTTGAGCCATATTGTGTCAGCATCTGGTATACGAGTTGATCCGAGTAAGATTTCAGCAATTTTAGATTGGAAGCCTCCGAGAAAAGTGTCTAAATTCTGTAGTTTTCTGGGACTTGTCGGTTATTACCGACGATTTGTAAAGGGCTTCCCGATGATTCCTACTCCGTTGACGAGATTGCTTCAGAAAGATATTAAGTTGAATGGTCTGAGAAATGTCAGAAAAGCTTTGATCAGTTGAAAGCCTTATTGATTGAAGCTCCAGTGTTGGTATAGCCAGAATCGGATAAAGAATTTGTGATTTATAGTGATGCTTCGTTGAACAGCCTGGATTGTGTTTTAATGTAGGAAGGTAAGGTTATACCCTATGCTTAAGGACAATTAATGTCGCATGAAAAGAATTATCCGATGCACGACCTTGAGTTAGGAGCTATTGTGTTTGCGTTAAAGATTTGGCGCCATCATCTGTTCAACGAAAAAGGCCATGTGTATTTAGATCATAAGAGTTTGAAATATCTGATGACTTAGAAAAATTTGAATCTGCATCAGAGAAGGAGGTTAGAAAAATTTGAATCTGCATCAGAGAAGGTGGTTAGAATTGCTAAAAGACTACGAGCTAGTTATTGATTACCATCTGGGAAAAGTGAATGTTGTTGCTAATGCTTTGAGGCGGAAATCATTATTGCACTACGTGCGATGAATGCTCAAATTACTCTATCTGATGATGGCTCAGTTTTAGCTGAGTTGAAAGTAAGACTGTTGTTTCTGTAGCAAATTTGTGATGCCCAGAAAATTGATAATGAGATAATAGCAAAACGAGCTCAGTGTGATTCAAATTCTGATTCAGAATTTCAAGTTGATAATGATGATTGTTTGAGATTTCGAGACTGAATCTATGTTCCAAGAAATTCCAAATTGATTTAGAGAATTTTGAATGAAGCTCATAGCAGTTGTTTATCTGTTCATCCATGAAATGCGAAAATGTATAATGATTTTAAATAGTTCTACTAGTAGCCTAGAATGAAAAGAGATATCTCAGATTTCGTTTTGAATGTTTGACTTGTCAGCAAGTCAAACCTGAACATTAGGTACCATTTGGTCTGTTACACCCGATTACGATTCCCGAATGGAAATAGGATAGAGTGACTATGGACTTTGTTTCGAGTTTGCCCCTATCTCTGAGAAAGAAAGATGTGATTTGGGTCGTGGTTGATAGACTAACGAAGACAACTCATTTTATTCCAGTACGATCTGACTACTCACTTGATAAATTGTCTGAGTTATACATTTCAAAGATTATGAGATTGCACGGGGTGCTACTCTCTATTGTGTCAGAAAGAGATCCGAAGTTTACTTCACGGTTCTGGAAGAAACTGCAAGAAGCTTTAGGTACAAAATTGCATTTTAGTAGTACTTTTCATCTGCAAATGGATGGCCAATCCGAGCGGATCATTCAGATACTCAAGGATATGTTGAGTTGTTGCATTCTTGAGTTTGAAGATACGTGGGAACAGTACTTGCCACTGATTGAATTTGCATATAATAATAGTTTCCAATCGAGCATTAAAATGGCACCGTACGAAGCCTTATATGGTCGTAAGTGTCGAACACCGTTATACTGGACTGAGCTTAAAGGGAATAAGTTTCACGGGGTTGATTTGATAAAAGAGAAGGAACAGAAAGTGAAAATAATTCGTGATAGTTTACAAGCAGCATCAGATCATCAGAAATCATACACAGACTTGAAACAAAAAGATATTGAGTTTCAGATCAAGGATAAATTGTTTTTTAAAAGTGTCTTCGTGGAAGAAAATACTCTGATTCGGCAGAAAAGGCAAATTCAGTTCGAGGTTCATCAGGTCGTATGAAATTATAAAGCGTATCGAGACAGTTGCATATAGATTATTGTTGCCACCTGAGTTAGAAAAGATTCACAATGTGTTTCACGTATCGATGCTTTGACAATACAGATCCGATGCATCGCATGTGATATCCTCTTCTGAGATTGAGATTCAGTCTGATATGACTTACGAAGAAGAACCGACCCATATTTTAGCCCGCGAGGTTAAAGAATTGCAAAATAAGAAATTTTTGTTAGTGAAAGTGTTATGGCATCAACACGGGGTTGAAGAGGTGACATGGGAGCTCGAGGATGCTATGAGAGAGCAATATCCGAACCTATTTGCTGGTAAGATTTTCGGGGACGAAAATTCCTAACGGGGCAGAGTTATAACAGCCTAGTTAAGACCCGAGTTGGAACAGTGCTTTCGAAACTAAAAATCTGAAGCTGGAAAAAGATTTTCAATATTATTTTTAGTATTTATGGCATGAGATTATGCATGTGTAAAAGTTTCGTGAAAGAATTTTAGTGATTGGCTGCTTAATTTGCAAAAAGGAATAAATCACATAAGCAGCAAAATTGATGTTCTAATTGATTTTGTGCTTAATGGTTAAATTTGTTAAAGGAAAAGTCCTTATTATGAAATTTAATCATTTTCAAGGTTAGTGGACATTTATGTCCATGATTTATATGTTATATATTAATGTTTTATTAAGGTTAATATAATAATTAATTAAATGGCTTAGTAAATTAAAGAAATACATGAAATATTATCATCATTCTTCTTTGCTTCAACTGAAAATAAGAAAATAGCTAAAGCTTGAAAGCTTTGAAACATTCAGCTACTTCAAAGCTCAATTGTAAGTTCGTTTTTGCTCAATTTTTTATGATTTTTATGTTTTTGTGATTGTTGCTTAGTACTCTAGCTAACCCCTTCTTGAATTTTTGAAATTTATGATGATTTTGTGAGATGCCATTGATGATAGTTGGAGTTTTGTCATAGTTCTTGATGGAAAATGAAAGCTTGATGTTAGATTTTAATGTTTTATAAAGCGATTTTTAACAAAAATGTCAAATAAGGACTTATTTGTGAAATTTACAAAATGTGGGGTCAAAATGTGAAATAAATGAAAGATATGGGCTGCTAGGGACTCATATGATATTCAGCCAAGCTTGTGTCTAATGTGATGATGTGAATTTTGTGTATTTGTATAATAAGGAATAAAATGTTAAAACGTGAAATTATAGGGGTCAATGTATAAAAAGGCCAAATTATGCGTTTATGGATTGAATTGAACGAATGTGAGTTTGAATAAGTGAAATTTGAATTTATATAGATCAAGGACGAAAGAAAACAGAATTAGATCGGGAAAAATCGAAAGTGGTCGAATAGTCGGTTCAGTCCGTTCATTTCCATACGAGGTAAGTTCATATGCAAATAAATGTGTTTTATGTGAATTATATATGTTTATTTGATATTGAAATGCTATGAATGTTGAATGGTTGGAGATGTGAAAGTATCGACAGAGTTGAGATATCCAAAAGCCCTGTACGAACTATAGGAATACTGTAGGATACATATGTCATGACATAGGTTTCTGAGATGTGATATCGTGTAAGACCATGTCTGGGACATTGGCATCGATTTGAGATTTATGTGTAAGACCAGGTCTTAGACATTGGCATCGCATATGATTTCGTGTAAGACCCTATCTGGGACTGTGGCATCGATATTTGATAACATGTAAAACCATATCTGGGATATGGCATTGTACAAGCTTTATCAGCTATATGAGTATCCTTATTGATTCCTAACAGTTCAATGGGAATTATCGAGAAATGAATGGCTATGTGAATTTATATCCGATTCAGGTACGTCTGAAATGTATATGTTAATTAAGAATGAAAGGTGAGTATGTCTCAAATGATAATATGAGAATTACTTGGGAATGAAACGTGAACATGTACAAGTGAGTTAGATGTGATTAATGAAGTTGCATATATGTTATGTCACGATCTTTATATGGATGATTTGGTTTAAATTTATCTCATGTATTATATTTTTTTGTATATGGCTTACTAAGCTTTTAAAGATTACTTTGTGTACTCTCACTTGTTTTATAGATTATCAAAGCTACTGAGAGCTCGGAGATTGTCGAGGATCGTCATCACACTATCAAATGATAATTTGGTACCTTTTGAAGTTGTGTATGTTAATGTATGGCATGTATAGTCTGGAGATGTTGTAACATGTTTTGAGATGTGAAAATCTTGCCATGTGATATGGCTTGAATATGGTTGAGACTATGAACTTTGGTTCATGCTATGTGATGAAATATGATGTTTTTAATGTGTTCTAAGATTACCTAGTGAACTGGTCATTTTGGTAAGTTTTGTTGTTGATTTGGTAATTAAAATGATGAGTAAATGGCATGTTTTGAAATGGTTTATAATGAAGTATGAGATATGTAGTTTTGGTATGGTACATGGAATTGGTATTTTTGAGTTTGAACTGTGTATGGAAATGAATGATAATATTGTTGCATAAATGGTGCATGTTTTAGGGTTGAATTTGGCTGAAAATGTTGTGTGAATGATGCTTGCATTTGGACTTGTAGGGATGACCCTTAAGGGTGGCAATTTGGCCTTGCAAATGGCCTATTTTTGCCCACACGGGCAGGGACATTAACGTGTGGCGTAAGAAAGTATACCCTACAGGTTTTGACACGACCAAACACACGGCCTGATGTACGGGCATGTGGGCCACTTCGAAAGGGTACACGGGCTGCCACACAGGCGTGTGGTTGGCCGTGTGACCCAAGTCAGTATACCCTCGCACACAACTTGGCATACAGGCATGTCCTTGGCTGTGTTACCTAAGTCAGTAAGTATGCTCTGTTTCACCATAGCCTATACACACGAGCGTGTCTAATGCCGTGTGAGGCACATGGCCTGTTTACACGAGCTTGTGACCTCTGTAACTTAGAAAATTTGTTAAGTTTTAAAAAATTTTATACGAGATCAGTTTTGTCCCGAACCATCTCTAGAGCATGTTTAAGGTCGTGTAGACCTTCTAAAGGGACTATATGTGTGTGAATTGCTATGAATTGATGATGTATAGGTTATGTTTGTGAAATGACTGTAAAATATTTTGAAATGTCTGGTAATACCTCTTAACCCTAGTCCGACGACGGATGCGGGTTAGAGGTGTTACACACTACCTTTTAAACCTCCAATGGACTTCTCTTATGGATTTTATTTATAATAACTAATTGTCCTAAGAGTCTTACTACAATAACATTAGTAGTGGTTGCCTCTACTCCAACACCCAATTTATCAGACATGTTACATACAACATACGAATGGGTGGATCCTCTATCTATTGGGGCAAAATATGGTACCAAATGGATGGTAAAAGTACCTGTGATAACATCTGACACATCTTGTCTAGTCTAGTCTCAGTTTGATTCACGCCAATAGCTACGGTATTTACAATCCTATTCTGCCCTTATCCCCTCGAAGGTAACTAACTCGCTCTCTGACTCTAGGTATGATTTTGGGCCGAAGCTTTTACCTTTTTATTCGGACAAGGACAATATTTCAGCAAATGCTTTATAGACCCACATTTCAAATAAGCGCCCATTTTCTTCCAACACTTGCCTGAGTTGCGCTCATTCACAGTGGTAGACCTCATCCCTAGAGTCAATTACTATGTCCCTTTGTTGCGTCTTCCCTTTCTGACTCATTTATAGGACGAGCATTTGAACCAGTAAAACCAGAATCTATCTTAACTGGGAATTTACTCTTCTCCTGTTTATTACGTTCCACATGTTTAATCTTTTCCAGTATTTTAACTTTCTCCACTAGGGTCTCAAACACCCATTCCTAGTGTCGAGAAACCTAAATTTTGAGATCAAAATATAGCCTATTTTTGGACCTCACGCATTTGTCCTAATCCATGGTGCCTTAGGAATTTAACCTTATATTCTACCACGACCTTATCCTCTTACTTTAACTCAAGTCTACAAGCCTCCACATATCTAGTGCCCAAGTATTTCTTTTGAAAGGCCTCTTGGAAGTATTCCGAGTTTATGCCTTCAGCCTGTGTACCCCTTACAACAGACTGCCACCAAAGATAGGCATCCTCTCTAAGAAAAGACACAATGCACATCATCTTCTTTTTTACAGTACAGTCTAAATCCTCCAAAATCATTTCCATTGACTCCATCCAATATTCAGCCACAATGGGAGTCATTCTAGCAACACCTTTAAACATCTCAGCCCCATTCAATTGAAATCTCTCTGCAACGGATCCATAACTCTTTGATCCAGTGTGGGCTTTGGCAACCCTTTGTAACACTCTCAACATTGTGTATGTCATAGTGTCATCATCATTCTCATAGCCTCCACTACCATTGTCGGTGGAGTTCTCCATATAAGTTTCCTCAAGGATTGGATTCTCTACCTAGACAGTGGGCAGCTCTACAAGTTCAACCCTACTTTGGGCTCCATCAACCCTTTTTAACACTCTCAATATTGTCTGTGTCACAGCATCATCACCATTCTCATAGCCTCTCCCACCATTGGCGATGGAGTTCTCCATATAGTCTTCCTCAAGGATTAGGTTCTCTCCCTGGACAGTGGGCGGCTCTAATGAGGCAGCCCTACATGACCTACCCATACCATGTTTAACTTGAGTGTTTATAGTGTTTCTTTTGGAGTTTTAAAATCTAATGTATATCTACTATTTTCAAACAAAATTTCAAGCATCAAGCATTTTCACTATGTGTTTAGATTCCAAAATTTACAATCTATTATAGAGTATTGGTAGCTAAAGTAGGACTAACATTGGAGTTCTCGATATTAATTTCTTGTAGAAATTTAATTTTTCAAAAACATGTGGCATGAATTTTTCCAAAATACCCCTTAAATGCATGCTTGTAGAGCTCTGATACCACCAAATGTATCATTTCCAACTCGACCTAGACATTAAGCAAAAATTCAAAAGACTACATTAGCCATCAAATAGCCTAGTAAGCTATTGAAGATTTGAAAATAGTCATTTTAGAACATCCATTTATCTTTCGAAGAAAACTTAGTTAATTACTAGTTTATTTACTACTCAAAATTCTTCATTATAATTTAGCAGCGAAAAAGTGATAATTAATTGTATTTTTAATAAAAATCGTAGTTCATGCATGGCTAATTAATATTCATATTTTGATATCTTAAAATCAAATTAAATTCATGCACGTTAAAAGAAAACAAATCCTAAGTCCTACGCCACAGCTCAAAATAAAACAATACAATCTCTAAATAATTAAAAGATCAAATAATAAATTATTATTTTATTAACTACAATCCGAGCTGAGACCCTTCGAATGTCGCATCTGCATCCTCACCTGGTGGGTTATCTGTAAGGATAGAAATAAACAAAAGAGTGAGCTATGACGCTCAGTGCGAGTTCAATCACAAGATAATTAGTGCAAATGTTTAAGCATACAAAAATATGTCACACAGAAATAATTTACAATGGCATTATCAGAATATATATGTTTTTATATCATTCAACAATACACATACATTTATATATCTGCCATGCCAGATATTCTAGTTTCGTATGCATATGTTTTTGTGGATGTCAAACAATTTCAGATATAATAAAAAAGATCCTACCCTATTGCTACACACCACAATGGGAGTTCCCTTGAACTCTAACCACCAACATATTAGATTGTAGTTTAACCACCAATGGTTTGTAGCTTAACTGCCAATAGTTGTGGACAGATAACAAAACACCGTAGATGGAATCTATCTATGGCTATGGATACACAACAAAATAATGCAGGTAAAATTTGTCACTGATTATGGATGCACAGGAAAAATGTTATAGATGGAATCTACTTATGGTGGTGGGCATATAGTAAGACTGTCGTAGATGGAATTTGCCTATGGCTATAGGAACACTGCAAAATAATGCAGATAAATTGCCAATACTTCCTCTGTTCATAATGTCCCACCCCGTGCAATGCAATATGGCATGTTCAAAACAAATAAATACAGTAGCATTTAATAGGTTATTTAACAGTTTGATACAGTGGCAAATATTATGCTTATAACAGTTCAATGCAGTAGCCAAAGGAATGCTTAACATGTGTTCAGTTTAACGATAACATAAGGTAGGTTGTACATACAATCACAACTGCAAATATAATATATATCATTCACAATTCATGCAAATATATACAACATTAATTTAGCCAATTTGACCATGCACTCTAACATTATTTGTGTTATTAAGGATGTAATTGAATAACTTAAACACAAAAAACAATTCAGAAACCATTCAGGAACTAAACTGAACAAATCTTAAAATTTTGGATAAAAACTATAAAATTTGAAGAATAGAAAAGACACGGTATTGTGGCTAGGCCGTGTAGGATGCTATAGACCGTGTGGAGGGGTTACACGACTATGTGGCTAGGCCGGGTAATAGATTATGGGCATGTTGAAATTGCAAAATCAAGCTACAAGGGAGGCACGATCGTGTAGAGGGTTCTTGACCATGTAAGATTTGAAATATTCTAGGGTTTCAGAGGCACATGGTTGTGTGTGGGGTCGTGTGGTCCACATGTCCATGTGGTAGACCGTGTGGCCCTATCCTAGGCATAGCTTTTCCCCGTTTCACTTCTAAAAGAAAACACACCTTTTACTGGTGGCCCGAGCGATGTTCCTCAGGTTCAAATTTGATCTAAGGTACCTAAATCAAGTCCTTCAAATGACATTTCTACACGGGTTAACGTTTGTTTTCAAGATTTGTCAAGATTATCGAGAATTTCAGTAAGTTTCGTAAAAGATTCATTAATTTAAATGGAAGATTAGCATAGGATGTAAATACTACGATAATTTGGGATTAATTATCAAGATTGAATTGTACTTTTCGATTCTTGGCAAGGATTAAGAATGTTTCTAATGGCGATTATGAAACTGGTTGAAAAACGACTTGAATCGAGAATAGATTTTGATCCAGGAAGAAATAATAAATTCAGCAATAAAGAGAAAATATTTTGCAAAAAAAAGGAGAATAAGTAGGGAGAAAAGAGAAAATTTCTAGTTGGGGTTTGAAGGGAAAACAAAATCCTTGTCTAATTGGGAAAGATTGGACTAAATAGCTAAGGTTTTCAAAGTTTTAGGTGTTGTTTAGTAATTTACCCCTGGCTGTCAAATTTAAAAAGGATATGGGGATTTGGGCGGCTCAAACTTGGTTTGCAATGGAGAAAAAGGAGTAAATGCTTAACCATTGGGTTGCTGAAATTAAAAAGAGAAAAGTGGGAGATGAATAGATAAAACCTAGGACCTCTAGGGAGTACACTAACTACTTAACCATCAAGCCTAGGTCATTTCTTAGTTAATTATTTCAATTATCCCACTATATTTTGGGGCGTGACATTGAATACACTAAATATGCATTCGTTTTTAATTACATGAGAAAGAGGGGAAAAAAGATATTTCGAATATGATTCCTTGAAATGTGATTGCAAGAAAATTTACTTTATAATGTTTAATATACATTGGAAGGTATTGATTAAAATATCAGGAAACGTTACATTATCATGTTTGGTTCACTAAGTACTTCCATAGGAATGTAAGGATAATTTGTGAATTACCTTTATTAAATAAATGATAATATTCATGTATTTAATTTTTGTAATAAACTTTATTCATATATATATATATATATATATATATATATAATATTTACAAAAGTAATAGAGAAAACTAAGTAATAGGACAACGGAAGGAAAAAGGTAGCAGCTTCTTCCAATTTTCATATATTTTTTTTATTTTTCAAAAATCTTTTTTAAAAATTCCAAGGAAACACATTTTCTTTAATGTTTTCCATTTTCTAAGAAAATGGAAATAACGAAGCCTAATTTTCTTACCTTTTATTATGATAACCACATTGCCATGTTCATAAAAAAAATAATTTTCAAATAAAAATTAAATTACAAGAAAAATAAATAAAATTTGACATACCAAATTAAATTTCCAATAAAAAACTATTTTCTGTCCTACTAAATGTTAACTATATGAAGTATCAACCGACAACAGATCCTTCGCACCGAGATTTATGCCTAATTTAATTTGGGTTTCATGTATTTGCTACTTCGTGCATTCCCGCAATTGTTAGATACACGAGATTCTACTTTGAATTTGGGAAAAGCAGCAGAAGCTCATAAATTGTATTAACAAATACCTCAAAGTCTATTAGGGAGTAAATAATACTTTTCAAAAAAAATTAATTTTATATTTTTCATACTTTATAAAATTATTTAAAATGGTTTTAAAAATATGTTTCATAAAGTGGATCATGGATATAGCATCTACTTCAATTTCAATGTGCACAATGTCTAATTGTTGAACTAAGAGAAGTCTGTCAAAAAGATCCCAAAGTTCTACTTCGACACTAGTTGCTCTAGGAATATGTTTGAAAGCCCCTATAACCCAGTTACCGAGATGATCACGTAAAAGGCGCCCCTATAACCCAATTACCGAGATGATCACGTAAAAGGGCACCTACTCCTACTTTACCTAGACTACCTAAAGATGAACCATCTGTATTAAGTTTATACCACCCAAGTTTAGGAGGTTTCCAAGAAACCTGGATAAATTCACGAAGAGCAATTCTTTTAACAGAAAGAAAATATGCTACAAATTATCAGCACTTGATAGGACACTATGCATAAAACTCTATAATGGTCTCCGCTGCCAAAAACCACTGGATTACGGTACAACTAGATCTCCCATAGAGTGAAGGTGAAGACAACTATCCAAGGGAATGGCAAGTTCTTCACCCAGACTTTGGAGGAAATATGTACATCAATCCAGTATTCTCAAGTACTAAAGGTCAGAGGTGCGTACTGGAAGTGATCAAAGATAGATGTCCATATTTGTTTGGTTACGGGGCAGTCCCCAAGTAGATGTTGAATTGATTTTGGATCAGTAAAATAGAGAGGTCAGAGATCTGATATCTCCATACAGTAACGTGCCATGAATTAGGGTTTTTTACTAAAATAGCACAAAAAAAAGAAAAAAATACCAAAATAATACAAAGCAAAATTATGTACCAAAATGGTACATCTGGGGTGGTGCTGCCTATGATAGAGGCGTGACCGCCCTATGTCACATCTCAGTTTTTAGAGATTCTGTTAATATATATTAGTTTTAAAAAAAAGCTGCAAAAAAAGCTAGCAAAAAAGTGATGGAAGAGGTGCCAGAGGCGGCACCGGTTGTGCCTCTGGCAGCGGCGAGTCATGCAGCAGGTCATTTATTGTTTTGTGTTGGGGACCATTATAAGGTCCCCCAAGTTTTAGCAGCAGAAGCAAGGAGAAGAAGAAGAAGGAGAAGGAGAGGGCGGCACTGGTGAGGGAAAAAGAAGAGGAAAGAAAAAAAGAATGAGAGAATTAAAGAATTAGAGAATTAGGGAGAAAGAAGGAAGGAGAAAGAGAAGAGAAAAAATCTAATAAAGAAAATGTAATTTTTTTATTTTATCAATTAATAGATTAATGTTTTAACTTGTTTTGTAACGCCTCAATTTTTCGATTTTTTAGGATTTAGAGATTTTGCTTGAATTTAATTTTTGCTTGTCTGGATGTGCTAAATTATGCTCTGAGTGTGTTTAGTGGGCCTTTAGAAGGCCTAAGCTTGAGTAAGAACCGGTAGAATTTTTAAAATTTTAGACTTAAGGGAGAAGGGGCATTGACTAAGTAGGCTTTTAAATAAATGTTGGAAATTTAAGACACAAGAAGACCTGTGGTAATGTGGCAATGTAGCGCCACTTAGGGTCTAAGGAGGAGGAGTGTAGAGGCTATACAAGAGCTAAGGTTCAAATCTCGTGGTAAGCAAGGTGTTGTTTTATTTTTAATGCATGTGCAAGGCATGTGGTGGACTCCAAGTGAAACTCTATTGGGAGGAGTTTGAAGTGTTCAGGGGATTAGATTAGGGAGTGATAAGGGGAGAAAATTTAGGGATTGAGGAAGGGAGGAGAGTTGGCCGATTAGGGGAGTGTAGAGTTGCATATTCGTCTAGGGGAGCTTAGAGTAGCATTTTCGGCATTTTTGGCTTTAAGTGTGTGCCGAATGCTTGTTGCCTACTCTTCAGGATTTGATTTGGGGTCATTCTTTTGGTTTCCGAATAGGCATAGGTTCTTTTGGGCACCTTCATTCCATCTTTTTCTCCTCTTCTGTCTGTTCAGAAAGGCTGAAAACCTTGTGCACATCATGTCCTCTGCCGATTTCTTTCTCTTGGCCAAACTCTTTTCTTTTATTTTTCTTCTCAAGCCGAATTCATCTCTTCTTTCTCCCCTCTCTTCTTCACTTCAAAGCCTGTCTAGAATCATTCGAAACCTCACCTAGCCATTTACCATAAAAATTAAAATCTCAAAACCTTGAATCCCCCTTACCATTTTCTTCTTAAACCGAACCTCACTCACCCTTATTTTGAAAAGCCAAAACCACCTGACAATCGCTTCTCTTTTACTTTCACCTTCTTCCACCTGTCACTCAAAAACAGAAACCTCACTACCTTCTAGTTTGGTATTGAAAACCGAATTCTTTTGGATCTCTTTTCTTCTTGCGATTTTAATTAGAACGACAATAGATCTAGGTTAACCTAGTGATTGGTGGCTATTTCGTGTAGCGAGGCTGACAAGCAGACTGTTGGGAAAGTAGCCTTCCTACTCTATTCTTTCATACGAATTAAGAAAAGCCGAAAACCCCATTGCCCATGGTGGTTGTCGGTTTTGACTCCTTTCTGAGATTAAAACTTAATTGAGCCTTTTCTTGTGGATCTCGTATGTTGGTGTGGAAACAGGGCGATCAAGCGAGGAGCAGTTCAAGACTTGGGGTACTGAAGTAATCTAGATCTAGATCTAGTTGTAGATTTCAGCAAAGGTAAGTGATTAAGGGCTTTGGATGGTGTTGGTCGAATATGGTAGGATGTTGATTTCATTGTCTTTGTTAGGTTATAGTTTAACAGTATGGTTAAAATGATTTTAGGTTAATTTGGTGCAGATCTCGGCGTAGTACGCAAACAGGTGTGTAATTGACACCCTCTAGTAGACTAGATCGACAAAAGCCGAAAAGTCGAAATGCCAAAATTCTGGCATTTTGAGGGCTTGCGAGCGTACGAGCACTCGTGGGTCAGTTTGGAACAATAAAGTTGGTAATCGCTAATGGTAAGACTGTTGTGTGCACGTTTTCGTGCATGTTGGTGGTTTTGGGCCTCGAAGGGTGGAATTTGGGTCCAATGGGCTTATGGGCCCATATGGGTGAAAACAAGGGGTAAGTGTATTTTGGTAACCTGAGTTATAATTCTACTAAAACGAATGTAAAATTTGGACTTAGTGGGCTGTAATAGCTAGTAGACTCCGTTGGGCCCATTAGGGGTTTTAGGGCCCGATGACTCTATATTAATGAAATGGGCTAAGTAAGTTACTCGGACAATGATAAATCTGTTAGTAGATCGTAATGAGCATGAAACCTTAAAATCTGGCAAATTTACTGAAATACCCCTTAAGGGTGGAAATTACTATTTTACCCCTAGGTGCTAAAAGACCATTTTAGTTGACTGATTTGCATGCTATTATTTCTGATACTCTGTATGCCATGTCATAATATATCTTGTTGCATGGGGTTGGGTTATATTGACGGAGGAAGTGCTAAAGTGGCAATGCCACGTATACTGTTTAAAGGCACTGCCTTGTATTACTGCTCTGGTGGCTTGGCCATAATATCTGATTAAGCAGCTATGCTGCGACTGTGGTGTGTAGGGCTGGGTGGGTTGAGTTATTCCCCACATGGTGTGTAGGGCTGGATTGGGCTTGGGCTTTGCATACATGCATAATATACTGAACTGTTACTGTAATAGGCCTAAGGCCCACACTGTTTTCTGAATAGGGCTAAGGTCCAGTTATCACTATTTTCTGAATAGGGCTAAGACGCAGCTAACACTGTACCTGAATAGGGCTTCGGCCCAGCTTGAGCTTGAATTGATCTGGACTCTGATAGGGTGAGCTTACACACTGAGTTTTCACAAACTCACCCTCTTTCCTTTTCATCCATGCAGGTGAACCCTAACCTTAGAGGACTTGGAGTTTGAGGGATTCGGAGTGGCCACGTGGACTGCTTTCTAGTTTTATTAATATTTCTTAAGTTACTTATTTTAGTATTCAGTTGTTTTTGAGTTTTTAAACTGTAATAAGGCCGCTCGATAATTATTTTATTTTCAATTCGGTTTTACTTATTTATTTGATTATTACTTGTTTAAAATCAATAGTCTAAGGCTGTGCGGATTTTTATTTCAAATTAACAAACATTTTCAAAACATTCCCTACGTGGCAAATGGATAATTTAACAACAACGACTCACTAACGAGATTTCTTAAAAAGTAAACTTTAAACGGATAGTAGATAGGGTTTTTATAATCACCTTCCATTTTCTCCAAAAACACAAAAAAAAATGGTTTTGCTAGATCAACCTAAATTTACGAAACGAAGAACAAGGTGTAATTAACTGTCCATGTGACACACCAGATCTGGCCATAACGTCTGGGCTGGGTTTGGGGGGTTACATGTTTTTTATGTTGGTCTTTGTTCTTCAACTTCATTATAAGATTTGAAACATTAATTTAACTTTAATTTTTTTAAAAGATATGATAATATGATTATCTCTTATTTTATGAAAATTAGAAAATTAGATAAACACATAGATTTAAATAATTATTTTTATTAATTAATTTATTGTATACAAATTATTAATTTATTAATTTTATTAATTATTTACGTAAAAAATAATTAAATTATTAATTTTTAGGAGTGATTTAATAAAAAGTTTAACAATGGTACCTAATTAGTCAAACTTTTCAAATAATTACAAAATTATAATAAATTAAAATAAATGAATTATTTTTAAATAATGCATATATTAAATTATATGATCAATCAAAATAATAAAGATTCCTTGAATTTTTTTATTTTTCAGGGTTTTTTACTTATATATTATAAAATAATAATAAAATGTCAAAATAGTATATTTATGAAAAATAAAATACCAAAAAATAATAAAATACCAAAATAGTATCTTTATGAAAAAATAAAATACCAAAATAATAATGTATTTTAGGGAAAGTGGTACCGGCAGGTTTTTTACTAAAATAATATAAAAAATAAAATGGCTCGATTGAAATTAATAACCGAAATTTGTTTTGAAATTGCAGGTATCGCAATAGCTCGATTGATTAATAACGATCCTCACATATCTAACGCAGTTAATAATATGGTAATATATTGTTATTCGTTAATCACGGGTTCTATTAAAAAAATCTACGTAATTTACAGAAATAAATTATGTTATTATAATTATTTTTTTGCAATTTAACACTGTCAAGGCCCGTACTGTGCATTAAGGGGCCGGGTGAATGGTTTAGGATATTCCCCAGATGAATGACTGATTCCCTACTTGGAGCAAGCTGGATTTGGTTCAGCAAGACTGATCCGAACATTTGATTTGCGGTACGATTTAATATCCGCACTAGTCGAGCATTGGCGCCCGGAGACCCACACTTTTCATTTGCCGTGTGGGGAGTGCACTGTCACTCTAGAGGATGTTGCATTGCAACTAGGGCTCCCAATCGACAGGAGTCCTGTAACGGGCGTAAGTGCGATAGCTGAGCCAACTGCACTTTGTTATAGCCTACTAGGAGCCTCGACCGGCGATTATGAGTCCAATTTTTCGGGTTTGAAATTTACATGGCTAAAAGCTAATTTTGAACACTTATCAGTTAATGCCACTGAAGAAGATTTTACAGCTCGAGCGTACATTATGCATACTATAGGGGGTGTACTGATGCCCGATCCAAACAACAACAAGGTTCATCTCTAGTATTTACCTCTATTAGCTTATTTGAGTAATGTTCACTCGTATAGTTGGGGTTCCACAGTTCCGGCTATGTTGTATCGTGAGCTTTGTCGGACGATAAAGCCTGATGTTGTAGACAAAGGTGGATGCCTTATATTGTTGCAGTCATGGGCTCTTTATCCGATGCCATTCTTGGCATTGGTTAGTCACCAACCATACGTATTTCCACTAGTTAACAGGTGATAAAATTTAACTTGTTATTATTTGACAATTTCTTTATAATGATACTATTCTAACGATACTATATTTACTTGAATTTTTTTCGTAGATGGAGTATTTATCCGAGTATTGGGAGGTCGTACACTGTCTCAATATATCATCTGATGATTGAACAACATTCCGGGGAAGGGGTAAGCTATTCCAATATTCGTGACATGTTACTTTGTATATCTTACTCAAACCGTGTTAAATTTTAACTGTGGTATTAATCGTGCAATTTATATGGATGCCATATCGTAGACTAGAAATTACGACTATTATACCCTCATCTACCTACATTCATTCTCAATTATGGTGTATTAACGCACCAATTGTCAATTTTAATGTAGTCGAGTGGTACCACGGGGATCAAGTACTACGACAGTTTGGTTGCATCTAGTATATCCCGAATCCACCAATGCAGTTGGAGAAGGTTCACTTGATCAACAAGAGAGGGAAACATGGAATGCATTGGAGTGTTATGCACCGGAGATATATTAGGGTGTGGGATAATTGGATGGCTCGAAGACCTCAGATGGATATGTCTTCCGATTTGCAACCATCATTAGAGTACATACAGTGGTACTCTAGTACAGGAAAGTCATATCTACTTGGTGGCAGTCAACTGCAGTCCACCCACACATGCAGCGACTTGGGGCATACAAGCTAGTGGCCAATATAGAGGCTGAGCTAGAGCCAGAGCCATAGCCAGATCCCAAGTCGGAGCCCAAATAGGAGCCCGAGCCATAACTGAAGCCCGAGCAATCGCATACACATTCAGGTGATAGTTCTTATCATCTGAATTTGTCGAGAAATGACTATTTCTCGAGCTTGTTAAGGGGCAGATACCATTACGGGTTTGATATCTTTGGGTCGTATCGACCGCAGTACAACACTCCTCCAAGCCCATATCCACTGTAGCACTTCACTCCTCCAGGTCGTATCCACCACAGCATGGCACTCCTCCCGGCTCAACTTCATCGATGCCATTTGAGCCACATGAATTTTCTTCCATGTTTAGCACACCCCTACCTACGACTAAAGAGGATGTTAGTCGTCGCGATCACCCACAACGTGAACGTCGACCTTTGCAAAAATATACCCCTAGGACCACATCATCGAACCATCAATTTTAGGGGTTTCATGCGGCTTTGATATTACAAAGTTTGTATTTTTTTATATATTTAATTAGATTAATTGGAACTTTAAAAATTGGAACAAATTTTGACCATAATGCAAATTAGATTAATTTGGAGATTACAACATTAAAACATTAAAACTTGTAACAAACTTAGTTTTGTAATATAAATTTTGTGATTTAAATTAAATACATTACAACATTAATCTAATTAGAACAAACTTTGCAATATAATTTTCTTATATAAATTAAATACATTACAACATAAGCTCAATTCCTACCCGATCGTGATGAATGTCCAACATGATAGTTTCGTTGCGGGCATTTACTCCAATTATGACCAGCTAACCTGTATAATCCACAACGCTTACAGTTGGATTTCTCCCTAATGTCCATTTCATTACAGATTCTGGATGATTGTGGATGACCTCTCAAATTCCTGCATAGCCCTCTATCTGGGACAAGCCCGAAAGTCATTGGAGGCACCTCCCACGTAGATAGGTCATGCAAGACGGGGAACTCATTTCCCCAGACACGTAACATATGCTCGAGTGTGTACACATCATCGACAAATTGTTCAACATTAAGGTTCACTTTACCACACGCTGCCACGACATGCGCACACAGATAATGAAATGTTTAGAACTTCCTACAATTGCACCGTCTGTTCCGGAGATCAACTCCATAAGACCTAGGTGGTATACCGAGTCGATGACCAATGGTCTCTGTAACTCGAAACATTTCCATATGTTTTGAATATATTTCTACATTCATCAACCTCACCATCCGACGGTTTGCAACCATTGCATTCCTGAATCTTCAACAAACACGTGTCCCGCATCCATCTGGTTGACTTGTTGCTGACCCATTCTTGGCATCAAGATAGCCAACCTATACAATGTAACTGAGAAGACAGATGAAATCGAAAGATGTCGTGTTTTCAACAACACAACGTTAACCCCCTCTACCAAGTTTGTGGTCATTTGACTATAACGAAAGCCCTCGTCAAAACTTTGAACCTATTGCCACAGCTCCATTGTACCCAACCACTGTCGAAAAGATGTGTTTGTTTGACCCTCCATATCACTCTCAAGTCGAGTCATTCTTTGGCGAAAAAATATGTAGCTCTATCTTGTACGATGTATATGTATTAAGAAAAGATAAGTTACAGTAACTCGATAACATAAAACATTAAAACTTATGTTGAAAAGATAAGGTTATTCTCTATCCATTTTCACAACTTGTCTCTTCCAGTTTGCATTCTTATGATTTAGATGGAAGTTAGCCGCAATGTGAAGGATGCAGTAAATAGATCTCCATGACACGCCAGAACGCCTAATTGCGGCAATTAATCCTTTCCCTCTATCAGAGATGATACAAATATTATCATTGCTAATAACATACCCCCGCAGGTTGGTAAGGAAGAATTTCCAGGATTCCAAGTTCTCCTTATCTACGATGGCAAATGCTCTTAGGAGCACGTTCTTATTGCCGTCTTGAGCAACTGCAAGAAGTATGATCTGTGTATATTTTCCATATAGCCATGTCCCATCCACTTGCACAAATAGCTTGCAGTGGGGAAATGCCCGCACATATGGATCAAACGTCTAGAACAGCTGATGGAAAATTTTATTTCCCAACTGTAGTTGGTCATCCAAGCCGTAATAAGGTCGTGTCTATAACTCAATGACAGTCCCTGGTACGTACTCCTGCATAGTGACTTTCCATCCCTACAGCTCATTATACGACACATCTTAATCCCATACAATTGCTCCACTGCCATCTGTTTAGCTATCCATGCCTTTTGATATGATACTAGATACTAGAATCGTACTTGAATTTCGGCAATCAATACCGAAACTTTAATGGTCGGCATGTCCTTTACCATTGGCATGACACACATATAGATAGTTTTGGAATCAAGTTTTTGATGATCTTCTATCATACATGTTGATGTGCATGTGTAAGGCCCAATAAATTTTCATATCTCCCACATCTGCAAATTTTGAATAAATGCAGCTTGTACCCGCCAATTGTAGCCTTCCGCCGACTTCCAACACTCTCCAATATATAACGTCGGTTTAGACACTGTGACTTTGTAATCCACTGATATATTCATGTTATACCGCTTAATAGCAAATATACACTCTTCCTTACTTTCGAATCTCTGGCCTACAACAACTCCTTAGGATCAGAATTTATGGCCAGCCGATGAGCAGTAAATATTTCAGAGTACTCCGGGAACTCAACTACATGCGCCGCGTCAGGGCCTATGAGTGACATGTGTGGCCCAGGATTATTGTGTATCACAATACGTCACATCTGGTTCTCGACCAAAGACGCATTAATGTTTCCATCGTCATTCACATCTTCATCTTCATCGTCAATATCATCAGGGACGTCGTCCACATCAGGATCACTATCACTATCTACCTCTCGATCACAAGCATCACTATTATCGTATCCATCATCACCAATCACATCAATATTGGGTGTAACATTAAGATCGATACCTATTCCACATATAGTCAATTCACTATTAACGTATGATATTGGAGCCACCGTGCACGGTTCTTGAGCATATGCAGTGAGATCTTCATTTTGCTCCATACTGGCTAACTCAACAAATAAGTGAATCGGTGCATTTTTGTCACTCCCATTCTCACAATAAAGAGCAATCCTTGTCTCCACGTCTTCGTCATCTACAAGCTCCATTTCAGTGACTTTAATGGGATATGTCAAAACTGAAAACTTGTAGAAAAGTTTCGAGATCCTTCTCCCACAACATCTAACAATTTTTGCGTTAATCCTTCCCTTCATATCATCCAACCAGACATTTCTAATAAATCTTATTACTATTTATTGGCGACATTCAAATATACATTCAACGGTTGTTGTCAAGATGATTCCATCAAAATAAACGCCTACGAAAAACTGATTATCCATCTTCAATGCTCAATCTATTAAAAAATAAACAAAATTTTCTCAAAACAATTTCAAACAGCAAATAAATTACTTAAATAAAAAATTTAATTAATCAATATGTATTTTTTTCATTCATAAGCTCATACTTTTTCAGTTCTCATTTTGTACATGAACAACATTTATCTTTAAATTTAACCATTTAAATTCAGTTCTACGTTTTCTTCTATCTCCGATCCTATATCTTCCTCTGGGAAATACTGTACAATCCAATTTAGATATTCCTGGTTCTCTTCATATTCATCTTCTACAATCCAATTTGTAAATTCCTAGGGATCTTCTTCCTCTTCAATCTTTATAACGGGTATTGAACTTAGAAATTCTCTTGGTAATTTCCTAACATTTAATTTATCCCTCCATGGTATGTCAATCATATTTTGCTTCCCAATCAACTTTCATGAACCTATACTTTGTCTCCCTATTTTCCTTACTTTATAAGAGATTATAAACTTCACGAAGCATATAACTAAATTCCAATAGGTTTGTGGTACCAATGTCTTCCAAAGTTGGCCTAAAATGATTCGATGGTCCCGTTCTATTAATGTCCCTCTAAGGTTTAAGTATTACACTTTATTCTTTCTAATCATTTCGTGACCCTTCCACAACACTTCTTACATCTTTTTATTTACTGTAATAACGTGTTGAACAATGTCTTCTTTTGGTTTCATTCTGTAATCTTGCACTTCTCTCATCATCTTATCAACTTTTCCCTTTGTGCTGAAGTTATTATCTCATCAAGCAATACCAAATATATTGTCATTTCTAACAATATCTATAACAGAAATATTTTCAGTTCTTGTCACTAATTACCAATTACTCTATAATAGTTTTACTAACATAAAATCTTTCAAATATATTAAAAAATTTTACAACATAACATTCACAATAAACACATAATTAATCTAAACACAAAACTTACTAACAAATCACAATAAACAAACAAAATAACTTTAAAACAAAACATAAAAATAACAACAACAATAAACAAAACATACAAACTATATAATACTAACAAAATAATTTTTTCTTATCATAATCTATTCTATTTTATTTTAAAATAACAAAAAAAAAATAGCTTTTCTTTTGTTCTCTTTTCTCCTTTCTTCTCTTCTTCTCCCTCTCTTCTTCTGCAATTTTTTTATAATATTTTAGTAAAAAACTCACGGGCACCACTTTCACCAAAATTTTTTTGTATTTTATTTTTTCATAAAGATACTAACAATAATTTTAAAATAATCAAAATATATAACATGCCAAATAATTTTCATAAATATTATCTAATCAACTTAAAACACACATAACAAATAAATTACATAAAAAAAATAAAACATCATTTACATAACATAAATAGGCTTTTTTAGGGTTTTTTACAAAATTAATATAAATCAACAACAATAATAACTAACAATAATAAGGATTTTTTAATAACAATAATAACCAACATAATGATTTTTTATAATAATAATAACTAACAATAATAGTAAGGGTTTTTTACTAACAATAATAATTAAAAATAATAATAAGGGTTTTTTACTAACAATAATAATAACTAACAACAAAAAACAATAATAATCAACAATAATAATAACAACAAAAACACAATAACAATATAAAAATCCATTATTTAAAAAAAATTTATACCTTCTCTTTTCTATTTTTTTCCCTTCTCTTTCTCCTTTCTCTATTCTCCTTCTTTTTTTCTTTTTTTCCCTCACTGGTACCGCGCCCTCTCATTCTCCTTTTTCTTCTTCTCTTCTTCTTTTCTTTCTTTTTCTCTTCTTCTCCTTGCTGCTTCTTGCTTCCGAAGCTACTGCTGAAACTTGGGGACCTTATAATGGTCCCCAAATACAAAACAACAATAGAGGTGGATGTGTTTGATCTAGGTGCCGCCTCTGCCAGAGGCACAACCGATGCCACCTCTACCAAAGGCACAACCGGTGCCGCTCCATCACTTTTTTGCCAGCTTTTTATTTTTTTTACAGATTTGTTTTTTTAAACTAATATCTATTTTTTTTAACAGAATCTCTGAAAACTAAGATGTGACACAGGGTGGTCACGCCTCTGCCATAGGCGGCACCACCCCAGATGTACCATTTTGGTACATAATGTTTACTTTGTATTATTTTGGTTTTTTTCCCTTTTTTGTGCTATTTTAATTAAAAAAAACCCTATGAAATGTCTAGTAGGGTAGGCTTATAAGTCAAATTTCCAAAGGAAGAACTTAAGCTTGAGAGGTAGTTTAGATTTTCACACCGAATTCCACAACTTATCATTTGATACTTGAGGAGATTCATTCCAGCCAATAAAAAAAGAATAAGCACTCGCTAAAGAGAAAAACCTTGAGTTCAATGGACCTTAACATATGAAATCTTCACCTAGTAAGCACGATAGAAAGGTGTACACAAGAATAAGTCCATCACCTAGTAGGTAGGAGATGGGAGATTGGAATCTAGCCAGAGTTTGACCACTATTCTCTAACATGTGAGAAGATCCAAGATTCTTTTGAGGGCATTAAGGGTTCTTGCAAAACTTTCCTAATGGGGCCTCTCCCCAACCAATTATCATTTTAAAAATTGATGAACCTTTCATCCTTGATAAACCTTCACTCCAGAATCAATTTGATTTTTTTGAGGGAGGACCAAATTGGAGAGACGTTCTTCAGCCTGTGAGGGTGTCTAAGGTCATAAAGATATTTTGCAATAAAGGTTTTAGCCCAAAGTGTATCCTTTACCTAAATTAAACCCCAACCAAGCTTAACTAGGAGAGCTTGGTTTTTGGGATTAGCATAAGGGATTCCCATACTGCATATAACTTTAGGACAGGCTACCCTCTCCCACTTAACAAGGTGCCCATGATTGAACTGGATGGTGTCGCCCCATAATAAATTTTGGTTGATGCAATCCAACTGATAATGGATACTAAATGGAAGCATACAACATTGCATGTAATAATTGGGAATGGTGACCATTGTAGACTAGATGAGAATGAGTCGCCCTATAACACCTCAAACCCGGCCTAGACATTATGGCTGATTCTGGCGATGTCATATGGAATGGATTTTGAAAATGGAGTTAACACGACAAGAACCATCTCAGAATTTTTTTATTCATAAACGCTTAGAACATTTATTCAAAACGTTCACTCATTTAATTATTGACCTATCTTACCAAAACTTATTTATAGCAGAAGTCTAGTAAAATCAATACATTTTTGAAAACCCGATTCATATTTTTAGAAAACCCTTTGATTGTATAAAACTGTCGAAAACAAAACATTTTATTGAAACATGCAAGTTAATCAAAAATCCAAAACCAAATCCCAAAGTCCGTGCAGTCCAAAAATTTACAACCCTCAAATAACCTGAAAACTATTATAAAAATCGTAAATTTAAATTAAAACAGTTTAAAGACAGTGGTTACTGTTGAGTCCCTTACTGTACCGATCTGCCTAAGTTTGTAGATTACCTGTATAGAACAGACAGAAAAGGGGTTAGTTTACATAAAATCAGTATGTAACCCAGCAAAATTAAGCATACACACATACAGATTATCAAATATCAGACAGATACAGATTCGGGCCTAAGCCTATTTCAGATACAGAATCGATACAGATCTGCAGATCAGATAATAGAATCTTACCCCCATCCTCTACACACCATCTCCGACCATCCCAATACACCATGTAGGGTTTGAAACACCCACCCAACCTTACACACCATGTTGTGCCGATAAGACACATAACAGATCAAGTGTAGTCATGATGCCAGAATATAGGTGGAAGTCGTCTTTCAGAACACTTCCTCCGTATATAACATGCCACCCCTAATAACAAATATAGAATATTTAGTTACAGATATATAGATTAGACATGCTCACATGCTTATATATATAAGGATATCAAATATGCAAATAACAGTACAAGCAGACATACATTCAGTATCCTATTCAGTTCGGTCTATCAGAATATCTTAACACATAAAGTAGGGTTTCATTAGCCCTTACCGACCCTACAGTAAGCCCATAGTCGTTTGGGATGACCCGTGCAACCCTAGAGGAAATTTCAGAATTTTGGGCCCATATGCCTGTGTGGCTTGCCCGTGTAACGTCGACAGAATGGTTTTTCAACTTTTTTCGAGTCTCATTTTTCTGTGTTTTAGATACACACCTGGTACAATTTTAATGCAAAAACTGTAATATCCCGAAAATTTCTATCCTTGATATAGTAAAATAAAGAAATAAAGAAATAAAAAGAGAAATTTTGAGCTATATCAACAAAATCTATGTAGGAAGTGATTATGATGTATTAATCCAAGAAAGGACTAAATCGTAAAAGTGAGAAAAGTTTTGTAGCCCAAGAGTAAATACTTAAAATTTAAGGGGTTAAAGTGTAAATATGGAAATGTTGAAGGACCAATAGTGCAAATATTTTAAGGATGGAATAATCTAGAAACTAAGGAAAATGGATGAATTAGGACCAAATTGAATAAGAGAAAGAATTATGAGGGACTAAATCGCAATTTTACCAAATTAAGTGATGACTCAAGGATGGAATTTTAAAAGATCATGAAGGGCAAAATGGTAATTAGAAGGAGAGAGAAATCTAGAAGGTAATGATGGTGTGATGATATTTTATAATTATTTAATAAGATAAATATTACTTTATTAATATTTTAATAAGATATTTTATTATTTTATTATTTTATTTAGTATATATATGTGTGTGTGTGTGGAAAAAAAAAGAGAAGAAACCACCACCTATCCATGCATAAACGTGGGAAGAGGAGAGAAAGAAAGGAAGTTTTGCTTTCTTTACAATTTGGTCCTTCCACCAAAAATTCACCATTTTCACCTAGAAATCAAAAGAATTTTCAGAGCTACCGAGGGAGAAAAATGTTAAGGAGACTATGAGGGGTTAGAATATCAAGTTGGATTCAAGAAATAGAAGCTGGAGGAGAGAGAAAATGAAGTTAAAGTTTGGAAACAATAAAACAAGGTAAGAACATCAAGATTTCCATGTATTTTTAAGTTTAATATTATTGAAAAAGCATGTAACTGATGTTAATGTAGAGTTTTCTTACATATGATTCTATGTTCTTGATATGGTAGTGAAGAGAAAATAAGATAAAGTGATGGGAAATGGTGTAGAGAAAGAAAATAAGGGTGATATAAACTTAGTATTAATATCTTGCACTAAAACAGTTTTGGACAGCAACAGTAAGCTAAATTTGAAAAATCACCAAAAATGGTAGAAACTGAATTAGGAGTTGATTGAGATATGGAATTAAAGCTTATTGAGTCTATTTTCATATAAAAGAAACAGAACAAGTAAATGAGTTCTGTATTCTGAGATATTTATATTTTTGTGAGACTGGTTTAGAATGATTTCGGGATCCTCTGTTCTAACTTGGAAAAATCATTAAAAATTGTATAAAACTAATTATGGGACATAAGTTATATGGTTAGATTCTTTAATGAGTCTATTTTCAATAGAAAAAAACGAGAACATCATCCGAATTCTGTATGAAGAGATAATTAATTTTTAGTGAAGAAGGGTCAGAATTGTCAGATAGCAGAATAGGGGTGAGTTTAAAGAATAAACTGTACTAATTGGCTAAACCAAAAATTATGAAATTTTTATGGTAAGAATATATATGATTATAGTTTCATGGAAAATTGGCGGAACTTAATTTGGAGTTCTGTAGCTCAAGATAAAAAAAATTTGGTGACTATGATGTAGGTGGACAGCTTGAATATTCACATATAAGTAAATAGTGAAATTATTGATGATGTTACTTATAAGCATGTTATATAAATAAAGGATGTGGAATGGAGGAGGAGGAGGAAAATATGTATGAATATTCAGTTAGCATGGCTAATTTGTATGTTTTAGGCTCAGGGACTAAATTGAATAAAAGTAAAACTTTATGGGTAATTTTGTAAAAATGTTAGAAATGATCAAATTATATGAAATGGATTATTATATTATTTAAATTGAAAATTTTAAATGAAAATTGTTAATTTAGTTCGAGATCGAGGGAAAACATGTTTTAAGGATTAAATTGAAAAGTGTTGAAATTATGGAAAATTTTGATATTTTATAGAATTTATGGAACGTTATTAATATGTATGATGATAACGGCTGGAAATAAGGATTAAATTGTAAGAATTTATTTTTCTGAGCCTAAGGGTAAAATCGTCATTAATTAAAAGTTTAGGGGCAAAATGGTAATTTTGCCTAGAGCACTAATTGAATGTATTAAAATATGGAATAAATGAAAACAATGATCAAATTTATTTATAAAGACCCAAACGACTCAAATGTGAGACTCGAACGTGGAAAAGAAAATGTATTGGATTAATGAATTTATAAACACGAACAAGCAACAAGGTAAGTTCGTGTAACTTGAATTATATTCTTAAATGCTTGAAATGTATGTTATTGATGTGAATATGAATTGAATGTTCATTATATGAAAATTGATGAAACATTGATATATTTGATAAAAAGGGGAAGAAATCCCGGTCGAATGAAAGGAAAATTCGATGGATCTCTGAAAAGGAATTGACGGTAAAAAGGGATCTAGCCCGGACGGGTGATCCTATCCTGATATAGCCCTCCCGAAGAATACAGAAAAAAGGATTAAGCCCGAAAGGGTAATCCTAATATCAGCCCTCCTGAAGAATATATGGGAAATGAGGTTCGCGGGAGTGTGCTGGTGGCTCTCCCGAAGAATATATGTGTATAGGCCCTTCCGAAGATTACATGGGAGCTGAGGTTCACGGAAGTGTGCCAAGAATTGAGGTTCGCGGGAGAGTGAGGTTCGCGGGAGTGTGCTCACTGAAATGAAATGTGTAAGACCATGGTTGAAAGATACCATGGCAACATATTGAGAAAATGAAAAAGGCCATGGTTGAAAGATACCATGGCAACACATGTATATGAATTGACGGACCCGGAATTGTACACTAAAAGTGTACTCCTGTATGAATTGACGGTTAATGAGATTGTACACCAGGAGTGTACTATCGAAAATCTATCGAAATTCCGAGAAATTCAATGGGATAAATATAGAAGATGGTAAACACATAGCTAAAAAGGGTAAATGTGAATTGATGGATTACGGATTTGCATATTTTAAGTATACTATATGATTTTAACTATCGATATTCCGATAAATTCAGTTGGTAAGAATCCTGACCAGAAAAGGAAATATGTATATAAAAAGATTTGTACATATATTCCTGAAGTACATGAAAAAAATGACAGTGATACTGGATATATGGAAATATAAGATGATGATATTTGTACATGGAATTTATTGATGAATATATGCATCCATGATTATAGATTCGTATACTTTAATAATATTAATTGTATGACGATGAAATTTTGAATGACTTAATGAATAAAGCCCTGACATGGAAATAATTTGAGCACGAAACAATAATCACGAAATTGAACTTGAAATACACGAAAACGATATTTATTCGATATTTTAAAAATATGACATGGAAAATACATGAATATGAAACTTACTTGATAATTATGCATGCTCAAGATTATGAATTGTCCCGGAATAAATATATACAAAATTCATGAAAACAATGATACATGAAATTTTGGTATAATGAATGATTTATGTTTTTGAAGAAATGACAAGAGAATAATATGTATCATATTATATGAATATGTGGCTATCTTTAATATGCCGATACATGGAAATTGGGTAAGCCGTAATAAGTAATAATATCAAGTATGATATGTTGATACAACGAGTTTATCTATTCTAAAATTATATGAAATATATTCAAGTATACTAATGACTGTTGTTGTTGACGCTTAGACAAGTGCCAAGCTATTGGTTAAATGGTAATATGTTTATTATTTGATACGTCGAAAGGGTAAATGATCAAATGAAAATATACATGTGTTTATGGAAGAGTGGTAAAATTTAAGTTGTACAATTTCTTATAAAATGAGTTATCATGTGAGGAAAAAAAAATTTTTATAAACTCCGGTAATACCTCGTGACCCTATTCCAATGATGGATATGGGTTGGGGTATTACAAAAACACTCCCAAGACCAGTAGGACCTAAAATTAGAACACCCAATACCGATTTAGAGAATTAACTAACGAATTCAACAATGATAACTAACAAAAACCCGATTTACCACTGACGAAAAACCTCCGTTAAAATTGCTAAAACAAGAAAGCAAAATTCACAGCTCGTAGCTTCCTTCTACACCATAAACTGTAGAAATTAGCCTTTCTATGGCTAACATCACGCCACAAAATCGAGGATGAAATGAAAGACTTACCAAAACTCGCGAAGAGAAACGAAAAAAATAATCTGATCAGAAGAATCAAGAAACAGGAAAAAGAATACGATATAGGTGGAAACAAAAAGGGAGCAACGGCAGAATTAGGGAGAATGATAGAGAACTGGTATTAGAAAATTGGAGAAGAGAGGAAGAGCCAAAAATTTTGAAAAAGAAACAGAAAACAAAAATAAAATAATACTGATAACTCTCCCTAAATTCACTCCTACTAACCTACTATCATCCAACATCTCAGAAACCAACTCCTATAAGACTCTATCAGAAAATCGAGTCAAAAGATTAATATTCACACTTGCGTAAAGATTCAAACTCAAGACCTCCAACACCAACTCCCCTACCACTCGAACCAGCAGGCTCATACTGATGTGGTTATACAGACAATTTAATATAAGCCCACTCCTCAAGCTTAGGTCAGAATAATAACAAAATTTGCTAAAGGTAAGACTTGAACTTGGGACCTCTCACACACACCCAGAACACTTAACCACTGAAGCAGGTAGATATTTGTGTCAGATTTTACAAAAACAGAAATAAATTATTTGGGGTGTTACAACTCTACCTACTTAAAAGAAATTTCGACCTCAAAAATTACCTAATTAGAACATATGAGGATATTACTGACATATCGAATCCTCAAGTTCCCACGTGGCTTTCTCAGTGCCATGATTCCGCCAAAGAACCTTCACCAACGGTATGGATTTCTTCCTCAGAACTCTAACATCTCACTCAAGAATATGAATCGACTTCTCCTCAAAAGTCAGATCCGGTCTAATCTCGATATCCTCAACAGAGACAACGTGAGATGGGTCAGAACGATACCGCCTCAGCATCAAGACGTGAAACACATCCTGAATACGGTCCAGTTCAGGGCGTAACTCTAACTAATAAGCAACTGGTCTCACATGTTTCAAAATCTAATACGGCCCAATAAACCTAGGGCTCAGCTTGCCCTTACGACCAAACCTCAAAACCTTCTTCCATGGAGAAACCTTAAGAAACATGAAGTCCCCCATAGAGAACTCAATTTCAAGTCTCTTCAGATCTGCATAAGACTTCTGTCTATCAGAAGCCACTTTCAGATGATCTTGAATCAGTCTAACCTTATCCTCGATCTCAGAAACCAACTCAGGACCCAAAACCCGATGTTCACCCAACTCAAACCAACATAGCAGATTACGGCACTTACGACCATACAGAGCCTCGTAAGGTGCCATCTGGATGCTAGCCTGGAAACTGTTATTGTAGGTGAACTCAGCTAACAGTAGATAATCCTCCCAACTACCTCGAAAATCAATGACATAGCCACGAAGCATATCCTCCAATATCTAAATCACCCTCTCAGATAGACCATCGGTCTGAGGATGGAATGCAATACTGAAGTCCAATCTTGAACCTAGAGCCTCATGTAATTTCTTCCAGAAATGAGACGTGAAGCAAGGATCTCTATCAGAGATAATTGAGATAGGAACCCCATGCAGTCTTACTATCTCAGAAATAGACAACTTTGCTAACTTTTAAAGAGAATAGTCCATCTGAACCGAAATGAAGTGAGCAGACTTGGTCAATCGATCCACGATGACCCAAACAGAATCCTTCTTAGTGGGTGTCAATGGTAACCCACTAACGAAATCCATCGTTTCACGTTCCCACTTCCATAAAGGAATCTTAAACAACTGTAACAACCTTGAAGGAAACTGGTGCTCAACTTTAACTTGTTAACACATCAGACAGCAAGCAACGAAGTCCGTAACCTCATGCTTCAAACCCAGCCACCAATACAGTTCACGAAGATCGTGATACATCTTATTACCACTAGGATGCATAGCATAAGGGCTACCATGCGCCTCCCTCAAAATCGACTATCTCAAATCTGAATCGTTTGGCACACAAATCTGACCACGAAAACAAAGTACCCCATCATTGTTCAGTCTAGAATCGGAAGTGCTGCCACTCTCAACCTGACAAAACCGTAAACCCAGAGACTCATCCCCCAATTGCTTATCTCGAATCTAATTAATCCAAGTTGGCTTAACTTGCAACTCAACTAGGAGGCTCCCATCATCAAACAAACAAAAGCGAGCAAACATCACCCTCAGATCAGTTCTCGCTCTACGACTTAGAGCATCAGCCACCATATTGGCCGTACTAGGATGATACTCGATTGTGCAGTCATAGTCTTTGAGCAGCTCAATCCAGCGATGCTAGCTAGGGTTCAGCTCCTTCTGAGTAATGAGGTACTTGAGGATTTTGTGATCAGTGTAGATAATATACCTCTCACCATACGGATAATGCCTCCAGATTTTCAATGCAAACACTACTGCAACCAACTCGAGATCATGCGTCAGATAATTTGCCTTGTGTGTCGTAAGCTGGCAAGACGCATAAGCCACAACTTTTCCATCTTGCATCAATACACATCCCAAACTGATGTGTGATGTATCGCTATAAACCACAAACTCTTTGCTAGATTCAAGCTATATCAAAATAAGAGCCTGAGTTAGAACAGACTTAAGCTTTTCGAAGCTCGATTGTTATGCATCAGTCAGAAAAAATAGACTCCCTTTCACAGAAGCTTAGTCAACGGAGCCACAATCAAAGAGAATCCTCCCACAAAACACCGATAATATCCAACCAGACCCAAAAAACTACGAATTTCAGATATATTCTTAGGCTGTTTCTAATCAAGCACAACCTCAATCTTCTTGGGATCAACACGAATCCCTTCAGCAGAAACCACATGCCCTAGAAAAGTCACATCATGCAACCAGAATTCACACTTGCCGAATTTAGCGTAGAGCTGTTTTTCACATAAAGTCTGAAGTACCACCCTAAGATGATCATCATGTTCATCCTTAGTCTTAGAATAAACCATAATATCGTTGATGAAGACCACAATGAACTGACCTAGATACGGCTAAAACACTCGGTTCATCAGATCCATAAACGTCGCCGAAGCATTTGTCAAACCAAAAGGCATCAATAGGAACTCGTAATGACCATAACCAGTCCTAAACACAGTCTTATAAACATCACCTTCGTTAACCCTCAACTGATGATACCCAGAACAAAGATCTATCTTTGAAAACATAAAAGCCCCTCGGAACTGATCAAATAAATCATTGATCCTCGAAAGTGGATACTTATTCTTCATGGTCAGCTTGTTCAACTGCCGATAGTCAATGTACATCCTCATGGTCCCATCCTTCTTCTTAACAAACAGAACTGGTGCTCCCCAAGGAGACACCCTAGGATGGATGAAACCACGATCCAGTAACTCTTGTAGTTGAGCCTTAAGCTCCGTAAGCTCTATAAGCTCCTTCGGTACCATTTGATACGGAGCGATAGACACCGGAGTGGTACCCGTAAAAAGTTTAATTCCAAACTTAACTTCCGAATTTAGAGGTAAACCCAGTAACTCCTCAGGAAAAACTTCTAAAAAATCCCTCACCGTTCTGATATCTTAAATAGTTAAGTCTCTAGAAACAGAAACACTGACATAGGCCAACTATGCCTCACACCCTTTTCGAACTAGTTTCTCAGCCACATGAGCGGAGATCACGTTAGACAAATAATCGCGATGCTCACCAATCACAACCACCTCATTATCCTCCTCAGTTTTCAGAACAACCCTCTTAGTCATACAACCCAGACAAACTCGATGCTTGACCAACCAGTCCATACCCAAAATTAAGTCGAACTCCCTAAACAGAAGCTCCATCAGATCTGCAAAAAAAAAATCACCCTTGCACTACTAAAGGAACATCCCTGCAGAGCTTATTAACCCGAACAGGCTGCCCCAACGGACTCATTATAGTAACCTCACTAGTAGTGCTCTCAACAGAAATCCCCCAGTTTTTAGAAACGAAACTAGCTATATAAGATTGCGTAGAGCCTATGTCTATTAAAGTAATATAGGGTACATCAAATATAAGGAACGTACCGGTGATAACATCAGGAGCATCTCTATCCTCTCAGCGTCGTGTAGTATAAACCAAAGCAGGTTACCTCGCATCAATCTAACCAGCACAGCTGCCCGGTGCTCTCTACCTTCGGCCCATACCATTACCACCCTTAGCCTGTCCACAGTCCCTAGGTGGCTGATGAAATACTCTCTAAGGCTGCTCAGAACCTGGTCCAGAAGCTTGCACCTAATCAACCCTCAGTGGACACTCTCGAATACGGTGCTCCAAAGATCCACACCTCAGACATGCCCCTATCTTCCTCTAACATTCGCGAGAATGGCATCTACCACAGTTTCCACAAGGTTGAATCCCAATAGGAGCAACAGGGGCTCCCACTCTAGCTAGCCCATCAAATCTGGCTTTCTCTTAGGCCTCTGAACAGAACTCAAGGGCTCCAAATCCCTCTTGTTCTTACCTCTCTCCCCGACTCTATTCTAGTGCTCCACGCACTTAACATCTTCAGCGATCTTCACCTTCTCAACCAAAACAGAGAACTCGCGCTCCCTTTGCAGAGCAATTAGTACCCTCAGATTGTCCCTTAAACCATCCTCAAATTTGACATGCCTCTCATACTCAGACACCATCATACATGGAGCATAACGGCTCAACCTTAAAAATTTGGCCTCACACTTGGCCACATATTTGTCACCTTGCGTGAGATTCATGAACTCACGCCTGCGAATATTAACATAGCTTGCTTCCACATACTTGCTTTAAAAGGTGGACTTAAAGAATTCCCAGTTAAGGCAATCAGGCTGAGCACCCTCCTCAAAGAGACTACACCCTTAAGTTTCTGCTCGGGTGTACAGTCAATGTCGTTCAAGATCCTTTCTGTGGATTCCAGCTAATACTCTGCCACATTAGGAATGACTACAGTGACACCCCTAAATAACTTGCCACCATTAGACTGAAGTCGTTCAGTTACCAACCTATGGTCCCCAGATCCAGTATGGGGTCCAGCGACCCTCTCCAAAATTCTCAGCATGACCTAGGACAATGCGTCGTCCCCAGCCGCACGGTCTTGAGACCCAGTCACAGCAGTAGGTGAAACTGTCGTCTCACTCGTATCCAAATTCGACATACTACCCAGAAAGAAAGACTCATCTCGAGCCACTTACAGCCTCTACCATGACCTCGAATACCTCGTATGCGAGTTCCACGAGCACTCATAGTGTAATTTGAATTATCTACATTATAAAGTTTTCTGTATCAGTTCCAGTATTTATTAATAGATATTTTATGCATAAAGTATCAGAAGTTCAGCAATGTTTTCAAAAGTTTCAGTCTCCATCGGTTTCACTACAGTGTCAAAGAGTACTAACTACAGTGTTTTCAGAGTATGCTATCTACAGTGTTTTCAAAATAAACTATTTAAGTTTCAGAAGTACTTATAGGATCGGCGCCGAAGACTCAGTGTACCACATACTTAATTAGAATATTTTAAACCATTTGAAAACCAATTCTTTAAAACATATTTTGGAACCTAAAATTCACAGCCGAGTTTTGCAACCTGGCTCTGATATCACTAAATGTAACACCCCAAATTTGGCCTAGACGTTGTGGCTGAATTTGGCGATGTCACATGGAATGGATTTTCACAACGGAGTTAACATGACAAGAGCCATCTCAAAATGTTTTTTTTTATTCTTAAACACTTAGAACATTTATTCAAAATGATCACTCATTCAATTATTGACCAATCTTGCCAAAACTTAGTTATAGCAGAAGTCCAGTAAAACCGATACCTTTTCGAAAACCCGATTCACATTTTTAGAAAACCCTTTAATCGTATAAAACCTTCGAAAACAAAACATTTTATCGAAACGTGCAAGTTAATTAAAAATCCAAAACCAAATCCAAAAGTTCATGCAGTTCAGAAATTTACAACACTCAAATAACCTGAAGACTATTATAAAAATCGTAAATTTAAACTAAAACAGTTTAGAGACGAGTGGTCACTGCTGAGTCCCCCGCCACACCAATCCGCCTAAGTTTGTGGATTACCTGTACAAAAATGACAGAAAAGGGGTGAGTTTATGTAAACTCAGTGTGTAACCCAGCAGAATTAAGCATACACACATACATATTATCAAATATTAGACAGATACAGATTCGAGCCTAAGCCTATTTTAGATACAGAATTAAATACAGATACGTAAATCAGATAATAGAATCCTACCCCCATCCTCTACACACCATTTTTTACCATCCCAATAAACCATGTGGGGTTTGAAACACCTATCCAACCCTACACACCATATTGTGCCGATACGACACATAATAGATAAAGTGCAACCATGCTGCCAAAATATAGGCGGAAGTTGTCTTTCAGAACACTTTTTTCGTATATAACATCCCACCCCCAATAATAGATACAGAATATTCAGTTACAGATATACAAATTAGATATGCTCACATATTTATATATATATGGATATCAGATATGCAAAAAACAATAGAAGCAGACATACATTTAGTATCATATTCAGTTCAGTCTATCAGAATATCCTAACATATAAAGTACGGTTTAATTAGCCCTGACTGACCCTACAGAAAGCCCGCAGTCGTTTGGGACGACCCGTGCAACCTTAGGGGAAATTTTAGAATTTTAGGCCCACACGCTCGTGCGGCTTGCCCGTGTGGGCCCACATGCCCATATTGTCCTTGCCCGTGTAGTCCACACAGCCTGGCCCAAAAACCTACACGCTCGTGTGGCCAACACGCCCAATTTGGCCTAGCCCTGTGGTTTACACGACCACACTCCAACCACCACACGACCATGTCATGCACACGGCCATACCTTCGTCGATCACATGGCCGTTTTGACACACACGACCTACCTCACGGGTAGCCACACGCTCATGCGATGTCGATAGAATGGTTTGCCTTTTGTCGAGTCTCGTTGTTCTATGTTTTAGATACATACCTAGTACGAATTTCATGCGAAAACACTCCTGAGACTAGAGGACCTAAAATTAGAACAACCAATACCAATTTAGAGAATTAACTAATGAATTCAACAATGATAACTAACAGAAACCCAACTTACCACCGACGAAAAACCTTCATTAACACTGCTAAAACAATGGAGCAAAATTCACTGTTAGTAGCTTCCTCCTACACTATAAACCGCAGAAATTAGCCTCTCTACGACTAACATCACGCCACAAAATCGAGGATGAAACGAAACACTTACCAAAACTTGCAAAAGACAGAAACGAAAAATAATTTGATCAAAAGAATCAAGAAACAGTAAAAAGAAAACGATGTACGTGGAAACAAAAAGGGAGAAACGGCAGAATCAGGGAGAATGATAGAGAACTGGAGTCAAAAAATTGGGGAAGAGAGGGATAGCCGAAAATTTTGAAAAAGAAACAGAAAACAAAAATAAAATAATACTGATAACTCCCCAAACCCGAAATTCACTCTCACTAACCCAAAATCATCCAACCTCTCAGAAACCAACTCCTACGAGACTCTATTAAAAAATCGAGTAAAAAGATTAATATTCACACTCGCGTAGAGATTCGAACTCAGGACCTCTAACACCAACTCCCTTACCACTCAAATGAGCAGGCTCATACTGATGTGGTTATACAGACAATTTAATAGAAGCCTGCTCCTCAAATGTAAGGCTTATGTCAGAAAAATAACAAAATTTGCTAAAGGTAAGACTTGAACTTAGGACCTCTCACACACACCCAAAACACTTAACTACTGAAGCAGACAGATATTTGTGTCAGATTTTATAAAAACAAAAATAAATTATTTGGGCGTTACACACCTAACGAGAGAAAGGAAGTTCACTTTCCAAGAATTCAATTTATGCCTCACTTTATCAGCAATAAAGTCGTAAACACTCTTCGAAACTCTCTTAGAGTGCATGGGAAAACCAAGATACTTTCCAAATTTCAAAGTGTTAGCAACTTCAACCTTGGTGAAAACTGGGCATTTGGGAGAGAAAACTACTCGAGATATGTCAAAACTGATCATTTGCCATGATTCCAACATAAAGGTTTGTAGGATATGTTTTATGTAGACAATAATTTTCTCATTTTTCATGGTGAAAAGATTAACATCATTTGCAAAAGTAGATGGGAGAAGAAGGGACTGCTCATTAAGGCATAGATGGGGAGCCACTCACATTGATCTACCTCTTTCATAATCATCAAACTAAGAAATTCTATATAAAGGTGATAACGGCTCGCGATATTAAGTAATAAAACTTATAAAACTGATCACACCAAAACTAACTAATATCACGATGTTAAAGGCAAGCGCACCTATCGAACAGTAGTATAGTTTAGTGGCAAGACCGAGTTATCGTACCCAAGGGAACTAAAAGTACTAATACTTACTTCCTCTCTATTATCTAGCCTAAAAATAAAAGAGGTTTGGTTGAAACTAATTCTAAAATTAACTAAAAGTGCACAAAAAGTAAATTGGGAAAAATTTTAGGGAAAAGCTTATTGATATAAGCAATACTTAAGGGAGAATCCACCTAGACTTCACTTGTTATTGGTTCTTGAGCTAGACGATTTATTCACTTGACTTGATCCGTAAAGATCCCTAATTTATGCTAAACCCTCCGTCGAGGCGAAGAGCAACTAGACCTAGGTTGTTAACTAAAGTTCCTTTATTAATTAACACCCTAGGTTACATTAATTCGATCTATGGTTCCCCATATTAGGTTTGACCCTAATCCGATAAATTTATGTCGCCCTATGTCTAGGGTTGCATGCAACTCCGCTTAATTATGGTAGATCTACTCTTATCACAGGGACTTTTGCTCCTCTGCTTTAAGCACATCTGTTTCTTAAATTAATACCTAGGCTTATTAACACAAGAATTAAGCACACATAATTAAGAACAACTCAAGTATTTATCATATAACTCAAGAATAAATAATAACAAGATTCGTCTTAGGTTTCATCCCCCTCAAGTATTTGAGGGGTTTAGTTCATAATAAAGAAAGAAAACATCTCAGAAGAATTAAAATAACAAAACATAAAGAACCCGAAAACCTCTGAAGGAATTTAGGGAGATCCTCAGTCTTGATGTAGAACTCTGGCTTCTGGGATGAATCAATCGGCTTCCTTTGGAGTAATTCCTTGCTATCACTCCTTGTGTTGGCAGAAAGATGGCGCTCCTTTTTGGGAGAAAAGAGTATTCCCTTAGCGGGAAAATAAGCACACCCTTAGAGTTGCCTCCTAGGGTTTTTATATAGAGCTTTGGGGGAGCCTTTCTTAGCCTCTAAGCATCCCAATTCGAGTGAAATTCCCCTTCCTCGTGACTAGAACACGCCCGTATGCCACGCCCGTGTGACTTCGATAGAGGCCGTGTGATTTTATCGGTGGAGGCACCGCTGTGTGGCCTAGCCGTGCTTGTCGGGGCTGGACCGTGTGGACTTCGTGTGGCACGGCCGTGTGCCACTACCGTGTGGTGACTTCTTGGGCCGTGCATTTTCATATTTTGGCCCATTTTCTCCAGTTTTTGGTCCATTTTCCGTTCTTTTCTCTTCCCTATTCTCTCCTGAGTGTAAGACATGAAAAAGAAAGATTAAGAGCACCAATTCTCATTAAATTGATAATAATTCACCCAAAATATAGGCTAAACATGAGGTAAAAATATGTATAATTTAGCGTTTATCTAAAGGATAAAACTATAAGGGGAGAGTAGTCACCTTTCCTAATACCTCTCAATGGTTTGAAGGTGGGTAATTTGCATACATTCAAAAGTACTTAAAAAAGGAGAGGACTTTCCGAATGAAGCTTCATTCAACTTTTTTCATATGCTTTTTCTAGATCTAATTTAATAATCATCGTATCTTTCCGTCTCTTCAGACACATAAGAGAATGTAGGATTTCTTGGATGATTATAGCATTATCTAGAGTTTGACACTTCATGAGGAAGCTTTATTAGAATGGGGAGGTTTGTTGGAACACTTTCAAATATTTATAATGTTCCAATAACTATAAAAGAATGTGTGTAATTAATCAAAAGTTATATTATTTGATTTTTTAAAAAAGAAGTATAACTATTTAAATAATATTATTTGAATAGTTATAATATTAAATGAATAATTATTTGTTTATTTTAAAGATATTATTATTCAAAAAGACACCTATTGAAAGATATCTTTATGAAGAGACATGAAATTTCCTATAAATAAGAATGAGTTTTCATTTGGAAAACACACCAACAAATTCTAATACTCTTTCTTTCCTTCCTTCATTTTCTACTATTATTAGATTAGTCTATAAAGTATTTGTAACCCCCCGAATTTTGGCCCTAGAAGTTATGGGTTTTGGGTGTAGTGATAGCAAGGAGCTTGCACACATAAGATAAGTGGTGCAATCCAATGACAAGAATAGGCCAGCTAGTCTAGTGGTATGGGGAAGTATTGTTGTGCAGGAGGTCACATGTTCGAATCCCTGCGCGAGCGTGGGAAAGATATCTTTTGTTCTTTTTATTTTACTTTTTATTTGATTGTTATTTTTTTTAATATTATTTCACAATTCAAATTTTATTTTTTTGGGGTATTCTGTTGTTTTTTTTTCACGTTCACCTTCTCTCCCCCTCTCTTTTTCTGCAACTTTGATCTTTTCGCTTTCTAAAATAATCCTCAGAAACAGTTTGCTTGGGATTTTGGATAGATCGTTCCTCTTTCTACTTCGACATCATTTGATTGAGTGATAACCCGATGGTTTCGGGTTTCTAGTCATTGGAAGTGAAGGGAAAACTCCCTTTACTGATATATATTGATAGGGTGAAGGTAGTTGGCAGTTTTGGTTGCCTAATGGTGGTTTTCGAGGCTAAATTGGGGTGGTTTCGTAGCCTCCTCGAGGACCACAGAGGCGTGTGCAGGAGGCACACAGTCGTGTGAATTTGGGAATTAGGGTTTCCGGCCAATTTTGGGTTCAACATGGGCGTGTGGCTGATTTGGGGATTTTGTCGGAAACTACACGATTGTGTCCCTTGGACACACGACCGTGTGACTGATTTGGGAAATTAGGGTTCCCACACGGGTGTGTGCTTCGGGACACACGGCCATGTGACTGATTTGGGGCCTAGAGATTTCACACGGGAGTGTGTTATGGGACACACGGCCGTATCTGATGGCCACATGGGTGAGTGACACCTTTACACAGCCGTGTCTGCCCTACACTTGAATTTAGAGAAATTAAATTGTGAGTTACAAGGCCTGGTTACACGGCCATGTCCTTGCACCACACGAGCATGTGCCTTTGTCACACGGCTGTGTGCTACCCATTACACGGGTGTTCGGATCCCCACACGGCCTGGATTGCTCCATACGGCTGGAGCACACAGGCGTGTAGCCCTAACTTACCAAATTCTGACTTTTGGGCAAACCGAATGCCTTAGTGAGTTTGTGTGTTCCAACCCTCGTCTAAGTTTACTGAGGGTGAATACGACCCTGTTCTAACTTTAATTTATATACTGAATAACTGTTTCTGGTTAACTGCTTTTGGAATGACTGTTTCGAAATGATTACTTCTTAATGACTATCTGAAATTATGTTCTGAATTGATGCATCTGCATTCATACATTTGCATACATTCATTTGCATAAACCATTTTAGGTTGGGATGTTGAAGAGAAGGAAGACTGATTTGATCTGGCAGTTCAACTACATAGATGATCATTATTGCCCAACAACCAGGGATGACATCGTATAGATGGTATAGCGGATGTCTGCATTGTATCGTACCGTACGTATGTTAGCTACACTACGTACTAATATCTGATTTGGCAATTCATACTGTATATATGTACTGCGGTATTCCGCATTGCACTGTATAGCTTATACGCTAGCATTGTTGCACAATATACGAGATTGCCAGTTTAACTACACACTGATAGTCCCAATACCCTGAGGGTCGTGGATAATACTGATAATCATCGTTGCCGAGCAACCCGAGGTGATATATCTGAGGATCTATACTAAAAGGCTCTTAAGCCTATTATCTGGTAGCTCAGCTACAAATATCTATTTAGTGCCGCAACTGGTGCTAATTATAAGTGTAGGGATGGGTGGGTTGATTATATCCTCACAGTCAGATGGAGAGGTGTGTTGGCTGGATGGGTGGGTGCATTTTGTAACTCATTTGCACTCATATGCATTTGACTAAATCTGATTGACTGAACATGATACTGTGACCAAATGTGACTGTACTATTTGTCTAATATATCTAATTGACTGATTGCTGGATTGTTTGTCCGACTAAGATATTTGAACGTCTAATTGACTAAAATGTCTGGTTGTACTATTTGACTAAGAGGCATTCGTGCCTAAGAGAACCTGGTAGTTTTGACAGCTACTGTTTGACTAGTTAGTTATTGATTCTAAAAAGGGCTTAGGCCTAGGCTGTGACTATTGTGAATTACTGTTACTATGCCTGACAGAGCCATATGACTGTAAAGTTACATATGGTTTGTATTGTGCATTAATCGATCTGTAAGTATGTTCTATGTCAAAGCTGTTACCTAGCCTTTCTGTCTCTGTTCTATTTTTTTTCCTATAGTTTTATTGGTTTTGATATCACACTGAGCTCAAGTAGCTCACCCCCTCTTCTGTTTCCCCTCTCAAGTACAGTCTTGGATGCTGGCCACAGTACGTGGAAGTCTCTGACAGGCTCGTAAATCATGGTCTCTCAGTTTTATTTTTCACTGCTATTTGATTATTAGATAAACTAATGAACTGTAAGGTCTTTATAAGACTGTGGTATAGTTTCTGTTTTATGTTTAATTCAAGTATTTTAAACGGGTTTTACATTGAGTTTATTTTAAATTTGTACTAGTTTGTTAATAATCAATTTTAAATGATTTTGGTTCGCTGGAATAAATTGATTTGTAAAATTTACTCACAATCATTTCAGTGATCAATGTAGCATTCTAAATTCGGTCTAGACTTTTAGGCCGAGTTTAGGGTGTTATAGTATTACTGCAAAAATCTTTTATAGAAATTGAGTTTCTTGTTATACATTGCTCAGTGTGTAGTGGGCTATTCTTGTCAATGCAAAATACAAATAGTCACTGGCTTCATTGTATCCTTGAGGATAATTTGCTTAGAACTCAGTTGCATACCATAGATAGGTGGGGGCGAATATAACCTTAAAGATAGTGACTTGATACACGCCTTGGAGCCTTGTTCTATTTCTTTTTTTTCTGTTTGAGTTTCATTCGTATGTTCGAGATTTTCTTCATTGAAGATTTGTATTAACAATTTTAAGGTTATATTTCATGATGCCTACCACAACACATGAAAGTGGAACACTAAGGGAGTTGGCTTCCAACTTTGTCAAACTTGATCAGTTTGATGGTGGCAATTTTTGACAATGGTAGAAAAAGGTGCACTTCTTATTATCAACTTTGAAGATTGCCTATGTTTTGGATACTCCAAGACTTGAAGAGAATGATAATGAATCTGTTGTTGCAAGTCGAGAAAGACAAAAATGGGACAATGCTAATTACATGTGCATGGGCCACATATTGAATGGTTTATCTGATGGTTTGTTCAATTCCTACCAAAATGAGATCACCTCTAAAGAATTATGGGACAAATTGGAGACATGATACATGATTGAAGATGTTACAAGTAAGAAATTTCTTGTTAGTCATTCCAATAATTATCAAATCGTTGATGGTCATTCTGTTACAGAACAATTCCGTAAGATGTTGAATCAAATCAAGCAATATGATATGAAGATGGATGAAATGATTGTTGTATCCTCCATAATAGACAAACTTCCTCCATCTTGGAAAGACTTTTAAAAGAAGTCTAAAACATAAGAAAGAGGAAATATCTCTTGAGGCTTTGGCAAATCATCTTTGTATTGAAGAAGAATATCGAAAGCAAGATCAGAACCTAAATTCTAAAAATGCCAAAGTGCATGTTACGAAGGAAGTACAGACTACTAAACCATTCAAGAGAAAGTTCAAATAGACTGATAGAGCATCTAAGTTCAAAAAGAAATAAAAGGGCACATGCTATCATTATGGTAAGCTGGGACATTTCAAGAATAAATGTTGATTTTTAAAGAAGAAATCATCTTCTAAGGCTAATAAAAACGAAAAGTTCATTCTAATGATATCTGAAATTAATATGGCTCAAGATGATAATACATGGTGGATTAATACTGGAGCAACCAAACATGTGAGAAAAGATAAAACCATGTCACAAAGTTCACACAATGTGAAAATTACAACGTCTTGTACATGGCAAATTCTTCCACCGCAGCAATCAAAGGCAAAGGGTCTCTTGAACTACAATTCACTTCTGGAAAGGTTTTAACCTTAAATGATGCATGTTATGTACCAGAAGTTAGGAAGAATTTAGTGTTAGGAAGCCTATTGAATAAGTTTGGTTTCAAACTTCTTTTTTAGGCAGATAAGTTTATTTTTTTATAAGGGAGGAATTTTTGTAGGGAAAGGGTATATGTATGAGAGTATCTTCAAACTTAATATTATTAATAAGAATAAAAATATTATTTCTGCTTATATGGTTGAATCTTTTTGTTTATGGCATTATAGATTAGGTCATTTAAATTATAGAATGACATGTATAAGTTAGATTTAATTCCTATTTTTAATAATAATATTGAAAAATGCAACACATGTATGTTGACTAAAATTACAAGAAACCCTTTCCCTAAGGTTAAAAGGAAAACAATTATGATGATTGTTCTAGATATTTTATGTATATTTATTGCATTCAAAAGATGAAGCGGTTGATAAATTTAAAGTTTATAAATCTAAAGTTGAACTTCAGTGTGAATCATTTATCAAGTGCTTAAGATCAGATAGAGGTGGAGAATACTATAATCCAAGTTATTTTGAATCTATTGGAATTGTAAGTTTGTAGCTGAAAGGAAAAATAGAGTCTTGACTGAAATAGTAAATTCAATGTTATCATATTCAGGTCTCAGACACGGTTTTTGGGGAGAAGCTATTCTAACAGCTTGTCAATTATTGAATAGAGTTCCTAATAAGGAAACTAAAATAACCCCCTATGAATAATGGAAGAAAAGGAAACCAAACCTTAATTATTTGAAGGCTTAGGGTTATAGAGCTATTGTCAAAGTTCCAACACCTAAATGTAAAAAGTTAGGTGAAAGAGGAATTGAATGCATATTTATAGGATATGCACATAATAGTAAGGCATATAGGTTTATGGCAATTGAACCAAATGATTCAATTTCAATTAATATTGTTATTGAATCAAGAGATGCTATTTTTGATGAAAATAGATTTAATTCTATATCAAGACAATTACAGCCACAAAAATTGATTCATTCTTCAAATGAGAATGAGATTCCATTGGAACAAATTGATAATAATGATGAATCTTGTCAAGAATTAAAAAAAAGTAGGAGGATTAAAAAGGTCAAAGATTTTGGACCAGATTTCATTCTGTTTCTTGTAAAAGGAAAGGGTGAAAGTATATGTAATAAGATACCTTATTGCTATAATATGGAATCTGATCCTATTACATTTGAAGAGGCAATAAAATCTTAAGACTCTGCTTTTTTGGAAAGAAGCAATAAAAGGTGAGATGGATTCAATAATGGGAAATCAAACTTGGATCTTAGTTGATCTTCCACCGGGTTCCAAACCAATAGGTTGTAAATGGGTCTTCAAAAAGAAAATGAAGGTCGATGGAACCATTGATAACTTTAAAGCAATGTTGGTAGCCAAAGGTTTTACACAAAAACAAGGTATTGATTACTTTGATACCTATGCTCCAGTAGCGAGAATTGCTACAATTAGACTCTTAATATTACTTACCTCTATATATAATTTAGGTTTTTTCCAAATGGATGTTAAAACTGCATTTTTAAATGGAGAATTGGAAGAGGAAGTGTACACGGAATAACCAAAAGGATTTGTTGTGCCAGGACAAGAGCATAAGGTATGTAAGTTTGTTAAATCTTTATATGGACTTAAACAAGCACCGAAACAATGGCACCAAAAGTTTGACAAGGTTGTTTTAGCTAATGGCTATAAAATATATGAATCCAATAAATGCATATATAGCAAATTTGAAAATGGAAAATGTGTCATAATTTGCTTATATGTAAATGACCTGGTCATTTTTGGCACGGATTTGAAACAAATAGAAAACACAAAGAAACCCTTATTGAACAACTTTGCTATGAAGGATATAGGTGTAGCAGATGTTATTCTTGGGATTAAAATAACCAGAGATGAAAGCACTATAGCTTTATCACAATTACATTACATTGAAAATGTGCTTAAAAAGGTTGATCTTTTCAACTGTATACCAGCATCTACACCCATGGATCCTCATATAAAATTAGTATCTAATGCTGGTAGGAAAATTGGTCAATTGAAATATACAAGTCTAATTGGTTGTCTTATGTACATAATGACTTGTAAAAGACCAGATATTGCATATGCTATTGAGAAATTGAGTAGGTACAAAAGTAATCCAAGTAGTTTGCATTGGCAAGCTTTGAATAGAGTACTTAGGTACTTAAAGAAAACTATTAACCATGGATTGTGTTATAATGGATATCCTCTAGTTTTAGAAAGGTATTCAGATGCTAGTTAGATTACAAGTTTGGAATATCATGCATCTACTAGTGGATGGTCTTCATTCTTAGTGGAGGATCCATTTCTTGGGGTTCCAAGAAACAAACATGTATAACTGATTCCACCATGGTAGCAGAATTTATTTCATTAGCCGCTGCATCTAAAGAAGCAGAATGGTTAAGAAATTTTCTTTATGATGTACCTTTATAGCCTAAACCAATTTCACCTATTTCTATCCGTTGTGATAGTGAGGCTACTCTAGCAGAGGCATATAGCCAAGTATATAATGGAAAGTCTAGACACATTAGATTGAGACATAGTTGTGTCCGACAATTAATCTCTGATGGAGTGATCACTATTAATCATGTGAGGTCAACTGAAAATTTGGTGGATCCTTTGACAAAAAGTCTTGCTAGAGATGCAGTAAAAAGGACCTCAAAAGGGATGGGACTCAAGCCCATTAATTAGAGTCACCCATGATGGAAACTCGACTCAACGCTTGGTATAACGTCAAGTCTTAAGTTCAATGAGACAAAGTACATCATTAGTATATGACTATTAGTACTATAAATAAATTCATAAGATTAAAGTGCTAGGTACTCGTAATGATAAAGGAAGGATAAGTAACGTACTCTTAATGGACTCATAACATAAAATGTTAGAGTGTTATAATTACAGGAACGCTCTTGATGGGATCTACCTTTGTGAGTGGAAGTGCGGCCGCTTTTAGGAGCTCAAGGGCTTGGCTCTGACAGCATTCATTAAAAAAGGACACAGATGTAATGTGTAGGTTTGTGCAAGTGTATACAGTCGTTATCAAGTAATAAGTAAGTATCAAGTTATCATCTCCACAAGGATTGTATTTGTATCTAATCACTTAATTGTAAAATTATATTAACAACTTGGTAAATTTAAAAACACAATATGATTGAGTAAGGATGATTAAAATTAAATATATTAAACTAAATGCAATGATCCCTAATGCAAACTATCCTAAATGTGCAAAGTATATGAATGAAATAGATTTTAGCAAAATTAAACACAATAGGCAACAATTATAACATAAATAAACTAGGATAATTACTTTAATTAAACTCAATTTATTATCAACAAGCTTAATAACATTCGGAAAAATATCCCATGGCACCTCGATCTTTCATGAGTTTGGAAACCACATTAGGTCTTTTCGGAATCCTTTACTTAGTAAATACGCATTTTACAGATCCTTATTTAATAAAGGTTTCTTAGCATTTGTCCGAGGTAATAAGGATGTGTTAGGTTTGAAACAGTTTAATCACACAAATCTAAAAACTATGCAGATAACAGAGTTGGGTTAGAGTTGTTATACAACCTGTAATTTAATCAAGTTACAATCTAAATTGGGCATGCACATTTCAATTCTGTGTCCACTAGCCGTCGTCTAGTTAGGATCGCTCAGCTAATTTAGGTGCATTTCAATCACGTATGAACAAAATACAGACTTGATTTTAATTAAAAACATGATCGATTGAGGCACAAACATCATAAGCATGAATCAAATAAATATTATTTAATCAAAGCAATCATCCTAGCTTAAATAAAATTAAGCTAACATTTTTGAAAAAAAGAACAAAGAACACATAGCAAACATTTTTAGATTAAATCAAAAAAAAAAGAAAGATTAAACCCAAATCAAAGTGTCTGTCACCCAAGACTCTAACCGACGAGGGCTCATCCGTTCCTTCGCTTTGTTCCTTTACTGATGGCTCTCCAAGGTGGCCGACCAAGGGCTCTTTAAGAGGCTTAATTGTTAAAATCTCTATGAAGAGATGATGCTAGGCGTGGGGAATGGAAAATGCTAAAGAGAATTGAGAGAATAAAGAATGATGAGGGATGAGGGATGATGATGAATGGTGAAATGGGGTCTTATTTATAGGTAAAGAAAGGAGAGTAGTTTGCCAAAAATATCTAGGTTTAGTCTCTTCAAGCTTCTTCAATGAGTGGTTGGCCATGATTAGTGGATTTTGGCTTGATTTTTAAGCAATCCAAATGACATAACAACTTAGGACTGAGACTCAGTCAAGTGTAAATCTTCGGGCAAATCTCTAATTTCTTCAACATTGCAAGGACCTTGTGCAATTAAACCAAGAAGTGATTTGTGTGGATAGCCATGTGTAGCCGAAATTAGGTTGACTTGGTCTCCAGTTTGTACGGGTTCTGTAATCCAACAAAGCTATCAGACTAGTCCAAAATAAATCAATAAATTAAAGGACCAAAGAATAAAATTTATCCAATTTAAATAATTAATTAAAACCCAAATTATTAATGAAATATTTTAAAATGAATTATTAAATATAATTTTATATTTTATTATTTAATTTAATCATGCATGGCCCATTTTATGTCTTAAAAATGTAATATGTTCAAATAAATATAAATAAGCCATTTTATGCATGAAAAGTACATAATAAAGCATAAAATCACATTTTAATAATTTCTATATCTTAATTTCATGTTTCCACATATTTCATTAATTTATTAAAAATTTCATGTTCATAGATCTTCTTTATTAAAAAGTAATTCATATGCAAACATTTTTAGAATTTTATACTAAGTTTCAAAATATGCCAACATGAATCATAATTAGTATGTATGTCACAGCCACAGATAATATTATTCATTCAACATAATTTCTCATCGATCAAGCAAAACAATCATAAAGCTTAATTATGATCTTCATATGTTGAAATTAGTACTCCCTCTCCACTAATGTAGGTGACATAATCATCAAATCAATAGGTCTTTTATAAGGTTGTAATGGGGCTCGATTAAAGGTAGGGACTTTAAGAGATGAGACATTTCGGTTTCAAAATCTTAACCTTTAACTTTGTCTTAGATTTCTTGAAATACAGCCTTTTTCTTTAAGTGAACCTTTGGAACACCCCCCAAGCTTATTTTGAACTCATACTCATACATTTTTCTTTTTGCACACTGAGCAAACTTTTCTTCGCTCTTTCTTCATCCTTTTTTTTTAAGCATGAGCACATACATCTTTTTGAAAATTTCCTCAAATGTTGATTACCAAAACAACTTTAGTTAAGATGGGTGCACAAAATTAGGATAACTTAAAAAGATGGTAATGTGGCTTATAATGCAGGTTCATTGCAATAAATAAGCCTTTATGCTCAAAATTACAGTTTCAAGGGTCTAATATCATAAGGTTGCCTTAAAAAGGCTCAAACGATCCAAAAAAATAGTGCCTGCATCATTTTATATTTTTTTTGTCTCCTAGGATTTCGCTTCAAGAAAGTTACTAAGTCAATTCTAAAGATATAAACCTTCATGCATGTCTAATCTCAAGAGAAACTAAGTTTTCATGGCAAATATTACCTAAGACTAAGATCGTACAAGCATTCCATTCTTCATGATAACATACATTCACTCAAATAGAAACATCACTCATGCTTGCATACAAACTATCTTATTAACAAAAAATTTCTTTAAACATTCATTTATTAAAACATACTTATGAAAGAAATGATTGAAACATACTTGAAAATTTTAAAAATTTGAGCAATTTATTTGCCTTACCCCCTTTAAAAAGAAGTAATGTCCTCATTACAAGAACAAAGTAATGAATGAAAACTGAATACCAAGTACGGTTGTAAAGAAAGAGAGGTGAGTCATTAAGACTGCTTAAATACCAAGTCTTTCCTAATAACCCAATCCTAGACATGTTCATTCTCATTACCACATCACTTAGTCTTTTTCTTTCTAAAGAAGTGTTAAGTTTATTCACGCTTGTTATGTTTTATTCTGCAGAAATTAAATCCTAATTACGAAAGAAATAAATTGCTAAAGACCTAAAAACAATTAAATATATAACAAGACAAGAATTCCTCCTTTTATTTTTCTAACTCATTCCCCTTGTCTTCTTCAGCTCCATCTCCACTTGCATAATCAGTATCTTCCGTCCATGTCTCAAAGATAGCATCTGGAAACTCAGGAACAAAAGTTTTAGAGATATTCTTAAAAGTATTTTGAATTGAGTCATCTCTAATTTTTGCATATTTCCAGTAAGTTTGTTGTTGTTTATGCATGAACTTGCACATATCCATCATAATTGACAACTCTGATTTCTTTGAAGTACTTGTAGAAGTCAGCATTGGAGTTGTAAATTCAGGTTCAACACTTAGCTTGACTGTTTCTTCTTCTGCCTTAACCTTTGGTTCAGGGTTTGCAGATCCTTTAACTGGTTTAGGACTGTTCGATTCCTTATTAGATTCTTCTTTTTCAATGTTTGTAACTTAATTAGCTTTAGTTTCAGTTTCATTTGTTGACTCCTCGGTATCTGGCTTAGTTTGCTCTTCTTGCTCGCCTTTATTTAGCTCATGCACCTTCTCTACTAACCTTTCAAGATCATGATTTGTAATGCACCCTTGAACATATTGCCCCTTTAGATTTGCTTGTGTTTTAACATAGGCCCTTAAGCAAAGTGAAGTGATTAATAATGGGAAATACGCACTTCCTGTTTTCTTTTTAGCATAGTCGTGAATCTCCTTGAGAATAATTTTCCCAACGTGAAAGGACTTTTCTGTCAAAATTGCATATAATAAGAGCATCCGTTCCATCGAGATGGTGGAACTATGTGAGATAGGCATAAAATTGTAGCGAATGAAATAAAACCATACTTTTGCTACTGGTTTTAGGTATTCCCTTCGGCAAGAATGGCTCCCAAACTTTCTTATAATCCATTGAGATCTCAGATTTGTCACAACATCAAGAACTTGTTGAAGAAAATCTCAATTGATATTGTTCATCATAGGATAGTACTCATTTTCTTCAACATCAGGTAAGTTAAACAAATCATTGATGGACTTAGAAGTAAGAGTTACCTTTTTCTTTCGAACGATGACCTCAGTAGCATCTTGCATAGTCAAACTAGCATAGAACTCTCGGACTAGTTCATCATCGGGAAGTGAACAAGCATCACAAAATTGTTCCCACTTGAGAGCATTGATTTTCTTTCTAATCGGTACAGGAACAACCATCAAATCATGACTCTTCAAGTTAAAACATTTTTCCAGCATCATAAGTTGATGCTTGAAAATTGAATCAAATCTCTCTTTCACTTCTTCATTGATCAAAATCGAGTTTTCAGGAGTAGTCTTTAAAGATCTAGTTCTTTTGCGAGACATGGTATCTTTTCCCGAAAATTTAGCAAAGTTTCTACAAAAGGGGGAAAAGAGAAATCGACAAGGTGGGTAAGAACTTGCTACGGCGAAAACCTTATGACGGCAAGGATGGTGTGGCAGTAAGGACAACGTGCAACAGCAACAGTGGTGTACGGTGACGAGAACGGTGATGTGCGGCAGTAACGTTGGTGCTTTGGTAATCTTCTTGCGATGGCAATAGGTGATTTCTGCAAAAGGGAAGAGAAATTAGGGTTTCTTTGGGGATTTGAGGCTAGAGGCACAAGAGGGAGATTTAAGGATTCTTAGAGTTAAGCAAATTGCTTTGAGGGATATGAAAAATAGTAAAATGAAGAGGGGTTTATATAGGAAAGAATTAGGGAAACATGTAACAAAAATTTAGCTATATTAGGGTTACTTGGTAGCAAGTAATGGGAGTGGCGGCAAAGTATGGATTTTTCCCTCATTTTTGCTGTCTTGGGCCTCAAACTTAAACTGTATTTACAAACTTACTAAAAAAAACTAATTAGTACTTGTGCCAAATTTGACCCCCTTTATTAACATTAAAATTTAAAATTTAAACAAAACAAATAAAACTTAAAAAAATTTTAAATCTTAATTAGAAAATTTCTTCTTAACAAATTACATTAAATTAATTCCCAAGAAAGGTTGAAGGGGTCACAGTGGTCCCGCTTAAGTTCCAATCTCCTTAGACAAAATTAATTAAATGTACTAAGTTAAGAAAATAACTTCTAATTATTTATTTACAAAACGAGTTAATGAAAAATCAAGGGTCTATTAATTTGAACGAGGATTCAACTCGCTCAACTTCGCCATCCCAATAGTGTTTGAGACGTTAACCATTAACTTTAAACATACTTCCGTAATTGTCGTATAATTCAATAGCTCCATAAGGATAAACTCGGCAGATGGTATAAGGTCCTTTCCATCGGGATTTAAGCTTCCCAGGAAATAACTTTAACCTTGAATTAAACAACAAAACCTTCTGACCTTCTTTAAACTCGCGAGGTTGTATATGACTATCATGGCATTTCTTTCTTTACACATTTTGGCATTCTCATAGGAAAACAACCTCAGCTCTTCCAACTCATCAAGTTGTAACATCCTTCTCTCACTGGCTTGCTTAAGATCAAAGTTCAACTTCTTCAAAGCCTAGTGAGCTCTATTCTCCTACTCTAATGGCAAATGACATGCCTTTCCAAAGACTAACCAATAAGGAGCCATTCCTAATGGTGTCTTAAATGTTGTTCGATAAGCCCATAATGCATCATCGAGCCTTCGAGACCAATCTTTTCTGCTAGGGCATACTACCCTTTCAAGGATACCTTTGATTTCACGGTTCACTCTTTCAACTTGCCCATTAGACTGGGGGTGATAAACAATAGCAATATTATGCTTTACATCATATTTGTCAAGCAACCATATTTGTTCACAAAGTGAAAACTTTCATCACTAATAATAGCTATTGGTGTCCCAATCCTGTGAACACATGCTTATGTAGGAATCCCATGACTACCTTAGCATCATTTGTAGGGTATGCTTCAACTTCAACCCACTTGGACACATAGTCCACAGCAACTAAGATGTATTTGTTCCCATACGAAGAAGGAAACAGGCCTCAGAAATCAATGCCCCATACATCGAATAATTCAATCTCCAAAATGTTTGTCAAGGGCATCTCATTCCTCCTTGATAAATTTCCGGTCCTTTGGCATTTATCATAGTTATTCACATAAGCATAAGCATATTTAAATAGTGTAGGCCAAAAGAAACATGCTTGCAAAATCTTTACTGCAGTACGTGAACCACCAAAGTTGTCCCCCACTTGGAGACGAATGGCAATGATACAAAATCTCAGCAATCTCATTTTCAGCTACACACTTTTGGATTATATTATCTGCACACTGTTTCAACAAAAATGGATCCTCCCAAAAATAATACAGATTATCATGAAGTAATTTTTTTCTTTGTTGGTATGTTATTTCTTGAGGAATTATTCCACATGTAAGATAATTGGAAAAATCAGCAACCCAAGGTGTTTCATGAATTCAACTTACCTCAAATAAGTGTTCATTCTGGGAAATTCTCGTTGATAGGCACACATGATCGAGTTATCTCATCTTGCTCCAACCTCGACAGATGATCAACTACTTGATTTTCGACACCTTTTTTGTCTTGGATCTCAAGGTCAAATTCTTAGAGTAAAAGTATCCAACGAATTAGCCTCGGTTTCACATCTTTCTTTGTGAGCAAGTATTTAATGGTCGCATGGTCAGTAAATACTGTAACCTTGGTACCTATAAGATATGAATGGAATTTATCAAAAGCAAAAATTACAACAAAGAGTTCCTTTTCAATTACCATATAATTGAGTTGGGCTCCCATCAAAGTTCTACTTGCATAGTAAATAGGGTGAAACACTTTGTTTCCTCTTTGACCCATCACAACTCCAATGGCATAATCACTTGTATTGCACATCAACTCAAAAGGTGAGCTCCAATCAAGTGTAACAATTATTAGGGCTGAGATTAACCCTTTTTTTAGATCTTTAAAAGCTTCTAAACATGCTTTGTTGAAATTAAACACTGTATCATTCTTTAACAACAAGCACAACAATTTAAAAATTTTCGAGAATTCCTTGATAAACCTTTTGTAAAAATCGACATGGCCTAAGAAACTTCTGACTCTTTTCACATTAATTGGGGCTAGTAATCTTTCAATTACGTCACCTTTGCTTTATCGATTTTAATTCCTCTCTTTGAGATTTTATGCCCTAAAACAATCCCTTCCTTAACAATAAAATGGCATTTTTCCTAGTTAAAGACAAGATTCGTCTCTTCGCATATTTTCAATACCTTAGCCAAATTACTCAAACAAATATTATAAGTGTTACCAAAAAAAAATAATCCATGAAAACATTAACAAAATTTTCAACCATATCAGTGAATATTGCCATCATGCATCGTTGAAATGTTGGAGGTGCATTACATAAACCAAAAGGCATTCGCCTAAAAGCAAACATACCGTACGGACAAGTAAAGGTTATTTTATATTGGTCCTCCGGAGCTACAAATATTTGGTTATATCCCGAATAGCCATCTAAAAAACAATAGAATTCATTACCTGCCAGTCGATCTAACATCTGATCCATAAAAGGCAACGGAAAATGGTCTTTCTGAGTGGCTTTATTCAACTTTCTGTAATCAATACAAATTCTCCAACCAGTAACAGTTCTCGTTGGAATCAACTCATTACGCTCATTTTCAACAATTGTGATTCCACCTTTCTTTGACACACACTGTACCGGACTTACCCATAAGCTATCTGAAATAGGATAGATGATTCCTGCATCTAACCATTTGATCACTTCCTTTCTCACAACTTCTTTCATAATAGGATTGAGCCTCCTTTTCCCATCAATCTGAGCTCTTTCACCTTCCTTTAAAATAATTTTATACATGCAAAAAGAAAAGCTTATACCTCAAATATCAGCTATGGTCCAACCAATTGCTTTCTTAAATTTCTTTAAAACAGTAATTAGTTGCTCATCTTGATCTTTCGTCAGATCTATTGAAATAATACAGGTAAAGTAGAACAGTCACCTAAATAAACGTATTTCAAATAAGAATGAAGTATCTTTAGTTTGAGTTTAGGTGGTTCTTCGATTGACAACTTGGGTTGCACAAATTCTCTGACTTCTGACTCCAACAGTTCAAACCGTGTGGATTGAATAAAATTTCTCGGATTAGCTTCCATCAAAACCATGTTTTCTTCACCTTTTTCATCCTCTAAAAGGTCAATATCTAAGGCTTTTTCCAATGGATCTTCTTCAAAATTGCTTTCCACAGAAACCAAGGTTTCTATCTCTTCCATAATTGAACACTCTTCTGTCGGATTAGGAAATTTCATCGCTTTAAAAATGTTAAAGGTTACCTGATCATCTTGAACTCGTATGGTGAGTTCACCTTTCTGCACATCAATTAGCGTTCTTCTCGTGGCTAAGAAAGGTCTCTCAAGGATGATCGGTACGTCCTTATCTGCTTCAAAATCTAAGACAACAAAATCAGCAGGAAAAATAAATTTATTGACTCTTACCAAAACATCCTCGATCTTTGTCTCAGGATATGCTAAAGATCGATCCGCTAGCTGAAGCGTTACAATCATAGGTCTTACTTCACCTATCTCTAGCATCTTAAAAATAAACTTAGACATCAAGTTGATACTCGCTCCTAAGTCACACAAAGCTTTACTATAGTAAGATTCACCAATGTTACAGGGTATAGTAAAGCTTCATGGGTCTTTCAATTTCAGCGATAGTTTATTCTGCAAGAACGCGCTACACTCCTTTGTTAAGGCAATAGTCTCATACTCACTCAGTCATTTCTTCTTGGGCAGTACATCCTTCATTAACTTCACATAATTCGGCATTTGTTATAAAGCCTCCACCAACAGAATATTGATGTGTAATTGCTTCAGAACATCCAAGAACTTCTTCAGTTGCACCTTATGTTTCTATTTGTGTTGCTGCAATCTTTGCGAATATGGAGGTGATGGAACTTTCGGTTGAATCAGACAACTCTTCTGAGTAGGTAAATCTAAATCCAAAGAAGATGTTAAAGTATCTGAATTCACTAAGTTAGGATTTAAATTGTTAGTCTTTGCATATTCTGACTCTTTTGGTGTTACATTGTCAGTCTTTGCAGATTCTGACTCTTTTGGTGTAGGAACTTCAACTGCTGGTTGACTTTCCTCCTTCTCAACAGGCTTATCTTCGACATCAATCAATCGGGGTTCCATAATTTTACCACTTCGCAATGCTACTGCCTGGATATGTTCTTTACCTAAATTTCTTAGATTCTCAATATTGCTCGACAAGGTTCCTTGCTATCTATTACAAAGCTCCGTAGCTAACTAACCCATTTGGTTTTCCAAATTTTTCAGTGTTGTTGTTTGGTTTTGGATCAAAACGTCATTTTTTACCATGTACGCTTTCAACAAGTTCTCTAAACTATTTGATGACTCAGTTTGAGGTGGTTATGGAGCTTGCTGATTAAACCCTTGAGATTGCTTGGGTCTATCTGCAATAAGTTGTTGTTTGGTCCATTTCCTTGGTTGCTCCAAGAAAAGTTAGGATGATTATGCCATGAGGGATTGTAGAAGTTGGACCGGGGTCCTTGTCCACTCCTATTTTGATGTTAGTTCCCCACATAGTACACTGGCTCGAGCTTTGATGGACAAATCTCAAAAGAATAACCTTCCCCACAGTATACACAAGAAACTACTTCAAACGGACTTGGTGGTTGAGCTGCGAAATTATTAGCACTATTAGCGGTAAACTATTTTAACATAGAGGAAATAGACGATACCTGAGCTGATAACGAAGTGAGGGCATCAACTTCGTAAACTCCGACTACCCGTCTTCCTAAAGCTGCTCGATTTGTTGGCCATTGATAGTTATTACTCGCAATCCTCTCGATAATCTCATAAGCCTCATTATAAGACTTAGACAAAATTGCACCATTCGCAGAAGCATCTACACCAATCTTGTATGTGCATTGAGACCATTATAGAATGTCTCCAACTGGATACAATAAGGAACCCCATAATGAGGACACTTACTAAATAACTCCTTGAATAGCTCCCGAGCCTCATACAAAAGCTTGTCATCCAATTGTTAGAAAGTTGTGATCTCATTCCTCAACTTAGCATTTTTGTTAGGCAGGAAATTCTTAACCAAAAATCTCTCTGCTAATTCTTTACATGTAGAGAACTTGGTGGCAATGAATTGAACCATGCTTAGGCTCGATCTCACAACGAGTACAAAAAAAACTTCTACCTCAGTGCGTCTTCAGTCACACTGGCTATCTTGAATGAATCACTCACCTCCATAAACAATCAAAGGTGGAGATATGGATCTTCCGTGGGCCTACCACTGAATTTGCCCACCGTGTGGAACATTTGAAACATCACTAGTTTCAATTCAAATTGGCTTGCTTCAATATATGGCCTTCTAATTCTTGGATTTAACTCACTGAAAAGTGGCACGACATATTGTCTGATGCATCGATCCCTATCATTGGCAATGAGGATGGGATTTCGTACATGATTGGCTTCATTACCTTGGTCTTGATTCTGATTTCCAAGGTCCATCGACTTGTCTTTGAGCTATTCGTTCACGTCTTCTTTGTCTAAAAGTTTGCTCAATTTTAGGGTCTACAAGGAGTAAATCGATAATCTGATCTATGCTCAAAAACACGTTGAAAAGAAAATCATAAAACTAAAAAGAATAAGTTAGTAATGTTAGAAATAAACCAAATTGAAAGTAAATCATTTTACAAAAAATTACTATGGCAACAGTTAACAATCCCCGGCAACGGCACCAAAAACTTATAACGTTTAGGTTTGTGCAAGTGTACACAGTCATTATCAAGTAATAAGTATCGAGTTATCGTCTCTACAGGGATTGTATTTGTGTCAAATCACTTAATTGTAAAATTATATTAATAACTTGGTAAATTTAAAAACACAGTATGATTAAGTAATGATGATTAAAATTAAATACATTAAACTAAATGTAACGCCCCTATCCCATAACCGTCGCCGGAATAGGACGAGGCGTTACCGAAAATCAGAGAACATATCAGAACAGAAATTTTTTTTTTAAACACTCTCTTTAATCAAGATCATTATTTATATAAATACTAAACACAGCCAAGGATAAAATTCAAACTTCCATAAGTACACATTCAAAAGATACCATTTTCGCATGGCTTATATACATTACCCACAATATTCTTCCGCTACTAGTCTATTCTATACATGCCATAAGATAATCCAAAACATAGCAGTACCAAACAGTGGATAGTGATAGTGTGACGAGTTGCTAACGATCCCCGAGCTGGTAGTCAGAATCCACAACCTATAGAACAAAAACATGAACAAACAAAGTAAGCTTTCGTAAGCTTAGTAAGTTTTAAGCGAAACAATAATCTGGTTGAATCAAAGACGTTTTTGATTCAATTGAATGAATCCATAATACTTTTACTACTCTAAATTTCTATGATTGGAGTCTCGTAGTCATATCATAATCTATCATGAATAGTTTCATAAAGTTATGACTCGTTTAGCATAACATATATCCTTTTCATGATTAATCCCCATAGCACATTCTTCATCAACTAAAGTTGGATTCACATGGTAAGCACATTCGTCATCAATTTAAAACTTTCAATAATCCTATCCACTTGTTCAAAATCACATCCATATTTTCGAGTATCTCAACATGACAAGTACTAAATTACCGTATAGGCACATAAAGAACAAAACATATATCTCATCACATATACGTAAGTTTACAGAATATAATCCTTATCTTGTACTGGCACATCTAGCTGAACACAACCCGTACTCAAATCATAAGGCTTTTTGGCAGAATATGCACTAATACATAAGGATATTTCATCACATACTTCATTATACAAGCATACCATCACCAAATAGATCATTCACATATTTGGAATTATATTATCAATCACATTTACATTCCTCTTTGATACTAATAATTCACTTTGAAATCAATCCACCGATGAGTAAGTAATACGTACCTGATCATCTTAAATACATAATACTTATTTGATGGTAACTTACTGCGGATAGTCAATATCAAAATCTTACTTGAATCTCAGCATTTAGCCTTCGGGTCTTTAAACCCGGATATAGTACGAGCACGAAGCCTACGGACATTAAATCAGGATAATATTCTCGCATAAAGCCTGCGTGATCTTAACCCGAATATAGCACTGGCACAAATGCCCCTTCGGGACTTATCACATATATGCACTTACGCACTCATCACATTGGCCATTCGGCCTTTCACTTGTACACACTTTCACTTTCATCACATTGGCCATTCGGCCTTATCACGTATATACATTTTCACATTCATCACATTGGCCATTTGGCCTTATCACATATATGCATTTTCACATTCATCACATTGGCCATTCGGCCTTATCACATATATGCATTTTCACATTCCTCACATTGGCCATTTGGCCTTATCACATATAAGCGAGTCTTAACCTGGACATAATCTCCGCATATAGCCATCGGGTCTGTAAGCCCGGATATAATCTCAAGTTTCATATATAACTAATCACATGGTACAACATTTCACATAGATCATCACATTTGTAATTCATTTGCCTCATCAAATATCTAATAATACACACCTTTCACAATTTGTCATTCGGCCGCAATATATATATATATACACATCTCATACATATTTCACATTAGCCATTTGGCTTTACCACATATGCATGTCTCATACATATTTAGCACTAGCCATTCGGTTTTACCACATATACATATCTCATACACATTTCATCATAACGAAATTGACTAGGTATACTAGTCATTTACGGCTTATAGCTTCACTTTAATACGGATTTGGTACTTTGATTACCAATATTTAATCGATAGCTTATAAGCAACTCAAATAGTTTTACCAAGTTTTACAACATAATCATAAATTCTGCACAAGCTGTTTTTTCTGAGCAACAGTCATTAAATTATTCGTAAATGGAGCTACGAAACTCCAAATGAAGTGCCGTTAATTTTCCCTGAAAATAGACTCATATATATTTTATCCATAAAATTTTCAGAATTTTTGGTTTGGCCAATCAATACCAGATTTTTCTTAAAGTTTCCCCTGTTTCACTGTTTGACTATTCTGACCACCCTTCACTTCGAATCAAATTCCTCATTGTACAAAATTCAAAATATGTTCTTGTTTATTTCATTTGAAACTATACTCATTAAGGAGTCTAAGCATATAAATTTTGTCTTTTAACAATTTTTGTACCATTTATAATGATTTTCTAAAAACAGAACAGAAGATTTCAGAGTCATTCTGACACTGTCTCACACAACTTTAAATATCTCATTATCGGAAATTCCTTTGCTTACATGGTTTATTTTATAAGAAACTAGACTCATTAATCTTTAATTTCATATTTTATTCAGCCTCTAATTCAACTCCATCAATTTATGGTGATTTTCTAAATTCACGTTGCTGCTGCTATCCTAAGCAGATTATTTCAAATTGCACTTAAATTTCCAAGTTCAAACACTTAAGAACTTACCATTTGAGTTTAGAACATATCATGGCCACATCATATCTTATTAAATCTACTCAATATGTTCTATTATGATTGAATTTACTCAACATTTAATCACTTAAAACTTACCTCGGATTCTGTCGAACAATTACAAAACGGCTATTCAATTATATTCGCCTTCCCGCTATCCAAAATTGATTCCTTGAGCTCGTGAACTAAATCAACCAATTTAACAACTCAATTTACATTCGGCAATGTCATCACATACATAACAAAATTAGATTCTTTGCTTAAACCATCCACGGCAAATCACCTTCCAAGAACCTTAATTTACTTTAAGCTAAACCACTTCATGGTATACATATACACATTCGGCTAATATAGAACAAGGTTAGCACTTAGCCGAAATAATTTCTTTAAGCATTTTAAACTTCATTCGGTCTAATCTCCATATCAACTACTAATTCACAATAAGAATCAAATCCAAAATCAGCTACTATAATATATATCTAAATGCAATTTAGCTACTTAGTTGATTATCAATTATCACTTAATTCACATATTAACACATAACATCCCACATTAGCAATTTGTTTGTATTATTCGAATACAAGCTCAACATGTAACCTCATCTCAACTCAAACAATTTCACACTTATAAATTAATTCCATTAATTTACGTCTAATCTCATCAATTCAAAGCTCAATTAACAAGGATATGCTTGATTTACTTCGCATGCTATGACCGAATGCATATAGTTTTAGACTTCTCCTATGTATATCAAAATCAAACCATCCTTTTCCTTATTATAGACACATTCGGTATTCTCATGTAGACTTAATAGCATTTCTTATTCTATTACCACCAATTCTACTTCAAAGCATGGAAATCACATCCATTTTTTAAATTCCTTTCATGGCCGAATACCCATGACACATTCGACATTCACACTTCCATACTTATATACATTCTACAAATTTCTAGCATTTAGCTTATGGTCTTACTAATTTATCACTATGGCCAAAGCTCATCTTCATCACTATAAAACTATATTCGGCAAACACACAATACACATACTATAAATTTAGCATTAAAATCCAGCAATTGACAAGCTTAAACATCATCAATTTACCATGGCCGAATGAACATATCTCAACAAATTTCAAAACTTTTACATGAGCTAAGTAAGGGACTTAGTAATTAACTCAAAATATACAAAAATTTCATGAATTAACATGAATTACTTACCTTAATTCATGCAAAACAAATGGCTGAAAGCCTTGGTGTTCTTCTTCCTCTAGCTACGGCAATGGGAGAAAAAAAAATGAACCAACTTTGGTTTCTCCTCCCACTATCCAATATTTTATTATTATCTTTTATTTTATGATTGTTAACTTTTATTATTTCTATTTTATAATACCATTTTCTTTAATATAAATAAATATTGTTATCATTATTTAACAACCAAACAAATCACAAAATGCCAAAACAAAGTCATCATTACCATCCACTATCATTAAAAGTGGGCAAATTGACATGCAAATCCCTTATTTCTCATGCATGCATTATTTAGTCATCACACATTGTCCATCATACTTTCAAAGTTTATAATTAAGCCCTTTTTGGTGAAATTCACAATTAAAAAGCTAAATTAAAGCACCCAAGATGTCACACATGAATTTGCACATACAATCGGCACCAAAATAATTATTAAATTATTTTTGTGCCTCGGTTTTGTGGTCCCGAAACCATTTCCCGACTAGGGTCAGAATAGGGATGTTACACTAAATGCAATGATCCCTAATGCAAATTATCCTAAATATGCAAACTATATGAACGGAATAAATTTTAGCAAAATTAAACACAATATGCAACAATTATAACATAAATAAACTAGGACAATTACTTTAATTAAACTTAATTTATTATCAACATGCTTAATAACATTTGAAAAAACATTCCATGGTAACTTGATCTTTCATGAGTTTGGAAGCCACATTAGGGCCTTTTAGAATCCTTTACTTAGTAAATACGCATTTTACTGATCCTTATTTACTAAGGGTTTTTTAGCATTCGTGCAAGGTAACAGGGACGTGTTAGGTTTGAAACAGTTTAACCATACAAATCTAAAAACTATGCAGATAACAGAGTTGGGTTAGAGTTGTTATGCAATCTGCAATTTAATCGGGTTAGGATCTAAATTAAGCATGCACATTTTAATTATGTGTCCACTAGCCATTGTCTGGTTAGGATCGCTCAGCTAATTCAAGTGCATTCCAATCACATATGAACGAAATACAGACTTGATTTTAATTGAAAATATGATCGATTGAGGCACAAACATCATAAGCATGAATCAAATAAATATTATTTAATCAAAGCAATCATCCTGGCTTAAATAAAATTAAGCTAACATTGTTGAAAACAAGAACAAAGAACGCATAGCAAACATTTTTAGATTAAATCAAAGAAAAGAAAGATTAAACTCAAATCAAAGTGGCTATCACTCAAGACTTTGACCGACGAGGGCTCCTTCGTTCCTTCGCTTTGCTCATTTGCTGATGGCTCTCCAAGGTGGCCGACCAAGGGCTCTTTAAAAGGCTTAATTGCTAAAATCTCTATGAAGAGATGATGCTAGGCGTGAGGAATAGAAAATGCTAAAGAGAATTGAGAGAAGAGAGAATGATGAGAGATGAGGGATGATGATGAATAGTGAATGGTGAAATGGGGTCTTATTTATAGGTGAAGAAAGGAGAGTAGTTTGCTAAAAATAGCTAGGTTTAGTCTCTTCAAGCTTCTTCAATGAGTGGTCGGCCATGATTTGTGGATTTTGGCTTGATTTTTAAGCAATTCAAATGCCATAACAACTCAGTACTTAGACTCGGTCAAGTGTAAATCTTCGGGCGAATCTCTAATTTCTTCAACATTGCAAGGACCTTGTGCAATTAAACCAAGAAGCGGTTTGTGTGGACAGCCATGTGTAGCCGAAATTGGGTTGACTTGGTCTCCAATTTGGACGGTTTTTATAATCCAACAAAGCTATCAAACCAGTCTAAAATAAATCAATAAATTAAAGGACCAAAAAATATAATTTATCCAATTTAAATAATTTATTAAAACCCAAATCATTAATGAAATATTTTAAAATGAATTATTAAATATAATTTTATATTTTATTATTTAATTTAACCGTGCATGGCCCATTTTATGTCTTAAAAATATTATATGTTTAAATAAATATAAAATAAGCCATTTTATGCGTGAAAACTATATAATAAAGCATAAAATCACAATTTAATAATTTCTATGTCCTAATTTCATGTTTTCACATATTTCATTAATTTATTAAACAATTACTTAGTTTTAACGACGAATTTAAGTAAAAACGTGATAAATTACATAGGAAAAATACTATATATTTTTTAGTTTACAATAGACACGTGTCCATAATAGTGTCCCTAGATACTATGCATTGACCAATGTTGAAATTATTGTGTGAGATGTGTTCAGTTGATCAAATGAAATAGTTGGTTCAAAGCTTAGTCTACCATGCAATTTCGATTAACTTTAACATGTTTCCACTAAGTGAAGGTTCAATCGTAAAATACCTTCATTTATGCAAATTGATTTCCAAGAATATCAAAATCTAAAATATTTTAAAAATGGGGGGAGATTGTTGGAACATTTTCAAATATCTATAGTGTTCCAATAACTATAAATGAATGGGTGTAATTAATCAAAAGTTATATTATTTAATTTTTTGAAAAAGAATTATAACTATTTAAATAATATTATTTGAATAGTTATAATATTAAATGAATAATTATGTGTTTATTTTAAAGACATTATTGAATGATGTCTCTATGAAGAGATATGAAAATTCCTATAAATAGGAATGAGATTTCATTTGGAAAACACACAAACAAATTCTAATATTCTTTCTTTCCTTCCTTCATTTTCTAATATTAGTAGATTATTCTATAAAGTATTACTGCAAAAATCATTTATAGAAATTGAGTTTCTTGTTATACATTGCTCAGTGTGTAGTGGGCTATTCTCGTCAGTGCAAAACGCAAATAGTCATTGACTTCATTGTATCCTCAAGGTTTGTTTGGAACTCATTTGCACACTGAAGATAGGTGAGGGCAAATATAACCTTAAAGATAATGATTTGATACACGCCTTGGAGCCTTCTCCTATTTCTTCTTTTTCTGTTTGATTTTCATTCGTGTGTTCGAGATTTTCTTCACCAGAGATTTGTACTAAAAAGATTAACTTACTAAAAATAGTGTGTAAAGCCTCATAACAAGGATCTTTGTGATAATCTTATACGAAGTATTGTAGAGATTGATGGTTCTATACTGAGTGATAGCAGCTGCTTATCGAGTCTTGGGGATAAGGAAGATAAGGGTGTTGCTCAATAACTCAAGAAGAATAGACTGCTAAAAGACCTCTAAGACAAGATTAACCAACTTTGTTTTCACTTCTTGCCAACAACGTTGAAAGAAAAAAAAAGTTGTAACCCATCCGGTCCAAAGGCTTTAGTAGGTTTAAAAGACCAAACTACGTTGGCTATCTCCACACTAGTAACTCCCACATACAGACATTGTACATAAAGGTCAAAGAGCTTCAGCCAATTAAGATCCCGATAACTAAAATGAGAGTTGGAAGAAAACTATGAAGTTGTAAACAAGCTGAAATAGTAGCTAAGAGCAAGAGATCTCTAGTTCCTTCCTATTCATCCCAATCTACCAATGGAATCATTCAGGCCAATAATTCTGTTAAAGTTTCTACGAACCATAGATGGAAGAATCAGGTGTTGTGTTCTCCATCAATAATCCAATTAACCCTCATCCAATTGCCATATTGATAGTTTGAACAACTCACCCCTTGGATCATTTCTTGTTGTGAACATTTTTGGGTATTATGACCGATACATCCACAGGAATAACAAAAAGTCGGTAGCCTCACATACTTAATAGCACACATGACCTCAATTCCATCCCCCTAACCAAATACACAACGCGTCGTAAGGGTTTAGAGACGTCAATCTTTATCCGGCTCCTTAGATATCCAATCCAACAACCCTCTCTATCTCGCCAATCGATCGCCATAACCTCCTCCACCTCATTACCAGTATCAACAACCACTTGCCTATCCATTTGCTCAAAGGGGATGTTATAAACCCGGATCCAAAAAGGAATGATATTAAAGTTATTCTCTCCCAAAATCTGTCCCTTTATGAATGGCACCAAAGCAAGCAGACTCTAATCAAACAACGACGGGGCTAAATTGAAGATTCTCGTCCTATCTTCCACAGTTCCAAATTTGACCAAAAATAATCCTTCAGCCATAGTCACAAAATTCACCGGTTCCTTCGTGAACCATAAGGATTTCAGAACCCGATACATTGCTTCCCTATTGAATTTCTCCTTAGTGATCAATTTACCTACAGTCCGTGCTTCAAAACCCTGCATATTCGGATTTACCCTACTGTTACAGACCATCCGTTATTCAAAACCCTACATATTCGGATTTGCCCTACTATTACAGACCATCCGTTTGGACTTAGGGCTAGTTTGGCAATGCTTTTGAAAAGTGCTTTTGAAAAGTGCTGTGAAAAAGTGCTTTTGAGAAGTGCTTTTGAAAAGTTTAGTTTAAAATTTGAGTATTTAGCATTGCTATCAAAAAGTACTTTTGAGAAATAAAATGTTCATTTTAGACATGTTATTATCAAGTAACAAAAATGTATTTAAATAATATTTAAATTAGTTAATATTATTATATTTTAGTAAGAATATAAAAAAATTATTATAACTTCTTATTAATATTTTAATATATAAAATATAAATTTCAAATATTTTTAAGCAATAAATATTAATTGTTTATAAAATTTAATTAGAATATATAAATTATATTTTAAATATTTAAATATAACTATTAAATATTTGTAATTAGTATTTTAAAAAATATTTTTTTATTTTTAATTAATGATTTTAATACATTTATAATTAAGTACCAAGAAAAAAAAAGAGAAAGTGTTATGTTATTGGAGGGGTGAAAAAGTAATTAAGCACTAAAAATTTTAGTTACTCCTTTTCAGAAATACTTTTGAGAAGCACTTCTGAAAAGCTAAAAATTTCAGCCAAAAGCAGCTTATTCTGCACAACTTTTCTTCCAGAAATGCTTTTGAAGCCAAAAATACTTTTGAAAAGCAATGCAGAACTGGCCCTCAGCTTCAGCGAAAGTCAACTTAGCTAGTAAGGCATTCAAATCTTCTTCCATCGTGAAAACTCCACCACAAAACCCAACCAAGCCGAACAAGAAAGAGCTGCTGGAATCGGAACCCCAAGAAAATGATGAAACACCGAAACAAAGAAACACCGCCCCCTCACCGCCAAACGTCAACAACTCTACAGACAACTTATAACAAAGTAGAACGAACAAAACAGTAACCAAACTCAAATTCAATATAACAAGATGAATTAATCCACCACAAATCCAACGAAAACAAACGTAAAAGATGAATAATGCAGGAGCAATAAGGACGAGTGATTAAACCAACAAAAATTAAGAAGCCAAAACAAAGACAAAGCAGTTTTATCCACAAATTATCAATAAGGCAGAAGTCAACTGAAAACCAACAGTGCAATATCAAGAACTCAAAGGCAGCTATCAAGATGAGACCTAAGCAGAGAAAGAAAAACACTAAACAGTATGAATAAAAAACCTAAAAAAAAAAAACTCCTACAGAAAAAGAAAGGAAAACCACAACAAAACATTAAAACAGTCCCTTAATACAGTCCCATCAAGTTACAAAAACCCAATGAATAAAGTTAAAGGAATACATGGAAAGGATCTAAGATAAAGAAGAGTAAAAAACAAAACAAAATAAAAGAAAAAAGAAGAAGATCAAGATATAACAGAAACCACTAAAGTCTAGGGCCGTCAAATCACCGATTCAAGAAAAGACGCTAGAACACGTTGGAGGCACTCGTGAAGTGCACACCTGGAAAAGCCAATGAAGAACGCCACCACCTCTTCGATCACGAGGTCGGTCCCTCTCCAAGAACAGCGTCACAGAGAGCACCCCTCTTTTGAAGTCTGCCACCGTTCACAGTTCCTCAACCTAGCAGGCTCCCCAAAGAGAAGGTAGCCAAGATCGAGCTAAAACTCAATTTCAACAAAACACTAGCTCACAACGAAAACCAAACAGTCAAAGAAAAATAGCGATTAAAGCTGCAGCAAGCTCGATTAGCAAAAAGAAAATAAAAACGGAAACCACCACAAGAACTTAAAGCAAAAATAAGACAAAAGAGTAATAAAGTCTAAATAAAAGCAAGAAAGAAAAAATCAGCCAATAAAATGACTGAAAAACTGCTTTACAACCGTCTTAACTATAAAAACTAAAAAAATAAAACATACACTAATGTAATTAAAGAAAACATAAGGAATCATGCAAGAAAGACAAATTTCATGGATGTTGCATCTCCCAAGAACAGCCATGGCGTGACACCTTTCACGGCCAACGGATCAGAATGCCACCAACACGATCATTTCCTTCATAATGCATCACTGCAACAAGAGTCGATTTTCAATGCAAAATAAAGGCCACCACCGTCCAAGTATTCCTTAATAAAGAATTCAGACGGACATACGCAAAGCCACCACCCAATCGAGCCACAAAACACGAAGGTGGAAAACAAGAACACAAACCGCCCAAATATTTAGAGAGTAAAAACGTAATCATTTTACATACTTGTTTAACTTATATTGAGATATTGGTGATATAAATTGAATTGCGATTTCATCATAATTGCTCCGACAATAAATATGGCATTTTATAACTCAGACTCAACGATTAAATCAAGTATGAGGTATTACAGTTATGATGTTGACGTGGTGATCCACATCATGATGCTAATGTGGCAATCCTTTACAATTCTTTTATTTGCCCATAAGTCCTCGAAAATTTAACATTCAATCCATTCTCATTTAGCCATTCACTGCCTTCTTGAACAATTCCATATATAAGAATCTAAGACTTTCTTTGTACACTCTTATCTATTACAACGAGGAAAGTATTTGTCGGATAAAAGTCTATAACAAAGAGAGTCTATTTGCAAGACTAGTCTCAATTCTTGTTTTATCTAGAGGAACTGATTGAAAAAGGACATATACTGAAAGCCCAAACCTCCTCCTTTAATGAGTCTAGTTAGACTAAAATTCATGTCCTATGTTAAACTAAGCTTCTATTAATCATCCATGAATGTTAAATTATGCTATTAGTGTCTGTACAATACGAAAATTGTGGGTTTAGTCCATGAATTTTAATTTGGCCATTGTTAGTTTTTGGTGTTTTTTAAATTTTAAAATTTCAATCCTAGCCTCAATTAGAATCATTAAATTCATTAAGTTAAATTTTGTTATTTTCAAAATCTTATGCGACTAACTTTTTATCACATATATAACATCATATCAGCTTGCTATTTGTACATAATATGAACAAGAATGCCACAACATTTTAGTAAAAGACTTAATGACTACCATTTGAGTCAGGATTAAAATTTTAAATTTTGAAAAGTATATGGACTGAAAACGGTCAAATTGGAGAGCAGAAACTAAATTCATAACTTACACATGAAACAAGACCACTAACAGTCTTTAACCTAATAAATTTATTAACTATTATTTGAGTTTGGATTAAAATTTTAAAAGTAAAAAATACAAGAAATCAAATAAAGCAAATTAAAATACAAAAACTATATCTAAGAATAATAACAAAATCTGACCGACATGAATATATTCTATAACACTTTTTGTAAAAAATAAATAAATATTTATTACTTTATAATACACAATAAAATATCAATTAATGGTAGAAATATAAAAAAAAATTGAATACAATTTAACCACGTGTGTGTATATATTGATTCACTCACCCTCGCTAAAAGTACAATAAATAAGAGTAATGAGAGTGAGTCGGATAGATGTAGACACCTACCTAATACCAGCTGAATTGAAGGATCCTTGACTGTTGTTTTAAGGATTAATTATGGGTTAAGAATTTCATGTTTTTTAAAGTAAAATATTATGATTCATCAATATAATTTTTTATATCTAAATCGCTATTTCAAGTCTTATTAAATTGATGTCAGACTTATCAATGATTATTATTTGGATTTTGAAAATTTTAAATAGCGGCCAATAATAATAATTTGGTATTGAAATTATTTAAGTTAAAAAGGCGAGGATTTAAGGGTCACTTTTCAATTGAATCCAATTAGTTGGGATCCTAATTAATATGGTACCTTTTTAGATAGAATCATACCTATCATTCTGGCCTAGCTCCACACACACATTAATTGTATGATTCTTGTTTAAATTAATTTTTCACTTTTTTTTTTATTTTTTTCACAATTTTACTTAAATCACATATGTGCATTAAACTTCTGATTAGTTGTTTACCGTTTAAAACCTTTTTTCTTTTTTCTTTTTTCTTTTTTCTTTTTTATGTTTATTTTCTGATTTAACATTTAAAAAATTCAGATTTTATTTTAACATGAAAGCATATTTACCATAGAAATCAATGTGGGTTTGAAGTTGATTGTCATAAAATTTAGGAATCCATCTCTCTTTTTCTAAACTCTTTCTCCCTTCTAATATAATAATTATTCACTTGTATAAAAAATATTTTTATAATACATTCTTATTAAAATACTTGAAATATGCTTTAACTATATAAAAACTTTTGAAAAATATTAATAAACTAAAAATCTATATGATACACATTTCATGATCAATCGTATACTTCTCTAGGGAGCATCCACGATAAGGAAATTAATTACTGCTATCGACAGTAGATAACTTGATTTCAACCAAAAACAAATCTATATGAAACCACTTCGATATTAACATGTATTATAAGATAATTATTTGATACACACAACAGTCAAATTTTTTAAAAGCTCAGCATGGCTTTAAATTATATTTCTTCTTTATCCATCTTTAAATAAAGAAATGGAACATGATACAATTAATGGTAAAAGTACCATGAAAGCTTTTATATTAAGAGTCGGATTTCATTTTGCCCCCTCTAATAAAATAAAGGCTTTTTACCTATATAATACAAATTAAAAAATTAAATACTAAAGTGGTATGTCAATATCATTATTTATCAAAATAGGGTGTTTGAAACAGTTTCAATGGGTGGAGGGAAAGAGATGGGTAGCACTCATGTTTTGTCTAACACAATAATTGAAACATCATTACAAAATGATATGTTTTTTAAAAATAAAATTTTAAGGGTAGAGGGAGAGAGATGGGTGGCACCAATATTAAAAAAAAATTGGGTGGATGGAGAGAGATGACCGGCACTAGTATTTTCTGGTGCAAAAATATAGCTTAAATGGTGGAGGGTAAATTTTGTACCATTTTGTTATTTTTTGAAGAATTACTAATATTTTTACACATATTTTTTTCAAAACAATCTCATTTATTTATTTTTTTCATTTTTTAATCCCAATAACAATTTTTTTTATTACATAGCATATCTTCAACATTTGTAAAATATAGTTCTTTTACCACAATAATCCAAAAAAAAAAATTAAATGCAAAAATGGATCACTGTAAAAATATCAAGCAAATAATTTATTTAGGTATTTATTTTTGTAAACCCATTTCGGTGTTTATTTTTGTGTTTTAAAAAAAAATATTTTTATGGTGATCCATTTTTATTTTTATTTTTTTAATTACGGTGATCATGTAAAAAATATTTTTTTTAAAAAACACAAAAATAAATACTGAAATGGGTTTACAAAAATAAATACCAAAATGGACTATTTGCTTGAAATTTTTACAGTGATCCATTTTGGTATTTAACTATTTTTTTGGATTATTGCGATAAAAGAACTACATTTTACAAATGTTGAAGATATGTTATGTAATAAAAAATTTGTTATTGGGATAAAAAATAAAATAATAATAATAAATAAATAAATGAGATTGTTTTGAAAAAAAACATGTGTAAAAATATTAGTAATTCTTCAAAAAAAAAAATCAAAACGGTATAAAATTCACCCTTCACCATTTAGATCGTATTTTTGCACCAAAAAATACTAGTGCCGCCCATCTCTCCCCCTCCACACTTAAAAAATATATTTTTTATACTCGTGCCGCCCATTTCTCCCCCTCCACCCCTAAAAAATTATTTATATTTTGTAATGATGTTTCAATTATTGTGTTAAAAAAAAACATGAGTGTCGACCATCTCTCTCCCTCCACCTCTTGGAACTATATTAAACATCCCATTTTGGTAAATAATGGTATTAGCATACCATTTCAGTATTTAATTTTTAATTTGTATTATACAGGTAAAAAAAGTCACTAAAAAAATAGGCAAAGTAGTCTTTGTACGTTAGATTAAGAAGCACATTGAACTTTCTTTTAAAAATTCCATCTAATTCTGCTATTAAAAATTGGTCTTTATACCTCAACATGGAGTACACATGGCACGTCACATATCACTGTTTAGTTATTCCATCAACCACGATAGTTTTTAACAATATAAATAGATGGAAGGACCAATTTGTCCTTTATCGTAACATATATAAACTAATTTACTCTCTTTTTTAATAGAGACAACAAAATTATTAACTTTTAATATAATAACCTCAATAATACTTTTACGTATATTGAATAATAATTTACTTATTAATACCAAATCACATACGGCAAACTAACCGTTACGAACAAGTTTGATTCCTTTTGGCTTCCTAGTTAGCTTCATATATCTGTCCTTGACAGATAAGATAGATTAAAAATAATTTATTTATTGGAATATCAATATGGTCATCATCATATATGTCATCAAACAATATGTGTCAATATATATATTTATATATATAGTGTGTGTATAACATATTATAGAGATTGGAATCAAGAGAAATAGTTTGAGATGAAACTGAAGGGTCGTGGATCAGTGATACTGTTTCCTTTGCCGTTTCAGGGCCATATAAATCCCATGCTTCAGCTTGCAAACATCCTCCATGAAAGAGGTTTTTCCATTTCCATAATCCACACTCGCTTCAATTCTCCTAACCCTTTAAACTACCCTCTTTTCAGATTCTATCCCATTCCCGATGGATTATCTGAAAACCATGTCATTTCTTCGGATCCTAATCGTATTGTGGCCTTCGTTAAGTTCCTCAACTCCAATTGCCAAACCCCATTTCGCGATTGCTTGGCTAAGTTGATCTCCACCAGTTTGGAAGATGAAGATCCCATTGCGTGCGTGGTTACTGATGCTTTGTGGTACTCCACACAAGCTGTAGCTGATGACCTTAAGCTTCCTAGGATTGTGTTAAGGACCAGTAATGTCTCGTCTTTTATTGTTTTGTCCTCCATGTCATTGCTGTTCGAAAAGGGTTACCTTCCGTTGCAAGGTACGCATAGATCATTTGTTGTTTACTCTCCATTTCTGCAATAAAAAGGTTTACTGAAATGCTGAATCTTATTGGTTGTCAGATTCTGTGGCAGAAATGGAAGTCCCAGAGCTTCCACAATTCAGATTCAAAGACATAGCAATGCTAGAAGCAAGTTATAGGGAAAGCTTTCTTCAATTCACTGAGATACTAGTTCAAGAAACCAAGGCTTCTTCAGGGATTATATTGAACTCATGTGAAGATCTTGAACAAGAATTTCTATCAAAACTTTCGTTGTTATTTCCCATCCCAGTTTTTCTCATAGGTCCTTTCCATAAGTATTTTCCAGCGTCATCTAGTAGTTTACTGCCTCAAGACAAGACCTGCATATCATGGCTAGACAAACAACAACCCAACTCAGTGATTTATGTTAGCTTTGGAAGCGTAGCGGCTATAGAAGAGGCTGACTTCTTGGAGGTAGCTTGGGGACTGGCCAACAGCATGCAGCCCTTTTTGTGGGTGGTTCGACCGGGGTTGGTCCAGGGCTTCGAATGGCTTGAACTATTACCAAATGGGTTCCTGGAAATGGTGGGGGAAAGAGCCCACATAGTGAAATGGGCTCCCCAACAGGAAGTTCTAGCTCACCCTTCAACGGGAGCATTTTGGACACACTGTGGGTGGAATTCAACACTGGAGAGCTTATGTGAAGGGGTCCCCATGATCTGTCAGCCATCTTTTGGTGACCAGAAGACAGACTCAAGATTTGTAAGCCATGTATGGAGGGTTGGGGTTCATTTGGAATTCAAGATAGAGAGAGGGGAGATTGAGAGGGCAATCAGGAGATTAATGGTGGAACCTGAGGGACAGGAAATGAGAGAGAGGATCAAGTTAATCAAAGACAAGATCAATCTTTGTCTAAAACCTGGAGGTTCATCTTACAAATCTTTGGACAATTTGGTTAGTTACATACTTTCTATGTAGTCCATTAAGTCTCTTATGTAATATTTTAATAAAATATTTAAACCCTTATATTTTTTAGAGTTATATGGACTAAAGGTTTATCTACTTTTGTCCAATATGTCTACTTCAATGAAATTAATTATTGTACGGGTACTCGTAAGTCGGTTTTAGGGGGGAAAATGAAAAAGGTAAGCAACAAAGAGTGACGTAACGTAACAAATCTACTAGGGTTAGCGCTTCCAAATTCATTACTGCAGATGTAGATGTAGATGAATGTGATGAATACTTTGATCATCATTTGAAATGTCAAATTATGAGTATATAAAGACAAAGGGGTGTATTTCATATTTAAAGGATGTCTATCCATATCCAAATGTATAAAACAAACTACTTTTTTTAAAATAAATAAATAAAGAGTCCAAATAATAGAAGCGGTGAACTCAAACTATCAACTTAAATTGCTTATCACATTCAAGAAGAGGTCAAGAGGAACCAATCATAAGGGCATAAGAAGATTGCATTGTTGTACAGATGCTGCAATTCAGACGAGAATTACAAGTGTTTGATAAACTTTTCTTCTTGTCTGAATCAATTCTAACAATAACAAAACATAATGGTACTAATATAGACACCATGCTACATATATCTGTTGCTACCAGAGAGTTGGAGTTGGCACGGAGATTGTAACTGCAAGGGGTGCTAGGAAGGTGGACACTAGTTGAGTCCGGTTCATGACCGGAAACTATCACCACGAGCTTTGTTGCAGCATATTTTCAAGAGCGTACATTGAAGTGAAAGAGCCAGGAGATTAAAAAGGCAAAGACCATACAGGCTAGCAGGAAATTTAGAAACCGATTGCCCTGCCAAAAGTTTCGAGTTTCCGCAGCATGAATTACGACTGGAGCCGCTGTTGCTGTGGAATCATTTGCCTCATTCCACAGCTCCACCGTATCCGTCTCGTTTGCGGCAGCAACATTCCAAGCAATCGATCCGCAAATCTCACAAGTCCTGGTAACAGTAGAAACAAATAGAAAGCATAAATAGGATAGTAAAGCATACTTGATTCAAAATTTTCATCTTGGCAATGTATATTGCAGAATATAGTAAATATTAAAACCCTTTAGTTTCAGAACAAAACAGTCGGTGTACTAAAGCATCTAAATTACTAAGATCAACACTCAAAATAAGTACCATCACAGCATTTCTACCTTAAAAAAACAGCATGGATCCACTAATACTGACCAATTCCACAATCTTACATGGTAATAGTACACAGTTTAGATAAGCATTGCATTTCCAGGGGCATTTCAGTCCCCAAATCACTAAGATTTCAGCAAATATGTTCTATAAACTTCTATTGCAAGAACAAAGTGGGCGTAGTGATCCAATAAACAAAATGCCAAAGGGACTGAAATTAGTTACCTGTTACCCTTAATCTTGAACCATGCCTCAGCACAGTGTTTATGTGCAGCAGCCAAATCATCCTTACAAGAACAACCCAAATCTATAGGCACACCAGATTCTTGATTATTTGGATCCAAGCTGAGATGGCAAATCCTGCAATCTGTCTCCATTTTTGCCAAATGTAGCTTGGTCTTAGTCACCCCAGACTCCAGATCCAGTTCATGAGACATGGAAGATTCCCTCTCTTTGATGATCTCAGTTGTCCCAGATTCTTCATCTGTTGATGAACAAGAAGATGAACAACTTCCTTCTTGTTCTCTGTTATCTGTTTGGTTTGCTTGCTCTTCTTCTTCTCCATCAATGTCAATAACAACTCCTTGGGATTGTTTTGGTAAACCTTCCATGTTTAAGACCTTGATGATGAATCTTCATGTAAATGTTCTTACAGATAAAGATTTTCAATGTCTGAATGCCCACCTTAGAGTTTTTTTTAACAATGTGTTAATAACAGAGTTAGCTGTCTCAAAGTCACACCTGAAGTGAATGAACGGACAAGTAGAAGAGAACAGCAAGTGTAAAACAATTTAAGCGACTTTTGGTAGAGAAGTTGAAAGAGAAGGTCCATCATCCATGGTTGCAGTGTTTTAAGTGGGGATGTTGATCTCTCCTTGTCCCGGTTGTCCCCCTTCCTGTCTTGTTTGTCAGTTCAGCACAGGACTTGTAACAGAGAGAGATAAAGAAACATTACCAATACAGAGAAAGAAGCTCTCGGCCCACCCCCACCCCCACAACCCAATACAAAGAAAGATCTCACCAAAAATAAGCTGTTAAAATAAAATGAAAAAAATATTTTAGGTGGTCGTTATTTTATGAGGTAGTTTTACATAGGATAAAATAACTTTTGCTAATTTTACAATTATATTGATTTAAATATTTTTATTTTCTTTATTCATTTCAAGAATATTTAAATTAAGTAACTAAGATTTATTTTATCATTAAACTTAAAGAATATAAAAATTTGATAACATGACATCATGAATTTGTATCATATCAACACTTAAAAAGTATTAAATTTATATAAATTTTAAGGTAATAGCACAGTACAATCTTAGAATGTCAGATACAATATTCTAATAACTGAACAAGTCGTTAAATCGATCAGGCCATTGATTTCTAATTCAATTAGTTTGATTGGTTCAACTGCTAAGCCAACAATAATTAAAAATTCATAAAAAATTTATTAAGTCAATTCAACATGTTCAATTATTGGTTTTTGCCTTGGTTTTTTATTTTTATCCGTTTCAAGTAATTTTCAATTCAAATGGTTCAACCCCTCTATTTGGACTAATATATTGGTAAGTTCTTGGTTCAAACAACCCAATCATATTTCAAAAATATTGGTTAGATCATCAAATCTTGACAGGAGGGTTTTTTACCAGAATATTACGAAAAAAATTTAAAAATTCCAAAATAGTATACATCAAATAGTATTTACCAAAATGGTACAAACAGGGTGGTCACGCCACTGTGATAGGCAGCACCACCCTGTTTTTTCTGACACTTCTGTAAAAAAAAAAACCTGAAAAGCAAAAAAAAAAAGCTAAAAAACGAAAAAAAATAAAAAAGGGAACATGTGGATGGCAGAGGCGGCACCAGTGTTGCCTCTGCCAGAGGCGGCACCAATCTTACCTTTGGCAGAGGCGGCACTGGTGGTGTGGGTCCCAGAGGCGGTACCTAACCACTATATATACCCCATGCATCAGCGACTCCGGGACGAAGAAGCAGCAGCAAGGAGAATAAAATAAAGGGAAAGGAAGGAAAAGAGAAGGAAAAGAAGAAGGAAAAAAGAAGGTATAATTTTTTTTTAAATAATAGATTTTTATTTTGTTATTATTATTGTTGATTTTTATTATTTTTTACTGTTAGTTATTATTATTGTTAGTAAAAAACTCTTAAAATTGTTGTTAGTAAAAAAACCCTAATAATATAAAAAATAAAATAAATTAGCAAAATAGGTTGTTTATTTTTTATATTATTAGGGTAAAAAACTGTTTTTAAGTTGATTAGATAATATTTATGATTTGTTATTATTATGGATAAATGTTGTTTATGTATAAAATGAGAACTGAAAAACTATAAGCTTATGAATGAAAAAAATTGCATATTGATTAATTAAATTTTTTATTTAAGTAGTTTATTTGGTGTTCAAAATTTTTTTTAGAAAGTTTGTTTATTTTTTAACAGATTCAGCAGTGAAGATGGAAAATCAGTTTTTCGTATGTGTTTATTTCGATGGAATTATCTTGACAACAACCGTTGGATGCATATTTGAATGTCGGCAACAAATAGCAATGAGATTTAATAGAAATGTCTCGTTGGATGATATGAAGGGAAGAATTAACGCAAAAATTGTTAGACGTTGTGGGAGAAGAATCTCGAAACTTTTCTACAAGTTTCCAGTTTCGACAGATCCAATCAAATTCACTGAAATGGAACTTGTAGACGACGAAGACGTGGAGACAATGATCGCTCTTTACTGTGGGAATGGGAGTGAAAAAAATGCACCGATTCACTTATTTGCTGAGTTAGCCGGTATGGAGGAAAATGAAGATCTCATTACATATGGTGAAGAACATAGAGCTCAAGAACCGTGCATTGTGGCTCCTATATCGTACGTTGATAGTGAATCGACTATACGTGGGATCGATATCGATCTTAATGTTACAGCCGATATGAATGTGGTTGGTGATGATGGTTACGATAGTAGTGATCCTTGTTATCAAGAGGTCGATGGTGATAGTGATCCCGATGTGGACGATGTCCCCGATGATATTGATGATGAAAACGTGAATGACGATGGAAACATTAACGCGTCTTCGGTTGGGAACCAGATGCGACGTGTTGTGATTCACAATAATCTTGGGCCACACATGTCGCTCATAGACCCCGACGCGGCGCATGTAGCCGAGTTTCCAGAGTACCCTGAAATACTTCATGCTCACCGACTGGCCGTAAATTCTGATCCTGATGAGTTATTCGTCGGCCAGAGATTCAAAAGTAAAGAAGAGTGTGTATTTGCTATTAAGCGGTATAGCATGAATATATCAGTAGATTACAAAGTTGTAGTGTCAAAACCGACATTATATATTGGAGAGTGTTGGAAGTCGGCGGAAGGCTGCAATTGGCGGGTACGAGCTGCATTTATTCAAAACTCTCAGATGTGGGAGATACGCAAATTTGTTGGGCCTCACACATGCACATCGACACGTATGGTAGAAGATCATCGAAAACTTGATTCTAAAACTATCTGTACGTGTATCATGCCAATGGTGAAGGACATGTCGACCATTAAAGTTTCAGTATTGATTGCCGAAATACAAGCACGATTTCAATATCGAGTGTCATATTGAAAGGCATGGATAGCAAAACAGATGGCAATGGAGCAATTGTATGGGGATTTCGATGCGTCCTATAACGAGCTACAGGGATGGATAACCGCTATGCATGAGTACGTACCGGGGACCGTCATTGAGTTACAACACGACCTTATTACTGCCCGAATGACCAAATACAGTCGGGAAAAAAAATTTTCCATCGGATGTTTTGGACGTTTGATCCATGTGTGCGCGCATTTCCCCACTGTAAACCATTTGTGCAAGTGGATGGCACCTGGCTATACGGAAAATATACACAGATTTTACTTCTTGCGGTTGCTCAAGACGGTAACAGGAACGTGCTCCCGATAGCATTTGCCATTGTAGATAAAGAGAATATGGAATCGTGGGAATTCTTCCTTACCAACCTGAGGAGGTATGTTATTAGCAACGATAATATTTGCATTATCTCTGATAGAGGGAAAGGATTAATTACCGCCATTAGACGTTCCAGTGTACCATGGAGATCCGTTTACTACATCTGTCACATCGCAGCTAACTTCATGAGAGATTATAAAAATGCAGACTGGAAGAAACAATTTGTCAAAATGGGTAAATGATTGGCTTACCTTTTCAAAATAAGTTTTTAGGGCAATACTGTAACTTATTTTTTTTTAATACATATACAGCGTACGAGCTAGAGCCACACATTTTTCGCCAAAGAATGACTCGACTTGAAAGTGACATGGAGGGTCAAACAAATACATCCTTCCGACAGTGGTTGAATACTATGGAGCCGTGGCAATGGGCTCAAAGTTTTGACGAGGGCTTTCGTTATGGCCAAATGACCACAAACTTAGTGGAGGGGGTCAACGCTGTATTGTTGAAAACACGACATCTTCCAATTTCAACAATCTTCTCGGCTACATTCTACAGGTTGGCTACCTTGATGCCAAGAATGGGTCAGCAACAAGTTAACCAGATGCAGGCGGGACACGTCTTTGTTGAAGATGTCAGGGATGCAATGGTTGCAAACCGTCGGATGGCGAGGTCGATGAATGTAGAAATATATTTACGACGCCTTGAAACGTTTCGAGTTACGGAAACCATTGGTCGTTGACCCGGTATACCACCGAGGTCCTATGGAGTTGATCTCCGGAATAGACAATGCGATTGCAGGAGATTCCAAACACTTCATTATCCGTGTGCGCATGTCGTGGCAGCGTGTGCTAAAATAAACCTTAATGTTGAACAATTTGTCGATGATGTGTACACACTCAATCGTATGTTACGTGTATGGGAAAATGAGTTTCCTGTTCTGCCCGACCTGTCTACGTGGGAAGTGCCTCCGACGACTTTCGAACTTGTCCCAGACAGAGGCCTACACAGAAATCCGAGAGGTCGTCCGCAATCAACTAGAATCCGTAATGAAATGGACATTAGGGAGAAATCCGACGGTACGCGTTGTGGATTATGCAGGTTAGCTGGTCATAATCAGAGTAAATGCCCGCAGCGAAACTACCATGTCAGACAATCGTCACGATCAGGTGGGAATTGAACTTATGTTGTAATAATAAAATAATCTATTTCATGCAAATTGGCCATTTCTAACTTTTTTACAAAATTGCCTATAAAGTTATACTTTTATTCAATTTAGTCCATGAGCCTAAAACATGCAAATTAGCCATTTCTAACAAAATATTCATACATATTTTCCTCCTCCTCCTCTCCATTCCACATCGTTAATTTATATAACATGCTATAAGTAACAGTATCAATAATTTCACTATGTATATTTAAAACTGTCCAATTGAGTTATAGTCACAAAATTATTTATATCTTGAGCCACAGAACTCCAAATTAAGATCCGATCATTTTCCCTGAAACTAGACTCACATATCTTCTTACCATAATATTTTCAAAAATTTTGGTTGAGCGAATTAGTACAGTTTATTCATTAAACTCTTCCCTATTTTTCTGTTTGACAGTTCTGACCATTCTTCGGTAAAATTTAATTATCTCTTTGTATAGAATTCAAATCATGTTTGTTTGAGCGAATTAGTATGTTCCAATTTAATTGATGTTCCAAGTAGATTAATGTTGTAATGTATTTAAAGTTTGTTCCAATTTATATTACAAGACTAAGTTTGTTATAAGTTTTAGTGTTTTAATGTTCAAAAATGTCCAAATTAATCTAATTTATGTTATGGTCAAATTTTGTTCCACGTTTCAAAGTTCCAATTAATTTAATTAAATATATACAAAAATATACAAACTTTTTAATATCAAAACCCAAGAAACCCCTAAAATTGATGGTTCGATGGTGTGGTCCTAGGGGTATATTTTTACGGAGGTCGACGTTCTCGTTGTGGGTGATTGCGACGACCAACATCCTCTTCAGTCGCAGGTGAGGGTGTCTGATACATAGAAAAAAAATCATGCGACTTGAATGGCACCGATGAACTTGAGCCGGGAGGAGTGCCATGCTGCGGTCGATACATCGGGGTAGGAGTGGAGTACTGCAATGGATATGGGCCGAGGGTACTGCTATAATGCGGTGGATATGGGCCGGGAGAGGTGTTGTGCTGCGGTGGGTACGACCCAAACAAATGAAACCCATAATTGTATCCGCCCCCTGACGAGCCCGGGAGATAGTCATTACTCGCCAAATCCGGATGATAAGAAGTATCAGCCGAATGTGAATGCGATGTCGAGCCCGGGAGATAGTCATTGCCCGTCAATTCTGGATGATAAGAAGTATCAGCCGAATGTAAATGCGATGTCGAGCCCGAGAGATAGTCATTGCCCGCAAAATCCTGATGATAAGAAGTATCAGCCGAATGTGAATGCGTTGTAGAGCCCAGGAAATAGTCACTGCCCGCCAAATCCGGATGATAAGAAGTATCAGTCGATTGTGAATGCGATCGCTCGGACTCGGCCTCCGGCTGTGCCTCGGGCTCTGGCTCTGGGTCATGCTCGGCATCTGGCTGTGGATCAGGCTCTATATCGGCCACTGGCTCGTATACCCCAGATCGCTGGACGTGCGGGGGGATTATAATCGACTGCCCACCAAGTAAATATGGCTTCCCCATGGTAGAGTACTATTGCATGTACTGTACGGATGGTCGGAACTCGGAACACATATCCATCTGAGGTCGTCGAGCCATCCGACTCTCCCACACTGCAATATATCTCCGGTGCGTAACCCCCCAATACTGTCCATGTCTCCCTCTCTTGTTCTTGCCGTGAACTTTCTTCTCCACCTGCATTGGTAGATCTGGGATGTACTGGCGGCAACCAAACTGTCGTAGTACCCGATCCCCGTGGTACCACTCGACTACATTGAAACAGATAATTGGTGCGTTAGTGCACCACAAATGAGAATCAACATAGGCAGACGAGGGTATAATGGCCACAATTTCTGGTCTACGGTATGGCGTCCATATAAACTGCACGATTAATACCATGATTAAAATTTAACACGGTTGAGGTAAGATATACAAAGCAATTACATGTCACGAATATTTGAATAGCTTACCCCTTCTCCGGCATGTTGTTCAATCAGTAGACGATATATCGGGACAGTACATGACCTCCCGATACCAGGATAAATACTCCATCTACGAAAACAAATTTCAAGCAAATTTAATGTCATTAGAATATTATCATTATAAAGAAATTGTCAATTAATAACAAGTTAAATTTTATCACCTGTTGACTAGCGGATATACGTATGGCTGGTGAGTAACCGATGCCAAGAATGGCATCCGATACAGAGCCCATGATTGCAACAATATAAGGCATCCGCCTATGTCTACAGCATCAGGATCTGTCGTCCGGTAGAGCTCACGATACAACATAGAAAGAACTGCGGAACCCCAACTATAGGAGAGAACACGACGTAGATCAGCCAACAGAGGTAAATATTGGTGATGAACCCTGTTGTTGTTCGAATTGGGCATCAGTACACCCCCTATGATATGCATAATATACGCTCGAGCTGCGCATACCAACTCTTCTTCAGTGGCATTATCTGATAAATGCTGAAAATTGGCTTTTAGCCATGTAAATTTCAACTCCGAAAAAGTAGACTCAGCATCGCCAGGCGAGGTTCCTAGTAGGCTATAACAAAGTGCAGCCGGCTCAGCTATCGCACTTACGCCCGTGACGGCATCCCCGTCGATTAGGAGCCCAAACTGCAATGCAACATCCTCCAGAGTGACAGTGCACTCCCCACACGGCAAATGAAAAGTGTGGGTCTCCGGTCGCCAACGCTCAACCAATGCGGATATTAAATCGTACCACAAATCGAAACTCCGGGTCAAAGCTGCTGACCCGAATCCAGCTAGCTCCAAGTAGGGCATCAGTCGTGCATCCGGAGAATATCCTACACCATTCACCCGGCCCCTTAATTTGCGGAATGAGTCCTGACAGTGTTAAATTATAGAAAACGGTTATAATAATATAATTTATTTCTACGTATATCTTTTTTTAATGGAACCATTAGTTAACAAATAACAATATATTACCGTATTATTAACTGTGTCACATATGTGAGGAAGTTTCTTATCGATCAATGAAGCCATTGCGATGCCTGCAATTTCAAAATAAATTTCGGTTATTAATTTTAATGTTTGATAGATTTTAAATATTTATTAGAATAAATTACAAAAAAAATAGCAAACAAATTTTTTCAACAACATTTTTTTAACTACATTAAAAAATTAAATATATCCAACTTAAATACAAACAAATTATATAAGTGTTTTTTTTATTTTTTTAATAAATAACCCTGATTTTAGCACTTTATTCGTATTTTTTATCTCCGTATATTATTTTTTTAAAATATATCATATTCGTATTTTAGTTTTTATATTATTTTAGCAAAAAATGTTTCAAATGTATTACTTGAGTGTTTTTTATATTAATTTAATAAATAACCCTGATTTTGGCATTTTATTCGTATTTTTTTCGTATACTATTTTTTAAAATATATTATTTTTGTATTTTATTTCTTTATATTATTTTAGTGCATAATGTTTCAAATGTATTATATAAGTGTTTTTTTATTTTTTTAATAAATAACCCTGATTTTAGCACTTTATTCGTATTTTTATCTCCGTATATTATTATTTTTTAAAATATATCATATTCGTATTTTAGTTTTTATATTATTTTGGCAAAAAATGTTTCAAATGTATTACTTGAGTATTTTTATATTAATTTAATAAATAACCCTGATTTTAGCATTTTCTTCGTATTTTTTCGTATACTATTTTTTAAAATATATTATTTATGTATTTTATTTCTTTATATTATTTTAGTACATAATATTTCAAATGTATTATATAAGTGTTTTTTTTTATTTTTTTAATAAATAACCCTGATTTCAGCACTTTATTCGTATTTTTTATCTCCGTATATTATTTTTTAAAATATATCATATTCGTATTTTAGTTTTTATATTATTTTAGCAAAAAATGTTTCAAATGTATTACTTGAGTGTTTTTTATATTAATTTAATAAATAAACCTGATTTTGACATTTTCTTCGTATTTTTTTCGTATACTATTTTTTAAAATATATTATTTCTGTATTTTATTTCTTTATATTATTTTAGTGCATAATGTTTCAAATGTATTATATAAGTGTTTTTTTATTTTTTTAATAAATAACCCTGATTTTAGCACTTTTTTCGTATTTTTTATCTCCGTATATTATTTTTTAAAATATATCATATTCGTATTTTAGTTTTTATATTATTTTAACAAAAAATGTTTCAAATGTATTACTTGAGTGTTTTTTTATATTAATTTAATAAATAACCCTGATTTTGGCATTTTCTTCGTATTTTTTTCGTATACTATTTTTTAAAATATATTATTTCTGTATTTTATTTCTTTATATTATTTTAGTGCATAATGTTTCAAATGTATTATATAAGTGTTTTTTTAGTTTTTTAATAAATATCTCTGATTTTAGCACTTTATTCGTATTTTTATCTCCGTATATTATTTTTTAAATTATATCATTTTCGTATTTTATTTTTTATATTATTTTAGTAAAAAACTCGTCAGCACCACGTTCCTGAAAAAAGTTTTTTTTGTAATTTTTCCTTCTCGTATTTTATTTTTTCATTAATATATTTTTTTACCATTTTATTTTTTATACTATTTTTAATAAAAGGTTTAAAACCCCCATCACATAAAAAATAAAAAAATTAAAATAATCAGAATATAATAAGTCAAATAAATTTAAAAAATATAATTAATCAACCTAAAACACACTTAACAAATAAATTACATAAAATAATAACAATAAAACATTCTTTCCACATAACATGCGTATTACTTCAATGAAAATATAAAAAAAATACGAACATACCTTAATATCTCTTCTTAACCAAATAACACCTTCCAAAGAAATAAAAAAAAATTATATCTGTTTTAAATCTAAATCAATCACCAACAATAATAATAACAACTAAAATAAATAACTTAAATTACTAACATTAATTAAAAAACCCTCAAATTTATTAAAAAAAAAAAAGATTTACCTTTTTTTTCCTTCTTTTTCCTTCCCTGTTCTTCTTCTCTCTATTTCTTTTTTCTTCTCTCAACCGCCGGCCTCCTTCTCCTCCTCTTCCCCTTCTTTTTCTTTATTCTTCTTCTCTTCTTTCCTTCTTCTCCTTCTTTCTTTCCTTCTTCTCCTTCTTTCCTTCTTCTCCCCGAAATGAACTCAAGGGGACCATATATTATGGTCCCCAAACAAAAAAACAAAACCCCTCTGCATGAGGGGTCAAATCGGCGTCGGCATGGGCATTGGGCACCGGTGCCGCCTCTGGCAGAGGCAACACTGGTGCCGCCTCTGGCAGAGGCAACACTGGTGCCGCCTCTGCCATCCACATGTTCCCTTTTTTATTTTTTTTTCATTTTTTAGTTTTTTTTTTTTGCTTTTCAGGTTTTTTTTTACAGAAGTGTCAGAAAAAACAGGGTGGTGCCGCCTATCACAGTGGCGTGACCACCCTGTTTGTACCATTTTGGTAAATACTATTTGATGTATACTATTTTGGAATTTTTGAATTTTTTTTGTAATATTCTGGTAAAAAACCCTTGACAGGATTTAAATTTAAGAACCAAAATTGATCTCATTGTCAAATTCAGATACCAAAGTAAACTTAATTGCTGAGTTTATGAGCCAAAAGTTATATTAAACTCATTAAAGTTTAAAAGTTTCAAACCCTACTCATTTTTCACTATAGTAATTTTACTTTGGGTTTTTTTCAATCACACCCTTTATATATACTAAAAATTATTTCACACGTGCATGCATGTGGGAACTACACTCTTAGAACATTTAATAAATTACAAAATGTACTGTTTGAAACTAATTAATAGTGACACATAAAATATGTTTTATATTAAAATAAAAAAATAGATAAAATTGTGAGCAAAATGAAATTTAAACATGTGTATATATAAGATTATGAATACTAAATACACTACAATTGCTTATCATGGCATTGTCATCAATCTTTGATTGGTGTCAAGTTAACTTATAACATCAACTCAATCAATAATTTTATCAATATATACAATTAATGGATGTAATAAAATATGCATAATAGAATTAAAATGCACAAAAAAAATATTGAAATAAAACTTTGGTTAAGTGGTAAATTTAAAGTTTTTCTAATGCAATTAGCATGAGTTCAAATTTGATCATATGTATAATTTTTATTGTTTGTTTTAAAATAAAAAGATTTTACCTTCCAATAATACAACTTAACCGAGTTAATGTCCGATTAATTCATGATACAAACTCAATCAGTGATTTAAATAATAGTATAAATATATACTTATATATATAATTATTGCATATCCATGAATTTTTTTTATAAAATAATCATATAAAAATCAAGTGAATCTTTGATAAAGATTTAAAAATCATAATGTATTAAGTTAAAAAAATATTTTTTAAAAAACCTCTTAATAATATAAGTTTTTTAACCTACCCTGAATGGATCATATTTATAATGTTGTTTTTATTATATGTTATATATAATCAAATAATTAGTAAATATTGATATATAAATATTAGTGCGTTACTCTTTAAAATAATATTGAAATATATAAATCAATTACATGCAATTGATTTCATTTAATTTTTCCATATATTATATAATTACAAAAAAAATAATTTCACATTAAAATGTTGATCAATAAATAAATCAAAATATTCTAAAAATATTTAGGTTAAATAGTAGTTTAATTACTTAAGTTTACTCTTCTATAATTAATTTGTAAACTCATATAATCATAACAATTTTTTGAAAATATTATATTTAATTTTTTTCAATATAAATTATGTTACCATTTAATTATTTTAATATAAATTAAATTTTTATTAGCAATTACTAAAATTCATATTGCTAAAATTATTGTTACATATTATATTTTAACATGAACTTTTCATTTTTTTTAATTCAGCCAAATATAGATATATTATTTTCATATCTAAAACTAAGAAAAAAAAAGCATAAAATACAACACAACGTAAAAAAGAATAATATATTATTAACAAAAATTTTAAATAATTTAAAAACACTTAACAATATGAATATGCTTAATACTAAACTATTTTGACTCTTACTTATCAACTCAATAATAAATTTATCAAAAATCTTATTTTAATAAACCATAAATATAATTTTCAGGAAAATTGTCTTTTCATTATAATTTATAAAAATAGATGCCCGGATTCAAACTCAAAACATTATTATTATGATTTTTAATATTTTAACTTTACTTTTTCAATTGAAATCATTTTTTTATTATATCTTTTTTTTTTAAATGTTACGTACATTTTTTATCTACATCGTGGGTGTGATAAAATCTAGTAAGAACTAAATTGATTTGTGTATTTCAAAAAAGACTAAATTGCTAAGATCCAACATTTTTAGCCCTTAAACTTGTGTTGTTTGTCTAATCATCCCAAAATGAATGGAAAATTTTAATTTTTAAATTAAAAATGATTAAATTTATTAAAAATAATAAAAATAATATTCTTTAATTCTAAAAAAATTAAATAATTGCTAACGTGGCATACACATGGCAATCCACATCAGTAAAGTTAACAAACAATACAAATTCAATGATTGAAAGATGTGAAAAATTAAATAGAGAACTAAAATTATCTTTTTTTGTAATGTTGGAGAGTCGAAAAAGCCATGATGTCATAATTTTTTAATGAAAATAGTTAACATCGTCTTAAATTATCTATATCTGCTCAATATTGAATAATGTAATAATTAAATTTATTTATTTATTTTGAAATTGATTAAATTAGTCATGACCTTATAATAAAAGAATTTAGAATCGGATTAATAGTCGAACTGGTCAAACTATGAGTTCGACAATTTAACTAGTTCGATTTAAAAAATTATTAAAATTTTAAAAATATATATTAAAAATAAAAACTTGGTTGAACTAGTTAAATATGTTTTTTAGTCGATTCAACTAGTTTATATCGATTCTCAATCCAATCGATCCATATCGGCTCTCAATCCAATTGATCCATATCAATTCTCAACCTAATTAATCAATAACGGAGCCACTCAAGAAATTGTGCGGTCAATTGACCTCGCAAAGAAAAAGAAGATACACATAATAGTATTTATTAATTTATATAATTGACCTCACAAAAAAAATTGAAAATATCCTGTTAAAACTATTGATTCGCCAAAATGAAATACAAACCAATTTTTAAAAAAAATTTAAAATATCAAGTTGAGTTTATTCTTATACATTAATTTATCAAGTTTATGTCTAAATTTACATGATTTTTATAAATATTTTAACTTTTAAAAAGATATGCCACTATATAAATTTTTTAATTTTACCTTTATAATCGATTTAATATTATTTTTCAAACCGATATTTTATTGATTTTCGATAAATATCTCTCGAGCTTATATTCCATCTATTTATTATGTGATACTTTAATTTTAAAAAAATATCGACGATTAGATGGATGAGTCAAAGATGTGGGAAATTGAATAGTAAATAATATCTTCAAAACAAATTATATAAGTCACTGCTAGACCTGCTCATGGGTTGGGCGGCCCGGCCCGGCCCGAAGGCCCGCCCGAAATGTGGGAGGGTTTGGGTAAAAATATAGGCCCTAAAAATTGGCTTGGGTAAAAAAAATAAGGCCCGTTTAAAAAATAGGTCGGGCCTCGGGTAAGATATTTTTGGCCCGGGCAAAGGACAAAAAAAATCTGCTATTTTTTTGTTTTTGAATGTTATTTTCTTGATGTTTTCTCCCTATTTTGCTACCATATTACTATTATGTTGCTACTATTTTGTTGTTATTGTTTGGATATTGTATAAAACTTATTTTATTGCTAATTTTTTTATTATTTTAAAGGCATTTGTTAATTTTGTTATTATTTTAGAGGTATTTGCTTGTTAAGTTGTATCTATCTTAGTGTTATTTAAGTCTACATATTTTTTAAAATTAATTTTCAATTTGTTGGGAAATAATTATTTTATTTTTTTAGTATTTTTGATGTATTATATATATTTAAAAATTATATAAAATAACATAAAAAATTAATACGGGCGGGCCGGGCCACGCCCAGGTTTAAACATTTTTATATGAGTCGGGCTTGAAAAAAAATTTAAGCCTATTTTTTTAGCCCGGCCCGGCCTGAACCTGATGAATGGACTTAAATTTTTAGTTGGGCCCAGTCTAAACCCGACCCGACCTGGCCATGATCACCTCTAGTCACTGCTTTTCATAAGAGAGAAAATATTTTCTTTTCTTTAACTGTTATTGCGCCATGGATTTAGACATGACAGTCCAAGACTTTGGTAAGAGGGTAGACTTCACACTAATATGGAATATCTAAATTAGCCCCTCTATAAGTAAGTCTATAATTTTTGTTGAAATTATTTAATTATTTAGAAGTTTTTATTTAAATTATTAAGTTGTTAATTTTTTTAAAAAAATTAATTAATAAGTTTCAAAAAATGATTCGACGATCAATACGATAGATCAATACCTATCAATGACTAGAAAAATATATATTAGATTCGAGTGGATCTGACGGTCAGTGTCAGAGATTGGAGAAAAAAGCTATTTAAAATGTTCAAAGATGTTTCATGAAAAAAGAAATTGAACTATAGAAGAGAAGAGGAAGCAAAGCTTTCAATTAATGTAAATAGTGTAAATAAAGAATGACATACACTAATGATTTTAAAAATTCAAACTTTTAAATAGTTAAGTTATAATTTTGTAACTTTATGAAATTAAGTGACTAAAACGTGAACTTACAAATAGTTTAATGACTTTTAGTGTAATTTACTCATATAAAATTTCTAATTATTTTTGACATAATTATAACTTTAACATATAACATTTATCCATTTTATATCACTTTGGTCGTAATTGTTTTCTTAGATCACTTTGTCTATGAAAGTTCAAAATTTATGGAGAAATTTAGTCAAATAAGTTTTTTAATGGAGAAATTTACTTCAACTATTAAAATATTTAAATTTTAACACCATTAATATAGTAGTTCATGTGAACTTTGTAAAAATACATAGAAAAATATTAAATACTCAAAAAAATTCTTACATTTTAAAAAAAATATCATTCATGTCAATAATAAAGTGTACGTAAACTCTCATCTCATGTAAGTTATTACGTTAGTGCTATTTAAAATTTAACAATTTAATTAACTTTTCCTTAAAAAATCAGTTTAGTTAAAATTTGAATGTTGATGGTTAAAAGTAATTTAAAAAGGATTAAGATCAAAGTATAAAATAAAGTAGGGTACACTACACCCGAGTTCATTAAACTCTTATTAAATTTATGTTTTGGTCATTATTTTTCAAAAAATTATAAAAATGTCATTGGAATATTCAAAAATTTTCATTTAAGTCATTGGGCTATTAAAATCAATATTATATAGAATTTTCTGCTTGCACCATCTACATCAATTGAATTTTTTATGAAATAATTTTAAATATCACGAATTTATGAATTAAAATTCATATAACTTCCATCCTTGATCTTTGTCAATATTAACTTGAATTTAAAATATATTCTTCTACTCATCGTTGAGCGTGGATTAAATGTACCAGTCATATTAAAATTATTATTTTAAAAAAAAGTAATATTCATTAAAAATGATTACTAATTAATATTATATCTAATATAGGAGTAGGACCCTCTTCTGAAATGATATTTTTATTTGATTTGTGGTGGAAGTGACAAAGCAGCGGCAGACACATCAGGAAAAGAAAAAGGTAAGACATCTAATCCATTTGAAGCTTCCAAAGTCAACACAATGAATCACAGCAGTTACTTTCCTTTTTTTATTATTTTTAATAAATATTCAGTGGCTGAATAAATGATGGCTTTCTTGGAAATTTACTCCGCGCATTTATTGCTTCTTTTATTACTCACCTCTTTATCTTATTCTTATAATTAAAATTTAAAAGGTCAAAATATTTATTTATTTTTAAATTAAAATACTTAGATTCAGTTCCCCTGGATCCGTGTATAGAAATTACTTGACTATTTTAAATATCATTAGTTTTAAGATAAATTTTTTATATATAATTAAAAACAATTCTTCATTTTTTTAAAAATTACTTAATTAATTTTATTTTTTATATAAAATAATTTAATTTTTATCCACGGCCTCGATGTGACAAATTCTAGTTCCAGTAACATCTTGACTAACTTGATGTTATTTGACCCAATCAAATTAATCCAATTAAGAAAAAAAATTAAATATTTAAAATAAAAAAATTACAAATATATTTTCACTTAAAAAAACCTTATTTATTTTTAAATTCAATTTTTACGTGTATATTTTTAGTCAAATATTAATTATTGATTTTTTTAATTTCATAATATATAATATATAATAATTAGTATTTGGTACTTGACAATATATATTATTCTACAAGTGGCTTTAAAATCTGTCATATGAATTTTTTAAAATATTTATTTTTTAATACTTGTTAATCTCTTGATCTTACTTGTAAGGTTTAAAAATTTCATTGACAATGTATCAAACATTTTTCCAATATACAATTATTTAACTTTCTTTTGAAAAGAATTATTTAACTTTTTTTATTCATTATTTTTTTCAATTATTTTTTGTGTATTTATATACTTATTATAAGCTTTTGATTAAATTGATGTTACGAGTTAATTGAATATCAACTTAATAGGAAAAAAATGAAAATAACCTCACTTTATAAAATAAATTGAATTATTTTGAGGGTATTTTCGTCATTTTATATATTTTATTTAGAAAATCAGAAATATATTTAAACCACCTTACCAAATGTAATGTATGTAGAAATAAAGAAAGGGCCGAAAAGGATACTATTTTGGACAAAATAGATGGGCTTAGGCAAATTGGGTTTTATCCTTAAACTTGGCCCTCAAGAGCTTCGGCTTATAACCACTCTGTAGTATCTTCTCCACCTCCTCAATCGACAACCCTTTGGTTTCAGGCACAAACCAATAAATGAAACTAAACCCAATCACGCAAACCCCACCAAATAAGAAGAATGTGCCTACCGAACCAAGAGCTTTGGTGAGGCTTAGGAATGTCAAACTAATTATGAGATTGGATATCCAGTTAGAAACAGCCGCCAAACCCCCACCAATGCCTTTGTACCTCAGTGGATATATCTCCGATTTCACAATCCATGTAACAGTTCCATTCCTGGTAAGTAGGAAAAGATGTAAAATCCTAGGAAAACAACCGCCAGGAACCCGAATTCGCTTGGACAACTGTCTTTGAACCATGTCCCACGACACTAATCTCTTTGTTTCGTGGTGAGTTCAAGGCATGTTCTAGGCGAGCACTGCGCAATGAAATGAATAAATCAATCACTGATGTAAAATGGATCATGTCAATGGCTAAAAATGGAATCTATGCTTGCCTCGTTTGCTGTATTCAAGCAAAATCTGCAACTGGCTTTCAAGCAAGACATGCAGTTCCATGATGAAGGTTTTGGGGTTGATATATAGCTACAACATGTAGTGTTAGGTATGGAATTGGTGTCAAGCTGGTTGACTTTCAGAGCACGACTGGCAACGTCGAGGAATATTATCGATAACGACACGAGGCAAAGGATGATACCAACCATGGAAACAAGCATCAACTTTCTCCTACCATATCTGTCAACAAAAACCATACTGACGATTGAGCCAACGGCATTAAGACTGGATGTGATCAACGAAAGTGCCAATGCTGTCTCATTTGAAGCAAATCCTTCAAACTTGTTGGGTTTTTTACAGTAGCAAAAAAGAAAACACAAAACACAAAACAATGAAGCAAGATGCAAGAAAAAATTTTTACTTGCTCACAAATGTGCAGTAAGGGAGCTTATGGCTTTTAGCTCATTTTTGCTCTCTTAAAAACCCAACAAATGGTATCATGAGCCCAAGTCTTTGACGGCTTATTTTTGCTTCTGCTGGTTGTAAAAAAAAACCCAGCAAAACTAAACAATTGTTAGGCTGTAATACATAATTGTATTGATTCCTGAGAATTACTAAGCCACTTGAATCATTATACCAGCATAGAGTCCTCTTCGGACTACAACATTGCTCAAAACACCCTTCAACTTTTGTACCAGGTTGTCACTAATGGCATGCTCATTGGCTTTTTCTGCTTCGACGGAGAGTTTCAAGGCATTCATCTCATCATCAACTTCGTTAACCGGAAATATTTTCTTTAAGATAGATCTAGCCTCTTCCTCATTATTCTGAACAACAACAAAATGTTATAATGTGAATCGAAACATACCAACAATTAGGGGTGAGCATTCGATCGAATCGAATCGAATCGAATAAAAAAATTTTGAGTTAATCGAGTTTTCGAATCTTATTTTATCATTCAAACTTTATTTGAAATTTTCTCGAATCGAGTCGAGTGAGATAGAATTCGAATCGAATCGAATCAAATATATTTGTTCGAGTTAAGTTTTAAAAAATAATTTTAGGTTATTGTAACCACTATCACCCATCGTAATGAAATTTTTCCACTATAATCAAATTTTTTATTAACTTTCATCACCTCATAATTTATTTACTAATCTTTTATATACGGGTTAGCTTTTTTGTTTGCTTAGTTGTTTCAATTATCTTCAGATTCTTGTCACTATGTATTTTGGAATTAAAAAATATATTAAATGTAATAATGTGACTTTTTAATAAAAGTTATTTTAAAGATAAAATGTGAAATTAATACCAATATAAAATTTTAACACGAATAATTTATGGCATCATTAATAATTCAATTTTAATATAAATATTTAATATGAATAAACAATTCAATAATATAAATAATATAAAATGTGAAATTTAATTTAATAATATAAATAGCAGATATAAATAAAATTATTACTATTTATGTTTATGAGTTTTTTTTTGGATAATTTTAATTTTTTATTTGGGAGTAAATAGTGAGAAGTAAAAGTTTAGAGGGAAAATAAAAAATTTTGGGAGTAAAAGTTTGAGGGAAAGTAATTAGGGAGAGTAAAATTTTGGAGGGAAAATATTAAAAAAAAATGGGAAGATGAGTTTAGGGGTAGATGGGGGGTGGGATGAAAATGGAGTAAAAGTTTTAAGGGGAAAGTGGGAGGGAGTAAAATTTTTGGGGAAAAATAAAAAGTTTTAAAGGGTTTTGGGTGTAAAATTTTGAGGAAAAGTAAATAGGAGAGTAAAATTTTAGTGGGAAATGGATTTTGGGTAGATAGGGGGTTGGGATGGGAGGGGAGTAAAAGTTTTAGGGAGAAAGTGGGAAGAAGTAAAAGTTTTGAGGAAAAAGTAAAAATGTTTGGAAGTTTGGGGCAAAAATGTAAAATATTATAGTTTGATATTCGATTTATTCGAATTATTAGAGTTATTCGAATTTAAAAACTCAACTCGATTTGAACTCGAAATTCGAAAAAAATTCGAGTTGACTCGAATAACTCGAATAATTCGAATAACTCGATTCATTTAACTCGAAATTCAATTTTTTTTTTAATTTTTTCGAGTCAAATCGAATTTGCTCACCCCTACCAACAATGCATACAACATAAGTTTCAAGATTGCATATAAGAGCAACGTTGTAACTTGTCTGTAAGGCCATTTAGGGGACTCGAGAAGTGACAGCATCAAGATCAATTAAAAAAGTGCTGGAACCGCTGCAATCCCGAGCATCCAACGCCAGGTCCACCTTGTCTGGAACAAAGATTGCATATTTTTCATCAAACCTTCCAATGTACCTGAACTTTAATTGACAAGGAAATATAATTTTCTGATTTTAGTGATTGCAACATTTACCTTAGTGAAGGCCAGATTGATAAGGTAAGACAGAAATTGTCCTCCTGTAATGAGCAAACCGTAGTACTAACTAATGCGCCTCGAATACGAGTAGGAGAAGCTTCAGAAATAAAAAAAAGGTGCGGTCATTGAAATCATTCCAACCCCTAAACCCACTAAAATCCTTCCAAGAATAATCATTACTGGTGTTAGAGAAAATGCCATAACTAAGGCGCCCACAGCAAATAGTACATCGACAAGCAAAATTGATCTTTTCTGGCCAAACCTATCGCTTATATATCCTCCAATTGCTGCACCATCATAGCACCAACTACAGCCATACTCATTATGAGCTCCTAATAATAAGCACATAATAGAACACTTAATTGGCAAGTAAACCAGCAATGCTTTTGTTTTTTCAGGTAAGTGAAGCAATGAAGAGTATGTAACCTATAACCATGTTTTTCGGTCGACTTGTTCGAAGTCCTCACCGATATAAAGCAGGGCACTCAAAATCACTCCTATAATTCAACTACATTTACAAATTAAACTGACATTTTGTTGAAAAATATTCATCAATTTAACAGACCAAGAATACGTCTTGAATAGCTTGATATGTATTAAGCACTGTATATTTTGCCATATAGTGTATCTCTTAATATTAAACAAGCTGCTTTGTTAGCCGATGGAAAAATAGGGAACAAAAAAGAAAAACCAGTTAAATACTCAACTAAAATCGTAGAAAGAAAGTTCTAAAAAATCAAAGAACGTTAGAAAAAGAAGCTTTTGAGAAACTGAAAAAGAGCATTTGAAAGAAAAACTTTTGAAAAACCAGAGAGCATTTAAAAGAGAAGCTTTTGAGAAACCAGAGAGCATTTGAAAGACAAGCTTTTGAGAGAAGTAAAACCGAACCGTACTTATCATCATGCGCAGGGAAAAGAATCGATTTGTTTGAACTAAACTGGGCTTTTGGGTTCAGGCTCGTGCGTGCATACTCATTCTCCTATTTTGACTTTTTAAAATCCAAAGTAAAACAATAATATATAAACATCATATTGATAGATTTATGTGAAGAATGTGTGTGACATGCATAATTTTTTGAATACATAAAACTTGGAACGTATTTACCATTCATGATATAGAAGAAGACCTCATCTTACCTGTGTCATAACCAAATAAGAGGCCTCCAATACCAGCTGACAATGCAAGCCTCATAATGTATGGAGTTTTCCTGGAGTTTTCCATGTTGTTTTTCAACACTCAGTGAACTATGTCTTGTCTGGTTTTGATATATTTCCACCTTCCACCATTTTTTTTCCCAATTTCTACAAACTGGAAAGTTCCTCTGTTGTGAAAGTTGATGATATATTCAAAAGAAGCACCTGCAAAGAAACAACAAGACAAAAAAAGTTGGATGTTCTTATTAGTTGCCAAAATATCAGCAGCATAAATTGTATATGGAGCATGAACGTTTTTCGTATTAATATATATATTTTTTCAACTCAGTGATTTATATATTGTATTGCAGTACCAAAGTTAAATATTCATTTCACTTGAGTAAAATTTAGATTAATCATATAATTGAAGCATTTATTTTGGTGCTGAAAATTATGGACCACAATGAAAAAGCATTGGTCAATAATACAGTTATAGTATTAGAAAGCATAATTATTTTCCTGAATAGCAGCTTTAGGTAGTAGAGCAAAACAAATCCTTGATAATTCTAGTGTTTGGTTCCATGGTTCCTTTATGACTTGGCTTTGATTGGATCCTCTTTTCAAAGTGAAATGCAGATATATGCAAATCTATTGGGCTTGATGCTCAACTATGGGGCGAAAAGTTTGGCGCTATGGCTACTGAATAATCATTCTTTTTTATTTTGTTCATCACAAAAAGGATACTTCTAAGGGATAACCTTATTATTTTAATTATTAAGATTTTTTTATTGGATGCTTTTCTAAGTAAGTTTCTTGTTTAAAGATGATCACATTAGGGTTTGTTTGATTCGCTGGATTTTTTTATATTTTTATTATGTGGATAATTTTGGTTAAGTTTTTTTTGTTATATGATGGATTTTTAAAAATACATATTGTTATAAAAAATATGGTTTACAATTTATTGTTGTAAGCATTAATCAATTTTATGAATCAAGAATAATAGTTGAATAGTTTAAAGTATGTTAGGCACTGTTTTTAAGGATATTTTATTGTATAATGTATCCCCTAAGATTCAACAAGCTCTTTCGTTATAAAACGTGATACAATAATCTAACAATAGATTATAATAGAAAATACTCAACAAAATCAAAAGGGGAGAAATGAAGTGGGATGAGAATGATAGATTTTTTTGAGGTGTCTGTAAGTGAAAATGAGTCATAATATATATAGGAGTTGTACCGACTAAAATGCGCAAAGGTAATTGGATTAGATTAGTTAAAAATAGTTTGAAAATGATTCAATGAATTTGGACTTAGCTAAAAATAGTTTCTATCAATGTTACAAGTGAAGATGTTCACTTTTCTTTGACTCTAAAAAATTTAATAAAAAATAATTTTAAAAACAAAAGAGTTCAAATGTACATTACGTTAACCTTTTGAGTCCAATACATGAGTTCACCCTTACAACTTGGTTTTTATTACTCTAATGAAATATAATGATTTATAAACAAGCATTTCAAGTTGTTTCTTTAAAAAGGTGGGATTTTGTTGTTTCAAGATATGTCAAATTTTCTAACATTCATAAGGTATAGAGTTTATTTTACTTGAGATTTTTAGCCATTAATGTATATCGATCTCTATGTGGCCAAATCAATTATAAATAAAGTTTCCTAAACCTCATTTGTGTCATCAGCTATTATTCAATAAATTGAGCATTTACAAAAAAAAAAAAAATGTATGAAGACTTGTTTAATTGTAAATTTATTCAAATTTTTTTTATATCTTGTAGATGGGAAAAATCTGATAAAATTAATGTGGATTAAAATTTTAAGTTTCAGAAGCATTAGTAAATTTTAATAATGGTATCAAAGTCTCACTTGAGAGGTTTTTTAGCAAAAATTGGCATATAGGGTTCGGATCCTTATATTGTGTAGTTATGGATTTTTTTTATTTATAAACATATCATTTTAGACCATTTTACCAATAAAGGCCCATTTCTAACTTTAATTACGGAAATGGGCTAATTTTTTCATTATTTACCGAAAAGGGCTGATATTGAGAAAACATTTCCATGTAAGTGCGATTTCAAGGGAAATTTTAGCAAAACGCGACCTTGGGGGAGCTTTTTTGCCATGTCAGCACAAATCGCGAGGGAGAATCGCGCCTTCGTGGACGCGCTTTGATGATGTGGCAAAAACGCTCCCCTAATGACGCATTTTAGCTCGTGTTTTTGTAGTGTTAGTGTTTTCTGCATGTTTAGTGGTTTAGGGTTTTTTGGTTTAGGGTTTTTAGGGTTTTTGGTAGGTTTAGGGTTTTTTGGTTTAGGTTTTTAGGGTTTTTGGTAGTTTTAGGGTTTAGGGTTTTTTAAAAATCAATAAAATTAGGTTTAGGGGGTTTTTAAAAAATTAATTAAATTAGGATTTAGGGTTTTAAAGAAAATTAATTAAATTATGGATTAGTTTTTTAAATAATTTTGTGTTTAGGGTTTAGGGAAAATTATATTAAAAATATAAAAACTTTGTTTTTTTCTACAGTAGTTTCTGAAAAATAATTTTGAGAAGACGTTTCTGAACAAATAGTGTCAAAAACGTTTCAAGCAGGATGCACTGTCAGCAAAATTACTGAAAAAAGCTCCCATACGGACGCTCTTTTTCTACAATAGTTCCTGTTTAGCGTTAGACTATAAATGAGTTAAATTTCATTCTTAGGTTGCATAAGTTACAGCAAGAGAAATTGAGGCTAAAGTAGAATGGAAATTGAAGATAAATGAATGTATTAGTGCTATTATTTACTATGATGGTGAGGTCCGTGACACCGAAAACGGTGTTGTTTTTTTATCGGAGAACACAACGCGACTGGTTCTTAACTAGAATATAGATTTGACAGAACTTCGTAAAAGAATTAGGCGTAAAATATTCGGAACAACTCCAATGAGAGTTTCGTCTATTAAGTATCGATTTTGTGATTCGAAACTTTTATTTTATTAAATGAAACAATATAAAAACAGTTTGTACATATATATTAAAAATATAAAAATATTAAAAATATTGCCATATTCAAAGAATTTCTATTTTATTAAAAATATAAAAGTAAATTACAATTAAAATATTAAAAACAAATTTTATTTTATTAAATGAAACAATATAAAAACAGCTTGTACGAATATATTTAAAAAAATCAATGTTGGTGCCGGTCGGAATCAGTGCCACATTGAGGTCGTCAACGGTTACGCGCTGGGTTCCTCATTGGTTCAACTTTCGGTGGAGGTTATGGTTGCTTCGGCGGGAGTTATGGTTGTGGGTGTTGGGAAGATGACCCACCTTGATAGAATAAAGAATGTGAGGTGTTTGAATCACCCACGGCGGAAGTGTTTGAATCCTATAAGGTGATGTGGATTAGTAATAAGAAGAGCTCCTCGATGGCGCCTCGTGCGATCCTTCCTATGACGGCGGCTTATATATCGTCGGTTGAGTCGGAGTTATTGGAAAATGAGATGAAGCGGGCCATGCATTCCAACCTAGAATAGGACTAGGAAAAGGAAACATGTAAGGGTGTGGTGTGGGTGTCGTTAGTTGAGGCATTGGGCCCGGTGATTATGTGGGCGTTGTTGATGGGAGGCCTGTGCTGTCATCCCTTCATCTTGGATTTAAAGGGCTCGGTTATTCCCTTTCGACATGAATTTACCGTTGCCTCTGCTCTTTCGACAGTAAATATGGGTTGCCATGGATCCTAAACCATGGCATGTAATCCAGAGCACAGCTAACTCTGAAACGATGATCGGTTCCCAACTAGGTATATGATCATATCGATTTTCCCACATTTCAATATATTTCGACCAAAATATCGGCCAATCCGTATTCAATTACCGTAAGTTGATTTTGTGCTCATCATCGAATCGATTGTGTTAGAAATGGATAGCATAGTTGACCAATGGGACCTTCACATGCCAAATGTTCGTATTTTGAAAGAACTCATTAGGAATTACTACTTGAATTGCCGGATCCTTGTATGGTGTCCATTGAAACTATATAAACATGATAAAAATATTAGTTATATACATAATACTAAATACTAAATATGAAATGACTATTTTATGTATATATATTTTATTTAATACTTACTTATGCTTCCAACCGTTGGTCTAATAGAATGAGTATATCTTCAAGAGCGATAGGTATTCCAATATAACTCGCCGAATGGTTCCACCTAATTAAATAAAATTTTAGCATACAATTATATTTTAAATATATATAATAATTGTAAAATCTAATATAAAATTTACCTCGTCATGAGTGAGAATGTATATGGGTTGTCTATTGGAGGACGTAAAAATGAAAAGCAAAACCAATCCCATGATTGTAGTAGTGATAGACAACCTCCGATTTTGGCTTTATTTGGATGCGTCGCCCTGCACATCTCTCGGTACAATGTTGCCAACACGGAAGACCCCCAACTAAATTCGCTAGCTACTCTAAAGTCAACGAGTTTTAGCAACCACCTCAGATGTACGAAGTTTCATGAAAAGTCCGGCATCAAATAACCTCCAATCATCTCAATGATGTATGCTCGAGCATATCGTATTCTTTCTACTTCAATCGAATCATTCCCCTGTTCTGGGAATGTGTTTTGTAACCAGCCCATCTCGATCTGACCTCCGTAAATATTATCCCGAATCACACCCAAAAGATCATAGTATACGGCTCCCAATCAGCAGATTGAGCGGACCCGGTGACTGCGGACCCATCCACCAGTAATCCCAATTGTAGTTGCACGTCCTCTAAAGTGATGGTACACTCTTCGCATGGAAAATGGAATGTGTGCGTCTTGGGTCTCCACCTCTCTATCAACGCGCTGATGATTTTCGGGTCCAACTTGCATCCTCAGCCTATCGTGGCCACGTGCCAAAAACCCGCTTTCCGCAAGTAATTCTCTATCAACTATGCTACCAATTTGTGCTCGATGTGAAGGTCCCATTGGCATGTAAGTGCGATTTGTGCTGACATAGCAAAAACGCTCTCACAGAGACGCGTTTTGTTAAAATTTCCCCTGAAATCGCGTTGACGTGGAAACATTTTCCCAAAATCAGTCCTTTTCGGTAAATAATAAAAAAATTGGCCCATTTCCGTAAATAAAGTTAGAAATGAGCATTTATTGGTAAAATACCCATCCTTTTGTTATCTATACAAATTAATTAGTTATAAGTTCTTATTTTAATAATTTATTTAGAAGAAAAAGTAGAACACAATTTAGAGTTGAATAGCGGCTAAATAATATTGTAAACCGCAGATCGCATGCATTAAAAATAACTTTCTTTTTTCTTTTACTTTTATTGAGACTATTTTGAGTAATTTTTGGTTTTAGATGAATCCAAATTTATTCTTAATTTATTCAGAATGCATTTAAATAAAATATTATTCCAAAATTGAGGTAAAAAATGAGAGCAAAGTGAACAAAATGTTGTTCTACATGTTGTCCATACATGTTATGGTTAGGGATGAGCAAAATTCAATTTGACTTGAAATTTTTGAAATTTTGAATTTCAAGTTAAATAAATCGAGTTATTCGAGTTAACTCAAAATTTTTTTTTGAACTTCAAGTTCGAATTGAGTTGAGTTAGAATTCGAATTTGAATAACTTGAATAATTCGAATGAACCGAATATCAAACTATAATATTTTACATTTTTACCCGAAACCTTTTTAGTTTTTTCCTAAAACTTTTACTCCTTCCTACTTTCCCCCAAAACTTTTACTCCCCTCCCATCCTAGGCCCATCTACCCCAAAACTTTTTATTTCTCCCCTAAACTTTTACTTCTCATCCTTTACGCCAAATCAAAAATCAAAATCATCCAAAAAAATCTCTAAACCTAAATAATAATAATTTTACTTATACCTACAATTTATATTATTACATTAAATTTCACATTTTTTACTATTTATATTATTGAATTGTTTAATCATATTGAATCTTTATATTAAAATTGAATTATTAATGATGCCATAAAATATTTATGTTAAAATTTTATGTTGGTATCAATTTCACATTTTATCTTTACAATAATTTTTATTAAAAAAATCACATTTTTTACATTTAATATGTTTTTAATTTCAAAATATATAGTGATAAGAATCAGGAGATAATTGAAGCAACTAAGCAAGCAAAGAAGCTAACCCATGTATCAAAAATTAATAAATAAATTATAAGGTGATGAAAGTTAATAACAAATTTAATTACAGCGGGTGACAGTGGTTACAAGGATCTAAAGTTATTTTTTTTAAATTTAACTCGAACAAATATATTTGATTCGATTCAAATTCTATCTCACTAGACTCGATTCGAGAAAATTTCAAATAGATTTAAGATGATAAAATAAGATTCATCAACTCAATTAACTCAAAAATTTTTCATTCAATTCAATTGAACGCTGAACCTAGTTATAGTTAGGTGTCATGTAATGTAGCTTTAGGGTTTTGCATTCGTAACATGCTTGCGCATAATTTGCATCTACTGATGCTTGTGACAATGATTAGAGTTGTACAAATTTGAATTAGGGTTTTTAATTGTTGTACAAATATATTATTTATTTAAATCAAAATTGAAAATTTGCGAAAATCTCAAGTTCGCCACGCAGTTGAAAATGTTGTGTACATAGCCAAATACAATAAATCATTATAATTTACACTTTCATTTTTCCAACAATCAACATAATAAGTCATGGATTCAATAGATAAAAGGATCTATATTATTATCGATTATAGCATGCGATTCTTGTCATAATTAATCAAAAACATGTTATTGTCAGGTTTTGTCTTAGATAAGTTGTATTAAGATTTTGGATGTAAAATTATACCATGGACTAGTATCTCAGCATAGGGTTTTACTTTTCTTTCAAATCTCTCTTATTTTCTCACACAATTTTTCTAAAATTTTAAAAAATATATGATCAGTCTAATTCAGTAGCAACTCTTTTTTCAAGTTTTATTAATTAATCTCTAGGTTGTGACTTTTCTTGTAATAGATTTAGATTTTTATACAAAATTTAATTAATTTATTTATTTATTAAAAAAGTTTGAGATATTTATTTCTTTATGAGATTCTTAACATCTTCATTGGGTAATAATTTTTAGAGGTTAATACAAATTATTGAAGAAATTAGGATTGATTGTATTTATAATCTCGAATTTCTAGAACATTGGTTAGAAATTTAACATTTTTATTTAGAAATTGTTGTTGCTTGCTTGTGTGATTACTATGAATCATGCTTGAAAATTAAAATATTGCATTCTCATGATACCAAAAAGCACTTAGTAATTTTTTATTTTTGTGAAGGAAAATTACTAATCATATGCTGGTTTTGAGAAAACCTTTGGGTTTAATGCTAAGATTTTTTGTTCTAACTGTTTAGCAAGAAGGAAAAAAATAAAATAAAAGAAGGTCTACTAGTCAAGTAAAGTATTTTCTAACAGAAATTCTTAGATTTATTTGTTTTAAATGTTGGCTTGTGTTGATTTTGTTAGTTGCTATAACAAGTGCGGAAAGAAGAGTTATTGCAATGAAAATTATGAAAAATTGTTGAAGTAATTGAATTGGAGATCAATAGATGAATGGCTATTTGATTACATATGTTGAGAATGGTATTTCTAATAATATTGAGAATAAGAAAATAAATCAATAGTTTCAACACATGAGAAAGAATTGTGGACAATTGTAAAACAAGTACATATGATTCAAATTTATTTGATGTACCTTTTCATATTGTTATTGATTTGATAATTTTGCAATAATCTTACATTTAATCTAATACATTGGTTTATCAACTATTAATATTATGTATTAATTTATATGAGTTTTATGAAAAATAATAATAATAATAATAATCTTTTTTAAAATGATGTTCCGATTCATATCCATTTATGTTCGTTGTTTAGAAAAGAAGAATAAAGTCAAAAATAAAAATCCCAAATCTGTTTGGGAACAAATTGATTTGATTTATTTTTAAAACCCAAATAAATGGTAACATGGGTCCAAATTTGCCCAGATTTGTTTAAACTCTAATTGAAAGCCCAATCCATTGCATTTCTAGGCCACAAGGCCTCCAGCTAGGGTTATTGAGAAAAATGATTTTAACCTTAACATTAAAAATTAATTAATTTTTATAAATAGGTGGATAAAATTTGAGATTTAATCCATACAATATAAAAATCACAGTCCTATGGTGTGTAGGAATGCATAAATTAAGATTGAACTCGGTGGCTTCATATAAAGAAAAAGACAGTTTGAAGTTGGACTGTGATGCAAATTAATTTGTGGTTTAAAATAAGGATGGACCAGTACTGGATCATATAATTACAACAATCCTTCCAAGCTCCGCTGGCCCCAAAAGCCTTAAATTTTGACCCCATATAAAAACAAATTTGAATTGGCTTAAAAACTCAGGTTTTCGAAAATTTTGAAAAAAATCCGTTTATTTTTTATCTTTTATTTTGTTTAATGGCGATGCCAATCTTCGGGTTGGCTAACGCTCGCCTTTTCCTCTCTCATCAGCCCTTTTATTTTTTTCTTTTCATTCACTACACATGTTTTCTCTCTTTTTAGTTTGTAAATCTATTTTGTAGGTATTTTTGTTGTCTTCACAAGTTGTGATGGATAGATGACAATGTCTGTCGTTCACTAAAATTCCACCGGCCACTAGTAGTTTTCCTTGGAAAGTGGATGGTTCTTTATCAACTTCTTAATATTTTGAGAGTATTTTAGAATAATAAATGATTTCACATGTTGATTTAGACTTGTGTTGTCTTTTAAGTTTTATGTGTTTTTTTTATTTCTTTTTTTCATTGTTTAATAAGTCTTCAGTTTTAGAAGTTTTTGTCTACTCTTGTAGCACGTTTTGTAGTCTTGCTTATGGTTGTAATATTAGTTTTACAAATGATTTTAGGCATGATTTTGTTATCATCCTCTCTAGTTTGGTGAATGCTTATTCTTTTGTCGATTTTTGCTCACCGCTTTAGACCATCCAGAACTGATTTTCTCATCGTATTAAGTACTTGCAAATACTCCAGATACTTCGTGCTTAAGTTGTAACAAAGCCAATTGTCAACGCGTCATGATGTTTTATTAATGCTGATACTAAAGCCTTTGTTGTGTTGATAGAATTTGTACTTCACTATCTACGACTAATGTCTACTATTTTTTTTTTAAATTGCATGATTCTATTTAATTAATAAACTAACGAATTTACCTTTAAAAATTTTTATCGAATTTACTTTAAAAAAAATAATTATATCATTTAACAAATAGACTAAAAGATTCCACTCCTTTTAAAAATCATCACTCTTTCAAAATTTATCTCTTCCATTACAAAATACAAGTCTTTTAAAATGATTGCTTTCTTAAAAACATTATTATCAAAAAGTATCCACTATCTCTTTCTTTTATATATATATATATATATATATATATTTAAAAAACTAATTAAAATACAAAATTTTCATTTAAACAAATACCCCTATAATTTCTCGTGAGTGTGCATTTATCTAATCTAAAATAGGATTGCGTCATGATAACATGCACATGCATGTACCTTACACATATCCCCTGTTACCAAATCTGCTTAATTTATTTCCTAAACTGACCCAATTATTGCTTTAAATGTGAACCCAAAAAGGGGTTTTCTCTTTTGGCTTAATTATAAAATTACCCTCCAAACTATATCATTTTACTTAAAAATTGCACTTATTAGCTGGAATTATATTTTACGATAGAATGAAACAAAATTGATTAAAAAACCTGACTTAAATGATTTTATTTTGAGAAAGAAGTCGAATAAAATTTTATGTGATGATCTAATGGTTAAGAGTATGATCTAGATTTACGTCGCATTAATCATATTTATTATTTAAACTTTACTCTATTATTACAATTAAAAAAAAAAAAAGAGTAAGATATTGGTGGTGTGGGTTATTCCAGTGTGAGTGAGTTAGGCAGCAATTAATACTTGTGTCCAAAGTTAAGAATATCAGTTTAGGTTGGTTAAAAGAAAATATTAAAAATCATAACAAGACAAAGTAAAAGTCGCCTGAATTCAATCTCTATCTCTTATGTTTTAATTATAAAAAAGAAATAAACCGCTTAAAAGAACGGAACAGAAAAATACAAGAAGATGAAATGAAGGAAGAAAGAAAGAAACAAAAGACAAGTATAAAACTACTGCCTTTGATTCATGATGAGAGATGAACACTTGTTCCCTTCTGTTGAAAACGCCAACAATGGGTTCGGTATTTGCCGACATCTATTAACCTTGCCTTTCTTTATCAATTTTTCTAACCAGTTTATGGCTGCTCAAAAACCTGTCAGAAGTGATTTTTGGTGTTTCGAATGTAAAAAAAAAAAAAGGGTAGGGGGTTGTACTATATGGTCATAAATAATTGACTATCTTAATAAGGTAATTTAATTTATATACTATTCTAAGATAAAAATAATTAAAAAGTGGTGTTACTTTCAAATTAAACAAGGCAATACAACAACTATGTTTTTAGGATTATTTTAGTAATTCAATTATTAATTTTTTAGTTAATTACTTGACATTTTAAAATTAAATGTTTTAATTACTCTCTCATTAATTGTTATTAGATGAGTGATAGGAAGTTGGCGTGGGCTCTTTTTATTATTCTAATTATAAATTTAGCCTTTTAATATTTGCGCATTCTATTAGTTAGATCCTCAATCTAAAAATTTAACAAATTTAGTTTTTAATGTTTACAAAATTTTTCATTTTTAATTCTAATTCAAAAAAATTTCAATAAATCCAGTCCTTAATATTTAAAAAAAATTTCGATTTAATTCTAATTCTAAAAATTAAAAAAAAAAATATTTTTAAAAAATTCATAAGAAAGACAAAATCAATTTTCGGACCACTAAATCAATGCGTCTAAAACCCAAATTTTCTTTTCTCATAATATGGAGGTTCGAAGGAAGAGTTAGCAATCCAAATCAGCAGAAAGCTTGGGTTTTAAAGGGTCTCAGACGTGGGAAAGTACCTTAGAGTGCCCTTTTTCATGAACGGGTTAAAAAGGATATGTATAATTTTATTGTTGAAAGAAGTATGTAATTTTCTCAATACATGGTACACGAGGCTTCTTTGGTCGGCAGGTCATATCACTTTAGCAAGACCAATGTTACTCTTAATCTCGCATTATTTTATGCAGACAACTTTGCTCCCTCTAGTTATTTCTAAAGAAATTGAAAAGATTGCTAGAAATTTTGTGTGCGGATTGACAAGTAATACCAAGAAGCTTGCCCTTGTTAATTGGGAGTAGTGTTTTCACCCTTTGTCATATGGTAGCCTTGGTCTTTAGAAGCTTAAAAATTACAACATTGCTTTTTATGTTCAAATTGAGTTTTTAAAGAGTATTAGTAGTTTGCAATATTAGTAATCCTATAACGCCCCAAAAATTTGAGTTTTAATTGTTAAGTTGTGTTAGTGAATCTGTGTCTACTTCTGTGGGTGTGTGTTCTGTCTGATTACTGAAGGTTTGAGTCGCATAAATTTTGGAATTTTGTTAAGTTCCTTACTTAAACCTTTAACTTATGATTCCTTGTTTAAATTGGATTAGATGCATTTTTATATTAAGAATGAACCTGTTGGTTCACTAGTTAAGCATTTGTGTATTCCTTGGTTCCGTGTTCGAGTCTTTGCATGTGTAACAAGAATTATATTTTTGCACTTTTCTGTTAAAAACTAAAATTTTAAATGCTTTTTCCCTCTACTATTACTTAACGTTTATTTTATTTTATTTTATTTTATTTTATTTTATTTTATTTCCTTATTTCTTGTGCTCCTAAAATTGTTTCTTCTGTTTAGCGTTCTTCCTAAAACTTTTCTTTTTGACATGTTCGCTCTGTACGATTGTTGCGTTGGGTAGTGAAATTGCTTATTCCAATGTGCTTAAGGTAAGTTGAGTTAATTGTTTTCCATATATTGCATTATTGCGAATTGGGAGTTTTTTTCCTTAAACTTGAACTTGATAATCTTGTTTGCATTGTGTTTCGATACATTAGGGGAGACTCAAGGGGCGTCTAACGCCTTTCGTTTTACTTAGGAATGGATCGTGTACCGAGAATCTACGGTAAGTAGACTTACATCATTTCGTGTGGTGAGTCGAAGGTTTCGATGGAACCTAATTGTCGATATTGTGTGATTTGTGAACGTGTTATTGATTTGAGTGTTTGAGGTTTGTTTTAGGCTTAGATTTTGCAATTGGGTGCTTCTATAGGTGGGTACCTAAACCCTATTCTTTTTCTGTGTTTTCATCGTAAAAAAATGGGGTTGTCGATAGCACACGGGCATGTGGGTCACACGACCATACGAGAGCCCGTGTGGTGGACTGTATAACTCATTGAGTTTGAATTTAAGGTTACACGGGCATGTGTTCAATCGTGTGTGAGAAGTAAGGTGCAAGTGTCACATGAGTAAGATATAGGGGCGTTTGTCCAGGCCATGTAATTCACTGAGTTAAGATTGGAGTCACACGAGAACGAGACACGGGCGTGTGTAGAGCCGTGTGAGGTACACGGGGGTGTGACCAGGCCGTGTGACTCACTGATTTGATAAATAGGGCACATGAGTGACAACACAATTGTGTGCCAGGCCGTGTGGAGTGAGAGGGGCCACTATTTGGGCGTTTGAGCCCAAATCGCCAACTTCAGTAATGTTGTAAATACCGTTCGAGCGAGTGTAGACTATTTGTAAGATAGGCATCATTGTATTGAACTGTATGATTTGTTTAATTATGACTATGAGCTGGTTCTATTATACTCTATTGTACTAGAAGGTGTGATTATATTTGTATTTAAAATACGAATTGATATTTGTTGTTTGTTCCACATCTACGTGGGACGAGAGTTATGATTTGAATGAAGTATTTTGTAATGAACTGGTCGTCAAACCACCCCAGTATTATTTGAATTGGCATTGAGACTGTGAACACTGCAACGTGTCATACTGACACTATAATGTGTGTAGGGGTGGATAGGTATTGTCATACCTATTGTTGTGTAGGGTGGATGAAGATAGTGTGTAGCGGATGAAATAGGAAATTGCATCTATATCTGTATTGTATGACATGTGCACCTAGTTGTATTTGTGTTATACATGCATCTGTATTAATTTGCTATGTATCGGGACTGTTATATCTGAATCTGTTTAATTTGTTGATCTATCTGAAGAGACAGAATTAATATTTGAACATTTATTAATATCTGAGTTCTTGCATGTAGGCTAGTTTGTATATTCTGTGTTTTACAATGTAACACACTAACTGTTTGAATGAATTTCAGGAAATGCTCAAGAGTAAGTGGCCAGTGGACGTGAGACTTGGCCACCTATTGGACTTATATATGTGTGTAAACTTACGAATTCCATAATGTTTTTATTAACTTCTAGGATTTAACTATCTTTTGAATATTAGATGTTTATAACTTTACGATGGTAAAAGGCTCGCTTTCTGTATAATTGTATTCTGGAAAGACATCGTGACATTCTAAACTTAGCCTTATCGTCTAGGCCAAGTTGAGGGGTTACAAATCCCACATTGCAAAGAGATATACAGTATAAATAATATAAATATCAATTTCTTCATGACTTTTATGAATTGGGTAAAGGGCCTAGCTTATTAATTAGGTGGGCTTGTCTATTGGGCTTTATGTTAACTCTTGGGCTTGAGTATGATGTTGTAATAATATTTTTGTAATTATTTTTTGCAATAATTGAAATCAATGTTTTTCTTGAAAAGTTTCAAATTGAAAAAAACATAATTTTCTATGTAAAAGTGTTTATGAAAAAACATACATTGTGCCAAAAAGGGAATGTATCAAAGGATTTTTTTTGGTGTATAAACTTTCAGTAGCTATACAAGACTCAGATTCTTCCATTTTCATTACTCTGCTTTTGTTGTTTTATGACTTGTTGTATTCTAAAGGAAAAATAAAACCTTAAGGAAAGTGAATCACGCATCAAGTCTCGTTTTTATTTTACTTAATTTTATTTCTTACACCACAAGTTTATCTTACAATAGGTGCATATTGGGTGTAGGTTTTAAGAGTGAAGTATTAAGAACCATTGCTTGGTTTCCAATACTCCTTTTTCTGGAAATCCATATCGAAGATATGTGAGGTTTTACAAAGCTATATACTATATCAGTTGGTGATGGCTATTACATTAAATTTTGGACAGATAATTGGATCAATAAACTTGGTTTGTTAACGACATTCTACACGAATAGTTAAGGAGGAAATATTGAAACGTTGATTAGTAAGATGGTAGATGATGAGGTAATTGGAAATGGAAATTATTTGCTAGGTGGTTGCCATATTCAGTTGTTCTTCATATAGTTGAGACATGCCCATCAAAAGATAACATTGGACCTGATAAGTGTATTTAGAGGTGGTGTCATACCCTAAATCTGGCGGATCCGAGAAGAAGGCGTGCAGTTTTGAAGCTATCTGTTTAGGGCAGTGTAGTCCACCTATATGCCCGGTTTGCCTGAGCACTATGCTAAATGGGTTTTGTAACGTGATCTGGTTAGGAGCCAACTAAATTGATTGGTGAAATTGAATTTGTACAGGATTCTCATTTATATTTCTCTCGAATTTTTGAGGCTATTTTTTTAGGACAACTTCTAAATACAATCGACACTTGTCAAGTTCTACTCAGGGAACTAGGTATATATATGGTGAGAAAGGTTTGTTTGAATAGTTTTTCTTCCTTCAATACCACTATCTAGTTCTTCTTCTTAAACTTATATGTTTTCTTCTCCTTTATTAAGTTAAAAGCTAAGGTTTTTGAATTAATCAGTGGATGTTGCACCTCCTGATAAGTCTAATAGCTCTGTGTGTTAAGTTTTTGAAATAATAAGGATATTAAGAAGCAAATGAATATTAAGTTGTGAATAAGAGACCCTGCATAGGGGTCGTTTGTAATTGAGATATTAGCAATTTATTTGTAAATAGGTTTTAATGGTAGTTTCATATTCTTTAAGTAGTTGTTGCTGCTAGTTCGAGAAGGATGTTCGAGTTTGGAACTTCAAGCTATAGTATAGGTGAGTTTCCAGTGATTCTCCATCTTGGATCCTGCATGTAAACTGTTCAAGTAGAGATATATATGATGATAACATCTCGTATAACTGGTAAATGTGTATGTGAAGTATGGTAAAGATTCTGCATGTGTAAGGATGATATATGTGAGGTACTATTTGCATAAGAAGTTAAATGGTAAGTATGTATGTAAAATCTGATATGAGAAAGTAAGAATAAGTTAGGTAAGGCCTATATATATATATATATATAAGAATAAGTTAGGTAAGGCCTATATATATATATATATATATATATATTATCTGGAAAGATCAAGAGTGAGCCAAGGTGTGAAGTGAGAGTTGATACGTTAAGTATGGTAGTTGGCGTATAGGTATATATCAAATATTATAAAGGTATCCACCAAAGACAAAGATGTAATCCAGAATTTATAAGATGAGGAATTCAACTAAAAAGGTTCCTAAGTATTCTATGCTAAAAACTTACAAAGTTCGCATGAACTTACAAAGTGATTGTTCTTGGTTCAGGTATTGCTGTGAGAGTAAGTACACCAAGAGGGATCAAGCCAGGAATGCACCAAGGAAACTGTGAGTTGGGTTATTATGCATACAGATGATATCTTAGGATTAAGGCGTATAGTATACTACGCTAAGATTAGTCTATCTTTAATGAGCTTTTGTGTTGTAATGTCTTAAATTATTTTAACAGTCTGTTGTATTCTTGGATGTCTTTTTTATTTCTTTTATTCAAAAAATATTTAATAATACAAAAAGAGATATGTTGAAAAAGGATCATACGCAGATTGTTTGAACATTTAGGCTAAGTGTCTATATGTCGTAACATCCAATATTCAGACTCAATGATTCAGGTTGGGTAGAGGGTGTTACAAGTGGAGAAAAAACGACCATTTCTCTACTTTTGAAGCTTATAAGTTTATTTCGGCTATAAATCATTTCCATGAAGAAAATTTTGGAGAGTTATATGGAAGTTGTCGTGTCCTCAATAGGTTTGATCTTTTCTCTAGATACTGCTATAAGGTAAATTGTTGACGAATACAAAAAGATGTTGTCAATGTATGATGGATGGTCCTTTTGCACAATTTGTGGGAATTCGACTAAAACAACCTTTCATTCACTTAGGGTTTATCAAGTGGCGAAAACAATTTGAAGGTAGTTAATCCTTTTGCATACAGTTGATAGGTTATTCTCACTTCCATTCAACTAGTGGTTACTGAAGAGCATTTTCAATAAGAACAATATTAACCAAGATAGCATGGACTGGGGGATCCTTTCTGTGGCCATTAGTTAGTGGACATGGAAGCAACAAAATGCCTTTATTTTTAAGAATGTCAACTATAATTCCTAGGAGATTATTACTCAAAATAAGCATGGACCATAAACATTAAGATGGCTAGAGATGGAGATTGTTTTGGAATGAACTCACAATTTCCATGGTCAAATGGAATTTGCCAAAAAGTGGTTAGATTAAATTGAATGCAGATGGTGCTGTCCAACGACATAATCATAGAGCTATAATAGGTGGGGTGCTTTAGGATCATGCTAGAAACTGGCTATTGGGTTATAGTAGGAATGTTGGCTGTATTAGCATTGATAATGTAGAAATGAGGGCAATCATGGATGGTTTTTGCTTCGCTTGGGAGTTATGATATAGGAAAGTCATGGTTGAGAGTGGCAATAGGGATGTGGTATAGATGCTAACAACAAGTATAGATGTCTCAAGTAGTCAACCCTAGTGCGAAGGATCTTGGAGTACTGTAATGGCCCATGGGACATCTCCTTTTCTTGCATATTTAGAGAGACTAATGCAACAACGTATTATATGACAAAGTTACCTCTTAGCAGGGATTTTGGTTTATACAAATTCAAATAACCTCATCCTGGTGGAAGAACATTTTTGTTTGATGATATTTTTGGAGTTGCTCATCTAAGGAGCTTTTGCATAGTTAACTGAAAAAGGATTGTATGAAGTTGGGATACCGCATCATTTGTATCCCTTTCCAATAATTTAATGTCATTTCAACATTTTCATCTTCAATTTCAGTACATCAAATTGGATTTGATTTTTTTTAGGATGAAAATATTGAAATGACGTTAAATTATTGGAAATGGATACATAAGGCATGGTATCCCAATTTCATATAATTCTTTCTCTAATTAACTAACTTTTTTTTTGGTTGGGTATTGTTACCAAGAAAAAAACTATACTTTAAATTGAATAGGGAGTTGACGGAGAAAATTAAAGGAATTAATGGGTTGATTTTTTTTTAACAACCTATCATACTAAACTCAATATATATATAGTATAGATATTTAATATAGATATAAATTTAGATTCAATTTAATCAACCTTATAAATTGAAAATTGCAATCACATGTTTTCTATGTAGAGGTGATCATGGGCTGGGCCAGGTTGGGTTTGGGCTGGGCCCATTATCGTGCTCGGGTTGGGCCGAGCCCAAAAATGGGCCTAAAATTTTGCCCAAGCCCGACCAATATAAAAAAGCTAAAACCTGGGCCTGGCTCGGTCCGCCCATATTAAATTTTTATATTATTTTATATAATTTTTAAATATATATAATACATCAAAAATAGTAAAAAATCAAAATAAATATTTCTCAAAAAATTGAAAATAAATTTAAAAAAATATGTTGACTTAAATAATAAGATAGATGCAACTTAACAAGCAAATACCTCTAAAATAATAACAAAATTAACAAATGCCTTTAAAATAATAACAAAATTAACAATAAAATAAGTTTTATACAATATCCAAACAATAACAACAAAATAGTTGCAACATAATAGTAATATGGTAGCAAAATAGGGAGAAAACACAAGAAAATAACATTCAAAAATAAAAAAATAACAAATTTTTTTGTCTTTTAGTGAATTTAGACCGGGCTTGGGCAAAAAATACCTTACTTGAGGCTCAACCCATTTTTTAAACGGACTTTATTTTTTGTCCAAGCCCATTTTTTGGGCCTATATTTTTGTTCAAACCATCTCAAATTTCAGTCGGGCCTTCGGCCGAGTCGCCCAACCCATACACACCTCTATTTCTATGCTAACAAAGTCCAAAGCCCACTGAAACAAAAAAAAAAAAAAAATTTTAACAACCTGCCATACTAAACTCAATATATATATATATATATATATAGTATAGATATTTAATATAGATATAAATTTAGATTCAATTTAATCCACCTTATAAATTAAAAATTGCAATAGCATGTTTTCTATGCTACCAAAGTCCAAACTTTGTTTTAGTGGCTCACTGAAACAAAAATATATGTAAAAAAAAATAAAAGGGAAAATAACTGTAGTTTTTAAAAGATAATGGTAGTTATTTTCCTTAAAATAGTTTTTAAGTGAATAATACTTTTAGAGGGTATTAATTTTATTATAAGTTTATATCATATCTATTTTTTTTATATAATGCCTAGATTTATTTAGAATTCTTTAATCTTTAAATAAGATGATAATGCGTTTCCACACACTTAAATTTAATATTGTTAGAGATGTGTTCTTTTTTATATAAAAAGAATTAGTTTTAAGTAATTTTATCATATATTACATATTATAAGAATTTAGATTCTCCATTGATGTGGAAAATTTAATTTCTTTTCACATGAATGCTTAAAATTTAAGTATAAGTATAGAATTTGTTATTTTTTATCCATTTTAAAAAATATAAAAACTTAACAATTATCTCTTTTAAGTATAAAATATTAATAAAAGAGATTTTAAAAACATATTTTTAAACGAAATTAAGTGGCGTAGCTTTCAAAAAGGATCTTAAGTGATTTGTCTAATTTAAAAGATAATTTATTTTGGTTTTCATTGTACTTATTTTTATTAAGCTTTTATATATTTTCCATTTACGTTCTTTTAAACATTTACAGTTGAGAGTTATTAATAATTTTATTCTATTTAGATTTTAGTTTTTTTAATTGGATGTATAAAACTATATATTTAAAAATATCAAAATATTAATTTTATTCAATTAAGTGAGGATAAATTACAAAATTAGTCACTTTTGTTTGCTTCAGATTATATTTTTAGTCACTTATGTTTAAAATGTTATGTTTTAGACACTTACGTTATCGTTTTGTTACGAAGTGGTCACGATACCGTTAAGGTCTATTATCTCCCTAACAGCGGTTCTACACGGATTTCAAATGCTGACTTGTATGTATTATGTATAATATTTTGAATAAAAATGCTAATAATTTTCTATTAAATTGTGTTATGTATTATCTATAATTACTAACAATTTCAAATTTTTATGTTATTATTGTTTTGAGACAAATATTAGAGATCAGTAAGGGATTTACAAATTAGATAATGTTAATATATAACAAATATTGTAAATACTTATGAATTTGAGTAGTTTTGGTTGTATTAGATATATATATTGTTTCTAAAATTAAAAATTATTTAAAAACTTTTATTATTGTTATAATTATTATTTGTAGGTGCAAAAGCCAAGCTATTACAAAGAACATAAACCAGCAAGCACTCCATCTAGTGGTGCCTGCAGAAACCCAACTCCTAACAGTCCATCATACGCCAGCTTTGACGGCATATCTGCAACTGCATTACACCCTTTATAGCAACGTTTGGTTAAGCATCTCCGAATGTGCCTGAGCAAAACCGGTTCATCTACCACACTCTCCTTGCCTAACATATTGGACACCGATAGATTATCCATCTCTAAAACCAGCCGTCCGATGTTCAATGTCCAGGCTCTTTGGATACCTTGAAGAATTCCCCACAAGAGCATATGCCAATACGTTTATCTTTCAAATTTTCTTTCTCACAATATTACATTTAAAAACACTTAATTATATTTTTAAAATATTTATATCTTTCAAATATTGTTTCATCAATATTTCTCAAATGAGTTGGCGCATAAGAATTAATTTTTATAATAATAAAAATGTATAATACTTAAATATAAAAACTTTAACTAAATTGATTTTATGAGTGAAAATATAAAGTTATTTTAAGTCTTTTTAATATTTAATGTAACACCTTTAACAAAACCTTAATCATTGTCTCAGAAGAAACTTCATCCTAAAGACATTTTAACTATTTTATAAAGGAAGTAGGCATCACATAAAAATACTTCCACTCAAATAAATAAAAGCACCAATAAGTTGAAAGATTTATTTAATTTTTATAGAACATAATATTAGTTTTTATTTTTATTTTGATTTTTACTCGCTAATATTTTGTTTTTGGTAAAATGAGAACGTGAATTAAAACCCTAAAATGTTGAGGTGTATTTATAGGTAAAACTAATTGATGATGTATGGGTGAAATTAGAAGGTCGTTTTTCATGCAATGAATGTGCGTAAAAGCTTTAGGTACATGGTGGGAGACAATATCATTGTACATTATATTGTATAGAAAGGCATAGTATGGTGAAAACACGACACGTGCATAAAGTAAAGGTTTGTTGTATGATTATAATCGCCGTCACCATTTTGATGATAATCTCTTCCATAACATGAGGCCACCATTCCTTCTCAAAATCAGTCATTTCTTCTCCTTTTCCTAAAGTTAATTCAACACGGTTTATATGGAATTAAACCCCTGATTTGTTTACTAGGCGAAAAATAATAAAATATAGTGGCGTAAAGGTTTCGACATTCATGCATGCCCAACATATTGCTAAAAAGCGAACATAAATATGAATTTGGATTCCGACACATCACAACTCTATTTGTGAAAAATCCACACATCAACCATACAGGATTGCACACCACAAAGGTTTTTGAGAAATGTAAATATATTTTATCCAAATAAAATAAAAAAATTAAGTTGTAACAACCATATCCCCCTTTTACCTAAATTCTAAAAAGCAAAATAAATTTCTTTAAACCCATCATATTTCCTTTTGACTTTTTTATTTTTTTTTATTTTGGTTATAGTTATTTCCAATAGAATCCCTCTCATATTTTATTAAATTGGGGTCAATTAGGGTTAGTCTGCCTCTATGAACGGTGAAGAATTCCTAAAGTTTTGTTCTTCAGGGCCTACAATAAAAGTGCTCTCTCAGATTACAAATTAAATACAAATGGTAACCAACATTTGACGCCTTCAAAACTCTTCTTCCCATCATTGCTAACAAGAATATATTTTGATGGCTTTGTATTCCCTTTTTTAGATTCGTTCATGATAAAAATATTTAACTGAGTTGAGGATTTAGAATTAGGTTAAAAGTCATCATAAATCTAATATTATAGATGTGACTAATCAACCCAATACTAGGGACACCCTAAAATAAATACAAACATTTTTGTAATAACTAAGCACATTGTTAGTGATACCAATATTTGGATTGATTCGCATTTATTTAGTGGAAATTGATTTTTATACCATTAAAGTTTCGTTTTATCTTTGAACTCAATTATCTTTTTACAATCTTTCCTGGATAATATTTTATCTTTGGGTTAACCTAAAATCTAGTGCTCAACCATATGATTGAATTTTGACAATTTTATAACCCAATTTATAAAAACAAATTTATATCCAACCAAAATGGAGTTTGGGCCATGTGCGCCGTCTACTAAACATCCCAAAACCTTTGCAATTATATATAACCTCATGCTTGAATTTACTAACCCAAATCTTTCTTTTCTTCTCTCTCTTTACCCACTCATTTTTTATATTCTAAATTTTATATAATTTTTATAAAGTCATAATTTATTTGGTATTATTCTTCACATTTTCTTTTTTTTTTCTTTTGGTATGGTATTTATATTCATTATTTTTCGTATCGTGTCGTATTATGTCATGTTTTAACGAGTTTATTTTTATCGTGATATGGTCCCTATATCTCTCTCAATCTTTACTTTCTCTCTGTTTTCAATTTTGGAATCTAATTTTTTTTAGCAACTTGGAAAGTAATGTGTTTTTTTGCTTTTGTTGGTTACCAAAAAAGCTTCTATTCACAAGCTTTACTACTAAGAACATGATCAAGTTTGATAATAAGAAGATAAGGACCAAAAAGAAATTAAAGAGAAAGTAATAATTACATATACAACTAATATCATTTCAAATAATTAATTAAATATATCAAAAAGCGTCCAACATGTCCCTTGTACTATACTAATAATAGTCCAGTTAAAAAATTTTCTCAACTTATTAAATTCTGTATACACAAAATGTGTGGTTAATAAATACTCATTCAACAAAGCCAAAAGATAAAAATGTATGGTTAATAAATACTCAATCAAAAAAGCCATAAAGTAGGTTGAAATTCAATCTTGGTAAGAGGTTTCTTCAACTATTACAGTTTATTGAATTTTTGAAAGTACAACATGTTTTAGGGAGGAGAATAGAATTCCGAATTCGTCGATAAAAATGGTCTCTGACAAAAAAGATGACGTTTAGGTTTTTGATGAGGTTTCTGAGGAGCTCTTACATCTTTTGGAGTTCGATAGGAATTCTTTTGTTTTATATTAGTTTGATATAATAGTTTGCTCATCTTATCACAAAAAAAAAAAAATCATGTGACTAATAAAAGATTGTATCATAATATTTTATCAAATCACGAGGGTTAATATTTTTATCAGACATCCATTTGACATAGCTTTAAATTATGTGATTTATTCTTTTATTACAATATTAAAAAAGTTTATTTATTAATAAAAAATAAATTGAAGGGTATATAATAATAATAATTTAAGAAAAAAAAGAAAGTTGAAAATGACATTCAAAATTCAAAATAGGTGATCAGTTGTGGTTATGCTATTACATCTTCCTTAAAAGCAGTAAAAGTCGGGTTCTGTAGTAACCATCTCATAAAAACCCAAACACTTGCGCTGTTAGATCAGTGATCAAAATCATTGGCATCAAGGATACCGATAAAGAAGGAATCTCATTCAAGCTTATGCTAGTTTTGATCCCAGAAGATAAAAAAGATTTACATACAATGATTGGGATTTTGAAAATTTTAAAAGCACAAATAAAACGAAAGAAATATTTACTTTTTTTATTTTTTCTTAGATGTCCCAAGAGAACGGAACTGCCGTAAGCTTTTTTATTTATATGGAAATGTGTGCATATTTGGAAGGGAAAATAAGCCAAGAAGTTGCTTACACAATTCTGACACGCACCAAATTTGGAGCATTGATTCTCTTGGCGGAAAAAGAGAAAAAAAAAAAAAAAAAAAACCAGATTTACAATAATTGGAAAAATTAATTTGTTTATTAGCTGTAATAAATTCAGTAGTCCCCTGGCTGTTATAAATACATTTGAAGAGCAAGAGGAAGAGAAGAAGAAGAACCAAGCAAAGTTGAAAGAAAAGAGTGATAAACATGGTGCCTGACAACAATAGGAATGAGGTTGAGGATTATAAGTTAACTGTTCAAGTCCCTGAAACTGCTCATCAAGTTAGCACTGGTACAAATAAATATATATACACACATACATATTATAGCCATTTTCTATGTAAAGGATTGTTCCTTTTCTTTTTCTTTTTGTTCATTCTGGGTTCTTCTTTTTGTCTTCTGTTTGTATTTTAGTTGAGATCTTTGGGATGCTGCAACACCTTTTTATGGCAGTTTTTTTGTTTTTTCTTATTTTCTGCAAACTGCAAATTGCAGAGTAGTTTCATTTTCCATCTCCAGTGGTTTTTTTTTTGTTGATATTTTTTATGCCATAAAAATAAAACCTTTTCTTTCACATTAAACAAAATTTTCTTGGTGTTGTGTGTTTGTATGGATTTTCATTGTGTTAATAATTTTTTTCTTCAATAAATTCTGATATGTTTTAAGTGTCCATGTCATTTCTAAAATCATTAGCTGTAGTAATTGTGTTTTGATGCTGAAGATTTTTTTTTTCCTTTGCAGCATTTTCATAGACATAACAAATTTTCTGTTCATTTTCTTTTTCTATTTGTGGTTACTGAATTAGGATAGTGCCAACAGTCTCTTTTTAAAACTTTTTTCCTTTTTACTTTATATTATGTTTTCGAATTAAGTTCTTCAATGGCTTCTTGATTTGTTTATTTTCCCTTTCTGTAAGATGCTGAATAAATAGTGAAAAGTTGTGTGATGTTACTTACCAGATGGGAATATTTCAAAATAATGAAACAAATTGGAATAAATTCTTCAGAGTACCTGTTCTTGGGGTGAATTTGTCAGATGATGATCTATTTTTCCCTTAGAGCTCATTGGACCTTGTTGTTTATACAGATTCATGGCTCCAGGCCGGTTTTGTCTTGACAACTGGTGTTAACAGTGTGTTTGTGTTGGGATATTCTGGGACAATCATGGTCCCTCTTGGCTGGATAGGAGGCATAGTCGGTTTGCTTTTAGCCACCGTGCTGTCGCTGAACGCCAACATGCTTGTTGCCAAGCTCCATGAACATGGGGGAAAGAGGCATATCAGATACAGAGATCTTGCAGCACAAATATACGGTGCGAGGCTTAACTAAAACGAAAACGAAAACGAAATCTCATAATCTTGCTTAGTTAAGATCTTCACGTGTAACTACATGTTTCATGTATGCTTGATGAACACAGGTAGGAGAGCCTATACTATTACATGGGCAATGCAATATATCAATCTGTTCATGATTAACATTGGGTTTCTCATTTTGGGTGGTTCTGCTTTAAAGGTAAGACCATATTGTTTAAATTCACTTATTTTCCTTGTCAAATCTACATTTTGATTTGAAGATAGTTGTTACAAACGGTTGCAGAACATCCTAAAGACGATTCAATAGTCTGCTATCCCGACATTTCCGACCTTTTTCTATGCTTATCCGCTCCATGAATAAGGACTCGGTTTGGTGATTTTATATAAAGGTTCATATAGATATCATAGTACCTAATTCTTTTAACATGTGAATATGCAAATGCAGGCTTGTTTTGCCCTTTTCAATTATGAGCACACCATGAAGCTTCCATACTGTATTGCCATAACTGGGTTTGCTTGTACTTTGTTTGCCATATCGACACCGCATCTGTCAGCTCTAAGAGTATGGTTGGGATGTTCAACAGTTCTCAGCTTGATATATATCATCGTGGCATGTGTGCTTGCAGCTAAAGACGGTAAGTTCTAATATTTGATATTCGCACTGTTCGGTTTATCGCATGGGATGTTTCATTTTACAATCTGAAACGGATGATTGAACTGCAGATAGAACCCTTACTAAATCAGTTTATTACTGCATTTTCTTGTAAAGAATGAGCCTTAACATACAATGATCCCTAGTGAATGAACAATCTTGCTTTACAAAGTATAGAAAATATTCAAGCCCTTTGACAGTTTGGTTCTCTTGTGTGGAATAAAATGTACGAAATACAAGCCTCGGTTGATTTCCGGCGTGCTGTTTGGGCAGGTTTCCAGCCTCTATACCGGGGTGAAAGGGAGCCGGCTTTACGTGAATCAGTAAGAGAGGGCTTTCCAAGAGGGTTAAAGCAGTGCTGACCTTGTAGCCTATTTAGGTCAGTGTTACCCTGTGGGAATGGGAATATTGGCTCGAATAATGAGTTAAGGCCTTCGGGTGTTTGTCGTTAGCTACCTTGAACTTGAAGCTAATCACTTTAGAGCTTTAGATTATGCATCTGAATATTGCAGTCAACTAGATCTTGATGTTGCCAATTTTGAAAACTAAAATCACTTTAGAGCTTTAGTCTAGTAAACTAAAATCCTAATTGATGTTTCCAATTTTGAACCTTAAGAAGTTTTTAAGCTTTCATATGCATGAAATCAACTAGATCTTTGCCTGTCATCTACCAAATAAATTAACACTGTTTAGCTCCTGCAACATTGAGGGAAATTTACTTGATTTTCCGATTAAGACTGTTAGCTTACCTTGATGGATACGCTAGGAAATAAAAGAAATAACTAATATTGGGTTAGATTTTACCTTATAAATAGACTCTAGCCTTACATACAAGTGGAGGGTGTTAACATCATTCAGATTGAGCTGAGTTTGATTTGGATCCCTGATGTACTCTGTTTGTGGTTCTGATATTTTTCTGCGTTTATATGACAATAACGACTCGGATGCTGTTATAGGAGCTAATGCACCACCCCGAGATTATAGCATCCATGGGGAATCTTCTAGCAGAATTTTTACAACTATAGGAGCATCTGCAAATCTTGTGTTTGCATTCAATACTGGAATGTTACCAGAAATACAGGTAGGCCAGATTACAAGTTCATCCATCCACAGCTCCATCATAAAAACCTTGAAACTTGTTCCTTTACCACTATGAATTAGTTGCTGCACAGGCAAGCCTTCTTTTTGTTCATTTTGCACTTGAGAAAATGTTTACATCTTTCTTTGCATGCACTTTAGCTTTGTCCAAATGATGACAAGACCAAGGTTCTCATGCATACATCAGTTTTGCATATGGAACTTCTTGTTTGCTTCATATTTTGTTGCCCTTCTGAAATCAGTCAGCTCAGCCATACTGACCCATCCGCTTGTGTTTCGGTCTGGAGGATATGTCTTGAGAATCAAGCAAAGATGGATGGATTAGGGTGGCTCCTACATTTAAATCTTACTCGCATTGAATAATGCCTATGAAATTTGTCGAAATCTGATTTCTTCTACCCTAAGACTTCACATAGGTTGAGCTTGTGCCCATGTTTTCTCTGCTACTGAAACCTTGTTCTCTCAACAGGCAACAGTGAGGCAGCCGGCAGTGAAGAACACGCTGAAAGCTTTGTACTTTCAGTTCACCATCGGAGTTGTACCGATGTTTGCCATTACCTTTATCGGCTACTGGGCTTACGGAGCTTCAACATCCACATACTTGCTTAATAGCGTAAGCGGTCCACTTTGGGTGAAGGCGGCTGCTAACATTTCTGCCTTCCTGCAATCCATCATTTGTTTGCACGTGAGTAAACACTTGCTTGTTTGTATCATTAACCATTTTTAGCAATGCTTCACAAACCTCTGAACTTCCTCCGCTGGCTGCTGCAGATATTTGCGAGTCCAACTTATGAGTATTTGGACACCAAGTTTGGCATTAGAGGAAGCGCCTTGCAGCTTAACAGCTTGTCCTTCAGAATTGCAGCAAGAGGCGGGTATCTCGTTATCAGTACACTGGTGTCGGCTCTTCTACCGTTCCTTGGAGATTTTGAAAGCCTTACGGGGGCATTGAGCACGTTTCCACTAACATTTATCCTAGCAAACCACATGTACATTGTGGCAAAGAAGGACAAACTGAGTACCTTGCAGAAGTTCTGGCATTGGCTCAATGTCATTATCTTCGCTCTCATGTCCATTGCAGCAACGATTGCATCTTTGAGGCTTATAGCTGTTGATTCCAAAGAATACCATGTGTTTGCTGATGTGTGATATCTAGTGATATCTACAAGGGCTGAGAAAAATGCCTAAAATTAGCAGAAATCCGATTCGAATTTAGCCTTCGCTTCGGTTTTGATTAGACTAATAATATCAATGTAATGTATTCATTCGGTTCTCGGTTCATAACTTAAAAAAAAAAAAAAACCACAAATATTATTAAAACAGAACAGAAAAGAACCGAACCGAACCGAATTTTATTTTAATTTAATTTTAGCTAGTGTTTAATTTCTGATGGTATAAAAATAAAAATATATATTTCATTTCTAAGTCTACCCTTAAAATTCAATTTGGTTATTTATGGTGTTTAATTACACACACAGTTAGTAGACGTCAGAATGATAGGAATGGTGGAGCCTTCCACTGTTTCTGAGTTAGACTCAAACCTAAAATTCGATTCTAAAAATGGGGGGATACAACCTGACTTTACAAAAAGGAGATGTAGGAGCTACTTTCTCAACTTGATGCTTGTTTCTTTCTCGAAAAGTCGTGTTTCCATGGTTCAACAGATGATGATGGATCACATCAAATAAGGGTGGGATCAGATGTATGGCCTCTTAAGATAGTTGACAAAGCAATCAGTTTCGTGATGGATACCCGCCATTCCAACTTACGTCTAATTGTTTAACCCCCACATGTCCCTGCAACTGGATGCAGAATCCGGTAAATAAGCCTCCAATGCGGATATCTTCGATTTTCTTTCATGTATTTGATTAGTAGCAGACATAAACAACTTACCTGGAAACCAACTTTACAAGAAAGCAGATTGCACTGAGTAGTAGGAGAGGAACTCTGTCGTATATTGCGTGGCGTAAATGGGTCTGCCATTCTGAGTTGGGAGCAACAAAACCAGCCTCCTTTAATATTTGCCACCGGACCCCCTTTTCTGCAATAACAAAGGGTTACCATCAATCTCCATACACTGTCGCACTAGGATAAGTAAAATCCCAATTGCTACATTTTCAACTTCAGCTACACTAAATTTGTGAATGCAAACCTAACCACCGTTTTTCTTCCATCTATGTACTGTCCTTAAATGACTTAAAAACTATTTCTTTTAAGAAGTATTATAATAAATTTTTTTTTGCTATTTTTATGTCTAGATATCTAACCCCTAAATAATTATCTATAATTCAGTTGTTGATAAGTCTTTTATAAATATAGTTTTTTCATAAAATTTTTTGGGGATGACATCTAGGTCACACTTATCTCAATATATTTACTAAAATATTCTTATTTTAATTTATAACTAAATTCTATTTTTTTTAAATTTTATAACATATATTTTATGTATTTTAAATATTACGATTTCTTAATTTTATAAAATTTTATAAAAAATTAACATAAAATAAATTATTTTATAAAACTTCGAATCAGGTTAGAGCAAGATTAGAGAAATAATTTCGAGATCATAGTATAGAGCTAACAAATTAAACAAGATTAACGGCAAAATGGATTCAAATATTTATAAGTAAAAATCAAGTTGAGGTCAAAGCAGGCAAAAAAAAAGAAAAAGAAAAAACTGTAGTTAAGAGTCATTACAAGCAACTTCAGAGAGCTCGCCCTTTCTCTTTTGCAACTATTAATGAAAATTTTAAGTAAAATGATAATAGTCCATGAGAGTTTCACAACTTTAAATGTAAACACATTTAACTATTCATTATATTGAATTTTAAATTTGTATATCCATGTTACGACACAAAAGTCAAGGGTTGCTTGTTATGGCAATTCACATCATAAGGGTACAAAGAATCACTAAAGTAGAGATAATTCACACTGGAGAAGGTGCAGAAAATCATTGAGATTTGTGGTTTTTGGGTATCTCGAAAGCTTGGAGGGATTTGGCACAGCTTTAGGATATATTTTAGAGTCCTCTTTTTATGGTGAAGAGAGCGTTTATAAAGCGGAGAGAGTTTTGACGTGGGTCTCACTAGAGTGATGCCTTACTATACATATGGTGGCTAAAGAGGCATATATGTTTCACTAGAATGTGATGGGATGACTTGATGATGATATGTAAGAGTAGGTATAACTATTGCTCCTCCGTAGTCAAAAGAAGTTTATAAAGTGAGTTTTTTTGAGACTGTAATATTGGGGCTACATGGTGTCATTCCTTTGGCGAAGGAAGATGCTTTTTTTTTTCATTTGGAATGAGGTTTAATTGCATTATACTTAAAAAAAATACTTGGGAAGAAAAGTTGTCGTAGTTGGCCTAAAGAGGCAAAATAAGATGCATTTGTGGCATATTTGGTGAAGTAGTCTTGAATAGGTGAAATACTTCGGAAGAAAATTTGGAAAAGACAGATTAAATAGGCAAAATAAAATTTCCTAAAAGGTAAATTTGGTGAAACAATCTTGAATAGGTGAAATATAATGCAAATACTTGGGAAGCAAATTTGGAAAAGTCAGATAAATAGGCAAAATAAGATGTCTTAGAGGTAAATTTGATGAAGCAATCTTAAAGAGGTGAAATATGATGCCTTGGAGGTAAGTATGAAAGAATAATGTTATGACGCCTTGGAGGTGAGTATGGAAGAGCAATGTTAATAGCTTTTCTTTTAATGTAGTCTTGCATGCTTAGTCATGCTAGATACATATAAGGAGATACACATAAATAATAAAGTCATACCTTAGAAGTAAACATACAATGAACTCTTCCCTTAAGAGGTTTACCTAAGTAGGCAAAATAAGTAAATGATTAACACTATAAGAGTAGATATATAATGAACTCTCCAAAGAAGGGAATTGCCTAAATGAAAGAACTCTGTAATAGTAGATATATAATGAATTCTCCAATAAAGGAGTTTACCTATATGAGTGAACTCCGAAATTGTAGATATATAATGAGCTCCTTGATGAAAGGGTTCACCTAAATGAGTGAACACCATAATAATAGACATATAATGAACGGTTCGCCTAAATGAGTGAACTTTATAATAGTAAATATATAATGAACTCTCCAACATTGTTTTCAATGCATTCTGTTCCTTTTTATTTATTTATGTAGCCTTTCTTCTACTTACATAGATGAATTTATGTCAATCTTATGAATTGTTTAAAAATATTCCTATCTTACTTGGCATGTTGTATTGTTTTCCATTGAAGCCTTAAAAAGCTACACCTAATAGGGATGACATTTACTTTTTAGTGAGTTAGGGCCTTAAGAGGCATCACCTAACGAGGAATTGGAGCCTTAAAAGGCTTCATTAAAAGTGCCATTGGGGCTCTTGAAAGGCCTATCCCATGAACGAAATAGGGTACTTTAGAGGCCTCACTTGATGAGGCACTAAAGCATTAGGAGATTTCACTAGAAACAACATTCAGGCCTTCAGAATGCCATTTTTGTTAAAAATTTACTTTGCTAGTAATCATGTTTTAACGAGTTGAGGCTTTAAGAGACCTTGCTTGATGAGGCATTAAAGACTTAGAAGGCTTTATCGAAAATGATGATGAAACCCTCGAAAGGCTTACGCTCGATGGGACAATAAAGCTTAAGAGGCTTTTTTCAGGGGAAGCATTGGGCCTTAGAAGGTCATAGTTGATGAAGAGTTACTTTGATAAAGGCTTCTTCCTTTTGCAATCATATTACCATACTTACCAAATTATGTGACACAGACCTAGTAACTATCTTTCTTATTTCTATGAACATATATTTGGGCTTATATACCTAAACGAAGGGGCATTCATCTCTTTAATTGCCTTATGTTCCACTTCTTAGGGATGGGTTGATCGTTAAGCCATTAAAGTGTCAGAAAAAAGAAACAATGTTTTTAGCACAATGGAATTTTAAAATTTTCTTACAATCAAGCCTTTTGGTATTTATATTAATAAACCCTTAACCGAATTATTACTTATGCATTGCGCAAGGCGTTCTAAGTTACTTTATGACTTTTTACCAAACAATTTTTTTCGTTATCCTTGAACCTTAAATTACTTTGTGTATGGGTTCAAACAAAACAAACCAAATGCACAGAATGAAAACTTTTATTAACTTTCAATGGGGAAGTTAATTTATCTTGATGGGAATCGAAAACTTTGAGCTTTCTAGAAAATAAAATTTATTCTTGTAATAAATTACCATTATTTTCTAACAGAGAAATTGATAGGAAAACAGTACAAGAGTCTTATTTGAACAAAGGGTAATTAAATAATAATATTTTAATATAAAAATACAATTTCCCCTATTTGGGAAACCCTAGAGGCGACGGGAACCCTAAAGGATATTAAGGTTTGCTGCTCCTCTCACATGGGATGGGCTCATAGGGCTCTTCTCATGTACTGGGTACAATTATATGTGTTATCAGGACTTTTAACCAACACTTATCATTTATCCAATCCAATAACTATTTTATGTTTTCCAAAATATTAACTAATTAAATTAATTAATTTATCCAATTAAATTATTTTCTCAACCCAATTGTAATTTCATTAAAATCATAACTTTTTCGTATTAGAGTCTATAAGGAAATATATTTATTTGCCCCAATCAATAAAACTATAATGACTAATTAATTTAATTCTCACTTCAAACTTCAATTATTTAATTGTAATAAAATAAATAATTATTTGAAGAAATTAATTTAATTTCTATGTCATGTTTTGTACTTAGCGAGAAAATGCATTCATAACGGATGGTGATATATGCAATCTATTTCTCTCAATCATTGTTTTCATTCATTTCATAATATCGATTCTACATGCATTTCAGTTTGGGTTATATAGAGTTAGCGGAGGGGTTGATTGGACACATAATTAGTGCTCAAATAATTTGTAATTAATTTTCGACTCTTTGTTTATTAATTACAACATTATTTAATTATGGAGTCATTCCACTAAAGTACAATGATTGGACATGCCATTGACTACAAATAGTGTTGCACGTGATTTATTTATCTAATTATTCATTTTCATTCATCTCATCAATTCAAATGCAAATCATCAAGGTTGTACCGAGTTAATGGATGGACCGATTGGATATATATAATTAGGGCTAAAATAATTTTAAATTAAGTTTTGACTCTTTATCTTTTAATTACAATATTATTTAGTCATGGAGTCATTCCACTGAAGTACCAGGACTGAGCTCTTCCTATTATATACCATTACGAATGCAACTTACTTAGTGTTTGTCCGATGACTTTATCATATGTGTGTTACCCTTATAAGTTATCCTTGATCTCTTAGGGTTAAAATCATTCACCTAATATGTTCCTATTGTTGGATCTAGTGCCCTAAGTGTAGTATATTCATTTTGCATACTTGTACTTTTCGAACAAATTGGTTTGATAAAATATGCATTGTTTACATTAATATTCTTTGTATATTGTCCTCAACAGTTTTTGTATGTGATGCAAAATGAAAACAATATTGGCTTACTAATTGTTTAACATTTAACTAATACTAAGCAGTATTACGTGATCGAATTGTAATACGGAAAGACAACTTGTATTAGTAGATAATCTAAATATGTCCTTAGTATAATTGAAAACGAGCAAAAGATTGATATTTTCTCTATCAAGTCCAATTGGGGAGATGCTTTGTCTTAAGCATCGAAGCAGATGACTCCTAGAAGATAGAGACATAGATGTGACTGAGACTTGTTGCACTGAGATAGGACTCAAGTAGAATAGATCTTAGATTTGTTTATGGACTTATTCACTTGTGACATTTGTAGTGTAGCGTGCCTTAATCTTGTGTTCAAATAGATAAATAGCCAAAAATTGGTATGTTGGGTATCCGACTTCTGTAGTATGTAACATCATTTACAATAATAGAATTCAAAGCCCAACTAAAGGGTAATGATATCATTTCATTGCCATTGCTTGATAGATGAAAAGTAAATGTGGCTATGGGTCATTTGTCTTTATGATAAATGACTTGATTACTATTTAAAAATACTTGACTTTTCATGAAAAAAATGTAACGGTTACCATGAGATAAGATAAGATCATATTGGGAGAACGAATTTATCCCAAAGAGACTAAGGATATCCTATGAGAGGGTAACACACTTATGATAAAGTCATTGGATGAGCACTTATTAAGTAGTTTTTGTAATGGTATGCAATTAAGGAGAGCTCAGTCACGATACTATAGTGGAACGACTTTGTGACTAATAAGTTTATAATTAATAGGCGAAAAGTTAGAACTTAAATATAAATTATTTAAGCTTTAATTATATTTGTCTAAGTAGTCCATTGTTGGATTTGGAGCTGTAAGTGTAGTATTTTCGTCTATGTACACTTGTAATTGTTTCGAATAGATTGGTTAATAAAATAATTCATGAATTTCATTAACATACTTTGTATAATGTCATCATGTGGTTTTTGCATGAAAACCATAATAGAAGCAAATATCGGCTCACTGGTTGTCCAATGTTTAAATGAATATTAGGCGATATTATGTGTTCAGATCGTAATACGTAAAGACAACTTGTATTAGTAGACAAACCTAAACATGTCCTTAGTCTAATCAGAAATTAACAAACCAATTGAAAGAATAATATGTCATCTATCAAGTCCGATTGCGAATATGCTTTGTCTTGGGCATCGGAGCGGATGACTTCTAGAAGATTGAGACATAGATGTGACTGACTGGACTGACAGTACATCGGACATGACCCAAGCAGAATAGATCCTGAATTTGTTATGGATTTATTCACTAGTGACATCCATAGTGTGACATACCTAAATCTTGAGTGGATGGCAGACTATGTCTGCGTGACTTGTACACTTTAAAGAAAGAAAAAGCTTGAGTTCAAATAGATAAGGAATCAAAAGCTGGTACATTTGGTATAAGACTTTTGCAGTATGTAGCACCATTTACAATAGTGGAATTTATAGCTTAAGATATGAGTAAATGATATTATCTCATTGGCATTATATGGTTGATAAAAAGTAAATGTGGTCATATGTCGTTCATCTTTGTGATGAACGACTTGATTACTATTTGATAGTAATTGACTTTTCATGAAAGATATGTAATGGTTACCATGAGATAAAATAAGGTCATATTAATGATATCCTATGAGGGTAAAACACTTATGATAAGGTCATTGGATGAGCACTGATCAAGTTACTTTCGTAATGGTATGCCGATGGGGAGAGCGCAATCACGATACTATAGTGGAATGACTTCATGACTAAATGAGTTTATAATTAATATGTGAAAAGTTGGAACTTAATTATAAATCATTTGAGCTCTAATCGCATATGTCCAATCAATCCCTTTGCTAGCTCGTTGAAACTAAAAATGAATTGCATATTGAATCAAATGAGCAGAGATGGATAGAAAAGGTAAAAATAGGGAAATGAAAAACATTTGGAAATGGAAGTGGTTTTCTCTAAAATGAAAATGACTTGGAAATGAATTTATAGTTTTCGAATAAAATGAAGTTCGAAAATGAAAATAAATCATTTGGTAATAATGAATCCATTGAGTATGGAAATACTAAATATATTTTCTCATAGATTCTTTTACAGTAAAGTCGTCATGATTTTATCAGAATTAGAATTGGGTTGAGAAACTTATTTAATTGGGAGAGATGTTTATTATGGAAAATAGAAAAAAATATTAGGTTGGATAAAATTATAAAGTACTAGGTTAAAAGTCCTAGAAGTACTTGTAATTGGACTGGATATGGGAGAGATATGTTATTTTGCTCGAAAACTGTAACACCCTAAACTTGGCCTAGAAGTTTAGACTAAATTTCAGATGTTACATTGATCACCGAAGTGATCGTAGGTAAAATTTTCTTTTACAAACAAGTTATCAATTCGAACCGAAACCTTTAGTCGTTTAAAACCCAAACGATAGAATTACAGTTAAGTTTAATAAATAATCTGAATTAAATAATGAGTAACAATTCAAAACGAAATTTGTACCACAACTTTGTAAAAACCTTACAGTTCAAAAATTGAATATCAAAATAGAAACTGAAAACACAACTAGCAATTTATTTTTCACCGAGACTGTCCGAGACCTCCGCATACTGAGTCCAGCGTCAGAATTCAGAATAGTACCTGAAAGGGAAATAGAGGGAGGTGAGTTATACGAGCTTAGTGTGAGTTTGAAAATGAAACTAAAGCAGAATTACGATATTCAGATCAATAGTGTATCAAATTTAAAGATACTCATAAAGTCAGAAAGCACAACGGGAACTATCATCCTGTTAGAACGTAACAATCAAAGCACACCAAATTCACACAGAACTCAACACATGCCCTTCAGTCAGACAGATGCAGTCACAAAATCGCACACGTAGATAACTCAAATAGATGTGTATGTATGCAGTCTGATGTTAAGATAACCCACCCATCCAACCAAACACACCTCTCCGTCCCCCGATAACACCTCGTAAAAGCTATTTAAGCTCATCCAACCAAATCATAGCACGTAGAACTTCGTAGGCCCATCTAACCCTACACATCATATAAAGTCATCCTAGGTTGCGCGGCAACAATGACCTGCCACCCCGGGTTGCTCGGCAACGATGGCTTATCAATATGCAATTCAACTGCCAAATCAAATATAGTATAGTACAATGTGGTAACCCGCGGCACTATCCAGTTGCAGTTTAGAACTGCCCGATTAGATATAGTGATATGTAATGAAGCTGATGTATATATGGTACAGTGCAATGTGGTAAATCGCTATACCAGAAATTGTAGTTAAACTACCAGATTAGATAAGAATACGTAGTAGTGCTGACGTATCTGCTGTACCGTGGAGTGCGAAAATCTGCTATGCAGATAGGTTACAGTTTGAACTACCAAATCATATCAGAATTAGTCTCCTTTCTCTTCAAAATCCATCCCCAAATATTTTATGCAGGTGTATGTATGCATACAATCTCACAGAATAGAGACACAATTTCAGGTAGTTAGACAGAACAGCTATGCACACACACCCAACAGAACAAATTTAGATTCAAACATCTCACACAACAGTCACAGATACACTTAAGCTGAAGCCCAAATCAGAATTCTTAGCCACCTCGACTAAAGATAAGCCAAGGCAAAACACACAGACATATCCTTAGATAAAAAACACACAGAATCAAAATAGGTGACTTAGGGCCACACGGCCGTGTACTTCGGCCGTGTGGAAAAACCTAGGTTGTGTGGGGTCAAACGCCCGTGTGGAGGGAGGCATACGACCATGTGGTAGAGGCACAGGCCAGTGTGAGCCAAGGGCACAGCCGTGTGAATAGGTCGTGTAACTCACTGTCCAATTGTGCCAAAAAGAGTGCAAGGGAAACAAGGCCGTGTGAGGGTCTCATACGCCTGTGTGCCCCACCAGGCACGGTCGTGTGTCCAGAAAACACGCCTGTATGGGATCTCTAAATCCCCAAATTAGCCACACGGCTGTGTGGCACCAAATCACTAAATCCCTAATTCTCAAACACACACGCTCATGTGACTAGGGGATACGACTGTGTAAAAATCGGCAAAATCCCCAAATTGGCCACACGGTCGTGTGGCACCAGAATTTTGCCCGAAACCCTAATTTCCAAAAACATACAGCCATGTGAGTCGTCACATGCCCATGTGGTCACGAAACCACCTTAAAATAGCCTCAAAAAACGTATTTTCAGCCACAAAGCACTTCCCAATCCTCGTTAGATCAAAATTATACAAAACCATACCCATTCTCAACATAAAATAATGATATCTCATCCATAGTTTACTTTTCAAAAAGTCAAATTAGAATTCGCAAATAAAATAGAAAAGGTTCGAAACCCACACCTGATTTGTAATCGGAGACGTTTAGATGCCGACTCGATGACTGAAAATCGAAGCTCTCCAAAATCCACCAGTAAGATCCGTTTTCAAAAAAAAAAAAAGAAAACCCAAAAAGAGCTGAAGCCAAAAGAAAAGAAAAAAAAAGGAGAACGTAAAAAAAAAGTAAAATAAGAAGTAATAATAATAGTTTTTTTTTTATAAATTAACTTTAATCAAATTTACTATTTAGTAGCACAAAACAAAATAATAATACTTCTCCAAAAACACTCTCACAAGGACTCAAACCCAAAACCCAAAGGCTCACTAGCACTCACTCCACCATTAGACCAACAGGCTCATTCTGACACTTAGACGCGTAACTAAACACAATAACACACCATTTTCTCTGACCCTAACCACAAAACCCAAAAACTTCTAGCCCTAAAATTCGAGATTTTACAAAAATAGTAAGTTTTATTCTTTGTGTATAAATTATATTTTTCTGAATAACAATTTGACCAGTTTCTATTAGAGAGAAATTTTGCTCACACTAAAAGTAAAGAAAACTATTTCTAGTTTTATGTTTGATTCGAATTAATCCTACTCATACTTGTAGAAATTCATGGTACAAGAATAATAGAGAATCTCATTTGGTTGAAAGTTAGGTAAAACAAGGATTCGTCTAGCTAAAACCATATATGCGATTTTGGTAAAGGGTTTATTGTTGTAAATATCACAAACAAGCTCAGTTTTTAAAATTTTTATTTTTTGCTATGCAAGGATACTGTTTTTGTATCGTATTTTTCCAATAATTGATATTAGAGCCAGCTTGTGCTATGTTTATATTATAAATCAAAATCAAAATTCTCTCTCTTCTTCATATGTGATTAATTTTAACAAGATTTGACATTCTTGTAATTGTATGCATGTTTAGAGGAATGTATGAGAATGATTGTATTTTATTATTTTATTATTATGTATGATAAAGTAAATTTCTCAAAGTTGTGACTCCTAAAAGAATAAATGTAATTTATTAATTTCTCGGGTATGTATAAATTAGATCGTGGACTATCATCTCCTCGCATGGTTTAATTTTATTATTTGAGAATAAAATATGTGAGCTGGAAACGAACATAGAATTTATGTAACTTAAATTTTTCGATGGAACTCAGAGAACCAAGATAAATTAAAAAAGATCGAGACAACGCAAACTTGACCAAGCCAAACTGGCAATAAACCGATGGTGGTTCGAGAACAGGAGGCTGTTGGTCGTTCGACGATGGTGGCCAGTGGCAGTCGACGGTTGGTGATGATGACCTGAGATAGGCCATCGGTAGTTGATGATGGTAGATTGGCAGTGGTCGCTAATGGCAGAAAGGCGATAATGATGAAACGTGAATCGATACCGCAACAGAAGTTCGTGGTGGCAAAATGAGAATACCTAAAGTATGCTTTAAAGTGAATTTTGTAATTTTTTATTTTATTTTAATTTTTTTAGGATGAAATCATGAAAACTTTGGCTGTGTAGGGTTATTTAAATTTTTATGCATTTATTTATGTGATAAGCATGATGATATTTATTTTACTTTGAATGTATGTTCATGTATATGTATGATAAACATGCCATATAGTTTAGGAAAGAATGCCACATGTACTTGTCATGCATATATTGATCATTCATGATTGAAATTAGACATTAAAAACCTTCCATTTTTTAAAATATTGAGTGGGAGAAGGTCCTACGACCTCTATCAATGGCTTATTGTGATGACATGGCAATTTAACTACCCCATGATATGATTGTCATATAGAACTTATTGAAAAGACTTTTTGAAAGTAAGTAGAACTATCTTGTAATCATATAATAGTTGGACCGGCCTCTATGGTAGGTATTATCATACGATATAGCAATAAGTTTTGTCTTTAAAGAGGACAACTAGTCACAACATGTTACTCGGTGAGATTATCCCATGATGACTAATTTGTGGTACATGATGCGATAAATGTTGAATTGATGGTTATACACACAAGATTTTCTAGTTAAGTAACTTCCCACGAAGCTCTACTTAAGTTAGAATGATGGCCAGACATTAAATGATTATTAGTATGCGTGAATATGTAAAGAGTTAGGTTCATGTATTGATTGGATGAAAATCCATGTTCTCACTAGTTGATCATAATCACCCCACAGTAGCTTGATTTAATAGGTGTAGGAATTATTAATGCAACACCTTGCAAATATTTTCAAGGTTTAATGTAAGGCGCATGTATCATCTTAATGCATATCGCAATGTCGCAAAATGTTTTTAAATATTTACTTAATAAAAAGATATTAATGAATGAATATTTTATTTTTAGTTTGAAAATGACACCTACTCCCTTATTAAATATACTCACCGAGATCAAGTTGAACAAAAATAACTATAAGAAATGGAAAAAGAACCTAATGATTATCCTAAATTATGAGAAACTTAAAATAGTTCTTAATAATAGTGCCCTACGACCACCCAAGCTAAGGCTAGAAAATACTAGGAGGAGTCTGATGAGATAGCTCGTTGCCATATGCTAGCAAGCGTGACCAACACCTTTTATAAGCAACTAGAGAGTTGTAAGATTGCCACATCGATTCTAGACAAACTTGAAGATATGTTCAAAGGCCAAGCTGCCTTGGCTCGACAATTGACTATTACTAGCTTGATGAATGCCCAACAAAATCTTGTTATTCCGGTAAAAAACCATATGATCATTCTTATGGTATATTTTGTCAATGTCACGGATAATGAGATCAATTTGGAATAGAACACTCAGATTGAGATGGTGTTCAAGAGCTTCTCCAAGGCTTTTGTAGGCTTTTGGGCCGTATATAACCTTACGAGCAAAAACCTGACACTTACACAACTCAATAAGGAATTACAATCCTATGAGTTGATGTATCAATCGGTTCGAAGAGTAGAATGAAATATAGTTGTCGCTTCTTCATCAAAATGGAAGGAAAAATACGCTAAGGTCTCTGGGCCACCACAAGTGGAAAGAAAGAGAACCAAGAAGCCTAAAGACTCATATAAGTTTAAATGCTTCTTCTATAGTAAGAAATACCTCAACACTAAAGGAAAAGGTAAGAAACTCTTTATGATTTAAGTTTTTTTAGTGGAAGATTCAATAGGCCAGTGGGTCATTGATTCAAGAGCCACTAATCACGTATGTGTTTCTTTTATAGGTTTTTAAAGAGATGAAAGATCTTAGAGATAAGAGTTTATCGTTGTAGACTAAAAATGGGAAAATTGTGATAGTTAAAGTAGTGAGAGATGTACATCTTTACTTTGATAATTTTAGGAAGATTATTTTGAAAGATGTTTTTTTATGTACTAAGTTTCAAAAGAAACTTGGTTTCTGTTGCATGTTTATATAAAGACGGCTTGACCGTGTTTTTTAATATTAGTATTGCAATATTTAAAAATTGCAAACTAATTTGTAATGGATAAATGTCAAATAATCTCTATTTTATCAAACCAAAGATGTACACACTACTTGAGATTGAAATTTCGAATAAAAGACTTAAAACTTCTCATTCTAATGAGGCATACCTTTGGCATTTGAGACTTGGTCATCTTAACCAAGAAAAATCATTAGACTTGTAAAAGATGACATTTTAAGTTCAATTAAAGAAGCGATCTTCCATAATGTGAATCTTGCTTAGAAGGTAAGATGACTAAGCGATCTTTTAAATACAAAAGGAACGAGGGTTATGAAACCCTTAAAAATTGTGCATACTAATGTATATGGCCCCATGAGTATAAGTGTGAGAGGTGGTAATGAATACTATGTAACCTTTGTTGATGATTATTTTAGATATAGTTATATGTATCTAATGCACCGTAAGAGTGAAACCTTTGAAAAGTTCAAAATGTTTCGTGTGGAAATGGTGAAATAACCCATAAAAGCATTTCAGTCTGATCAAGGTAGGAAATGGTACATCATTCTAATTTGTTGCATAAAATCAAACATTGTTAGACATGGTTCATTTGATGTTGAGTTATTCAAAGCCAATCTCCTTTTGGAGATATATGGTACAGATGACTTGCTATATTCTGAATGATGTACCAACTAAGGCAACATTGAAAAATCTAGACGAATTTTGAAAAACCATTTAAGGATTTGAGGATACCCAGCCCATGTATTGGATTCACGAACAAAATTATGCATGTTTGTAGGAAATCTAAAAGGAACAAATGGTGATTTGTTTTATAACTCGAAAGAGAAAACTATGACAGTGTTAACTCATGTTACTTTCCATGAAAAAATTTAAATGAATGAGTTCAAACCTCGAAGTAAAGAAGTACTTGAGGAACTTTTGAGAAATATGAAAAACCCTATGGAAAAGTTTGAAAACCAACTTTTAGTAGTAGACCTACTGACAATAAGCATCATAGGGTGCTTTATCTTAATGGGAGGGTCTCTCATAGGCCTAAGTTCTTCCAATCTAGTGGAAGCTTTTAAAACATTGAGTCTGCTGAATAAGAATATATTGACCAACTCACATAAGATAAAGCAATGCAAAGTGCTAATTCGAAGCTCTAAGAAATAATTATGAAAGCTGAGATGGATTTTTTAGATTTATCAAAAGGGATAAAACCCAAAGGGTATAAGTAGATCTAAAGAAGAAAGAAAATGTAGATGGAAAAGTGGAAACTTATAAGGCCAAATTTGCAGAAAAGGTTATACTTAGAAAGAAGGTATTGATTTTGAAGAAACATTCTCAGTTGCCATGCTCAAGTTGATTTGCATATTGTTATCAATTGTGGTGGCTCTCGATTACAAGATCTAGTAAATGGATGTCAAGATAATATTCTTGAACGACTATATTGAAGAGAGCATCTACATAATGCAACCTATTAGATACATAGCTAAAGGAAATGAGTATAAAGTTTGCAAACTACTTAGATCCATATATGGATTTAGGCAAGCATCCCGCTCATAGAATCAAAGATTTGATCAAGCGATCAAGACTTTTGGATTTGAGCAAAACGTAGATGAACTTTGTGTTTATAAACATTTAGGGGATGAAAAGGTAATGTTTCTCATTCTATATGTCGATGACATTTTACTCATTAGGAATGATGTAGGGTCTTTGTCATCGATTAAACTATGGTTAACCCAACAGTTTAGCATAAGGACTTGGGAGAAATTAATTTTGTTCTAGGTATTCGAATTCTAAGGGATTGGTAGAATAAAGTGATAGCACTATCTCCGGCTTCATACATAGATAAGATATTGGAACATTCGATTTGAAGAAGGGAAATCAACCTTCTGTATCAGGATTTTATCTTTCTTTAGAGGATTGTCCTAAGACAGCGGAAGACAGAGAAACCATGAGAAAGGTCCCTTATGTTTCGACAGTTAGAAGTCTCATGTATGCTATGTTGTGCACACGTCCAGATATTTATTTCGCATTAGGATTAGTGAGTCGATATAAAGCGAATCCAGGACCAAGACATTGGCAAATAGTTAAGCATATACTCAAGTATTTACGAAGAACGAGGGATTATATGCTTGTATATTATGGAGGAAATCTTACTCCTATTAGATATACTGATTCTAACTTCCAAATGTGTCATGATTCGAGGAAATTAACATCAAGCTGTGTTTTTATCCTAAACGATAGGTTCATAGTATGAATAAGTGTTAAGTAAGGCTACACTACTAACTTCACTGTGAAGGGTCATAGTATGAATAAGTGTCAAGTAAGGTTCATAATATGAAAAGTGGTGGCACTATAATAGTGCAGATATAGCTAAACCTCAAAGAAACCACATAAGGACAAAACACATTGATAGAAAGTATCATAAAGGAGACGGTAGTGTTTGACAAAATAGCGGATGTAGTTAAAGATCATATTTGAGGACAAAACCTGGGGATTTGTTTTACCAAGACTCTACTACCTAAAGAGATATTTGGGAAACATATGGAGGGCATAAGAATGCAAAACATGTCTCATCTACTTCACTAGTGCATGGGATATTATTGGACTTGGTGCCTTAATTGTAGTAGTTTCATCTATGTACACTTGTAATTTTTTTCAAACAAATTGGTTAATACTATAATTCATGGATTTTATTAGCATACTTTGTATAATTTCCTTATGTGGCTTTTGCATACAAAGCAAAATAAAAGCAAATATTGACTCACTGGTTGTCTGATGTTTAAACTAAGACTAAGTGGTATTATGTGGTTGGGTCATAATACAAAAGGAGTGTAACACCCCGAAAATTTCTACAGTGGAATTGTAATAGCCCAAATTTCAGTGATGTCGAAAATAATGGTTTGAGACCTGACAAATGAACTCGTAGATTATATTATTTAATATTTACGAGCCAAACGTAATTTTTAAAAGATTTTTGAAACAGTAAATTGTGTTTTATAAAGATTTATTTAGCCAAGAAATCGAGAAAGAGAGGTATCGAGATCTCGGTGTTATAAATCAAGCCATAAATATTTTTATGAACATTTACGGAGTGTTTATAAGGTAATATTAAAATTTCGTTAGAAAATTTTGACGTTTGGATGGTTAATTAAATAAAAAGGACTAAATTGAAAAAGGTGTAAAAGTTGCTAGAAGGATTAAATAGCTCAATTGTCAAATGAGGAAGAACCTAAAGTGAAAATAAGCCCAAAAGAGATATTTCAGGCGGCAATAGCTGAGAAAAATCAGGGAATGGGTGAAATAAGGGCAAAATTGGAAAATTGCCAAAATTAGTTAAATAAAAATGGGACCAAATTGGAATATCTAGAATTCTCTTCATTTCTCTTCATTTTCTTCAGCTGAAAAACAGCCATGGGAGAGAGTTCAAGCTGGTTTTCATACTCAAGCTTCATGTAAGTTTAATTCTTGCTTTCTCCTTGAAATTTCTATGTTTATTAGACTTTTACAATTGGGTCCAACTTATTAATTCATTAGTTTTTCATTCTATGGCTAATTTTTAAAGTTGATGTGGATTAGTGATGGAAGAATATGATGAATAAATATTGAATTGAAGCTTTAATTTTGTTATATGATGATTTTATCAAGTAAAGTTGATGGCAATTGGTTTTAGGACCTAATTATGAAAGAGTTGAAATTAAGGCCTAGGATTAAAATTCTGAATGTCAAAGGTTATGAAGTAGTTTAAAAATGATAGAGAAAAGTATTAAATGAGAAATTTAGCTCAATTGAGGGGTTAATTGTGTAAGGATTGAATTGTATGAATTGTGGAATTTGGGACAAAATAGAAATCAACATGTTACACTAAAGCAGTTTTGGACAGCAGCAATTGTCTAATTTTGAAAAATCACCAAAAATGGTATAAATTGAATTAGAAGTTGAGTGAGATATGGAATTAAAGCTTATTGAGTCTACTTTCATATAAAAGAAACAGAGCAAGTAAAGGAACTCTGTTTTCTGAGATATTTAGATTTTTGTGAGACTGGTTCAGAATGATTTCGGGATCCTCTGTTCTGACTTGTAAATATCATTAAAAATTGTAAAAAAATAGTTATGGGACATAATTTATATGTTTAGATTCCTTAGTGAGTCTATTTTCATTATAAACAATTTAAAACACTATATGAAAATCGTACTATGAGATAATTAATTTTTAGTGAAGAGAGGTCAGAGCTGTTGGACTTTGTAACAGGGGAAACTTTAATGAATAAACTGTATTAATTGGATAAACGAAAAATTCTGAAAATTTTATGGTAAGAAGATATATGAGTCTAGTTTCAAGGAAAATTTACAGATCTTAATTTTGAGTTCTGTAGCTCAAGATATAAATAATTTGGTAACCATGACACAAATGGACAGTTTTGAATATACATATAAGTAAATAGTGAAATTATTGATAATGTTACTTATAGCATGTTATATAAATTAAGGATGTGGAATGGAGAGGAGGAGGAGGAAAATATGTATGAATATTCATCTAGCATGGATAATTTGTATATTTTAGGCTCAGGGACTAAATTGAATAAAAGTAAAACTTTAGGGGCAAATTTGTAAAAATGTTAGAAATGACCAATTTGCATGAAAAGGATTATTTTATTATTTAAATTGCAAAATTTAAATGGAATTATTAATTTAGTTCAAGTTCGGTGAAAAATACGTTTTAAGGATTAAATTGCAAGAATTTTATTCTCTGAGCCTAAGGATGAAATCGTCATTAATTAAAAGTTTAGGGGCAAAATGGTAAATTTTGTTTAGAACATTAGTTGAATGTATTAGAACATGAAATAAATGAAAATGACAATCATCTTTATTTATAGAGATCCGGATGACTCAAATATGATACTAGAACGTGGAAAAGAAAAGAAAAGAGATTATTGAAATTATAAGCATGAATAAACAATGAGGTAAGTTGGGGTAACTTGAATTGTATTTTTAAATACATGAAGTATTGATATAATAAATTACCTAATTTATGTTTATGAAGAAATGGAAAGAGAATGATATTGATCATGACATGTAAATATGTGATTATCTATTATACTTAATACACGGAAACTAAGTATGTTGAAACATTTAATAAATTCAAGCAAAACATGTCGAGAAAAATAAGCACGTTTAAGGGACAACATGTTTAATTTTAATTGGTTTCAAATATGAATGTTAGATGAAGTAAAATATCTGATAAATAAATCGGTAACTTCGGTAATGCTCCGAACTCTATTCCGGTGACAGATTTGGGTTAGGGGCGTTACAAGGAGAAGCAAAATAGAACCTAAACATGGTCTTAGTCTAATCGAAAATGAGAAAATCGATTGAAAGGCTAATATGTCGTCTATCAAGTCCTATTAAGAAGATATTTTGTCTTGGGCATTGGAGCGAATGACTTCTAAAAGATAGAGACATAGATGTGACTGACTAGACTGATAATATATCAGACTAGACCCAAAAAGAGTAAATCCTGAATCTATTTATATATTTATTCACGTGTAATGTTTAAAGTGTGGCATACTTTAATCCTAAGTGGATGGCGGACTATGTATGTGTGAATTATGTACTTTGATATAAGTAAATGTCTGAATTCAAATAAATATGTCATTGAAAGATGGTACGTTGGGTATACGACTTTTGCAATATGTAGTGTCTTTCACAAAAGTGAAATTCATAGTTTGAGATATAGGTAAATGATATCCTCTCATTGGCATTACATGGTTGATAGAAAGTAAACGTGGCCACGGTTCGTTTGTCGTTGTGATGAATGAAGTAATTACTATTTGAGAGTAATTGAATTTTCATAAAGGAAGATGTAATGTTTACCATGAGATAAAATAAGATCATATTGGGAGAATGAATTTATCCCAAAGAGATTAAGGATATCTTGTGAGGGTAACACACTTATGATAAGGTTATTAGATGAGCAGTGATAGAGTTGCTTTTGTAATGATATTTAATAAGAGAGTTTAATCACGATATTATAGTTGAGTTCAACATGCTTATTTTATCATTAAAAAAAAAACTAAAAGCTACACATTAAAAAACTTCCATAAGAATAAAAAATTTAAAAATACCTAATTCATTTTACATTATGGATGAATGAATAAGTGCTCTAATTTCTTTCAATAGAAGATATGGTAATTAACTGAGATAAAATTATTATAGCAACCTCAATCAATTTAGGAGTTCATTATCCATAAATCCCCCTACCATTCAATTGCATCTCATAACATCTAAAAGTGTGCCAAATGTGGCAAGGAGTCCTTTACACATAAAAATCATAACATTGTTTGCATAATAATCTCGTCTCTTGAGAACCACTTGCTATTTTTTAAATTGCCTTTAAAATCTCATACATCACTTTCATATTCTCATTTGGTCTATTTTTAGCTATTCTATAAGGTACTATAGTGCTAAGATAAGTGAGATCATAAAATCTAGGAGATAAAAACAAATTCAAGACAGTGCACAGAAATATTAATTTTCTTTCCTATCTATCCATCACTATTTTCTCAATCTTCAATCTCCTAAGCTTATTATCCTTCCCTTCACCAACAAGAGTTGGGTGTAGTGGTAAGATGCATTGCACTCTCAAGGTGAAAATGTGGGTTCAAACCTTGGAGGAGACATTGTTTGTAACACCCTGAATTTGGGCCTTGAAGAATTGGGCTTTGAGTCTGGGTTCGGATGGAAGACATCTTGAGTAATTTAGATGACGTCCTGATTTTTCGGATTTTTCGGGTTTTTGTGATTTTGGTGAAATTTTGGAATTTTGGTGTTCTGATTATTGAAATTATGTTTAAGTATGTTAGTAGGCCTTTAGAAGGCCCAGGCCTAAGTTAAAACCCGACAGAAAAATCAACTTGGATTTTAAGTGAAAGGGACTTGGTTAAGTGGGCCTTTAAGAAAAAGTTAGTAAGTTGAGACAAAAAGAGGGTCTTGGTAAAGTGGCAAGGTGGCGCCACTAAGTTCCTAAAAAAGTGGCGTGTAGACTGAGTTTAAGGGCCAGAGTTCAAGTCGCAAGGTAAGCAGATGGTACTTTTATTTTTGTGCATGTGCCGGGCATGTGATAGAGCTTAAGTAGCATTCGGCTAGGGCCTTAGGGGGATCGGGCCGTTGGTTTGAATGGCCATTAGGGCAAGCTTTATTTTCTTTTTGTCTTGCCGAATTAGGGTTAGCCACCTAGAGCCATCACTTTCATTCTATTCTCTTCTCAGTGTTGCAAAAAGCCGAAAACGCAAAGTTAGATCTCTTAAGTGCCGAATTCTTCTTCTCTTCTCCTCTCTTCCATTCTTTTTTTTTCTTTTCCTCTCTAGCCGCAATCACCTCTCCTCCTCCCTCATCTTTCATTTTCTTCCCCCATCAACTACTAAAAGCCGAAATCTTGAAAGGTTGCTTCCTGTGCCAATTTGCCTATAGCCGAACCCCCTTTGTTTTTCCTCACTTGTAGCCGAATTTTATACTCTCCAAACTGTTAGGCTCTGTCGACAAACACCCTTCCAACCATAGCCTCAAATCATATATTCTTTCACCACTTAAAAAGCCGAAAACACCATAGTTTTTAAGGATATATAGCCGAATCCTTAGATCTCTAAGATTCGAATTCTGCTAGTGTTTAGGGGCTAGAACTGCATCAGATTTGAGTAGAAGAATCGCCTTGATTAAGGAAAACCTGTGGTAAGTACTCGACATCTCAGATCTACTCGTTACCTTTGAATTTAAGAAAAGCCAAAATCCCTAAACTCTTTAGAGAGGCTGTCGAATGTGATGATAGGTAAAGACAGTTCTTTTAATTGGTTTTATGTGTACTTGTTGTGGAAGGGGCGATCTAGCAAGGAGCATAAGAGGCTTGGACCTTTGGAACGACTAGATCTAGATCTAGTCACTAGTTTCGGCAAAGGTAAGATCACATGGGCCTTAGGTGGTGATGGCCGATTATGGTAAGTAGTATTACGGAGATTGTCATTGTATTTTGGATCTGATGTGTCTAGTAATCGATTGTAGGATATCGTGGGAACTCTCGTTAGCAGTCGTCGCAAATCAGGTGTGTATCGAACACCCTCTTGTAGTTCAATTCGGCAAAAGTCGAAATGCCAAAATTCCAGCATTTCGTGGCCTTGTGAGCATGTGAATACTCATAAGTTGTTTGGGAATCATTGGATCCGTAATCGCGAGTGGTAAGTTAGTTGAATGTGCAATTTCGTGCACTTCGGTAAATTGGGCCTTGATGGGCTGAAACTGGGCCCAACGGGCTTACGGGCCCATATGGGTAAAAAATAGGCACTAAATGCGTACTGGTAGACCATAGGTCTAAAACTGCTAAAACTGGTAAATTGATCGTAAAATTTGGACTAGATGGGCTAAATTAGCTAATTGGCACTATAGAGCCCATTAGGGGTTTTAGGGCCCAATGACTGTAATCTGCTAAAATGGGCTAAATAAGCTACCGAGGTAAAAGTTAGTCTATTACTGATTAAAATGTGCATGAAAAACCTAAAAACTAATATAATTACAGAAATATCCTCGTATGTGCGAAATGACTATTTTACCTCTAGGTGCTAAATGACCATTATACCCTAGGGCTAAATTTGACTGAAATGCATGATTTACTGTTTCTGTTTACTGTATGCCATATCATGAATATCTGTTGCATGGGGCTGGGTTATTGATGGAGGAAGTTCTGAAAGTGGCTTGACCACGTACTGGAGGCTTTGCCTCATCTTTCTGTTATCTAAGCAGCTATGCTGCAACTGTGGAGTGTAGGGCTGGGTGGGTTGAGTTATTCCCCACATGGAGTGTAGGGCTGGTACGGGTAGAGTGTAGCGGTTGGGTGAGTTGAGTAGTCTCCCCACATGTAATGGGTTTGCATTCATAATTAGTATCTGTTCTGCTACTGAAATGGGCCTATGGGCCGTACTGTTATCTGAAAAGGGCTAAGGCCCAGTTTACTGTATCTGGATAGGGCTTCGGCCCAATAATTACTGAGACTGGATAGGGCTTAGGCCCAGTGGGCTTGAGCTGATTTGGGCTCTGGATGGGCTTTCCTTACATACTGAGTTTCCAAACTCACCCCTTTCTTCCCATCCATGCAGGTGAGCCCTAGATCAGTGGACTTGGAGCTGGGAGAGATTCAGAATGGCCACATGGACTGCAGTTATTTAATTAAGTTCTGTTTTAACTTATTTTATTTCCGTATTTATTTTTAAATTATGTTTATTATGGTTTTGGGTTTGTAATAAAGCTGCTCTAATTATTTTTATTTTGGGTTTTTAAATTACTTAATCATACACTACTTTAATTCTTTTGAATATAGCTACGCAAGTTTTTCTTAAAATTAATTGAGTGTTTTCAAAATCTCATCACACGTTTCAAACGAGTAAAAAAGTTAAGTTTTATCATAAATCTCTTAATAACTAGTATTGAATAGGACGTTCATCAATAAACAGGGAATTTCTCTTAAGACTTAAATATCAGTTTTGCAAAGCTTACTCTAATATTAGTAACTAGGTAATATGGTTAGTTGTAGGTGATGTGACACATCGGACTTGGTCGTAACGTCTAGGCTGGGTTTGGGGTGTTACATTGTTGGGAGGACAACCACAAACCCGAACATGAACCATAAAACGAACATGAAGAATACAAAAGATGATCCATTGTATTTCACTTATAATTGGACCATTATTATCACAAAAACTAATTAAATGATAAATTGGTATTGTGATAACTAACAAATAATGTACCTTATCCCAAAATTCATCATATTGTATCTATCTTTAGTGATCAAAGTGCCCATAACTTTTTATAAGATTACAACTATTTTTCTCTACTTTTCCATAAATTCAAAATAAGAGTTATTGCTAAGGTCCCGTAATAGTAACAAGTCTTTGAAGCATAATATAAAAAGACACAAATCTTATCTTAGCAACTTTCAAAAGTTCCAACTTTGAATGAATTCTAAAACTTGCCAATGCATGAGAGTTATTGATAAATTATTTTACAATTGTTTTACCCTTATAATATGCATTCTCAAACCATTTAAAAGTGCGAGTTAGTTCTTTAAATATCAAATTTAATGTATGAAGAACACAAAGGGACCAAAAAGTATATGTACTGTAGTAACTTTTCTCCAGCTAATTTACAATTTGATGCATTATCAGTGACGACTTAAATAACATTAGAAGGATTTACCTCATCCATTCCTTTCAATAGTAGTTCATCAATTTTTGCATTTGATTCATCAACCATTGAACAGTTTTCAATATAAAGAAAAATTGCACCATAACTATTTATAGATAAAATATTAATTAATATTTTTTTTCTTTTACTTTTGACCAACCATTTGGAATATAGATATCCTTCAATATACCAAATCTTTCACATAAATAAATTCTTTATTTATTGTTGTTTTCACATCATCTAATAAAAAAGTTCAATAATTATGTTTTATAACCTTTAGGTGCATTATTGTTGACATTACATATTTTACAAAATTGAAGATTTTGAATAACATTAAAAGGGATGGCACTAGAATATAATGTAGTGACAATTTCCTTATCAACTTGATGGTGGTCCATATATTAAAACTTTTCTATAAATGTACCTTTATTTTTGGGCAATCTATGAGTTGTGAAATTCAAATTCTTCAAAGAATGTGATATGCCTCTTTTCTTTGCTTTTTCTACTTTCTTTTGATTTTTTATTGGTTGTTCAACAAAGTAGAATATCTCTTACTTTTTTTTTTATTCTTTTCGTGTACAAGAACAAAAAAATTTGCATGGATATGAGTGTATGTACTAGTAAAAGTATTATTGAAATGCTTACACAATTAAACTTTTACACCTAAAATTTTTATACTTGAAACACATTTAGGATAACTTCATCTAACAAAGGTTTGCAAGTCAAATTTATTCACTTTATTGATTTTTATTGACAAGTTGTAATAGCACTGATCTATATATCGTTCACTTCAAAATTTTTAATATTATGCTCATCATTGTCAAAGTACTCTTCATATTCAGATAATATAACATCTTCAATTTCTTCAAAGTTAACTATTGAAGAAAAACCATTAAATCGTCTTTTTTTTTCTTCCAAAAGTTGTGAAAGTGTTTTTATTTAATCTTTCTTTGATTTTTATTTTGAGTGTGGAAGAACTAAGCTAAAGATGGTTATTATACTTGTGATTAGATAATAAATTTTAAAATTTAAAGTGTAAGACTTAGGTAATAAAGTTTAAATTAATTGAAAAATTGAAATCTAAAATTTAGATGATAGAATTTTAATCTTAATATAAATTTTGTGTTTAAAAAAAAAATTAAATATATTTAATGATTGTACAAATTAATGGATCAATACTTAATTTTTTTATATAATTGTAGAAAATTTAATTTCTTTTTAATTAAAAATATTAAAGTTTAAAAAAATTAAATATACATTCCAATTAGTTAAGCATTTTAAAAAATAATTGTAACGCCCAGCCTTTGGCACTATTTCATGAGCAATATAATATTTGGAAGAAAATTTAAAAGTGAGTCAAATAAAAGAGGAAACCAAAGAAATTAATTTGATATCAAAGAAACAAAATCAATGTAGAGAATTATGAATGTAAAATGTAGAAAAGGACGAAACTAAAACTTTTGAAAAGTATGATGATCAAAATGTAATTTGACCAAAGTGAGAATATGTGAGATAATAATAGGTGTAACACTCCTATCCCGTTTCTGTTGCCGAATTAGGGTTACGGAGTAGTACTGATAAAAATAGAACAATTTCTTCATAATAGAAATAGTTATACAATTTAAATTCTAACGTATCACAATTGAATCTAATCATAGCAAAAATACATTTATAGGCATTAAATCGAGCATATGGGCCCTAAAAACAATTTGAGAACAACCTGGGATCAAATCAAAATAAATAAATAAAATTATGAAAAAACATGAAAATTTAGAAAATAAGGGTCATACGGCCTTGTGACATAGCCCAGACCCTGTGAACATTCAAAGTCTAGACATACGGCCGTGTCCCAGCCCATGTGTTTATTCGAAATAGGGTCACACGGTTGTGTCGCAGGCCATGTGCCAAATCGTATGTGTATTCGATGTTGGGTCACATAGCCATGTGCCAAACCGTGCTACATACTGACTTGAAACACATGGCCATGTTGCAAGCCATGTCTCAGACTATGTGAAACCTACACATAAAACAATAAAGACACACGGTGTAACAGCCCGATTTTAGGCCTAGCCGGAATAGTGATTCTGAAACCACAAATCTGAGGTCAAGAAATTATTTTAAATATTATTTTATGAGTTGATGCATAATTATATGGACGCATGAAAGTTTTGGTAAATTGATTTACGCGATTGTGAACCCAATTGCGAAAAAGGACTAAATCGCATAAAAGGTAAAAGTTGTGAATTACTAGTAAATTGTGTTAATTGGCTAGAGAATTAAAACTTGAGGGTTTTAAAAGGCAATTAGGCCCTTGAATTTGAGGTTGGTCGGCCATGAGAAACAAGGGAGACACGGAAATTTATTTGGTCAAAATTAGGTGTGGTTGGTAGCTAATTTTGACTAGAATAATAATAAAATAAACAAAAGATTCATCACATTCATTTTTCCCTTCTTCTCCACCGAAATGTTCAGCAAAATAAGGGTTTTGAAGCTCAAAAATTCTAGCAACTTATCACCATCACAAATTAGGGCAAATAAGATTTGGATAGAGAACGAGGGAAAACAAAGAATAGAATTGGTCGACTTAGTTCGTCATTTCTGCAAACTAGGTAAGTTCATATGATTAATTTACATTGAATGGTTATTAAATTTCAAATGAGATATTATATTATTTCATATGCTTGTTATCTAACCATGATGAAATGTAAGTATGAAATCGGATTGAAAGACCAATCAGGAGAGATGTAGGGTCAAGTACAACTGTACTACAACTTATGATGAATTGATGGAAAAAGACCATGGTTGGACCATGGCAATACAAGTTTCAGTGTAAGATCATGTTTGGGACATGGCATTGACACCGAGATATGTTGGCCAGTGTAAAACCATGTCTGGGACATGGCATCAGTGATGATATGAGTGCTACTGTAAGACCATGCCTGGGACATGGCATTGGTGATGATACGAGTGCTAGTGTAAGACCATGTCTGGGACATGGCATCAGCCTCGTTACGTGTTAGTGTAAGACCATGTCTGGGACATGGCATCAGCACGGATAGATGTGAGCCAGTGTAAGACCATGTCTAGGACATGGCATCGGTAGACGACCTCACGTAAGACCATATCTGGGATGTGGCAGTGGTACCGTACATACGTGATTTCTGATGCATTCGATGGTGTTTCGAATAACTCGAAGGGTAAGATAGACATTGTAGAATTCATATCTGGTTTTATAAATGAGATGTGAAAGATTTATGAATTTATGAAATTCATTAATAATTACCTGAGATAACATGTTGTTATTGATGTGTAAGGGAATCAATGGACAAGGTCAAGAAGACAGTGAAAACGTAATCGTATTAAGTGAGATAGGTATGTATGAAATTCATGTGAATATCGAGTGGTAGTAACTTAATGGCTTATAATAAATCAATATTGTAAATATGAGAAAGGTCACGGGTTGACATGCGAGATAATACTTTCAGCTTATAAAATGATCAAAGAATCGAATGTGAAATATTTCATATCGTTATGCATAAATAATGGTAAGTGATTTCCTAAGTACGTAACCATTTCATATGATAATTTAATTGAACAAGCTTTCAAAAGTCATGGTAAACCCTATAAGGGAGTAAATGACTAAACGGTGAGACCATATTAACTTTTTATGCTTGTGAAATTACTCAAAATGTATTTGATAGCTAACATCAATCAAATGATCATATGAGCTTACTGAGCTTTATAGCTTACTTCGTTTATTCTCTCATGTTGTAGGATTTTGGAAGTCTGCTTGGGTTGGAAGGTAATGAAGATCTCAACATACTATCCCGTCATGGTTTGGTACTTTAAGCTTTGCAAATTTTGGTTATATGGCATGCATAGGCTAGTTGTTGTATTAAGTGTAAAGTAAGTTTAATCCATGGTTGCTTTAGTGTTCAATACATGTTTAGCCATGAATTTGGCTTATTAATTATGTAAAGATATTGGTTGGTTAAAGAAGCATTTGAATAATGTGTTATGAATGTTTGGGATGTATGCATATGTTGGGAAGGTATCCTTGTAACGTTGTGTAGGATAGCACAAGAAAAGGGTGGCAAATAGGCTTGGTAAATAGCCTTGTTTTTGCCCACACGGTACACTCCAAGGGTGTGTGACTCGACCGTGTGTCTCCTGCACCTTAAATTGGCCAAGTCAATGTCGTACCCGGGCGTGTGCCTTGACCGTGTGACCCTTAAGGGATGTTGACGTCAGAAACAGAATACCCAGGTTTTTGTACACGGGCTGCGACATGGGCGTGTCATGTCCGTGTGAAGGACACGGGCTGGGCACATGGACGTGTGCCAGGTCGTGTGAAAACCCCTGTAGGTTTGAAGTTAGAAAATAATTCTACACGAGTGAGGGGCACGGGCGTGTCCCTAAATGCTTAGGTCATGTGAACCACACGGGCCATTAGCAAGGCCGTGTTTAGAGGCCACATGGGTGTGTTGCCCTCTCACATGGGCGTGTGACATGTTTTCGGTAGTTTTTGACGAAATTTTTTTAGGTGCTCGAAATAGTCCTGAATTGTTTCAAAACTACGTTCTAGGCTGAGTAGGCCCATATGAAGGATCGAATACCAATGTTTGAAAAAGTTTTAAATTGGAACGAAGTTTTATGAATCGGGAGTAGGTGTTTGCTTGTGTTTTGGTAAGGTAATGCCTTGTACCCTATTTCGGTGTCAGATACGGGTAAGGGGTGTTACACACGATCGTGTGGAGGGACCATGTGTGACAGACAGCCATGTGACACACTCATGTCTCAGGCCGTGTGCACCTAAATTTCCTTCTAATACAAGGCATTTCAACACCCATATGTCAAGCCAAACCATAACCAGTTATAAACATGCTTTCAAAAAGCTATAATTGAGTCCAAAACATACATATTTCATACAATTTATGTGCCTAACCAATGTGTCCTCATTGACAAATCAATTTAAACATATACATTAAAACATTTCATCTAAAAGATCACCATCAAGCACTTGCTATCCAACTAATAACTGTGTTCTCAAATCTTCAAATACTAAACACAAACCCAAAAGTAAAACTAACATGTCAAACATCATAAAATGGCTACCCAATTGACCTTACCACATTTTCATCATCATGAGAGTTACCAAATGCTTACCCGAAAGCCCAAACATTTCCATACCAAAATACTATCAACTTGAGACTTAGCTTACCAAATCTTAACCATAAGAACTTAGTTACAATTCAAATGATAAATTAACCATAACCACATCAAGTCCTATATACATGCCGCAACCAAATGACTCAAAGACAAAAGCTACCAAAGAGAGTCTAGATAGTGTGAGTGTTGAAGCTGATCCGTTCGAACTGTTCCGCAAAACGTTAACTATAGAAACAAAAATGAAAATAGGTAAGCTTAGCTTAAGAATATTAGTAAGCCCATAGCTAAAGTTTCAAATCACTTTACCTCATTCTGTAAATGAATACTAAAAGAACATTAGATCTCTAAACCTAACAATCATTTCCAAAATCACATAATGTCAATACCCGAAACTTTCATTTAAGCGATTCATAAACCACTATAGTTCAAATCAAAATAAATCATTCTTTGCTATTTAAATTCATAACTCTGTCATCAAAATCGTATTTACAAAGCGTGAGTTTCATACATATATCTTTAAACTTTCCCTGCATGACAATATTGTTACAAACATCTTCTAAACACATAATCATTAATTATTCAATTTCACCACGTAACATCTCCATGTTCATCCAAATATATCAGCTACAAAACATTCATGAATTAAATATCAACTTACCTTAAACAAAATAGATAATCAAAAGGATGAATCTCTGATTCCTGATAACCGAATGCAAAATCATAGCACATTAATATATAATCATATATAACATAATGATACTTTTCAAAAGAACTAACCTAATTTTATCAATCTCCATATCTCCATGTACTTATCAACATTTATACATAAACATTTCCTAGTGCTATTTATCACGTAGTAGCAATTTAAACGTTCCATAGAATTGAGCAAGTAAATAAGTTTTAAGTTAATTAATACATAGCTAGATGAACTATAGTAACACCACTTGGATACTCAGGTAACTACACTAGACCATAGGCATCAAAGATGCGTAACAAAGGCACCGAAGTGAAAATAGAGGCACAAATGTGTAATCAGAGGCACCAAAGTGCAATCTCGTACAAGCGTGCATTCTAACCCTATTGGCATGCCAATCATATCTTAAGCGTTTACTACGTTTAGCTGGGCACTATACGTAAATTGATTACATTCATACATATCCATTGATGTACTCTTATATTTGACACTTTTTGCTTGCTAATTCCTTTGTCTTGTGAACTTTTCACTACTTAATTGGTTGCATTTGATTTATTTCTTGTGTAGTGAACCCAATACTGGAAATGGCAACAAAATGACGTAATCTGCAGTTTTTTTCTTTCTTTTTATTTTGCCATGGCTGGAGGTGTGGGCACGACGCTGGGCACGACGCGGATCTGACGTGGCAGATCAGAAGTCAACACGGGGAATATTCTGGAAACAACTCAGCTTGATCTGTTGACGTGATTTAGGGGATTTTGGATTTCATTTTCTTAATTTTAGGATATTATCTTTTTAATTTGATTAGTTTCCTTGTTGTTTTGGGAATTTGAAGCCTATAAATGCCCACCTTTGGGTAAGGCTAAGGATCATCTCTTGTCTTTAGTTCTTGTTGCTACTTTGTTTTCATTTTCAATAAAGTTTTCTTCTTTTGTTTATTTTTGCTTTCTTTTATTTTATTTTATGCTTGTACATTATCAAAACATGTTAAGCGTGATAATCAATATCATGCTTGGCTAAATTTTCTCAAGCTAAGAGCTAGTACGAATCAATTCCACGCTGAGAATTGAATATTGCTTAAATCCCTTCGGGATACATTTTCGTCCTTCTGCTTAGATAGTTTGGCAATCAGCCTTACTAAAACTTTTAAACGTTTTTCAAATCAAAAGGGATCCGTTGGTCTGGAATCGTTTAATTATATAGTTGGGAGGAAAGATCGGCTTGTGGCACTTGAACTTCCTATGAACACTCTTAGCGGCGGTGTAACGTCCCCACGCCCGAAACCGTCACCGGAGTCGAGCTTGAGGTGTTACTAAACACAATTTACCATTTTAAACAACTTTACAAAATCTATTTTCATTTTCGGAATAAATTGTTTTCTGCGTCATGGTCGCTCAAAAAATCATATCTCGAGTTACAAAACTCAAAATCAAGATCCGTAAATTTTCCCTGAATCTAGACTCATATATCTATTCACTAATTTTTTTCTAGAATTTTTGACTGAGCGGATTAGTACAGTTTATTAGTTAAAGTTTCCCCTGTTTCAGAACTCGACTGCACTGACCTCTACTCATTACGAATCAGTTTTCTCCCTGTAAAAATTTCATATAACTATACCGTTTATTTATATTAAAACTAGATTCAATAAGGAATCTAGGCATATAAAGTAATCCTCCTAATTATTTTTGTACAATTTATGGTGAATTTTCAAAGTTGGAACAGGGGATCCAGAAATTGCTCTGGCCCTGTTTCACTAAAACTCAAATATCTCATAACGTATAACTCCTTTACCTATTTTTCTTCTTCCATATGAAAGTAGACATGATAAGCTTCAATTTCATAACTAATCCATCATCAAATTCGATTTATATGATTTTTTAGTGAATTTTCAAACTCACGTCAGTGTTGCTGCAATGTTCTGTTTTATGGCTAATTTCATTTTCATAAAAGCTTTTATATACTAGATAACCTATTATTCTTTCATGACATCAAACATAATCTATATTAGCCATTTCAATGACTCAACATTATCAAGCATTTCCTCAACCAAACCACCACCATATCACAAGATTATTTACACAAAGTAGGTATATTACTATACATGCCATACTAAATCTTACAAGCCATTTACCAAAAAGTCCTTTGGATAGTGTGAACGAGTCTTCGACCTATCCCGATTCTCGAGCCGGCTTGTCCAAAACTACAATGAATGAAAAGGAGGGAGTAAGCATAAATGCTTAAGTTTACATGCAAATAACAAGTAACATAACAAAGTCATTATGCCAAACAACATTAACATAGCATCACCAAAACATATGTCGCAATTCTAGTCATCATACTTCATCTTACCACATTTTTGTTGTTGTCTCGGGTTTCAACCCAAGGGTTAAGTACATACCTGTCCAATACGGCCATTTCTCAACATTACCGAATTGTCACTTACGTCTTGAGTGCCTTTCCATTTCACTTGAATTTTACCCGTTGAACACATTGGAATACAACTCGGATACACGGATCATTTGCACATAAGTGCTGAATATGTAATCAATCAATCATGTAACCCGCCCATAAACGAACTCGGACTCAACTCAACGAGCTCGGGCGTTCGCATCCATAAGTGAACTCGGACTCAACTTAACGAGCTCGGATGCCTAGTTACATCTCACGAACTCGGACTCAACTCAACGAGTTCGGACATTCGCACCCATAAGTGAACTCGGACTCAACTCAACGAGCTCGGGTGCCAAACGATCCTAGTGACATGTCACTTGTATCCTAATCTATTCCCAAGGTTCAAACGGGATTTTCCTTGATCACTTATCCTTGCCGTCTTCCACATAATACCGGAACCAATACTCGGTTGCAATTTATATTTAACAAGTAGCACATATAATTTGCATATTGTTCAAAAATAACCACAAAGCATATATGTCATGATAAAAATCAGCATATCATATAAATAACATCGATTAACTTAAAAATAACAGTTATGTTACATTATTTGCACATGAACTTACCTTAGTACCAAAATACAAAGATTTTTGCAATTTAGTCCGTAATCTTTTCTTTTCCTCGATCAAGGTTGATTCCACGTCTTTCTTGATCTAAAATAACACATTTAGCTTATTTAATACTCACATTATCAAAATAGTCCTAAATTCAAATTTTGGAAAAATTACAATTTTGCCCCTAAATTTTTGCATATTTACACTTTTGCCCCAAAGCTCGGGAATTAAATTTTATCACAAATTCTTATGTTTTAGGACATGCTGATCATTTATTTACCATTAGCAAGCTCAAATTCATACTAAAACACTTACTTATGAATAATATGTACTTTTACCGATTAAGCCGTTTTACTCGTTTTTACTTAAAACCGAGTAGCACAAGTTTTCTAACATAATTTAAAACCTCATATTCTATCATAAAACATCAAAATACACAAATTTCACCTATGGGTATTTTTCCAAATATGAACCCTAACTTAAATTATTGCTAACATAAGCTTTATCGAGCTACCGGGATTTCAAAAACGTAAAAATCATTAAAAACGGGGCTTAGAATCACTTACTATGAAGCTTGGAAGCTTGAAACAAACCCTAGCTATGGAGAACCCTTGAAATTTCGTGGTAATGAAGAAGATGACCAATTTTGTGTTATTTTTCCCTTTTTTATTTCATTAAATGTCCAAATGACCAAAATGCCCCTCCATACTAAACTTTCAAAAATTCCTTCCATGTCCTAGTTTGTCCATGAACATAAAATGGGTGTAATTACCGTTTAAGACCTCCTAATTAATATTTCAAAGCAATTTCATACTGAAAACTTCTAGAATGCAAGTTTTGCAACTTATTCGATTTAATCCCTAACTTCAAATTAAGCACTTTACGCTTAGAATTTCTTCACGAAATTTTCACACCATCATAAAATCATATCATAAACATCAAAATAATTATAATATAATTATTTCTACCTCGGATTTGTGGTCACGAAACCACTATTCTGGTTAGGCCCTAATTCGGGATATTACAGGCGGTCCGCTAAGGAAAGACGAGACCGGAAACGATTCATGGTGAGACAACTTCCGAGTCGGACTGTTCCTATTTTAAAACTAAGTATTTTAACGACGATAGACGTAGCTGATTTACTTAAGAATCGACTTTCAAAGATAGACTTGGGAAGATCGGTTACATGAGAGAAAAGCAAGTTACAATGGGTTGGGCCTCGTAGACTATAACCGACATGAATCCCGGAGCAAAAATCTATTTTCGATGATCGTGAAAATTGACGAAACTAGCTTGAGGCGATTCTTATACTCGTGATTATTCAACTTAATCTTTCACCTTCTTTATTTTACTGTTTCTATTTTAATACATCTTTCTTTGCAATCTTACTTGTTTATTTTATTTCCTTGTTACTTCTCAAATCAGGCCCATTTTTTTTACTCTCTATTTTAGCTCCTGGGTCAGGAACAAGAAATTTAATCAAGAATTCCATTAAACTCCCTGTGGATCAACCCTCTTCCACTATTCTACCTTTTTTATTTTATTTTTGAAGAGGTTTATTTTATTTTGATAGGAAAAACGATGCTTGTTATCCATCATTCAGAGGCACATCATTATTTCTATGCGCATACTACAAAGACTGTTACATTCATTTCAATAATGTACAATCACAAGAATTGCCACCACAAATTAATTCATTTTCATATGTACTTATTTGCAACATTTAATAGTATATAGGTAACTAATGAAACTTCACATAGATATACAATTTACTAGTAAACAATGATATAATCATAAAGAAACTTGCATCTACATATCATTACACTATGAACTTACCTAGAATATGCTAACGGTTGACTCATAGGGACTAATTCGTAATGTCTCCTTTTTCACGATTATTCTCAGTACAATTCAATTCTTGATCTAAATATGATAAATTTCATTCAATTAACTAATCCAAATACTTTAATCACTCAAATATACATATTTGACCTTTAATCAATATTTTACACTTTTATCCTACACTTTTACATCTTATTCAATTTAGTCCCTAAATCTAGAACCCTCAAATTGAACACATTTAATCCCACACCATTCTAGCTAAATTCTTCTTGATCCCTATACAGTCCATATTTAACATATTTTCACAAAAATTTCATGAAATTTTACTATTTTAACAATTTAGTCCTTTAAATAAAATTATAAAAAATTACTTTGCAAACTAATCCTAACTAACAACCATTACTTCAAATCCATCATTTAACATAAAAAGTAACAAATATTCATCAATGGAAAAATTCAAAATCCTTAGTAGTTTCAAAAACGAAGGTACGGGTTAGCTAGACCTAGTTACAAAAATCTCAAAAACATCGAGATTACAAGAAACGAGTGAAAATTTCACTCATATGTAGAATTAAAGGTGGCCGTACTTCAAGCCTTCAATGGTGGTCTCTTCTTTTCAATTTTTGGCAACCAAGGCTTTTTGGAAGATGATGTTTCAATTATTTTTATTTTATTAAAGCTTTAATCACTAAATTACAATTCTACCCTTTACTAAAACATTTATCTTAACTAAAACAAGGCCTCAAACTGTCCATTTAAATCCATTATGGACTAATTATCTTAAAAATACTCCTCTTATGATAATTAAACCATTTAATCATTAAAATTCAATAACAACTAAGTTATATGTCTTTTACAATTTAATCATTTTTAATTATTTCACTAATTAAACATTAAAATTTCTGAACTAAACCTTCACATATCTAAATTCTAACGCCCCAAATATTTTATTCTTGCTTCTGTAATTATTTGACACAAATATCTGTCTGTTTCAGTGGTTAAGTGTTCTGGGTGTGTGTGAAAGGTCCCAAGTTTAAGCCTTACCTTTGGCAAATTTTGGTATTTTTCTAACTTAAGCCTTATCCTTACTCAGTGGGCTTAAGTTTAATTATTTGTAAAACTATAGTAGAATGGGCTTGCTTGTCTAGTAGTTAAGTGGAGTGTTAGTATGTTGAAGGTCTTATGTTCAAATCCTTGTGCAAGCGTGAATGCTAATATTTTTACTCCAGTCGGCTGAGGGTGTTTGGATGGAGATAGGATTCTGAGTAGTGGATTGTTAGTAGGATTAGTGGAGAGAATTAAGGGATTTGCGGGTGATCAAAATCTTATTTTTATTAATTATTTTATTTTAATTTTCTTTTTCTTTTGTTTAAAATTCGATCCCTTTTCCCAAAAATCTGACGTTGGCTTTCTGTTCTTTTGCCCCTTCCTACATTTTTGTCTTCTTCTATTCTGCTATCATACTGCTATCCAATTATAGTTGGTTGAGTATCGATTTAAGTGATGAATTGGTTGTTATATTGGTCAATGTTAGGTGCTGAGTGGCTCGGGATTACTTTTGCTACGAAAATGAACCAGGTGTGTAATCAGAATCACAGAAAATGAGGTTTCAGCAAAAGCTAAAAACCATTCTGTCGATGCCACATGGCCGTGTGGTAGGCCGTGTGTGATGACACGACCGTGTGATCGACGAAGGCTAGGTCGTGCGCAAGACACGGCCTTGTGATGGCTAAAATGTGGCCGTGTAAGCCACACGGGCTAGACCAAATTAGGCGTTAACTCACCCATTTTCTGTTAATTTTGTACAAGTAATCCATAGTCTTAGGTGGATCGGTGCAACGGAAGACTCAATGGTGACACTAATCCGCAAACTTTTAAACTTACTTAGCTTTTGTTTTATTTAAGTTTTGGTTTTTAATTAAGAGTTGTAATTTTTAGGACTCTTTGAACTGTACAGGCTTTTAACTGATGCTTTTGGTTTTTTTGCTCATTCTTATGCATGCTCTATCAAATTGTTTTCTTTAAAAACGATGGTTTTACTAAAACAAGTTTTTTCTAAATCACAAAATGTATTGCTTAAACATCACAGTTTTTTGTAAGCTTCCGCTCTAAATGATTTTAAGGCAAATTAATTAATGTTTTGATAATGAATATAAATACTTAAGTGTTGAAGAACTGAAATGTTTTTATCGTGTCGACTCCGCTTTTAAAACCCCTTTCACTTGACATTGCCAGTGTAACGCCCCAAAATTTTAGTTTTTGTTTCTATGAATTTGTGACATAAATATCTGTCTGCTTTAGCGGTTAAGTGTTTTGGATGTGTGTGAGAGGTCCCAAGTTCAAACCCAACCTCTTGTAAATTTTGGTATCTTTTTTGAATTAAGCCTCACTCTTGTTCAATAAGCTTAGGTTTAATTGTTTGTAAAACAATATCAGAATGGGCTTTTGGTCTGGTGGTTAAGTGGAGTGTTGGGGTGATGGAGGTCCTGTGTTCGATTCCCTTTGTTGGCAATATTTTTTGTGCGGCTCTGAGATAGAGATCTTGAGTTGTAATGGACATCTGAATAGTAGGAGGTTAAGGGGAGTGATTTGAGGGATATGAGAGTGATTCTAGTGATTTTCTATCAGGTTTGAATTTCCCCCAAAAGTCTTCCTTTCCTTTTGACGTCTCTCTATGTTTTTCCTCCACACCCAAAAATTTTAGCCAATGATTTTCTATTTTGCTTTCTATCGTCTCACTTTCTCGCCTCTTTTCTATATACGATCCCCTTTTTCTTATACTATTCCACCTTCCTCAACAAGTTCGTCATCGTTGCGGGATTCCGGTAAGTTTGGGTAAGTGATTGCGTTTCTATTTGTTTAACTCTTCACTAATTCATGTCATTTTGGTGATTAGGAGAAGAATCGAGGGCGTGTAATCATTTGTCAGAGACTTAGCTTTATGGAAACCATCATTGTTTGATTGAAGGTAAGGAATTTTCGCTTAATGGATAAGTAATCCGTTTCGAGTTTTAGTTGTAATTCATTGAGTAAGTGATTAATTGATGGGTATTTTGGTCAAATATAGGTTATTGAAGGCTCGGGTTACTTTTCACAGCGAAATGAAACTAGGTGTGTACCCAAAAATACAGAAAATGGGGTTTCAACGAAAGCTGAAAACCCACTATCGACATCATATGGGTGTGTGGTCACCCGTATGGTAGGCTGTGTGCCACAACACGGACATGTAATAGACGAGGTCAGGCTGTGTGCGCAAGACACGACCGTGTGATGGCTTGGTAAGCCGTGTATGACACACGGGCTAGATTGATATGGGTTATGTGGGCCGCACGGGCGTGTGAGATTTTGGGCCAGGCCGTGTGATCCACACGGCCAAGGCCAACGTGTGAGCCCATTTAATCGAAATGTTTTTTAAGGTTGCACGGGTCGCCCAAGTCGGCTGTGAACCTACTATAGTGTTGGTAAGCACTACTTATACCCTTAACTGTGTGAACTGAGTGTATGATATATATACTGAGCATCATGATTATATGCATGTATACTGAACTGTATGTGTAACTGATAAACATGTGATAGCATGTCATTTATTGTATGTTTGCAATGCATTGGGTTGGGATGATGATATTTGGAGGAAGTGTATTGAAAGGCTTTAAGCCTATTGACTGGTAGCTCTGTTGCAATATGTATACTGAAAGGCTCTTAAGCCTATTGACTGGCAGCTCAGCTACATTATACTGATATGTGCCACGTTCGGTACAGCTTGGAGTGTAGGGCTGGGTGGGTGTTTTAAACCCCATAGAAAGTGTAGGGATGGACGTAGATGGTGTATTAGAGATTGGTGGGTAGGACTTTGTTTTCTGATTACTATATACGCGACTGTTACTGTGATGGGCAAAGGCCTTAATGCATGTCTAATACTAAAACTAAAATAGGCTAAGGCTCAAACTGCTACTGAAATTGTAATAGGCTCAGGCCCCAAACTGCATTTAACTTTTTACTGTGTTTTACTGTATGTTTGTTTTCTGTGGGAATTACACACTGAGTTTACGTAAACTCACCTCTTCTGTTTAATGTGTACAGGTAATCCCCAGACTTAGACGGATTTGTGCGACAGAGGACTCAGCGGTGGCCACACAATTATTGGACTATTTTATTTACATTTATGGCTTCTAATTTTGATTGGTTAATTTATGATGTAATTTGGACTTACGGACTTTTGTTTTGATTTGGTTTTTATCTGATTTGATTTGTGGATTCATAACTGCTAGATATAGGAAAACACGGTTTTTCGAAAAGCAAAAGTTTTCAAAACACACGGTTTACTTAAGACGGTTTTTAAAGCTTCAGCAACGAACTACGTTTTAAAAAATTGACTAAATGGATAAGCACAATCAGAACTAATAAGAGTTAAAGGAAAGTAAATAAATAGAAATGGTTTTATCGCGACAACACAGCTTTCAAACACCCTATCATGTGACATTGTCAAATTCAACCATAACGTCTAGGTTGGGTTTAGGGTGTTACATTTAGTGGTATCAGAGCCAGGTTGCAAAACTCAAATGTGGTTTTTGGGTTTTAAAATTTTGTTTTCTAAAGAATTGATTTTCAAGTGATTTAAAATACTTGGACTGAGTATGTGGTACACCGAGTCTCCGGCACCGATCCTATAAGTATTCTGAAACTCTGATAAGTTTAATCTAAAAATACTGTAGATAGTATATTCTGAAATTGCTATAGGTAGTATGTTGTGGAAACACTCTAGTTAGTGTATACTGAAAGTATAGTGTAAACTGGAAATTGTAGTAAAACTGATAGAGATTGAAACATACGAAAACAAACTCTAAATTACTGACATTGTTTACATAAAACATCTGCTAATAAATATTGAACAGTAATTGATTCATAAAATTTGTAATATAGAAAAATTCAAGTTAGATAATGAGCGCACGTGGAACCCGCAGACGTGGTATTTGAGGCTGTAATAGATGTTGTAAGGGGCTCGAGCTAAGTCTTTCATTTCCCGGGGTAGTATACCGAATTTAGACACGAGTGATATGCTAGTGTCACCTGCTATTGAGACTGGGTCTCAAGATCGCATGGCTGTGGATGACGCATTGTCCCAGGCTATTCTGAGGATACTTGAGAGGGTTGCTGGGCCCAATACTGGATCTGGGGGCTGAGGGTCAGTTACGGAATGACTCCAGTCCAATGGAGCTGAGCTTTTTAGTGGTGTCACTGTATTCACCCCTAATGTGGTTGAATACTAGATAGAGGCCACTGAGCGGATTATGAATTATCTAGATTGCACCCCTGAGTAAAAATTAAGGGGTGCAGTCTCGCTGCTTTGTGATGAGTCGTATCAGTGGTGGTTGACTATTAAGTAGGGCACTCAGCCCGAATGTTTGACTTGGGAATTCTTTAAAATGACGTTTTAGGGCAAGTATATGGGAGCAAGTTACGTGGATGCTTATAGGATGGAGTTTCTGAACTTTACTCAAGCAGACCGATCTGCGATCGAGTATGAGGCCGAATTCTTACGACTGAGCTACTATGTACGAGGTATGGTGGCATTTGAGGATGAGAGGTGTGTCTGCTTTGAGGATAGACTCAGAGATAATCTGAGGGTTTTGATAGCTCCGCAAAGGGAGTGAGAGTTTTTTGTTCTGGTCGAGAAAGTGAAGATCGCCGATGAAGTTAACCGTACTGAGCGCCAAAATAGAGATCGAGAGAGGGGTAAGAACAAAAAGGATTCGGAGCCCTCAAGTTCTGTATAGAGTCCTAAGAAAAAGGCCAAATTTGATGGGCCAATTAGAGTTGTGCCCCTTGTTGCCCTTACAGGACTGCAGCCTTGTAGGGTTTGTGGTAGACGCCATCAGGGTGAGTATTGGAGGAGGACTGGGGCTTGTTTGAGGTGTGGGTCACTAGAGCATCGTATTTGGGACTATTCGATAAGGCCCAATCAGATGCAAACTCCGGGTACTAGTACTGCACAGCCACAGAGGGTAGTTCAGCAACCACCGAAAGGCTATAGTCAGGCTAGGGGTGGTAATGGTATAGCTGTGGACAAAGAGCACCGGGCCGAGGTGATGGTTAGGCTAAGGCAAAGCAGCCTACTCTTGTGTATACTACACGTCGCCGAGAGGATGGAGATGCTCTAGATGTCATTACGGGTACATTCTTAATTTATGAAGTACCTTACTTTGCATTGATAGACAAAGGTTCCAAACATTCATATGTATCTAGTACTGTGTTTAAAAGCTGGGGATTTCGGTTGAGAGCACTAAGAGGAGGTTACTGTACTGAGTCTGCTGGGGCAGTTTATGTGAGTTAATAAGTTATACAGAGATGTACCATTAGAAGTTCAAGGGGCGATCTTTTTGGTTGATTTAATGGAGTTTCTATTTGGGGAGTTTGACCTAAGTCTGGGAATGGACTGGTTGGTCAAACACTAAGTGAGTTTAGACTGTGCGACTAAGAGGGTTGTTTTGAGAATTGAGGAAGATAATAAGGTAATCGTGATTGGAGAACGTCAGAACTATTTGCCTAATGTGATCTCTGCACTGGTGGCTGAAAAACTGGTTTGTAAGGGATGTGAGACATACTTAACCTATATCAGTGTTTCTACTTATAGGGACACTACTGTTAAGGACATTAGAACTGTAAGGGATTTTTCGGATGTCTTTCCTGAGGAGCTACCGGGTTTACCTCCAAACCAAAAAGTGGAATTTGGGATAAGCTTCTTCTTGGTACAGCTCAATTGTCTACCGCTCCCTACAAAATGGCACCGAAGAAGCTTACGGAGCTTAAGGCTCGGATTCAAGAGTTGTTGGATCGTGGGTTCATCCGCCTTAAAGTGTCTCCATGAGGAACACCGATACTGTTTGTTAAGAAAAAAGATAGATCCATAAGGATGTGTACTAACTATAGGCAGCTAAATAAGTTGACCATTAAGAACAAGTATTTACTTCCGAGGATTGATGATTTGTTTGACCAGCTCCGAAGGGCTTCTATGTTCTCCAAGATTAATTTGTGACCTAGGTATCATTAGTTGAGGGTTAAGGAAGCTGATGTACATAAGACAACATTTAGGACTCGTTATGGACATTACGAGTTCCTAATGATGCCTTTTGGACTGACGAACGCACCAGCAGCATTTATAGATTTGATGAACCGAGTGTTTCAGCCCTATCTAGATCAGCTTTTAGTGGTGTTCATCGACAACATACTGGTTCATTCAAAGACTGAGAATGAGCATGACGAGCACCTGAGAGTTTTTCATCAGACTTTGAGGGAAAAACAGCTCTATGATAAGTTCAACAAGTACGAGTTCTAGTTACATGAGGTAACATTTCTGGGTCATGTGGTTTCTGCTGAGGGGATTCGAGTCTATCCTCAAAAGATTGAGGCTGTATTAGATTGGAAACAGCCTAAGACTGCGTCTAAGACTCGCAGTTTTTCGAGACTAGTGGGTTATTATCGGTGATTTGTGGAAGGGTTCTCACTGATTGTAGTACCCTTAACTAAGCTGCTACGTAAGGGTGTACCGTCTGTCTGGACTGACCCACAGTAAGAGAGCTTCGAGAAGCTCAAGACTGTACAAACTGATGCTCATATTCTGATACAGCCTGAACCTGGAAAAGAGTTCACGGTTTATAGTGATGCATCACATGTCGGTTTGGGATGTGTGTTGATGCAGGATTATAACACCCGAAACCCAGCCTAGATGTTATGGCTGAATATGATGATGTCACATGATAGTGTGTTTGATAACTAAGTCATTACAATAAAAATTATTTCCACGTTATTACCTTTTTTTCATCTCTTATTAGTTCTAAAAGAAGTCGTTTTACTTATTTAAATCATTTGCTTTAAAATATTACTAGTTGCAGAAGCTTTTCTAAAAACAGCTTATGCGATCGTGAGTTTTGAAAATACTTTAACTTTTTGAGAACCGAATTTCCTACGACTAGTAGTTTATAAATCCACAAAAACAAATATAAACCAAGTTTAGGCAAGAGTCCCAAATAGTTCGCATATTACATCAAAATAAACCAATAGTAAAACAAAACCAAAAGTAATAAATTACAGACATGAAGTCTAGAAACTGTGGACACCGTTGAGTCTTCCGCCGTACCGACCCGTCTAAGTCTGGAGATTACCGTGCACATTAAACAAAGGGGGTGAGTTTACATAAACTTAATGTGTAATACCACAGAAAACAGACATACAGTAAACATAGTGCACAGTAAAAAACAGTGAGGGCCTAAGCCCTTTTCAGTATCAGTAGTAGTTTGGCCTTAGCCCAATTCAGTATCAGTATCAATCAATCAATATTCAGTAACAATGTCCTACCCAACCAGCCTCTGCATACCATCTCCGTCCAACCCTACACTCCATGTAGGGATTAAATTAACCCACCCATCCCTACACTCTAGGTAGTACTGGATGCGGCACAATACAGTAATTTGCAGCTGAGCTGCCAGTATATTAGGCTTAAGAGCCTTTCAATACACTTCCTCCAAATAATATCAATCCAACCCAATACAATGCAACATACAATGATATGTAATGTTATCACAAGTCTATCAGATACACATACAGTTCAGTATACATACTGGTATATAACATGCTCAGTATAAATTTCACATAATCAGTATCATTTGGATAGGGGTCTAAGTAGTGCTTACTGACCCTACAAAAGGTTCACAGTCGACTTGGGCAATTCGTGCAACCTTAACAGACTTTCCAGTAAAAATGGGCTCAGACGCCCATGTGGTCTACCCGTGTGGCCCCACATGCCCGTGTTGCCCATACAGCCCAAATTGGCCTTGGCCGTGTGAATCACACGGCCTGGCCCAAAACCCACGCGACCTAATTCAGTCCAGCTTATGTGTCGCACATGGCCTACCTAGCCATCACACGGTCATGCCCTTCGCGCATGGCCTGGCCTCATCTATCACACGGCCGTGTTAGGGCACACAGCCCATCACACGTGCATGTGGCGTCAATAGTGAGGTTTTTTTTTACTTTTGTCAAAACCTCGTTTTCTGCGTAAATGGGTACACACCTGGTTTCAATGGATGCTAAATCAATCCCCGAACACTCCAGAACCTAAAAATCAATATTTCAATACCCAAATTCAGTGTTAAAATCAAACTTAAGCGAAACCAAATCGAGGCATTAGACCCAAAACTCCCAAAAGCCTTACCTTCAATCGACCAACAGGGATTCCACATCTTTAGAACGCCGATGAATGATATTCAGCCCTTCAATAAACCCCTAAACACCAAACGAACCCTTATTAGCCTTTGTCCAAAACATAGTTAAAGTTTAACCAAAAACCAAACTTATCGAACGAATGAAGAGGACATTGTACAGGGAGGAAGTAAAAATAAAATCGAAAAGGGGAAAAATCAAGTAAAATTCGGTAGCAAGATGGGCAGGAAACCGGTAGCAAAAATGGGAAAAAGGGGGAAAAAGAGAAAGTCAAGTTTTTTTAAAGAAGAAAGATAAAAAATAATCTAGATAATTCCTCCTCACTTCACACTAACCCCCCAAACTCAAACACTCACTATTTTTACGTTCCTCTCAACTCCTATACAGCACCAATAACAAAAATATTGCTCATATGTAGATTCGAACACAAAACCTCCCACAGACAAACACTCCCCTTTTCCACCAGATCAGCAGACCCATTCTGTTAATTATTTATCAACTTTTACTTAAAAACTCACTAACCAAAGATAGAGCTTTATTCATAAAAATACAAAAATTTGCCCAAGTCATGGCTTGAAGTTGAGACCTCTTTCACACACCTAGAACACTTAACCACTGAAGCAGATAGATATTTATGTCATACATACGCAAATAAAAAATTAGAATTTTAGGGCGTTACAATTCTACCCCCTAAAAGAAAATTTCGTCCTCGAAATTTACCTATCAGAATAGATGAGGATACTGCTGACGCATCGCATCCTCAGGCTCCTACGTGGCCTCCTCAGTGCTATGATTACGCCATAGAACTTTAACCAGTGGAATAGATTTCTTTCTTAGAACCTTTTGTCGCGATCCAAAATCTGGCTCCTCATCAAAGTCAAGTCTGGCCTAACCTCAATCTCCTCAACAGGCATAACATGAGTAGGATCAGAGCGATAGTGCCTCAACATTGGACATTAAATACGTCATGAATATGATCCAACTCTGGAGGTAGTTCCAACTGATAAGCAACTAGTCCCACTCGCTTCAGAATACGGTAAGGTCCAATAAATCTAGGGATCAACTTGCCCTTATGATCAAACCTCAGTACCTTCTTTCATGGCGAGACCTTGAGGAATATAAAATCCCCCACAGAATTTCTGTCTATCAAAAGCTACTTTCAGATGATCTAGAACCAGTCTAATCTTATCCTATGTCTCAGAAACCAACTCAGAATCTAGAACACGTCATTCACCCAACTCAGTCCAAGATAAGAGAGTGCAACACTTAGGACCATACAGAGCCTCGTAAGGTGCCATCTGAATGCTAAACTGGTAGCTATTATTATAGGCAAACTCCGCTAGTGGCAGATAATCCTCCCAACTGCCTTAAAAATCAATGACACAGCTCCTCAACATATCCTCCAGTATCTGAATCACCCTCTTAGCTTGACCATCGATCTGAGGATGGAACGTAGTACGAAAGTCTAACCTAAAACCCAAAGCCTCATGCAAATTTCTCCAAAATCGAGATGTGAAGCGAGGATCCCTATCAGAGATGATTGAAACCGATACTCCATGTAGTCTCACTATATCAGAAATATAAAGCTTTGCCAACTTCTATAAAGAATAATCCACCCTAACCGGTATAAAGTGCGCAGACATGGTCAATCGATCCACGATGACCCATACTGAATTCTTCTTAGTGGGTGTTAGTGGTAACCCACTAACGAAGTCTATAGTAACTCGCTCCCATTTTCATAAGGGAATCTTAACCAGCTATGGCAAACCTAAAGGTAACTAATGCTTAGCCTTAACATACTAGCAAGTCAAACATCTCCCCACAAAATCAGTAACCTCTCGTTTCAGTCCTAGCTACTAGTATAACTCACGAAGGTCTCGGTATATCTTATTTCCACCAGGATACATAGCATAAGGGCTACTATGTGCCTCTCTCAATATAGGCTGCCTCAGATTAGTCGTATTCGGCACACATATCAGTCCATAGAAACACAGCACACCCTCAGAGTTCAACCCAAAATCTGTAATACCACCACTCTCAATCTGTTAAAATCGAGGACCCAAAGACTCATCCTCCAACTGCTTACCCTTAGTCTGCTCAATCCATGTCGGCTTAACCTAAAGCTCGGCTAATAACCTACCATCATCAAATAAGCTTAGGTAAGCAGACATCGCCCTCAAATCCATCACAGCTTTACGGCTCAGTGCATCGGCCACCACATTGGCCTTACTAAGGTGGTACTCAATAGTGCTGTCATAATCCTTAAGCAGCTCAATCTATCTACGCTGCCTAAGATTAAGCTCCTTCTGAGTGGGGAGATACTTGAGGCTCTTGTGATCAGTGTAGATGATACACTTCTCACCATACAGATAATGCCTCCAGATTTTCAGTGCAAATACCATAGTAGCCAACTCCAAGTCGTGTGTCGGATAATTCACCTCATGGGTCCTAAGCTGACGAGACGCATATGCAACCACTTTACCATCCTACATCAACACGTATCCCAAACTGACGTGTGACGCATCACTATAAATTGTAAACTCCTGTTCAGGTTCTGGCTGTATCAGAATAGGATTCTCAGTCAATACCTTCTTAAACTTCTCAAAGCTCTCTTGCTGCACATCAGTCCAGTCAAATGGTACACTCTTACGTAGCAGCTTAGTTAAAGGTGCTGCAATCAATGAGAAACCCTCCACAAATCATCGATAATAACCTGCCAGTCCCAGAAAACTACGAATCTCGGACATGTTCTTTGGTTGTTCCCACTCAAACACAGCCTCAATCTTACGAGGATCAACTCGAATGCCCTCAACAGATACCACATGACCCAAAAATGTCACCTCACGTAACCAAAACTTGCACTTACTAAACTTAGCATAGAGTTGTTTTTCCCTCAAAGTCTGAAAAACAACTTTAAGATGCTTGTCATGCTCATCCACAGTCCTCAAGTAAACCAGTATGTCATTGATGAACACCACCACAAACTGATCTTGATAAAACTGGAATACTTGATTCATCAAATCCATAAAAGTTGTTGGTGCATTAGTCAGTCTAAATGGCATCACTAAGAACTCGTAATGACCATAACGAGTCCTAAATACCGTCTTATGTATGTCAGCCTCCTTAACCCTCAACTGATGATACCCAGATCGAGTTCAATCTTAGATAATACCGAAGCTTCTCGAAACTGGTCAAATAGATCATCTATCCTTGGTAAGGGGTACTTATTCTTAATGGTCAACTTATTCAGTTACCGATAGTCAATGCACATCCACATGGATCCATCCTTCTTCTTTATAAATAGTACCGGTCCTCTCCACGGAGACACACTAGGGCAAATAAATCCATGATCCAATAACTCCTAGATTTTAGCCTTAAGCTCTACAAGCTTCTTCGATGCCATTTGATTGGGACCGATGGACACCGAAGCTATACCTGGAAGTAGCTCAATCTTAAGCTCTAACTCGCGATTCGGAGGTAAACTCGGTAGCTCCTTAGAAAAGACATCTAGAAAATCCTTTACCATCTTGATGTCCTTAACAATAGAGTCCCCAATATCAGAAACACTTATGTAGGCCAAGAATGCCTCACATTCCTTACGAATCAACTTCTCTGCCACTAGCGTAGAGATCTCATTTGATAAATAATTTTGGCGTTCCTTAATCAAGACTACCTTATTATCCTTCTCAGTCCTCAATACGACCCTCTTAGTGGCACAATCCAAGCTAACATGGTGCTTGACCAAGTAGTCCATCCCTAGAATGAAGTCGAACTCCCCAAATGAAAGGTCCATCAGATCAGCTAAAAAGATTGCCTCTTAAACCTCTAACGATATGTCTCTAAACAACTTGTTAACCCTTACAGATTGCCCCGATAAACTCAGTACAGTAACCTCACTCGTAGAGCTCTCAACCAAGATCCCCAAGTTTTTAGACACAGTACAGGCTATATAGGAGTGGGTGGATCCTATATCTATCAATGCAATATAAAATACATCATGAATAAAGGATGTACCCGTGATGACATCCGAAGCATCTCCATCCTCTCGGTGACATGCAGCATATACTAGAGTTGGCTGCCTCACCTCAGTCTATCTAGCACCTCTGTCCAGTGCTCTCTGTCCACGACTTATGCCATTACCACCCCTAGCCTGACCACAGCCTCTTAGTGGCTGTTGTACTACCCTCTATGGCTGTCCATTACCAGCACCATAAGCTTGCATCTGATTGACCCTTAGCAGACACTCTCTAGTACGATGTTTCAAGGACCCACACCTCAAGTAAGCCCTAGTCCTCCTCCAACACTCGCTCTGATAACGTCTACCACAAACATCATAAGGTTGTAATCCAGTAGCAACAATAGGGGGCCCAACTCTAACCGGCCCATCAGCTCTGGCCTTTTTCTTAGGCCTCTATACAGAACTCGAGGGCTCTGAATCCCTCTTGCTCCTACTTCTCTCTCTGCTATGGTTTTGGCACTCAGTGCGCTTAACCTCCTTAGCGATCTTCGTCTTCTCAATTAATGTAGAAAAATTACGCTCCCTCTACAGAGCTATCAAAACCCTTAGGTTATCCCTAAGGCCATCTTCAAAGCAGACACATCGCTCATACTCAGATGCCATCATACCTCGCGCATAGCAGCTTAGTTTTAGAAACTCGACCTCAAACTCGGCCACTGATCGATCTCCCTATGTCAGACTCAAGAACTCTCTCATACGTACATCTACATAGGTGGCTCCCACATATTTCCCCTGAAGGCAATCTTAAAGAATTCCCAGGTCAGGTGTTCAGCCTGAATGCCCTACTTAACAGTAAGCTACCACTGATATGCCTCATCCCTTAATAGTGAGACTGCACCCTTTATTTTCTGCTCTGGGGTGCAATCTAAGTCATCCATGATCCTCTCTGTGGCCTCAATCCAGTACTCGACCACATTAGGGGCAACTCTAGTGACACCCCTAAAGAGCTTAGCTCCATTGGACCGAAGTCATTCCGTAACCGACCCACGACACTCTCCAAAATCCTGAGCATAGCCTGGGACAGTGCGTCGTCCCCAGCTATGCAATCTTGAGACCCAGTCTCAGTAGCAGATGACATTGGCATCTCACTCGTGTGGACTCAGATCGAGCCCCTCTACGGTCTCTACGTTGGCCTCTAGTACCCCGTCCTTGGATACCTCGTATGCTCATATCTAATCAAGTTTATCTGTATTAAAATTTTTACATATCAATTACAGTTCAATAGTTATTAGCAGATATTTTATGTAAACAGTTTCAGTAATTTAGAGTTTGTTCTTGTAAGTCGTAGTCTCTTAGCAGTTTACTTAGTTTCAATTTAACCACAATTTTAAGTATATACTAACTAGAGTATTTTCACAGTATACTACCTATAACAATTTCAGAATATCATAACATTTTCAATTTAAGCATATATCAGTTTCAAAATATTTACAGGATCGACACTGAAGACTCGGTGTGCCATGTACTCAGTAAAAACATTTCAATCATTAAAAATCAGTTCTTTCAAAACCAAGTTTAAAAACCCATAATCCACAGCCGAGTTTCACAACTTAACTCTGATACCACTAAATATAATACCCTAAACCCGGCCAAGATGTTATGGCCGAATTTGGCAATGTCACATGATAGTGTGTTTGATAATTAAGTTATTACAATAAAAATTATTTCCATGTTATTACCTTTTTTATCTCTTATTAGTTCTAAAAGAAATCATTTTACTTATTTAAATCATTTGCTTTAAAACATTACTAGTTGCGGAAGCTTTTCTAAAAACAGCTTATGTAATCGTGAGTTTTAAAAATACATTAACTATTTAAGAACTGAATTTCCTACGACTAGAAGTTTATAAATCCACAAAAACAAATATAAACCAAGTTTAAGCAATAGTCCCATATAGTTGGCATATTACATCAAAATAAACCAATAGTAAAACCAAACCAAAAGTAATAAATTACAGACATAAAGTCTAGGAACTGTGGACACCGTCGAGTCTTCCGCCATACCGACCTGTCTAAGTCTGGGGATTACCTGTGCATATTAAACAAAGGGGGTGAGTTTACGTAAAATTAATGTGTACTACCACAGAAAACAAACATACAGTAAACATAATGCACAGTAAAAAAACTGTAAGGGCCTAAGCCCTTTTCAGTATCAGTAGCAGTTTGGCCTTAGCCCAATTCAGTATCAATATCAATCAATCAATATTCAGTAACAATGTCCTACCCAACCAGCCTCTGCACATCATCTTCGTCAAACCCTACACTCCATGTGAGGATTAAATCAACCCACCTATCATTACACTCCAAGTAGTACCGGATGCGGCATAATACAGTAATTTGCAGCTGAGTTTCCTGTATATTAAGCTTAAGAGCCTTTCAGTACACTTCCTTTAAATAATATCAATCCCAACTCAATGCAATACAATATACAATGATATGTCATGCTATCACAAGTCTATCAGATACACATACAGTTCAGTATACATACTGGTATATAACATGCTCAGTACAAATTTCACATAATCAGTATCATTCAGATAGGGGTTTAAGTAGTGCTTATCAATGCTACGGAAGGTTCACAATCGACTTGGGCGACCCATGCAACCTTAACAAACATTCCAGCAAAGATAGGCTCACATGCCCATGTGGTCTGCCCCTATGGACCCACACGCCCGTGTGGCCCATATGACCCAAATTGGCCTTGGCCGTATAGATCACACAGTCTGGCCCAAAATCTCACACGCCCTTGTGGACTACCCGTGTGGACCCACATGCCCGTGTGGCCCACACAGCCCAATTTAGTCCAGCCTATATGTCGCACATAGCCTGCCTAACCATCACACGACCGCATCCTTCGTGCACAACCTGGCCTCGTCTATTACACAATCGTGTTAGGGCACACAGCCTACCACACAGCCTTTCACATGTCCGTTTGGCATCGACAGTGAGGTTTTCAGCTTTTGTCTAAACCTCATTTTCTGCGTAATTGGGTACACACCTGGTTTCAATGGATGCTAAATCAATCCTCGACCACTCCAGAACTTAAAAATTGATATTTCAACACCCAAATTTAGAGTTAAAACGAAACTTAAGCGAAACCAAATCAAGGCATTAGACCCAAAACTCCCAAAAACCTTACCTTCAATTGACCAACAGGGATTCCACGTCCTTAGAATGCTGATGAACAATATTCAGCCTTTTAATAAACCCCTAAACACCGAACCAACCCTTCTTAAGCTTTGTCCAAAACATAGTGAAAGTTTAACAAAAAACTAAACTTACCAAACGAATGAAGAGGACGTTGTGCAGGGAAGAAGTAAAAATAAAATCGAAAAGGGGAAAAACCAAGTAAAATTCAGCAGTAAGATGGGCAGAAAATCGGAAGCAAAATTAAAAAAAAAGGGGAAAAAGAGAAAGCCAATTTTTTTTTAAGAAGGAAGATAAAAAAATAATTTAAATAATTCCTCCTAACTTCACATTAAGCCCCCAAACTCAAACACTCAATATTTTACTTCCCTCTCAATTCCTATACGTCACCAATAACAAAAAAAATTGCTAATGTGTAGATTCGAACACAAGACCTCCCACAGAAAAACACTCCCCTTATCCACCAAACTAGTAAGTTCATTCTGTTAATTATTTATCAACTTTTACTTAAAAGCTTACTAACCAGAGATAGGGCTTTATTCATAAGAATACAAAAATTTACCCAAGTCATGGCTTGAGGTTGGGACCTCCCTCACACACCAAGAACATTTAACCACTGAAGCAGACAAATATTTATGTCATCCACACGCAAAATCAAAAATTAAAATTTTGGGGCATTACAAGGATGGTAAGGTGATAACATATGCGTCTTGTCAGCTTAAGAATTATGAGGTAAACTATTCAACGTATGATTTAGAGTTGGTCGTCGTAGTATTTGCTTTGAAAATTTAGATGTATTATTTGTATGGTGAGAAGTGTATCATCTACACTGATCACAAAAGCCTTAAGTATCTCCTCACTCAGAAGGAGTTGAATCTTAGGCAGCGTAGATGGATTAAGTTGCTTAAGGATTGCGACTGTACTATTGAGGACCATCTTGCAATGCCAATGTGGTGGTCGATGCATTGAGCCGTAGGGCTATGACTGATCTGAGGGTGATGTTTGCTTACTTTAGCTTATTTGATGATGGTCAATCTGAGACGATGATTCAGATACTGGAAGATATGTTGAGGAGCTGTGTTATTAATTTTCAAGGCAGTTGGGAGGATTTTTTGTCGCTAACGGAGTTTGCTTATAATAACAGTTTCCAGTCTAGCATTTAGATGGCACCTTACGAGGCTCTATATGGTCGTAAGTGTCGCACTCCTCTATGTTGGATTGAGTTGGGTGAGTGACATGTTCTGGGTCCTAATTAATTTTTGAGACTGAGGATAAGGTTAGATTGATTTGGAATGGTCTGAAAGTGGCTTCTAACAGAAAAAATCTTATGCGGATATGAAGAGATGTAAGATCAAGTATTCTGTGGGAGACTTCGTATTTCTTAAGGTCTCGCCATGGAAAAAAGTTTTGAAGTTTGGTTGTAAAGGCAAGCTGAGCCCTAGGTTCATTGGGTCATACCGCATTCTAAAATGAGTGGGATCAGTTGCTTATCAGTTGGAGCTACCTTTGGAGTTGGATCATATTCACGACGTGTTCCATGTCTTGATGTTGTGGCGATACCTCTCTAATCTTACCCATATTGTCCCTGTTCAGGAGATTGAGGTTAGGCCAGATTTGACATTTGAGGAGGCGCCGGTTCAGATTCTGGATCTCGATGTTAAGGTACTGAGGAATAAGTCTTTTCCACTAGTTAAGGTTCTGTGGCAAAATTATAGCACTGAGGAGGCCACATGGGAACCTAAGGATTCGATGCATCAGCAGTATCCTCATCTGTTCTGATCAGGTAAATTTCGAGGCTGAAATTTTCTTTTACGGGGTAGAGTTGTAACGCCCTAAAATTTTAGTTTTTGTTTTTGTGAATTTGTGACATAAATATATGTCTACTTCAGTGGTTAAGTGTTCTAGTTGTGTGTGTGAGGTCCTAGGTTCAAATCCAACCTTTGGCAAACTTTGGTTTTTTTTTCTGAATTAAGCCTCACTCTTGTTCAGTAGGCTTAAGTTTAATTGTTTGTAAAACAAAATGGGCCTGCTGGTCTGGTAGTTAAGTGGAGTGTTGGTGTGATGGAGGTCCTGTGTTCGATTCCCTACGTTTGGCAATATTTTTTGTGCCGCTCTAAAAGAGAGAGTTTGAGTTGTGATAGTCGTCTGAATAGTGGAAAGTTAAGGGGAGTGATTTAGAGGATATGAGAGTGATCCTAGTGATTTTCTGTCAGGTTTGAATTTTCCCCAAAAATCTTTCTTTCCTTTTAACGTCTCTCTATTTTTTTCCTTCACACCTAAAAATTTCAGCCAATAATTTTCTATTTTGCTTTCTGTCGTCTCCCTTTCTTGCCTCTTTTCTATATTCGATCCCCTTTTTCCTATACTATTCCACCTTCCTCAACAAGTTCGTCAACGTCGCTGGATTCTGGTAAGTTTGGGTAAGTGATTGCATTTTCGTTTCTTTAACTCTTCACTAATTCATGTTTTTTTTTTTTTTTGCGATTAGGGGAAGAATTGAGGGCGCGTAATCATCTGTCGGAGACTTAGCTTGGAAACCATAATTTTTTGATTGAAGGTAAGGGATTTTTGTTCAATGAATGAGTAATCCATTTCGGGTTTTAGTTGTAATTCGTTGATTAAGTGATTAATTGAGGGGTATTTTATCCATTTCGGGTTTTAGTTGTAATTCGTTGATTAAGTGATTAATTGAGGGGTATTTTGGTCAAATATAGGTTCTTGAAGGATTGAGTTACTTTTCACAGCGAAACGAAACTAGGTGTGTACCCGAAAACGCAAAAAAGGGGTTTCTGCTAAAACTAAAAACCTCACTATTGACGCCACACGAGCGTGTGGTCACCCGTGTGGTAGGTCGTGTGCCATAACACTAGCGTATGATCGATGAGGCCAGGCCGTGCGCGCAATACATGGCCGTGTGATGGCCAGGTAGGCCGTATGCGACACACGGGCTAGACTGATTTGACTATTTACTGTGTTTTACTGTATGTTTATTTTCTGTGGGGATTACACACTGAGTTTACGTAAACTTACTCCTTTTGTTTAATGTGTACAGGTAATCCCCAAATTTGGACAGATTGGTGTGGCGGAGGACTCAGCGGTGGTCGTATGGTTATTGGACTATTTTATTAACATTTATTGTTTCTAATTTTGATTGGTTAATTTTTTATGTAATTTGGACTTAGAGACTTTTGTTTTGATTAGGTTTTTATCTGATTTAATTTATGGATTCATAACTGCTAGATGTAGGAAAACACGATTTTTCTAAATGTAAAAGTTTTCAAAACACACGGTTTACTTAATACGGTTTTTAAAGCTTCCGCAACGAACTACGTTTTAAACAATCAACTAAATGGGTAAGCGAAATCGGAACTAATAAGAGTTAAAGGAAAGTAAATAAACAGAAATGGTTTTATCGCGACAACATAGTTTTCAAACACCCTATCATGTGACATCGCCAGATTTGGCCATAACGTTTAGGCTGGGTTTGGGGTGTTACAACCAGATTCGGCCATAACGTCTAGGTCGGGTCTGGGGTGTCACAAAAATAATTTCCCCGTAAATATTTAGTAAAAATATTTATAAGTTTGGTTTACAGAAACGAGGTCTCCATACCTCACTTTCCAAAACCACTTGACTTTCGGGACAACTATTTATACTTAACCATTAATGTAATTAACTAAAATTCTTCAAATAAAGATTCAATATGAAATTATAATTAACTTATATAAATTAAATATTACTTATTACGGGTTTACTCGTCGGACTAGTGGTCCCGAAACCACTATTTCTAACACCACTGAAAATAGGCTGTTACAATAAGGCAGAGAAAAAACCCGATCAAATTGAGAAACTGAGTCAAACTGGAAGCTTGGTTTGGTTCAACTCAAGTTTTTTATAATTCTTTTCAATTTTGGTTAAATGATGTCATTAAGCTACACCAAATTAGTTTGTTTTGATTTATTCCATTAGAGACCAAAATGTCAAAAAAAAAAACCTAATTAAAAATTCTAAAAAATATCAATATTTTTTGAACATATAAGTCAAATATATAAACCCATATAAAACCCAACATAAAACTCATTGTATCTAAATTTTAAATATAATTTTTATTTAACTTTTACATATTCTATAATTAAATAAAAAATAAAAAACCTAAATCTTATTTCAGTCTTAGACTCTCATGAATTCATTGCTTATTTATATTGTTGTTAAAACTTCCAAGAAATCAAGTGTTCATCTCTTTTCTGCTTATTATATATTGTGTTCTTTAATCTATTATTATTGTTGTTAAAACCACTAAAGAAATTGGTTATCATTATTAGCATTTCCAAGTTGGGTGCTTTTTGTTGTTATTACATATTAAGAGTTATAAAACACAAATAATTTAACATTTGATTATATTAAGAGAAGATTGAAGTGATTAAATTAAGGTTTAATTATAATTTTTTATAAATATTTATAATTATAGATTTTACAAATTATTTTTTAGCTATATATGTTAATTAAGATTTTATATATAATCGATTTTTTTAATTATCAAAAAATATAATTTTTATAAAAAAATATAGAATAAAATAAATAAATTATGGTAGAATAATGAAGTACTCTTTTTTTAAGTAATTAATTATATTTTCATTCTTTTATTTTATTTTTTTTCAAAAAATATAATTTAATTTATCCATGTGGGATTATTTTTTGAGAAAACAATTTTTCACTATTATATATACTAATTCTCATGCCACATCCATTATATGTGGTTTTACGTGTTTATTTTTAATTTATTAAATAATATATTTTATTATTTTTAAAAAGGTAATTGACAATTAAATGAGAATTGGTCTAATTTATAATAGAGGGCTATTAACTTTGAAAAATAATTAAGAGAATAAAATAACATTTTAGAAGTAATGAAAATAAAAAAGTGGAAAACAATTGACAGTAAAATATTAAATAAATGTTGAAGGTTCTTTGATGGAGAGAGGAAGTATAACACCCCAAACCTGACTTAGAAGCTACGATCGAATTTTGAGAAATTACATAAACTTAATTTAAATTCCAGGTTTTGAACTAAAAATTTGTGTTTTCAAAAAATGTTAATTTTGACAAATCTCTTGCAATCTTTCAGGAAAATACGCATAAGTCTTATTTACTTAGCAAAAAAAATAGTTAATTTGTTACTTAGTTACACAACGAAAGTTTCAGAGTAGATAGTTTGTAAAGTGTGATTTCAAATGTGAAAATGAATAGTTTTGTAATTTGTCAAAAGCATAATCCAGTAGAAAACCCAATAAAAACCAAAAATAAAGTCCAAAATATTTAAACAGTCCAAAAAGTCAAGAGTTAAACTTAAAACATAAATCGACTCATTTTATTAACTGAGAATCTAATTCGAATTCCTACATGCCGCCCAATCCTAAGTTTGTTGGTTAACTGAGAAGATGAAAAAATATAGGGTGAGCTAACAAAGCTCAATGTGCAACTCAACCCTCATGCATATAAATATCAGATAATCATATAGATTTAGTAATTGAACAGACACAGATGGCATGGCAATTTTATGCAATGCAACATTATAAGCTGATAAAATACAAATGGCATGACATAACATATGACACAACATATTTCACATATCAGATACAGATCATGCCCTCATTTGCTATACACCATCTCTATCCATCCCTACACACCCATTAGGGTAATAAATACCTATCCAACCCCACACACAAAATAAGTGATCGTATGCCACTGTACTGAATTGTGCAATTAAGGCTGCCAGAAATAATGTGGTAATCTGCCAAAATCAAATAACCATGGTCAAGTCACCAGAATAGATATGTGGTTAAACCACCAAATAGGGCAGATAATTAAATTACCAACTCTTTCTCCATCACATAATTATCCCACCCCAATGCACGTGCTGAAACATAACACATACTCAGATGCTCATAGATGAATCATGCTTTCACATATCAAACACATGCTAACAGAATACTCAAATTTATAAATCAGATGCATAATTTATACTACAAACATGCTTTTAGATGTTACATATACAATATCAGTACTGTAGATTTCATATATCAGAGTCACACATATCACATAACAGACCATACGAAGTAGTTAACCACAAAAACACTTCCAACACGACTTTAACTAAATTTAATTGGAAATGGGTTGACATGCCCATATGGCCCACACGGCCTACTTGCCTCAGCCTGTATGGTCCTTATGGTCTACCTACCCTAGCCTGTGTGGCCTACATGATTTGGTACACGACCGTGTGATGTCAACAGTATGATTTTTTACTTTACGTCGTCTATTGATTTTTCGAAAATAGAGTTACACACCTAATCGAAACTGGAAAATGATGCTATGGCACACTTCTAGACCCTAAAATCAACATCCAAAATGATTTAATCAACAACAATACATTAAAATCCAATTATTATTTCGACCACAAGCATAAAACTGTAACACCCCTTACCCGTATCCGACGTCGGGACAAGGTATGAGGCATTACCTTACTAAAACACATGCAAACATACCATCTCGAGTCCACGAAATTCGTCCCAATTTAAAACTTTTCAAAACTTGTCTTATAGTACTGAATATGGACCTACAAGGCCCAAAACATGGTTTGGAAACAATCCAGTACCATTCCAAATACTTAGAAAAATTTCAAGAAAATCTAATAAAAACAGGGCACACACCTGTGTAGAAGGGCAACACGCCTTTGTGGCCTCTAGACATGGTCGTGCTGAAGGCCCATGTGGTTCACACGGCCTAAGCACATAGGAACACGCCCGTGTCCTATATCCGTGTGGATTTATTTTCTAACATCAAACCTACAGGGATTTTCATACAGCTTGGCACACGCCCGTGTGCTCAGCTGTGTCCCTCACACGGTCTTGACACGCCCGTGTTGCAGCCCATGTGCAAAAACCTTGGTATTCTATTTCTAACGTCAATAATTCTTAAGGGTCACACAGCTGTGGCACACGCCCATGTGCTAGGTCGTGTCTTTCACACGGTTGAGACACACAGTCGTGTCTCGGCCCGTGTGTTTACTACTGTGCATTTAATTTTTCTAACCTCAGGTGCAGGGGACACATGACCTAACCACATGCCCGTGGGGCGGACCATGTGTCATACACGGCCTAGACATATGCCCGCGTGTCTACCCGTGTGGACCGAAATAAGGCTATCTACCAAGACTTTTGCCACCCTGAAATAAGATCAAACACAAACCAATACATCCAAGGTACCAATACTCAACCAATGACCATAAATTGGCATCCACACAACTTCACATAATCAATCCAACGAAACATTCATATTACTATCCTAATACTCTTATTCATCCATACTACTTGCACATGCATGAAAGCATCAACAATTGCATTTATAAACCAATAGCAAATATTAGCTAATATCTTTAGCCTTATACAAAATGAGGTGTTTCAAAATCAAGCCAACACACTTGGCCCAAAATAAAATGACACTTAAGAAAGACTAGTCCCTATACATGCCATTTCTCAAAATGCTAGAAACTAACTATACCAAATGCTTTAGCCGATAGTATGAGCAAAGTCTCTGATGTTTGATGATCCACGAGCTAGTTAGGAGACACTATAAGAAAATGGAAAGGTGAGGGAGTAAGCATAAAGCTTAGTAAGTTGCAAGTAAATAAAGGACAACAATTTACCATGTTACAACATACTCTTAATACATCTCAATTTATGCATGATGTATAAAAGAATGGCTACTAGCATAACTCACTCTCTTTCATCTCTTACTAATCAAACAATAAAATTTTGAGCTCACATAGCATACATTTCATACAGGTAGCTGTACCACTCAAAATGTCATCATAACAATTCTTATTCTTAACATAAACTTTAAATTACCCATTGAACCAATTAGAATACTAAAGGATATTCAATAAACCACAAACATAGGGTGTCATGCCGATGTTATGTCTCAGACATGGTCTTACACTAGTTTACATGTCAAGTCGATGCCATGTCCCAGACATGGTCTTACACTGGCTCTCATTTATCCGTGCCGATGCCATGTCCCAGACATGGTTTTACACTGACACATCTCCAGGCAGATGCCATATCCCAAACATGGTCTTACACTAGCTTGCAAGTCGAGGTTGATGCCATATCCCAGACATGGTCTTACATTAGCACTCGTATCAACGCTGATGCCATGTCCCAGACATGGTCTTACATTGGCTAGCACATATCGGTGTCGATGCAATGTCCCAAACATGGTCTTACACTGACACATAATGAGGCCAATGTCATATCCCAGATGGTCTTACACTGGCTCTCGTATAACCCTAGTATCATGGCACTAAATATCCAATCTATTCCTACGGTTCAACCGGGTTTTATCACATAAATTCTCTTCATGCATTTCTCAATATCATAATCAATAAATTTACGCCAAATCATTAATTTCATGCATAATTATAGTAAAGTTGTATTATTTACCTACAACTTACCTCGGTATACAAAATGTGAACGATTTCTCGGTTTAGTCTGTTTGCTTGGATTTCCCCCGGTCTAGGTTCGGGTTTCGTACTTCTTGATCTAAAATAACAAAATTTTAGTAATTTAATCACTATATTAATCTAAACAATTCAAAATTCATAATTTGGCAAAATGACCATTTTGCCCTTAGGCTTTCGCAAAATGACCATTTTACCCCTATGTTTGGAAATTGATTTTTTATCGAATTTCCTTAATAACCAAGCCTAACCGAGTTCTTTTCACTCTTATGGCAGCCCACAATTTCCATTACTTCATGCAATTACTACACAATTTATAACTTTTACAACTAAGTCCATTTTAGGTGTTTTCTATTAACACTCTTTCACAAAAGTTGTTTATTTAACAACTATGATTCATTTTCTTCCATAAAATTTCAGAAAAAACTTGAAAAATCTCATGGTAAAACCCTAAAATTTCCACCATTTTGCAAAATAGTCCCCTCAATAGCTATCTCAAGCTACAAGGTCCCAAAAATACAAAAATTATCAAGAAAAGTGACCAAAATCACTTACTAGAGAGAGAAATAAGTGGTTGAACTTTTTAAGCTTCCAAACCCCAACAATGGCTGATATTTTCGGTGGAAGGGATGAAGGAATGAAGAAAAATGATAGCTAGTCTATTTGGCCTTTATTTTATTAATTAATCGCCTAAAATATTACCTAACCTTTGACTTTTCTTTATTTCTTTTCTTATGGCCGACCATCACCTTAGAAATGGCCTAATTTTCCATTAAAACGCCCCCACATTAAGATTCATAGCTCTTTTTCACCTTTTTCTAATCAATCACAACTTTTTCCCTTTATGCGATTTAGTCCTTTTTCGCAATTAAGCTCTCAATCGCGTAAATTAATTTACCAAATTTTTCACGCACTCCTAATATCATGCTATAATCATAAAATAATGCTAAAATAATTCTTTCAAACTTGGTTTAATGATTCTGAAATCACTATTCCTACTAAGCCCAAATTCGGGCTGTTACAAAAACATTCGACTTTAACACTAAAACCAGCCCGTTCTAGGCATTTGGATACTTACCCTTTAGAGCAGAGATTTTTCCTAGCACACTTATAACAAGCCTTGTGGGGGAACAAAGATGTGTTCGAAAATGAGGAATCTCATAGGGATATAGAGATGGATACTAGTAAATAGCTCTGATGAGTAGTATGAAGATACATTGGTTCTTCGGAACTAGGATCAGAAGTTAGCACAAGGAAGGGAGTATGTGGGAAAAAGGGTACATGTGTGGAAAGTATTAGTGCATGTTGCATGAAAAGGAAATAGTAAGTCTGACGATATAAAAAGGGTAGTTTGTGCAAGTGGCATACACGCGGAGCAAATGTGCCCATGTCAGCCATAGGTAAGTTTCTAAAAATAGATGGTGTTTGCCAATAGGTTGAGTTTGATTGCGGTATTATTCGATAGCAGATACTACAGATCAGAGAGTGTTTTACCTGCCAATTATGGTGTACGAATCTGTCAGTTTGAGTTTATTCTCTTAATGTTTGATGGGATATATATTATGGGATGTATGTCCTAGGAACTCTCTAAGTTCTTACGGACTTACCTAGTTCTCTTCCTTTTAGGCTCTTAGGTTAAATGTGGTGATTGAAGGGAAACAACTAGATTAGCAACCATTTGTGAGGCTTCTTATTTTTCGTGGGTAACATGTATTTGCTGGGGGTACTAGGTTGATTGTTAGATGACGCCATTTAAAAGTCACCAAACTGTAATTTTTAAAACGATATTTTTCACCTTGAATGTTTACTGATAGCTTTGTTGGCTTTTATTTTAATGTGTTTGTGGTGGTATTAGATTAAATTGAGTTGATTTTTAAACTGCCACTCAAGTAATAATTCGAAATAATATTTTGCGTCAATTTATAAATTTTTCTTAAGCTGTCGTAAAAGGCTATTTGTTTGTACCTTTAATCCTTAAAGTGGCATAATACCATTTTAAAATCTTGCTTTCAAGTATATTTATATTTTTTTTCAAATTAACAATGCATTGCTTAGGCAACGAATACCTGCCAAATCGCAAAGTTAAGAAAACAAAGAAAGAACAAAAAAAAGAAAAGTTTTGTGCTTCAACAGTTTAACTCATGACGCTCTATACCCAGAACTAATGATTGAGTTGGGCATGGGGTGTTACATTGTCAGTGCTCCAATCCAATCTCGTTATCATGATTGCTCAAGTAAATTTTTTTCTTCAGTTTGTTTTGTTTTTGTTTTTGTTTAGTTCGCTTGAGGGCAAGTAAAGACTTAACTGTAGGGATATTTGACCTGACGTCAAATGTAGTAGTTATTTTGGTATATTTTCACACTTAAGTAGCTTGTTTTCTAGCCATTTTATTATTAATTATTACATTTTCGGTATATAGTAGTTTAGTAGTAAAAGTTAATAAAACAAGTATTTCACACATTTTGTGAGTGTTAGTGACCTATTAGGCTGACACGGGCCCTAAGTAGTTCTAATTTGTGTAATTGTGTGTGCAAGATGCTTAATTTAGGTCCCAATAGATGTAGGAACTTGGGACAGGTGATGTACAAGCTTCCTGAGCTATTAAAGCACGACACAAACCAAAGAATGCATAAAATCATATCATGTAGCACCATGCAAGGCCTATGGCGCGACATAGCCTCAACGTGGTGCCCAAGTATTCCGAGGTTATTTTCATCCACACAATCAACTTTATACGAAGACCTAGGACGTGTCGAAGACCTAATTCGGGCTGCCAACACTCTTATAAATAAAACCTTAGGGGTTTGATGTAACTAAGTCGTCTTAGACGCATCCAAAAACCCTTGTAATTTAGGAGTAAGATTTAGATTAAGTTTTCTTTTGTTTTTCATAAATGTTTTGCTCTTCTCTGTTGGAATCGGTTTCGATCCAAGATTTATTTTATAATATCGAAGTATTCAGTTTATTTTCTCTTTCGCAAGTGAAAAGATTCTTTATTCCAATCGAGAAATTCATTACTCCACGCTCCAATCGACATCAAATCAAGATTATTCTAAATCTCTTTTCTTTTCCGATTTATTCGTGTTATCTAGATGTTTAATTAAATTGAGTTTGATATTATGAATACAATGAGAAACTAAATCCCTTAGGGGAGATTAACGAGTGGATGACGTGATTAACGGAGTATTTAGGGTTTTTCGATAGGATTAGTTGGTTTAAATTATGTGTTCTTAAACCCTAGGCTTGACAACCCTAGGAAGTAATCATAGGTTAAACGAGAACGGGAGATAAGTTTTGCCAAGTAAATCGTAATTTATTTTTGTTGAGAAACTGAGGTTGAGTATCAACCAATTAAGTAATCAGTTAGATGACGAGAGGTAAATTTTTTTTTGATTTTTTTAATTTTTTGAATATTTTTATAATCTTTAAATTATTTGTTTAGATGGCATACAAGATAAGTAGTGTTATGTCAACATAAAGCACACGTGAGCTATTACGTAAGTTACCATGCTAATATCATTAAAGAAGTAATGTTTTAGTCATTATTTTCAATAAAAGAAAATAATTTAATTTTTTTTAAAGATTAATGACTAAATTTAACTTAAAAATAAATAAAAACATCATCACGCTAATATTCTAAAATGTTATATATATCACAAATATGGCATGTTAAGATTGGGGCTGAAAGCCAAATGTAAATGAAGAGTGATAGATATACATGAATTTTACTCCAAAAAAAAATTAATAATAAAAGGAAATACAATAAAGAAATAAATAAATGTGGAAGTGCAACTGGGTGGATCCATGTTCAACAAGACTGAACCTATTGAATTCAACTTCACTAATATTTGGTATGGTTGACACGATCCATCATCTTTTTAGCCTACTACTTCCTTGTGAACCGGACCCAATCCTGGCTTTTTATCTAAACTAGGCCTGACCAAATCAATGACCGCTTTCAAATTAGACCCAAAAAGAATCGGCCGGTAGAAGCTTAGGCTGGCATTGTGTCCTATTATGCAGCTTCTTCTCCACTAACTTTGAAAGTTTGACTTATTCTTTTTTTTTTCCTTTAAAAAAATACCTATTTGTACATTATATTATATTTATTTGTTGGGTACATTTTATGTAGGTGGAGAGTTTAATAATATTGGAGAAATAATAAATGAAGATAGGAATAGTCAAGAATCTTTTTTAAATATTTTTAAAGGGTTGTTCTAACTAGAGTTTTTAAGTCATTATGTTTTAAATATTTTTCTATAATTAATTAACATGTACAACCATTGATTTATTTTTTTTGAGAAACATTAAAATCTCAAAAGAATATATCTTTTGGTATACTAACTAGCATAATTGAAAAGATTAAGACAAATTTTCGTTGGTCCAATGTATATAAAAGAAATTTGATGAATGGAAACAAAATGAATGATTTCTTGACTCTTTGTAATGTGATGTATAGATATTGATAGTTTATACTCTATAAACACACTATTATCTTTAATAACTTTTATTAGCTCAAATTCAATCACAATTGTTAAAATTAAAAAGTTGGAAGCAACAAATGAAATAAAATATTAAAGTAATGATTCGTTGAAATGTATATATTAACTCATACTCGAATAATAATATATTAATTAATGACGAGGTAATATTATAATATTTATATTTATATTTTTTATTAAAATAATTTTTTAACTTTTTAGTTTTTAAATTTCAAGAAAACAATTTAAGTTTTGATGTTTAATGATACTATGATTAAGGCTTAGTGATTGTGTCTTGGCATGCATGCACTGAGGTTATGAATCAACCCAAATACAATAAAAAGATATAGCGTTGTACTTCAAGTGTGATAGGTTAGTTGTTGTATTTATAAGTTTATAATGGAACACTCCTAGTATTTCAAGGATCAAATTTAAGAGAGTTTGCGTGATAAAATGATTAATAAGAAAATGTGTAATACTCATAACCCGATCTGATCACCAGACTCGATTTACGGAATGCTACAGTTATAAACGAAATTGAACACTTTCAATTCACATTGATTATCTTAAATAAATATAGAATACCTCATAAATGCAAAATTATTATTCAAATTTAACAAAAATTGTCCAAATATAGTCAATTCAATTTATAATTAACAAATATGTCATTTCTTAGATCATATAGGGGCTTATGTATGCTCCACTACCATCCATAATTTAACTAAGACTAATTTGCTACATTCTCAGAATTTCAATTCAATTATAAATCAAAATAATTCGAAGCTTGATGTAGTCATCATAAGTCAATAGTCAATCATTAATCATAGTATATATGTGAAAACGGAACTTAAATCAAGTCTATGAAACCTTAAAATAAGTTTGGAAATAAACATGGACTAATCTGAAACAAAACAAAAAAATATAGGAAAAACTAAAAATAGAAGTCACACGGTTGTGTGATAGAGACCAGCCCGTGTTGCTTTAAATATGGTCGTGTGGCTATTCCACACATCCATGTCCTCAGACCGTATATAATTCAAAATAGGATCACACGGCTATATCACCAGGTCGTGTAACATACTGGACGAGTGTGGAAAATCTTACACTTAAAATTAATAAGACACATGCTCGTATGGAATGGTCGTGTGCAAACAAATGACTTCATTTTCAAGTCAAATCAACCATCATCTCTTAGGTATTAAACCCAACCATTTTCAAATATTTAAAACATATCCAAACATGACAAAAACATAACAAAAACATTCAACTTAAGTGTCTAACCAATGTACCCTCATTGGTAACACAGTTCAAACATTTAAAATCTAAATCACATGCATCATTTCCCAAATCACAAAACATGTATCTATCAAGCATTTCATAACCTTAAACCATAATTAAAACCAAACTTGGAAGGCATGAATCTTACCACTTATATACATATAGTCAAAACATACTAAAAGAGCCAAATAAACACAACTACAGCATCAGCTAACTAAGCATGAAACAATATACCTAATAACAAATAAATTTAAACTCTTAGTACATGCCACCTATAACCTAATTCAAAATAACCACAATTTATACCGAGTCAAAGAATGCATAATGTAAGCTCCGACTTAAACTTTCAACTGACATAAAACTCCGACGCTATACAAAAAAACAAACACAATAGATATAAGAAAATATTTACTTAGTAAGTTCGTATAAACTTAAAATTTAACTCACTAAATAAAAATAAACTTAAACAATCCATGTCTAACCACATTAATTAGCTCATATGTTTTATTTGTCTCCTATACACCACAAATCTCTCTAGTTAGTGAGATCACAAATATAACTATGTAATTTTATCAAGACATAACACTTACAAGTAACTGCACATATCACTTCATTCATCCATCATATGTTCATTTAACATATTACATACCATCTCAATTATCCATTTTAAAAGTTTTCCATTTACATATAAAATTTCATATAACCATATCATATTTCTATTTATACTCAATAAACCATGGTAAAAAGGCAAACATTTACGAAACAAATGACTTTATCATCGCATAAATATTACAATTAAACACATTTAAAACTCAATTCCACCATCACTTATTCATTTTTCCCTTCATGAACCAAAATGAATTAATGTCGAATACGCAGAAACAATGCTTACACAAGTTTCAGTTAATTTGTACTACCTGTAGGATCTCAAGCCATTGGTGTGGTATCCATCACCGATACATATTACTTGAAAAACAATTGCTCAAAGGATGCCACTCGTACATATTATTTAATATTTATGAACTCACTAACCGAATTTGTAGCTCCAAAACCACTGTTTCTGATGCCATTGAAAATAGGCTATTACAAAAAACATGCAACCAAGAAGTCTAGCTAGCTAGTTGCTAAATATTATAGTACGACAATTCATAATGAAGAAGTAATTGCACTACTTAACTATCTAACACTAAAAAGGATTAAATTGTAAAATAATTAAAATTACACAATTAACAATTCAATGAAAAAGTGGTTGGTTGACTTCCATGTTGTTGATTAATTTTTATTAGGGATATAAATTGCTTAAACTTCTAATTGGTTCAATTTTACCTCTCGTTCACCATTTGACCAATTTAGACAATTTAGTTCATTTTATCTCTCGACCTCACCAAACTAAATCAAGACAACTAAATTGGACATCAATAGGCTCCCCTCTCGGTCTTACCTACCTAAATATTCACCTAGAATAGTCAATTCTAACTTTTGAAGTTTATTCGATTTAGTCCAATTTTTACAATTTAGTCTCTGTTCCAAAAACTAACGAAGCAACATTTCCATCAACCAACAACCATAGATTAAGTTACCAATCATTATCATTATGCAAATAATAGTCAAACACATGCTCAAAGGTTTATTAAAGTAAACAAAAAAGAAAAGTTAGAAGAATCTTAGCAGTTTTTGATGGTTGCTTTAAAGAGGACGATAGCAACAACAATAGAGGGGAAAACATAGCTAAAGTTAAAATTTTTATGCTTTTGAAAGGTAAACAAGGTTGAAATATATTGAAAGATTTAAAAAGAGATAACAGTACAAAGTAAAACTTGAGTACTTAATTTCAAAGAAAATGAAAGCTATAGTAAAAACTAACAAACTAACAACTACATTAACTAAGCTCAGAAAAGTAAATAACCTAAACCTAAAAATGGAGAGGAAGCTAAAAACTAAGCTAAAAAGATGAAATAAAGTTGGCTCATTTAAGTTGATAGCCAAAATGTCTTTTAAATAGTTGAAAAATTCAATCCTAACAATGAAAAAATTGCCCTTAAATGTGTGTTGACTTGGGTCAGTGTTGGAAAAAAGACTACCCCTGTAGCAATTTTCACCTCGTTAGGCAGCAGTGTAGCGACATCCAAGCTTCAGTGTCATGACACCCTCAACAATGGCACACTTTTGGCTCTTGGGTTCTCAATATCGCGACATCCACTGACCGATGTCGCAACATCCTTGATGGTGACCACTATTTCTTCACTTCACAACCTTAAGTGATATCGCGACCTTGAAAGTTCAGTGTCACGACTTTGGACTCCATGTCGTGACTCTCTCAATAGCCGACTCCAGGCTGATTTCTTGTTGAATTCTTGCACCTTTAAGGCAAGGGAACTCAGTGTCGTGACATCTATAGCATCAATGTCGCAACACCCATGCCAAATGTTGTTTTTCTCAAGGTCGAGCCATTATCGTCTCCCTTGTTGGATTTGATGCCCTAAGTGTAGTATATTTGTTTATAAACTTATAGTTTTTTTTAACATATTAGTTAATAAAATAATTCACGGATTATATTAATATACTTTGTATAATATCCTCATGTGGTTTTTGCATGCAAAGCAAAATAGAAGCAAATATTGACTCACTGGTTATCTAATGTTTAAACTAATACTAAGCGGTATTACATGGTTGGACTGTAATATAAAAAGCAACTTATATTAGTAGACGAACCTAAACACATTTTTAGTCTAATTGGAAATGAACAAATCGATTGAAAGACTAATATATCATCTATCAAGTCCAATTGGGGAGATATCCTATCTTGGGCATATGAGGGGATGACTCCTAGAAGATAGAGATATAGATGTGATAGATTGGACTGGTAGTACATCAGATTGGACCTAAGCAAAATAGATCTTGAATCCATTTATGGATATATTCACTTGTGACATTCATAGTGTGGCAAATTTTAATCTTGTATAGATGATTAACTATGCATGCGTGACTTGTATACTTTGATGTAAGTAAAAGCCTGAGTTCGATTAGATAAGGAATAAAAAGTTGGTGCATTGGGTATACAACTTCTGTAGTATGTAGAATCATTCACAATAATGAAATTCATAAACCAAGACATGGGTAAATGATATCTCTCATTGGCATTACATGATAGGTGAAAAGTAAAATGTGATAATGAGTCGTTCGTCTTTGTGATGAATGACTTGATTAAAGATATCCTATGAGGGTAACACACTTATGACAAGGCCATTGGACCAGCATTGATCGAGTTGCTTTGGTAATGATATGTCATTAGAGAGAGCTCAGTCACGATACTATAATGAAATAACTTTGTAACTAAATGAGTTTATAATATATAGGTGAAAAGGTGAAACTTAATTATATAAATCATTTGAGCCCTAATCACATATGACCAATCAGTCCCTCCGCTAGCTCGTTGAAACCAGAAATGAATTGCATGTTGAATCAAATGAACACAAATAGATAGAAATGATAAAATTAGAGAAATGAGAAACATTTATAAACAAATATGATTTCTCTAAATGGAAATGATCTAAAAATTGATTTATGGTTTTACAAATTATTAATTAATAATTAATTAATTGAAGTTCGAAAATGGATATAAATTAATTGGTCATAGTGAGTCCGTTAAATGTAGAAATATTAAATATATTTTCTCATAGGTATTTTTATGGTAAAGTGGTCATGATTATAACAGAATTAGAATTAGGTTAAAATAATTATTTAATTGGGAAATTGATTCATTTTTTAAAAAAATTAATTTAAGATGTTTAATTTGGGAAATAGAAAAACAAGTATTGGGTTGAATTGAATTATAAAGTACTGGGTTAAAAGCCCAAGAAATACTTATAATTTGACCCGATACGGGAGAAGCCTAAAAGCCTCTCATGTTGTTACTCAGGATGACAAACCCTAGTATAATTAACGAGGGTTGCCACCCCTTAATCCTTGTTAAACTAGGAGTAAGTTTTTCTATTGAAATATACTTCTATAGTTCAACAAGGTTTCATTTCTTATTTTTATAAATAGATGGCACCAGTAGGGCTACATATAGAAAAAGTTTACACAACTTTGAGTTATTGTTATTTTGCTCGAAAATAGCGAGAATTTATTTTCTAAATATAAATTCTATTTTTCAGGATAACAATTCTACCAGTTTTTATTGAAGAGAGATTTCTTTTCCCACTGAAAGCAAAGTAAATAATTTTTGGTTCTATGTTTCATTTGAATTCGTTCGAGCCCACACTCGAAGTAGTTCATGGTACAAGAATAGTAGAGAAGGCTGTTCGATTGAAAGTCGAGAACGACAAGGATCCGTCTAGCAAAAAACACAGGTGCGATTTCTATAAAGGGTTTATTGCTATAAATATCACAAACAGACTCATTTTCAAAATTTTAATTTTTTATTGTACAAGAAAATTATTTTCGAATTGGATTTTTTCCAACATCCCTAAACCAACTCAAACACATCATTAGGTTCTCCATGGCACAATTTTGTCAATTCGGGTCTCAAAAGGAGTAAAACTAAACAAAAACAATTATTCATAGTAAAAACTAAAAATCAACAAAAATATTGAAAAGACTTGTAAATTACTTGAGAATAAGCTCCTCGAGTGTTTTGGAGGGCATAATTTGACATATCAAATTACAACAGATCACTCAGCAAGAAAATTTGATAAATAAAAAATTGATCTAACTTGAGTTGTTTGGAAGGTTTATAAAATGCAAGTTAAAAACAAGTATTACCTAAATCGAACTGAATTCTATTTTTTTATGTAATTTATAATCAATTTTTTAATTTTATGATATAAAAATAAATCTTTTATATTTAAATAGTGCAAAAAAATACTAAAAACATATTTTCTACCTGAAATGTTGTGAATTTGTTTTTATTATTTTCTAGAATACTTTTTTTATTTTTTGTGGGATTATTTGGACACTATGAGTTACAAGTTTAGTATAAGGTTTAATTACTAAATTTCATTGAGATCAAGGAAAGAAAGCTTTGATTGACAAGTTCGACTATGGATCTTCTCTTCTATGGGTGTGTAAGTTTCATTTTATTTATTTATTTTTGACTATGAATACCAGTGGTAATTAAAGTCCTGAGTCAAATTAAATAAATAAAATGGAACTCGACACCCATGGAAGTCAAGGTCCAAAGTTAAACTTGTCAGTTGAAATTCTCTTTCCTTGCCTCCTTCTTGATCCTAATGAAGTTTAGTAATCAGAACCCTATAAAAAGTATTATGAAATTAACTTTTGGGGAAACTACTTGTGTGGTCACTCAACTTTTGGGTAGGTTCTATTCTGGTCACTCAAATTTAAAAAATTTCAATTTCATCCTTAGCGTTTTCAAATTTTAAAATTTTAGTCGCCCAACATTAATTACTTAACAAAAAAATTAACGTGGGTCTTTTTTATTGGTCTAATAACAAATTTAGTCCTCCAATATTTACACATTTTATCAATTTGATGCTAAATCTAAAAATTCAACAAATTTAATCTTCAATGTGTACAAAATTTATCATTTAATTTCAATTTTGAAAAAATTAATAAATGTAGCCCTAAACATTTAAACACAATGATAATATGATCCTTACTAACTCTTCATAGTTTGCAACCTTTGAGTAGGGCATCCTCCACTTTTAAGTGCCACCTTTAATCTCATTATCTCATTCTAGTTGATGTTGTCATTTTAAGTTTTTGAAATCCACCATTGTAACTTTGAAAAACACATCTCCAATCATTAAAAGGTTTTCCTTGATTTTTTGTTGAACGGGTACGTTGTGAGTTTGTCCCCTAAACTTGGACATCATGAAGCCTACATCCTCAATGCTACTATCCATGTTCCACAGCTATTTTACCCATTTAACCTCAAAAAATTAATATTTACAAAAATGACACTGGTTCAAAAACATTCACCCAAATGACATGAAATGAACAGTAAATTTGGGTTATGGGAACCTAATGGCTGGTACCCCATTGTATTTTGACCTAATGATTGCCTGATGATTGTGTCAGGCTTTAAAAAATTAATTTTTTTAGATTTTGGGACATCAATGGTCAGCATCAGGGGTTTTTTTTACACCGTATCGTATTGGTATACCCAAATACCAGTATTTGAAAAAATTGGGTTTTGGCCATCTAATTGTTGGCACCAAGTACAATTTAAAAAAAAAATCAATTCTGGTCAATAGATGGTCGGCACCAATACCAAAAAAAATATTTTTTTTATTTTGGCCTATAGATGGTCAACACCACCTTTTTCGGGTCCCAATTTTTTTTTTAGTTTTGCCAGCACCAACTTAATTAGATTAAAAAATATTTTTTTTAGGTTTTGGGACACTAATGGCCAACACCAACTTTATCAGATTTTTTTTTTTTTTTGGTTTTGGGATATTGATGGCCGACACCAACTTTATCAGATTAATTTTTTTTGGTTCTAGGACACTGATGGCTCACACCAACTTTATCAAATATATATAGGTGTTTTGCCTTCCATTTGAGTTGTTGCTTTCTTTCTATTCACTTTATTAGTTGAAAATTGAGATTAAAAATATCAATTTTTTCTTTGTTAAGAAGGAAGCAAAAATTTTTGAAGATAAGTTTCTAGATTTTGTTTGTTTATGTTTATTTCGATGGAGAAATAATAAATACAACTGAAGAAGGTTGTGTCTTTTAAAATCAGAAAAAAATTGGAATGAGATTTAACAAGCGTCTTTCACTAGTGGATTTAAAATGAAAGATTAGTACAAAGATAGCTACCCGTTGTGGGAATAAAATGTTCAAATTGTAACACCCCAAACCCGACCTAGACGTTATGGCCGAATCTGACGATGTCATATGAGAATATGTTTGAAAAACCGTATCGTCGGTAAAACTGCCTTTCCATTTACAACTTTTCAAAATCTTTTGTTAATTCTAAAATCGTGTCAATCGTTTTCAAAACGTGATTCATTGCGGAAGCTTTTAAAACAGTTTGTGTAATTGTGGGTATTTTTGATGAAAAACATGTAATTCTTTTGAAAACTTGAGTTTTACCTACCTCTAGCAGATATAAATCATAAAGTAGAATAAAATATAAATTTAAGTAAAAATCCATAGAGGCCATGATTACAACAAATATTCTCCCAAATTAAAATTTAAAACCATGGCTAAGTATTAAACAGTAAGAAGTCATGTGGCCACCCCTGAGTCCTCTGCCGCTCCGATCCATCTAAGTTTGGGGGTTACCTGTACAGATTAAACAAAATGAGTGAATTTACGTAAACTCAGTGTGTAACCCCCATACAAAACAAACAGACAACATGCAAATAATCACAGTCTGGGCCTAAGCCCTTTTTCAGTATCAATATCAGTCTAGTATAGGCCTTAGCCCGTCTCAGTACAGAAGCAGTCATGCAGTAGGGCCTTAGCCCATCACAGTAACAGTAAATAATAAGGTCATAGCCTATTACAGTAACAATATGCACTAGGGCCTTAGCCCGTAACAGTAACAATAGCAGTCATGCAGAATTCAGTATGCAAGCCCTACCCAACTGTCCGCTATACACTATCTCCGTACAACCTGCACTTACTGTAGGGATTAAATCACCCACCCATCCCTACACTTACAAATAGTATCAGTTGCGACACTTACAAATAGTACCGGTTGCGGCACTAAACGGTAATTTGCAACTGAGCTGCCAGCATATTAGGCTTAAAGCCATCAGCAATTTACAGCTGAGCTGCCAGTCTATCAGGCTTAAAGCCTTTCAGTGCACTTCCTCCAATCATATCATCCCAACCTAATGCAATGCAACATATAGTTTATAACATGTTTATTTATGGAATCAGTACATATACTCAGTTTAGTATTATAATCATGCTCAGTATACATATATATCTATACACATATCAATCAATCAATTTACTCAGTTAGGGATCTAAGCATGGCTACCGACCCTACAGTAGGTTCACAGTCGACTTGGGCGACCCGTGCAACCTTAGCAAACAAATCCGTAATAATGGGCTCACACGCCCGTGTTGTCAGACTGTATGGGCCCACATGACCCAAATTGGCCTTGGCCGTCTGGATCACGCTGCCTGGCCCAAATTCTCACACGTACGTATGGACTACTCGTGTGGGCCACACATTGGTTGAGCTCGTGTGTCGCACACGGCCTCACCTGGCCATCACATGGCCGTGTCCTTCGCGCATGGCCTGGCTTGTCGACCACACGCTCGTGTTCTGTCACACGGCCTACCACACGGGTGACCACACGCTCGTGTAGCGTCAATAGAATGTTTTTTTGACTTTTGTCGATTCCTGTTTCCTGTGCAGTCGAGTACACACCTGTATCATTTTTGCAGCAAATGCAATTCCAAAGTCACCAATACCTAAGATTGAGTAAATAATACCGACTCAGTCACTTGAATCAATTCTTAAGCGCAAACATAAAGAGATGACCTCTAATAAACTACCAAAAATCGTTACCTCTCCACCACGATGATCCTTTCAATACTATTAGGATGCCAGATCACGACGAGCAGCCTCTCGTACTCTTATTAAGTACCATTAATTTCTTGTTAGATAAAAAAACCATTACTCAAACCCAAACTATAATAATCTATACTTACTAGCAATGCCCAAAAAGAAATACGGAGATAACGGACACTAAAGAATGTTAACAAAAAAAATAAAAGATAGGACAGCAGCAAGAAGGAGAACGGCGTGGAGGAAAGAAGAGAAAAAAAGAAAAGATGGCAAAAAGAAATTGTTGGGGAAACAGAAACTAAAGAAATCAAAATTGATTACCCCCTAACTTTACTCCTGCTATTCCACTAACTCATAACTACTTCAGTGTTTTTACTCCATCAAAATTCTGTCCATTAGACGAGTAAAAATAAACACTCATGCTCATGAAGGGATTCAAACACAGGACCTCAAATACCCTTACACTCCACTTAACCACTAGACCAGCAGGCCCATTCTGGTATAATTCTACCAACATCTAAACTTAAGCCTACTGAAAAAGAGTAAGGCTTTATTCATTAAAATACCAAAATTTGCCCAAGTCAAGGCTTGAACTTAGGACCTCCTTAACATACCCAGAACACAAAACCACTGAAGCAGACAGATATTTGTGTCATAAATACACGGAAACAAATATACAAACTTTGGGGCGTTACAACTCTACCCCTTAAAAGAAAATTTCGGCCTCAAAATTTTACTTGATCAGAATAGACAAGGATACCGCTGACGTATCGCATCCTCAGGCTTCCACGTGGCCTCCTTAGTGCTATGATTCCGTCACAGCACCTTTACCAAAGGCATAGATTTCCTTTGCAAAACCTAAACGTTGCAATCCAAAATCTGAACCGGCTCCTCCTCAAAGGTCAAGTCTGGCTTAACCTCAAGCTTCTCCACTGGAACAACATACGTAGGATCAGAGCGGTAGTACCTCAGTATCAAGACATGGAATACATCGTGAATGCCATCTAACTCCGAAGGTAGCTCCAACTGATACGCAATAGGTCCCACGCGCTTTAAAATATGGTACGACCTGATAAACCTAGGGCTCAGCTTACCCTTACGACTAAACCTTAGTACCTTCTTCCATAGTGAGAACTTGAGAAAAACGAAGTCCCTCACAAAATACTCAATCTCACGATGCTTCAGAACCGTATACGACTTCTGCCTATCAGATGTCGCTTTTAGTCGGTCCCGAATCAATCTAACCTTTCCCTCTGTCTCAGAAACCAATTCAGAAACCAGAACATGTCGCTCGCCTAACTCAGTCCAACATATAGGGGTGCGACACTTACGACCATACAGTGCCTCATAAGGTGCCATTTAGATGCTAGACTAGTAGCTGTTATTGTAAGCGAACTCTGTTAACGGTAGATAATCCTCCTAACTGCCTCAGAAATCAATAGCACAACTCCTCAACATATCCTCCAATACCTGAATCACCCTCTCTGATTGACCATCTGTCTGAGGATGGAAAGCAGTACTAAATCCAACCTTGTACCTAGAGCTTCGTGTAGTTTTTTCTAGAATAGAGACATAAAGCGAGGATCCCTATCAGAGATGATTGAAACTGGTACCTATGTAGTCTTACTATCTCAGAAACATACAGTTTAGCTAGCTTCTACAATGAATAGATAGTACCAATTGGTATGAAATGGGCGAACTTGGCCAATCGATCCATGATGACCCATACTGAATCCTTCTTAGTGAGCGTTAGGGGTAACCCACTAACGAAGTCCATAGTAACTTGCTTCCATTTCTAAAGCAGAATCTTAACCTGCTGCAGCAAACTCGAAGGTAACTAATGCTCAGCCTTAACCTGTTGACATGTCAAACACTTAGCCACAAAATCAGTAACCTCTCGTTTAAGCCCTGGCCACCAATATAACTCATGAAGGTCTCGATACATCTTAATCTTTCCAGGATACATAGCATAAGGTCTACTATGTACCTCCCTCAGTATAGACTGTCTCAGATCAATACCATTCGGCACACATATCTGGCCTTGGAAACACAACACACCTTCAGAGTTCAAGTCAAAATCAGAAGTGCTGCCACTCTCAATCTGACAGAATCAAAGACCCAATGACTCATCCTCCAACTGCTTACTTTTAATCTGCTCAATCCATGTAGGTTTAACCTGAAGTTCGGCCAATATACTCCTATATCAAAAAAACTGAGGCGAGCAAACATCACCTTCAAATCAGTCATAGCCCTACGACTCAATGCATCGGCAACCACATTGGCTTTACCAGGGTGGTACTTAATAGTACAGTTGTAGTTCTTAAGTAGCTTAATCCATCTATGCTGCCTAAGATTCAGCTCCTTCTGAGTGAGGAGATACTTGAGGCTCTTGTGATTCTTGCAGATGACACACTTCTCACCATATAGATAATGTATCCAGATATTCAGTGCGAATACCACTGTGGCCAACTCCAAGTCATGCATCAGAATTTGCCTAAGTCTTAAGTTGACGAGACGCATACGCTACCACCTTACCCTCCTGCATTAATACACATCTCAAACCAACGTATGATGCGTTGCTATAAACAGTGAACTCCTTTCCAGACTCCAGCTATATCAAAATAGAGGCCTCAGTCAGTACAGTCTTGAGCTTCTCAAAGCTCTCTTGCTACGCATCAGTCCAGTTAAATGGCATACCCTTCGTAGCAGTTTAGTCCAGGATGCTGCAATTAGTGAAAAGCCCTCTACAAATCATCGATAATTCCCTACCAGTCCCAGAAAACTACAAATCTCAGATACAGTCTTAGGCTGTTTCCAATCCAACACCGCCTCAATATTTCGAGGATCGACCCTAATCCCCTCAACAGAAACTACATGGCTTAGAAATGTTACTTTATGTAACCAGAACTCACATTTACTGAACTTAGCGTACAATTGTTTCTTTCGCAGAATTTATAATACCACCCTAAGGTGTTCGTTGTACTCATCCTCAGTCCTCAAATATACCAAAATGTCGTCGATGGACACCACAACAAACTAATCTAGATAAGGCTAGAACACTCGATCCCTTAGATCTATGAAAGCTACTGGTGCATTAGCCAGTCCAAATGGTATTACGAGGGTATTATTAGGAACTCGTAATAACCATAGCGATTCCTAAATACTGTCCTATGCACGTCAGCCTCCTTAACCCTCAATTGATGATACGCCGATCGGAGGTCAATCTTAGAGAAAACTGAAACTTTCTGTAACTGGTCAAACACATCATCTATCCTCGGCAAGGGGTACCTATTCTTAATGGTTAGTTTGTTCAGTTGCCGATAATCAATGCACATATGTATGGAGTTATCCATTTTCTTTACAAACAGCACTGGTGCTCCCCATGGGGACACATTAGGACGAATGAACCCACGATCCAATAGCTCTTGAATTTGAGCCTTAAGCTTCGCAAGCTCCTTCGGTGCCATTCTATAGGGAGCGATGGGCATCGGAGCTGTATCAGGAAGGAGCTCAATCCCAAACTCCAATTCACGACTAGGAGGTAATCTAGGTAACTCTTTAGGAAAAATGTCCGTAAAATCTTTTACTGTTCTGATATCCTTAACAGAAGAAACCCTAGAATCTAAAACACTTATGTAGGCCAAGAACGCCTCACATCCCTTACAAACCAACTTTTTTACCATTAGTGCAGAAATCATTTTTGTCAAGTAGTTCCGACGTTCCTCAATTACAACTACCTCACTGTCCCCCTCAGTTCTTAATACGACACTCTCAGTCGCACAATTTAAACTAACACTGTGCTTGACCAGCCAGTCTATTACCAATATCAAGTTGAACTCCCCAAATGAAAGCTCCACCAAATTCGCCAAAAAGATTACCCCTTGAACCTCTAAAGGGACGTCTCTAAATAAATTGCTAACCCGGACAGACTACCCCAATGGACTCAATACAGTAATTTCACTTGAAGTACTCTCAACCGAAATCCCCAAGTTTTCAGTAATAGGGCAAGCTATATAGGAGTAAGTGGATCATATATCTATCAATGCAGTATATAGTACATCATAAATAAGAAACGTACTTGTGATGACATCCAGAGTATCACCATCCTCTAGGTGTCGTGTAGCATAAACTAGAACCGGCTGCTTCACCTCATTCTGACTAGCACCTTTGCCTGGTGCTCTCTACCTACGGCCCATACCATTTCCACCTCTAGCCTACCCACGGCCTCTCAGTGGCTGCTGAACTACCCTTGGTGGCTGTACAGTACCAGTACGCAGAGCTTGCATCTGATCGAGCTTCCACGGACACTCCTTAATATGGTGTTCTAATGAATTACACCTTAAAGAAGCCTCAGTCCTTTTCCAACACTCGTCATGATGGCGTCTACCACAACCAGTACATGGCTGTTGTCCAGTAGCAGTAACAAGGGATCCAACTCTAACCTGCCCATCAGCTCTGGCCTTTTTCTTAGGCCAGTTTACGGAACTCGAGGGCTCTGAATCCCTCTTGTTCCTACCTCTCTCTCTGTCGCAGTTCTGGCACTCAGCGCACTTAACCTCTTCGGTAATCTTCACCTTCTCCATCAATGCAGAAAAATCTCGCTCCCTCTGTGGAGCTATCAAAACCCTTAAACTGTCCTTGAGGCCATCCTCTAAGTGAATACACCGCTTATACTCAGTCACCACCATACCTCACGTATAGTAGCTTAGTCGCAGAAATTTAGCCTCATACTCGGCCACTGATCTATCTCCTTGGGTAAGATTCAAAAACTCTCTCCTACAGGCATCCACATAACTGGCCCCCACATATTTCCCCTGAAAAGCTGTCTTAAAGGACTCTCAGGTCAGTCATTCGGCTTAGTGCCCTCATTAACAATGAGCCACCACTGGTATGCCTCATCATGCAGCAGCGACACTGCACCCTTTAGTTTCTACTCGGGGTATAGTTCAGATTGTCCATGATCCTCTCTGTGGCCTCAATCTAGTACTCAGCCACATTAGGGGCGACCCTAATGACACCCAAGACTATCTCAGCTCCATTAGACCGGAGTCGTTCCATAATTGACCCTCGGCCTCCAGCTCTAGTATTAGGCCCAACGACCCTTCTAGAATCCTTAACATGGCTTGGGACAGTACATCATCCCCAGCCGCACGGTCATAAGACCCTGATCTAGTCTTAGTAATAGGCGACACAGTGTCTCGCTAGTGTCCAGATTAGGCATGTAGCTAGATGACGATAACCCAGTTTGAGCCCCTCTACTGCTTCTACCACGGGCTCTTGTACCCTGCCCGCGAGTACCTCTTGTGCTCATTATCTAATCGCGTTTATTTGTATTAACAGTTTTATAAATCAGTTACAATTCTAATGTTTATTAACATATATTTTATGTAAAACAATATCGGTAGTTCAGAGTTCATTTTCGTAAATTACAGTCTCACTATAGTTTTCAGTTGCTTTACAGTTTTCAGTATACACTAACTAGAGTGTTTTTAGTACAGTTTACTACCTATAGTAGTTTTAGAATCATAACAATTTCAGTTTAAAACATATAATAGTTTCAGAGAACTTACAAGATCGGCCCCGGAGACTCAATGCACCACACATTCAGTAAAATATTTCAATCATCAAAAATTCAGTCATTTAAAGACCCCAATTTTAAAACCCATAATCCACAGTCGAGTTTTGCAACTTGACTCTAATACCACTAAATGTAACACCCCAAACCCAGCCTAGACGTTATGGCTGAATCTGACGATGTCATATGAGAGTATGTTTGAAAAACCGTATCGTCGGTAAAACCACTTTTCCACTTACAACTTTTCATTATCTTTTGTTGATTCTAAAATCATGTCAATCATTTTCAAAATGTGATTCATTGCAGAAGCTTTTAAAACAGTTCGTGTAATTGTGGGTATTTTTGATAAAAACATGTAATTCTTTTAAAAACTCGAGTTTTACCTACCTCTAGCAGATATAAATCATAAAGCAGAATAAAATCTAAATTTAAGTAAAAATCCATAGAGGCCATGATTACAACAAATATTCTCCCAAATTAAAATTTAAAACCATGGCTAAGTATTAAATAGTAAGAAGTCATGTGGCTACCCCTGAATCCTCTGCCGCTCCTATCCATCTAAGTTTGGGGGTTACCTGTACAGATTAAACAGAATGGGTGAATTTACGTAAACTCAGTGTGTAACCCCCATACAAAACAAACAGACAACATGCAAATAATCACAGTTTGGGCCTAAGCCCTTTTCAGTATCAGTATCAGTCTAGTATAGGCCTTAGCCCATCTTAGTACAGAAGCAGTCATGCAGTAGGGCCTTAGCCCATCACAGTAACAGTAAATAGTAGGGTCATAGCCCATTACAGTAACAGTATGCACTAGGGCCTTAGCCCGTAACAGTAACAGTAGTAGTCATGTAGAATTCAGTATGCAAGCTCTACCTAACCATCTGCTATACACTATCTCTGTCCAACTTGCACTTACTATGGTGATTAAATCACCCACCCATCCCTATAGTTATAAATATTACCAATTGCAGCACTGAACAGTAATTTACAGCTGAGCTGCCAGCATATTAGGCTTAAAGCCATCAGTAATTTGCAGTTGAGCTACCAGTATATCAGGTTTAAAGCCTTTCAGTACACTTCCTCCAATTATATCATCCCAACCCAACCCAATGCAACATACAGTTTATGACATGCTTATTCATGGAATCAGTACATATACTCAGTTCAGTATTATCATCATGCTCAGTATACATATATATACACATATCAATCAGTCAATTCACTCAGTTAGGGATCTAAGCATGGCCTACTGACCCTACAGTAGGTTCACAGTCGACTTGGGCAACCTGCGCAACCTTAGCAAACAAATCTATACTAATAGGCTTACACATCCGTATTGTCCGCTCGTATGGGCCCATATGCCCGTATGGCCCACACAGCCCAAATTGGCTTCCACACGGCCTGGCCCAAATTCTCACACACCCGTGTAGATTACCTGTGTGGGCCCACACGCCCGTATGGCCTACATGGCCTAATTGGTCGTGCCTGTGTGTTGCACACGACCTCACCTGGCCATCATATAGCTGTGTCCTTCGCGTACAGCCTAGCTCGTTGACCATACACCCGTGTTCCGTCACACGGCCTACCACACAAGCAACCACATGTCTGTGTGGCTTCAACAGAATGCTTTTTTGGCTTTCATCGATTCTCATTTCCTGTGCAGTCGAGTACACACCTGTATTATTTTTGTAGGAAACACAATTCCAAAGTCATTAGCACTTAAGATTGAGTAAATAATACTGACTCAGTCACTTGAATCAATTCTTAAACACAAACACAAAGAGACGACCTCTACAAAACTACCAAAAATCATTACCTCTCTACCACGATAATTCTTTCAATACTATTAAGATGCTAAATCACAATGAGTAGCCTCTCGTGCTCCTCTTAAGTACTATTAATTTCTCGTTAGACAAAAAACCATTACTCAAACCCAAACCATAATAATCTATACTTACCAGCAACGCCCAAAAGGAAATATAGAGATGATAGAGACTAAAGAGTGTTAACAAAAAGAAAAAAAATAAAAGATGGGATAGCAGCAAGAAGGAGAACGACGAGTGGGAAAGAAGAGAAAAAAGAAAAGACGATAGAAAGAAATTGTTGGGGAAATAGAAACTAACTAAATCGGAATTGATTACCCCCTAACTTTACCCCCACTATCCCACTAACTCATAACTACTTTAGTGTTTTTACTCTACCAAAATTCTGTCAATTAGACGAGCAAAAATAAACACTCATGCTCGTGAAGGGATTCAAACACAAGACCTCAATACACCTATTCTAATATAATTTTACTAACATCTAAACTTAAGCCTACTAAGTAAGAGCAAGGCTTTATTGATTAAAATACCAAAATTTTCCCAAGTCAAGGTTTGAACTTGGGACCTCCTTAACACACCTAGAACACATAACCATTGAAGCAGATAGATATTTGTACCATAAATACACAGAAATAAATACACAAACTTTAGGACGTTATATAGACTATTTTAATAATTTTCAATTTCAACAGATTTGTTAAAGTTCTCAGAAATAGAGCTTGAAAATGATGACGATCTAGGGATAATGATAACAATTTATTGCCCCCTTGAGATATATAATCCTAGCCCGGTTAGGTTGTTCACGGAGATAGCTGAACTGAATCCTATTCAAGTTGTAATTCTAGCAAGCTAGCATTCTGGAATTGATTTGATCTTAATGTCTGTTGGGAAGATCAGTCGAGTTGTGGAGGGTCAATGCCGACTTTCAAAAATTCAAATAACAGTGGATGTTCGTATAACATCCCAAACTCGTGTGCTCGTCTAGAGATCCATCCAAAGGTGTTGGCCACCATAAAACATGGTGATGAAGGATTCGATAATAAAGGGTTCGATAATAAAGATCAGTCCTACCGATGATTTCAGTGACCTCGATTTGGATGACATCCCTAAAGACATAGACGAGGAGGGCCCGGTGGAGGCTGAAAATGTAAACCCCCATTCGGCTTAGAATACGGGCTCTGGTATAACTATAAGGAATAATCCAGGGGATTTCATGACCAACATAGATCCTGATGCGGCTCTTGCATGCGAGTTCCCAAAATATACATAGTGTCAGCTCACCTACTTGATGAAGAATTCAATGGTGAAGAGTTGTTCGTAGGATAATAATTCGATAACAAGAAATATTGTTTACATGTAATAAAACAATGCAGCTTGTAGTTAGGTGTGGACTACAAAGTGATGAAGTCAATGCAGTCTTTGTACGTCGGAGAATGTTGGAAAGCCTCAAGTGGGTATAACTGGCGTGTTCGAGTCGTGCTAATGCAACAAACTCAGATGTGGATGATAAGGAAAATAGAAGGTCCATACACATGTACGTCTACTCGTATGTCGCAAGACCATCGAAAGTTAGATACAAAAACCATATGCAACTACATCATCCCATTTGGTGAAAGAGTCACCCACCATTCAAGTGTTGGTCCTTATTATGGACATGCAAGCTCAATTCAAGTATAAAGTATCATATCGGAAGGCATGGTGGGCGAAGTAAATGGCAATGCGGGAGTTGTATGGTGATTGGGATGCGTCATACAATGAGCTTCAAGGGTAGGTAGCCATGCTACGGGAGTATGTGTTGGGGATAGTGACTGGTTTACAAATAGTACCATATAAAAGCCTGGATGACGAGATACAACTAGAGAAACGAGTTTTTCACCAATTGTTTTGGATGTTCAACCCGTGTGTTAAGGTCTTCCCTCACTACAAGCCGATGGTGCAGTAGACGGAACCTGACTCTACGACAAATACATACAAATACTCCTGATTGCGGTTGCATAAGACGATAACTAAAATGTACTTCTGATCGCTTTCGCCATCGTGGAGCATGAGTGCTTCGAGCCTTGGGAATTTTTTCTCAGAAATCTGCAGAGGCACGTTGTTAGACAAGACAACAATTGCCTTTTATTGGATAGATTGAAGGGACTACTTGTTGTGATAAGGCAATCAGGGGTTCCATGGAGGTTTGTTTATTGCATCTGGCATATCCCGGCAAACTTTTACAAAGATTATAAGAATAAAGAATGGAAAAAAGAACTTGTAAACATGGGTAAAAAAATATTGTTTGTATTTATTTCAAAAATTCCTTTTCAAATTTTATCAGTCTGTAATTGTTTTTTAAAATATTGATTCTAAATTGCATATGCAACTCATGAATTAGAACCGTGGAGATTCAGGCTAAGGTTCGCGAGGCTTGAACCTTAGATGTCATCTTTACTAATAGATCTCCTAACATAGTTAGGTAGCATGGAGAACTGGCAATAGGCTCAAAGTTACGATGAGGAGCTTCGGTATGGCCAGATGACGACCAACCTTGTAGAGGCGGTTAACTATGTATTGAGGCGCACACGTGATCTGCCAATTTCTACTATTTTCTCTGTAACATTCTATAGGTTGGCCATATTGATGCCTAGGATAGGGTTCATACAAGCTAAGCAGATTGAGGTTAGGTACGTGTACGTTGAAGCCCTCCAAAAGACCATGGTGGTAAACAGTCGGAGGGTGCAAATGATGAATGCAGAATTGTATTCGCGCTACTTGGAGACTTTCCGGGTTCAATAGTACATCATTGTTGCTTGGGTTTTCTACCTAGGTCATACGCAATTGATTTACATAATAGGCATTGCGAGTACAGGATCTTTCAGACTCTCCAATATTCGTCTGCGCATGTTCATGTAGCGTGTGCAAGAGCAAACTTAAATGTTGAACAATTCATGGACAAGATCTACACGTTGAAACGCACATTGCGTATCTGGGGAAAAAAATTTCCCGTAATCCCCAATGTCTCGAACTGGGAAGTTCCACTGCCTACATTCGAGATGTTACCTAGCCATAATCTCCGTAGACATCTTAAAGGTCGACTACAATCGACTAGAATTTGAAATGACATGGACGTCAGGGAGACGAGCAAACCCAAACTACGCACAATGTGCCGAACATCGGTCACAATTGATCAACTTGCCCACATCATGTCTATGTTTCCAATCAATCGTCTTGTAATTCTGGACTAGAAGATGAAAAATGATTTATTATTGAACGCATGTTCTTGTAAAAACATTGTAAAAGTATACAAATTATACAAATGACATATTTTATTCAAATTATACAATTGATTAAATTACAATTTAAATATATAAAAAATTGAAATTGAAAGTTGTGTTGAATTGAAATTCAAATTGAATTTCAAATTGGAATTGAAATGAAATTAAAATGAAATTATATTTAAAATGAAAATATATTTAAAAAAGAAAAAAATATTGAATTGAAAACCGGCATTTGAATGACCGGCACCAAGGACAAGGCCTACCAAGGCCTGTTTTGGTTGAAATGAATTTTTAATGAAGTTTTAATTAAAATTGAAATGAAATTAAAATTAAAATGAAAAAGAAAATCGCTGATTACTCAATGGATCCTAATCCTAATTCTCTTTTAAATGACGACAACCACATTGCTAAAAATGTAAATAAGATAAATGAGAAAAAAATGACCCGTTTAATTTGAATTCCTATGATCAATTATTTTTCAAACAAGAAATATAACATTTATATTTACTATAAATGCAAGATCAATACCGGCTAATTTGAATGTCGCAGGTTTTGAGGTAGCCGTGTACATTCAGATATCTAAGCTACGGGCTGATTTAATATTGGCCTTAGTTGAAAGATAGCACTCGGAGACACACACGTTCCACCTCTCGTTGTGGGGAGATCACTATTACACTGCAAGACGTTGCAGTCTAACTGGGGCTGTCTATTAACGGCAAAGTAGTGACGGGGCCTGGAAAAGTGTTCGATCCGTAGGGCACTTGAGCGGTTACTTGGAAGAGTGCCACTAACAATGAGGAAGGAAGATTGACCAGTATTAAATTTATTTGGTTAAGAGCAAACTTCCAAAATCTACTGAGCAGTCTAACGTAAATGGACATTATTTACACTGCAAAAGCGTTTATTCTGCAACTTATAGGTGGAGTACTATTGCCAGACGCGAATAAAATAAAGTTCGCATCATGTACCTCCCTTTACTAAAGGACCTCGAGCAAGCCGAGAGATTTAGTTGGGGCTCTGCAGTATTAGCATGCTTATACTGCGAGCTTTGTCGAGTGACAAAACTGTCTACCAAGACCATGGGCTGTTGCTACCTTCTACTACAGTCTTAGGCATTATATCGAATGCCATTTTTGGTAACAGTGAGCCACTAATCGTGTCTGTGGCCACTCGTGAATAGGTGATTTGGTAGTTCGATTTTACCTTTTGTTTTTTAAATTGTATGGTATAGTATACTTATTTTTGCATGAAAAAAATAATCGAAACAATTTATTCTTTTTTTTATATAGGTGACTCTACTAGGAATCGGGCGATCAGTCATCGTACCCGTGTCCATATGATGATCGAGACTCATTATAGGGATGGCGTAAAATACATTTCCGAATCTTTTTTTCAAATACAATAGTTCCAAAAGAAAAAAATAATAACGTGTTGTTTATATTATGCAGTTTCTATGGATGCCATATGTCGAGAAAGGGACTGCGACACTCATACCATCATGGGTTACCGAGCAGCAACATATGTTCATGTCAAATGTTCCGTTGATTCATTTTCATATGGTAAACTGGCATGATAGAGGTCAGATATTGAGACAGTTCGTTGCACGTAACCTATCCTGAACCCTCCTGTCGACATCAAAGAAGTCCACAGAATGAACATAAAGGGGTTCGGGATGAGACATAATAAATTGGGTAGAAAAACATGAACCGTACATCTTTCTGTAGAATGATCGACATTCGAGGCGCAGGATAGTATATGGCACACAACCGGAATCTTTCCAATGGTAACGAATGAATGCACGACCACGCCATAATCGAGTTTTGTCATTCTAAAACACCGATACTAGTTCTACCTCTAACCCTGATCTCGAGCCCCAATATGAAGCATTTGGCTCGTCATCATACTACCTAGAGCCTGAGCCCCAATTTCCTCCATCGTTCGAGGATATATTTGGCAATAACGCCGAGCCTCAACATTCGACACACTCCGAATCATCCTCATACCACCCGGAGCTCAACCGGCAAGTACGTACACCTACTAATGAAGATATTTTTCAATCGGCACCTCCGATCACGCAATTCCCCTTAACTCCCAATTATGGTGTATATGATTATACCACTTTCCTAAGTACACCAATTGGGACACCGGAGGCCGGATCGAGCAACTATGAAATGCCTCAGCAAGGTGCATGGCATTATCGGTGGAGGCAACCAGACCGTTACATGTCAACGCCAGGGATGTCGCTTGGATCACGACAATTTTGATTTTTATTTGTAAATATTTACTTTAATTTGTAATTATTTTGTTTTCAATATAAGTTTAATTTTTCTAAAATAATTATTTGTTTGGATAAATGACTTCAAAATATTTAATAAAACAAATATATAATTCGAAAAATAAATAATACGCAACAAATTAAATTCACAGATACGAGAAAATACAAACATTCTAAAAAATTAATACATGAAAATATAAAATTCGAACAACAAATAATACAGACTAAATTAAATTTGCATATACAAAAAAATACAAACACTCTAAAAAATTAATTCACGAAAATATAAAATTCGAACAACAAATAATACAGACTAAATTTGATTTACAGTTACAAAAATTTTGAATAGTAGTTTCTCCATAATTAGTCGTCTTCTGCTTGAATCAGGTCTATGTTGCATCAATACCCCACCTATAAGTTGTGGAATAAACGCTCTTGCAGCGTAGGTAATGTCCATCTGCGTTGGACATCTTAGTTAGCCATCTATGGAAGAGAAAGTCATCCAACCCTTAGTGGCATAACTTTTACGGTTGACTTGACAATATATAATTCAACTCCGTTAAAACATGACAGTAAATAATTCAACCCCGAAAATCAATTATACACTACAAAACACTCCTATCTGCAATCCACTACAAAAAAACTCATCACTCTTATTTTGATGGCACTCTTAACAAATTTTTTATCATCTAATGACAATATTAGAACCCAAACCAGTGCCTATATATAGAGTAAAGGGGCTTCCAGCCATTTGATTCCGAAAATTAAAAGAAATAATTTTTTAATACTTGGTGCCAGCCATCAGTGTCCCAAAACTAAAAAAAAAAAAATTTAATTTGATAAAGTTTGTGTCGATCATCAGTGTCCCAAAACCAAAAAAAAAATATTTTTAAATCTGATAAAGTTGATACCAACCATCAGTGTCCCAAAGCTAAATATATATATATATATATATATATATATATATTAATCTGATAAAGTTGATACCAGCCATCAGTGTCCCAAAACCATGAAAAAAAATTTCGGGACCTGAAAAAGATGGTGCCAGCCATCTATAGGCCAAAAAAAAAAAAAAAAAATTTTGGTGTTGGTGCTGGCCATCTATTGGCCTGAACCGAAATTTTTTTAAAAAAACTGTACTTGGTGTCGGCCATTAGATGAGCACAACCCAATTTTTATTTTCAAATACTAGTATTTGAGTATACCAGTATAATAAAATGTAAAAAAAACTACCCCTGATGTTGGCCATTGATGTCCCAAAATAAAAAATAATAATTTTTTAAAGCCTAACACAACCATTAGGCAATCATTAAGTCAAAATACAAGGGGGTGCCGGCCGTTGGGTTTCCATGATCCAAATTTACTGTTCATTTCAGGTCATTTGCGTAAATATTTTTAAATCAGAGTCATTTTTATAAATATTAATTTTTTGGGTTAGATAGGTAAAATAGTCATGTTCCGCTCATTTAAAATCAAATGACAATCCACAATAGATAATGGAGTGGTATTAAGAACCTTCATCTTATTATTCTCGCTTTTGAACACACACAAAAATATGTTCTTCTCCAAATCATGTACCTCAAATGGTCATTAAGTGAGCTAAGCTTTCTTCAAAATATACATCATTGGCCCTTTTTGAACTTCTGTATCAAAGATCGCTTTTTTACGCGGGATAAAACCCTGATACGATCATCTGCTTTTGCAATAGTCTCTAAATAAAGTGTAATGAGATCATTCTCCATATCCCTATCACAACATTGTGAATGATTCGCTTGTTCTTGTTATTAACAACCATGCATTTGACTTGGGAGAGGACACTAAAGATTACGAGGATAAACCTTGAAGTATAGTGGTTGTTCCTCTCATCCCTCGATCATGAGGTTGGAAGTTCGATCTTTGCCAATAAAAATAAAATATATTTTATGGTTAACCATTTATCTTATTATTAATTTTAATTTTAATTTCATTGCATATCTAAAAGTTAACTTAAATGCTAGCAATCGAGGATGATAAATAAGAGTAAGATCCTAACAATTTTTACACAACTAGTCAATACGTTTAGACCTGAAGGAAAAGGAGAGAAATTTAAAAGAGTATATTTTTTTTTTGAAGTTAGTTAAAGTTCCCTTCTAATTCCATACATTACCCTCCATTAGCATTGACCTTTCAAGCTTATCTCCAAACAAATAAAAGAATAGTTAAACTAAAAGTAACTAAATAAAATAACTCTCTTCGGTATCCAAAAAAAAAAAAAAAAAACTCTCGAACTTCATTAAATTAATAGATAATAACCAAATAAAAAATAACATTAAAAAAATACGCACGCATATGCGTTTACCTCTCTGCTTTAAAATCCTTCTTCTTCGCTCAGAGAAATTTGCAGAGTGGCAGTCACATTCTTTTCCTTTTCCTTTGGACTTCCTGAAAACAAGATTCTTTTTTCTCAGTCAAAATTCTAAATTTTCTTGTCTTCGGGAGTCCTTGATCTTGTAATGAGAAACTTGAATCAGATCCATGGAAGTTAATTCCAACGAATCATCCCAAAGTTATTCTTTTTTTCCCACCAAAATAACCCATAATTCCCCCATCTCCACCCAGATCCGCCTTCATATAATACCAATTTCATTCATTTATTCATTACCAGCTCATTCTTTCTCAAAATAAAGATACCCAGATCTTCAGTACCCCAAAAAGAACCATGAAAAACACATCCAAATTGTTCACGATCGGGCTGGTAGCATCATGGTACTCGACCAACATTGGTGTCTTGTTGCTAAACAAGTATTTACTAAGCAATTACGGTTTCAAATACCCAATCTTCTTAACCATGTGTCACATGACTGCTTGTTCATTGTTAAGCTACATCGCAATTGCATGGATGAAGATGGTTCCAATGCAGACCATTCGATCTAGGGTTCAGTTTTTCAAGATCTCGGCTTTGAGTTTGGTCTTTTGTGTATCAGTGGTGTTCGGCAATATTTCTCTGAGGTTCTTGCCGGTTAGTTTTAATCAGGCTGTTGGTGCTACGACGCCGTTTTTTACGGCAATTTTCGCCTACTTGATGACATTGAAGAGGGAGGCTTGGCTTACTTATCTTACCCTTGTTCCTGTTGTTGCTGGTGTTATCATTGCCAGTGGGGTAAGCATTTTGTTTACATTTTTTTTTCTTTTGGGTTAATGAAATTGTTAGCTGTTTTTAAGGAAATGATTTGCCTTCATTTTGTTGGAATGTGGAAGTTGATTTTGCTCTTTTTTACTGAATTATTTGTTGGTTTATCTGCTAATTTTGTCACTTTTTTTTTTTTACCATTTAATGGAAAATGGTAGCTTTCCTTTAAGGGATTGATTGGAATGTGGAAATTCTTTACGCCATTTCGTTCAAACTTGTGTTGATTTTCCAAAGCTTTATAATTATTATTACATAATGGAAATTAAAATTGTTGTATTTATGGGGGGAATTTCAATAATGTTGAAAGGATTTGCTTTACTTTATTCAATTCTGTTGGTTTAATATGAGAGGGAAATGATGTGGGAATCTGATGCCATTTCCCCTCATGATATTATGGCTAATATGATTATTTTGATGTGAGATGAGAGGGTTACAGTACTGTTCTAGTTGTAAAGATTTGGATTCTTAAAGTCTAAGTTGGATTCCATGAGCATCATTTAGCCGAAAGAACATTGGTTAGGGGTTGCAGTACCTTGAAGTTAGACTTATGAATTGAGGTATTTGCTTTATGCCCTGTTCAGTTGCTGAAACAGGGGCTGCAAGATTTAAAATCCGATATCTTGTTCTTTTGAACTTGGGAATTCCAAATTTTTTAGCTTAATCTGGAGATTTTTCAATAATAATGGCCACAAGTTGTGCATTATCTATGCTTAAATTATTAACATATTGTTTATGATTCATCAATCCTTGCATTTCTCATATTGTATGTTCTGGTTGCGGCATTTAGAAGTGAATAGATTGGAACTTTGCCCCTCTATTAGATTTAAAAACCTTGAAATTTTTTTGTTTTTTATCTTTATAATTTTTAAAGTTTGTGTTTTTGCATATTTACAATATTACAGTTCATTTATTTAATCTGCTTTTTGATTGTTAGTTTCCATTTTTTCTCGCTTGGCCACAGGGTGAACCGAGTTTTCATCTATTCGGTTTTATCATGTGCATTTCAGCTACAGCTGCAAGAGCTCTCAAGTCAGTTTTACAAGGAATTTTGCTTTCTTCTGAAGGGTGAGGAATATTTCTGCCTTTGCTTCCGCTTTGTGGTTGATGGCATAATTTATTTATATTTACATTATTTCAAAGACTATAAATTGGTAGTGAGAATTTCTCGTTAATTTTATTCTAGAGAGAAGCTGAATTCCATGAACCTCCTCCTCTACATGGCGCCATTAGCTGTTGTATTTCTACTTCCTGCAACGCTTATCATGGAAGAAAATGTGGTCGGTATTACCCTTGCCCTCGCCAGAGATGACTCCAAGATTATTTGGTATCTACTATTCAATTCAGTGCTAGCATATTTTGTGAATTTGACCAACTTTTTGGTCACGAAACACACCAGTGCCCTGACTTTACAGGTATGACATCTGTGATATACTTATTTGAGGCTTTTCTCAAATATTGAAGAGGAACGGTTCTTTTAAGTCTTTTATGGGGTAGGCAGTTAAAGTCACATGAGTGCCCCTTATTAAGAAAGATCAAATAAGAAAGTGAATTCTGAAGGTTTTTTACTGCTTTTAAATACTATGATTAAGAACTGTTAGTTCTATTAATACTTAACATGGGAATGACTCTGTTAATCTTAAGCCTCTTGAGTTACTGAGATGTTTTTGTCTTGCAGGTCCTAGGAAACGCGAAAGGAGCTGTAGCTGTGGTGGTTTCAATTTTAATTTTTAGAAACCCGGTCTCTGTTACTGGAATGCTTGGTTATGCACTCACAGTCTTTGGGGTTATACTCTACAGCGAAGCCAAGAAACGAAGCAAATGAGGCATCATCCTGGGAACGCAATACATACATGATTGTCGTATACTTTGTTTCCTTTATCGCGAGGACAGCAACAATGTTGAAAGAGGCAGGTACGTTTGGGGCCGTATGGTATAGCATATGATGCCATGGATTTTGCGCCCTGGATTCAATCTTTTGTTTACCCTCCAAGCCTGGGAAGCTGGCTTTTCTTTCGAATTGGCTCCAGCTGCAGGATTTTAGTAAAAAAAAAAAAAAAAAATTATAAACTCCAATAAATGACTGATTGGTCTCTACCATTCCCAGCTTGGGGGTTGTAGAAGAGGAATATCGTTTTTATGTTTTTTGATTCTTTCATGGAAAGCAAAAGCTTTAAAATTGGTGTTTGTACACAAATCGATCTGTTGTTACAATTTCTATTGTTGATTAATTAATGAAAAGAAATCTCATAAGCTTACAATTTTATTTGCCTTTGTTACTCGAACTCAGATGCCGGCTTACATGATCATGGGAGTTTAAAGAAACGAAAATATTCACATAGCTACATATAGTAATATAGCATTGCAGCTTGCAAGTGTCATTTTACAGCTTGGGGAATGCATTTCTGATCCCATAGATAAATCAAATACTGTAACATATACACAGATGAATGTTAAGCCATAAGCATAAATCAGCACAGGGCAACAAGCAAATACATGATGAACAATTGAATTCAAGCTTCTGGAACAGACGCAGACTTGATAAGATGATTGGAAGTTCCTTTCTCTTTGAAAAGCTGGGAGAAGTGATGTTTGCAATACAAAATACCCTCCAGATGGACTTATAGGGCAGCCACCATTACCTGTCGAAAATACGGCCAAAAAAGAAGACAAACCAGATTAAGCAAATTCAATGATGTCGTAAGCAATTACAGTTGCAAAATCATGCAGTAGCTTTAATTTAGTTAAAGTTTATTAATGCATCAATTGTAAGATGCCTTTGTGACAGGAACGGTTTTCACATGACCATGTAGTCTGAGCTTATCCTTCGTCTTTTAAAGAAACTATTACATGCTCTCTTTAAGGCCATGCCTGATTTCACTGGTTCAAAAACTCAACCAGCCAGAAATTTTACTTTGAAATATTTGAGTCTTAACTCCCTTGAAAGAAAGAACAACAAACAAGGATAATCCATGATCAACTCTTAAACAAAAGTGGCACACAACATACTTCTTCAGCAGTAAACCTCGTAAAGATTAAGATAAATGTGCTAGGCTCACACGGACCAATAAGTTGTGATTACATGTTTGAACATAAAAGAGTAAAGAAGAGGACAGATGCAGCCAAAAATCAAGGTCTCGTGATTGCAGAAAAGATGCATTTGATTTCGAAATTCTACCTTCTAAAGTGGATAAGCAGTTTTGCCGCAAGCAGCGCATTTTTCTCGTGTTCCGAAAACATGCTGGCGACTTTGCTAGGCGATCTTGTCTGAAATCAACACAAGCTATTTAGAATTAGGAAGAATATCCAGTACCCTATCACACACCATATAATCAAATTTTTCTCATTTAATAAAACATCAAACACATGCAGTGTTGGAAGGGAGATTTATCAGCTCGGGAGCTAACTTTTCAGCCGACTTTGTAGCTTCTGACAATAAAATTTATGCCATATTAAACCAAACCTATAAATAAATAAAGGGTTTTACCCAGCAAGAGAAAAGCACTTACGTGACTGAAAATTCTTGTTGAAGTTATCCGTCTCCTTGAAGAGTTGCTCAAAACGAGGCTTGCAATAAAGGACACCCTCCATTGAGGAGTAAGTACCCAACTGGAAATACGTAAGACAGGCTACAAGGTTAGGATCAGAAACTTCATTACATAAACCAACTTAGTTGGCCAGCAGGACCAATTTTAAGGATGACATGTCATGTTATTATTTATTGATGGAAGGATAAAAAAAGGATTTTAGTAAAAATTATCGTTTTTATAGACTCAAGTATGAGTTTCGGGTACATCGGACAATACCAATTCTCTCTAAATAATTTGAGTATTTAACACCGAAGTTTCGTCCTTAAATGCATTGGCCATTCTAACTATTAGCTACTAAATTAACCAGCAAACAGAACCAAAAGCTTAGCAGCTTCAACAACAATCAAGTAAAGGGCAATAGCTATATCATATATCATTTACTTTAAACCTAATCAATGTACAAAACAATCGAGAAACGATTAAAAAGCACTACCTTTTGTGTCCCTTTGCAATGACTGCACTTGAAGCAGGATTTATGGTAAGGAACTCCATCAGCTGACAAAAGTTCCACAGGATAAACAGTCTTCTCTCAAGCCTTGCATTTCTGCTGGGTAAACAGTCCTCCTACATGTAACCTTATTGTTCTTTAGCTTTAATTCAATTCCCTCTCTTATATTAACTGCTCAAATATGTTACATAAACAATCAAAATACACAGTTCAAAATCACGTTTATGTCAAATTCAACAAAATTAGCTATGAAGTTCAAAATATAAATGCAAATCCATAGATCAAGTGAAAGCAGCATAAACGAAACATAAAACTCAGAAACTTCCTTCTTAGAGTATCCTAAAATCCCATGCAAAACCCAGTTAGCTGATCTAACTCGAAAAACTTAATAATAATAATAAAAAGATCAGAAGATGGTTAAAAAAAAAAACAAGAAAAAGGGTCAACCACTGAAACTTCAGAAGGGAATTAAAAAAGGTACCTTCTACTGATCTGAAGAAACAGAAACAAAAGAGAAAGGAACATAAATGAAATGAGGGTAAAAAAAGGGGGTTAAACCCAGTATTGTGGTAGAACAAACTCGACTAAAGGTGGCTTTGGCTATTGCTGTGTGGGACAAAATCCGACAACGTTGACACTTGTGTGAGTGAGACAATTACCGTTGTCTTTTTTGCTTTACGTTACTTTTATGTTATAACTAAATGCTGTCCGTGTTAGCACTTTTTCTTCTGTAAGAGATATTTATTTGATTACCCTATAAGTTTTATTTTTAATCATCAATTTAACCAAAAACTCAACCAATGTTTTAGTTATATACATATAGAATATTTGATGCCTCTCATTAAATAAAATAAAAAATAATTTAAAATTTATAAATAAATATTAATAATTTTATTTAAACTTAATTAATTATAAATAAATATTAAAATCCTAGATCTAAGGCCCTAAATCTTAGATTCTATACTCAAGATCCTAGACCCTAAATCTTTAAAACTCAAGATCTTAAATTTAATAGTTATTAATATTTATTTATAATAGTTACATTTAAGGTTTAATTATGTTTAAATAAAAATATTAGTACTTATTTACAAATCCTCCATATTTTTTATTTAATTTAAAGATGACGTGTCATGTTATTATTTATTGATGGTGTATGAAACTTTTCACCAACGAAGCATCAAATGTTATTTCATGTACATATATATATATATATATTAAGTCTCATTTTATTTTCAAAGGTTGAAATGATATGATTGAGGTATTGAGATTAAGTATGTAAGTTTGAGTTTCACTTTATGTAAATTATGTATATTTCTTATCTAAAATTATTCTAGATTAAATCCCGTTATGTGCGAGTTATATTGAAAAGTATTCTTTGTAATTGTTGATCAGTATCTTTATACATATACTCATTTTAAAAATATCTAATGGTTTTCTTAATTATGTTTAGGGGTGAACAAATAATTAAATTGATTGGTTTGGTTGATGCTTTTACTTAATTGAGTTAATTGACATTCTCTTTCTATAATCGAAACAATCAAATTTCATAGTCTTAACTAACTTAATATCAGTCAATTTGGTTGGTTAAATTGATTAACTTACTTATATTATATTATAAATATATTTACAATAACTAAAAATAATACTATCTTTATTATATATTAAAAATATATTAAAAATAATATATAGATAAATCAGTTAAGTGGATGAATTTGATTGTAAATTTCAATAATAGACCAATAAAACTTACTTAGCTAGTTAACCCCAACCTTAACTAATTTAATTGATAAAATCGAATTAACCTAAATCAACTTAAGTGAATTTATTTAATATTTTAAATATGAGTCCGGTGAAGTTATTTAATGTTACAAAAATTAAAAGTAAATCGATTTTAAATTATTTTAAATTTTCTTTTGGTAAATTTGAGCCATTGGATTTCAGATGAGTAGCTTGTGGACTTGCTTGCTACCAAAGCTTCTGCTTGAGGTTGCAATTTGGTCTAATTTGAATTTCATCCTTACGAAGTTAATTCAATTGGATAACAATGCTAAATTTTGCCATTAAATGGTTGACTTGTAAATCAACAAGTTAACAATTTATAAGCATGAAATTAGCAAAATCTAGTAATTTAACAATTTATATGAAAGAATATTGCCAAAATCAATAGTTCAAGTTATGTATTCACTAATAAATGGATTAACTTCTACTTTTCATAAAATATAATAATAAAATTCTAGTAAATTAAAGTAGAAGTTTAGGTTCGAGTTGCACTAATCGTATTATTGTTAAGACTTTATTCTCCTCTTGTAATTCAATCTTTCTACTTTTCAATTTTTAAAATTTAAGTTCAATCGTTAAACATATTAATTTTTTTATTAAATTTATTAGTATGACATTTCAAATTAAAAAAAAAATTTACTTGATAGCTATATAATTAAGAATCTAATTATAATTATTAAATAACACAAATTAGATCAAACAATACCACAAACAAAAAATAAGTGACAAATAGCAATAGTTAAAATTAATAGTCCTAATCCTAGTAAAATTTTTTAATCATCACAAACTCAATAGCATTTAATAAAGAATTTTAATAATTTCAGACATTAATTAGAACAAATTTATCAAATCACAATTTCAATCACGATACTAATGGAAGACACTTAATATGAATATAGTTGCAGAAAGCATCATTTGGAGGAAAAAAAACATGGCAATGATAGGTAATAGCAATTGTTAACAAATGAGTAACTATTTTACTACTGTAACATAATGAAAATAAGTGTTAGATTGCAACATCTTTTTATAGATTAACCAAAAATTTTTAAAATAAAAATAAAACAACGTAATAAAGAGAAGCTAAAGTGGGGAGAGAGAATGGATTAACATACACTTGCCCTAGAAATTAACGTTAATGATGGAATTAAAATTAAAAAATATAAATGGATATTTTTTAAAAAAAATTGATTTCATAAAAATAAATAAAAATAAAGTAAAGAAGGCAAAATAAGGCTTAAAAGTCGCTTTTTTAAATTAGGGTTTTGGGCCAATTTAAAATTTAATTAGGGATATAGATCGATTTTGCTAAAAAGCTCGTCCAACTAAATGCACTTTTCAGTTCTCTCTCCTAAGGTTGGTGTTTTTATTTTATTAGGGTTAGGGTTTTTTATTAGGTTTTTTGTTTAGGGTTTAGGGTTTCAAGGAAGTGTTCAGGGTTTTCAACGAAAATTATTCAGTAGTTTTGAGGGGTCGGGGATGTGATAATGCTCCTCATCACACATACATTTCATATGTCATGGCGAGATAGGACCATGATCTTAGAAATCCATCGTGGGGAAATCCGATTTTAGGGTGATAATGTTTGATACGATCAGTGGTCGAAGTCAATGTGAAGGTCCCAGTCGACGGCCGTGATACGGCCACAGGTTCAAGTATAACTGAAGGGCTAAGTGACGATCGTTACGCGGTCAGGAGTTCAAGCTTTTTGGATACCTGCAAACAATGCCCTATATATATCATACATAAGATTGAGGGCATAATCATACAAAAAAACTCTGAGGACTTCTAATTTTATCAGCTTAATATTTTTCTCTATTTTCAAGCAGTCGATATCTCTAACCTTTCATTCTTGTCCGAAGGTTGACACTGAGATGGACACAAGAGGGCTTTTAGGAAGAGAGCAAATGTTCCAGTACAGTAGAGGTCAAACTCGAGTCGGCGCGACAACGGTTGTAGTTATTAATGGGTTGTGTAATAACGACGATCGTCGTCGCTCCGAAAGGAGCATCACCTTTACTGCACCTTAACAACTGCTCCCCGCCTAAGAGTCCTCTTGTGCCAACGACGATGCCGACCTTCGAACACGAATAAAGGTTAAAGGTTCCAATTGCCTAAAAATGGAGAAAAAATTACATCGATTATAATTAAAAGCCCTAGAGTTTTTCGTATAAATATGCCCTCAAACTTCTGTATGGTATTTATAGGGCATCATTTTCAAGTATTCGAAAAGATTGAGCTCGTGGCTGCATAACGACCGTTAACTGGTTCCCCGATTATACCCCAATCCATTACCGCATAACAGCCGTCGATTGAGACCTCCACATCACACAGAGGATTTCTGCGTACAACCGTCATAGCACCAGAGGTGCTAGCCTGTAGACTTTCTCCTCCTCATCGTCATTGCATGAATACGTAACCAACAAGCCCTTTGGGTGATGGTATCTTTGGGATCAACACTGTCATTATTTTTTTACGTGGTTGATTGCTATATCGTTCTCGCTTACCATCGTATATCCGCCACTCTCTTGTCCACTTATTGCGACGATGAGCTACCCTCGTAAAGTAGTGATGCGTGCGGTGTTGGAAAGGTAATAGGTATCGACATTGCCATCGACTACTGCATGGGCGCTTACATCAGTGACAGTGGGCATGTTGGTGATTGTCCCAACACGAGGCTCGACATCAACATCTATCCAGGGGAGTAGTATGCGGAGGACATTGGTGGAATGGAATATGTACCTGCAGGAATAGAAAAACCAACCACGTACGACAGTGGTTTCTAGTGCGGTGGTGCTTTTGAATAAAACACAGGGTTAATTAATTGAATTGGAATATCTGGAGGAAAGTGACCTGAATATTGCGTAGCCATAGGCAGCGCATCTTCTGTCAGAGCAGATGACGAACCTGTCGTGTGACTGCGTCCCCTCCTAGTTTGCTGTGGCGATTAATGTGACCTCTTCGCTAGAATTTGTCGACTCATGTCTTATGGTGATAGCAAATACGACTTACCGACGGCTTTGAACCATGTCAAGTAATCATCAACTGCCGCCATGTTTGCTAATAAAAATTGTTTGCGAACAAGTATAAATTGCAACCTACGATCCCACGCCTAGATATGCTCCTCATGCCACACCGACCAGTCAATTTTGTCATCCCTCCGCATGTCCACGTTGTGTAGTTTTTTCAAGTCTTGTAGTCGGAATTCGTTGCCTCTACCCAAACTACCTCAACACCTGGTTTGATTCATGCATTTCCACTGTTGTGTACAATATCAACGGCACCTTCGCGTCCCTCATCCATCAATTTTCCAACGCTTTCGATGGGATACAGGATATGACATCGGTGTCAACGTACGACATATGTTCAAACTAATAAGCAAAATTTTAAATATCATTATTTATGATTTTTTATGAAACATTACGTAATTAATATAGGTTCGAAAGAATAAGTCACTAACCTCGGCTTCCGACCGTTGATTTAACAACAGCCTAATATCTTCTATAACTTTGGGTAGTCCTACATAGCTCGACCCATGGTTCCACCTGTAAAAGCGACATATTAGTCGAAACGTATAATAATAAAAATTATTGTACAAATTACGTATTTGTTAATAAATTATGTTTACCTCATCACTAATAAAAACATATATGGGTCGGTCACCTTAGGATGTAGAAATGGTAGTTGCCATCAGGCTTACGACTGTAGTAGGAGCAGACAACCACCGATCGACGCCGACCTAGGGTTCGTGGCCCGACACATCTCTAAGTATAACGTGGACAATACGATAAATCCCCAACTTAGTTTCCCACAATCCTTGAAGTCCACTAGATGCAATAGCCAACTTAAGTGCACCAAATTTTGAGATTTGTCGGGCATTAAAATGCCCCCGATTAACCTCATGATGTATGCTCAGGTGTATTATTGTATCACCTCCTCTGTTTGGTCTTGAGGGTATTCAGAAAGCTCGTCGAAATTATCCTTCAACTAGTTCATCGATATCCAACCACCTTCAAACTTGTCCAGGACCTTCCCCAATAGTGATTGATAGAGTGTCACTTTGTCTGAAACGATTTTAGATCCCATGATGACTAGCCCATCCACTAGCAGGCCGAGTTGTAGCACTACGTCTTCGAGTGTGATTGTACACTTGCTACATGGAAGGTGGAAAATATATGTTTCGAGCGTCCCTTTTTCCACCAATGCGTTGATTAGTTGCAAATCGAGTTTGCAACCCCCGGACATATGAGATGCATATAAGAATCCAGTCACATGCAAGTGACCACAAATTTCAAGAATCACACGTTTTCCCATATTATGGATGAAACCCTTCAGAACATGATCATCTGCCTATTTGCACAAAAAATATAATTATAATAAAAATTAACGAAATTTAAATTTTGATCTTACCATTACTAATTGGGCAGTGGAAAGATGCTTGTCGTCGAAGCGGATTAGGGAGGTGACCATTCACGAGAAATTGATTTAAAAGAATAAAAACGAGATAATTAAAAAAATATATTCTTAAATAAAAATATCGAAAATTATTAAAATCAAGAGAGTTGAGAGACTTGAGAGGGTTTGAGAGAAGGATGTGAATGAAAAAAAATGAAATTTGAGGGGTATTTATAGGGTAAAAAAAAAAGGTTATCGTTAGGGTTTTAATTTTCTTTGGCGGCAACATTCAAAAAGCCGTTGAGATTTAACCGTTAACTGGAAAGCGTGTCTAGCAAACTCACTTTCTAGCAAAATCGACCTATATCCCTAATTAACTTTAAAACTAGCCAAAAACTCTAATTTAAAAAAAAAAATGGCCTTTAAGCCTTATTTTTCCAGTAAAGAAATGGGTTTCAGAATTTTTACGTTATCTTGGATTATGTAAAGAAGAGAAGAGTAGTTGAGAAGTAGGGATTTCTATCATTTATTTAAAGCTCATACCAAAATTTTTTTTACGCTTTTGTGAGAAATTTGAGTATTGGTATAAGTTAAAAATTTTATTTAATTTGAGAGATTTTGGTAAATCTAAGAAATTTTGGAGTAAGAATGAGAGTTTTAATTTATTTAATTATACGAAGGCATAATTAAAAAAAATAAAACCAAACAAAACTCCTGTGTTAAATGAATGTTGCCTTTACATCAGTGATATATATCACTCAACTGATGTAAAAATTTACACATTTACCAAACACATGATCATTTTTAAGTAAATAAGATAATACGTGCACAAAAGTTTTCTATAATGCAACTAAGTTTGTATTTATTTTTTGTAACTTGAAAGGATTCTATTAGGTTAACAGACCCATGTGTACACAAGAACTAAAATGAAAAATTCTCTCATTTTATGTTGTCTTCATCTTTTCTTTTTATTCTTTCCTTTTATTATTACATTAAAAGTCAAAATTATCATCACATAAGACCCTTTCAGAATTGATGATAGTGTAACTCATTCACATCAATAAAATATGTAAGGTTGAGAGATGCAACTGAAAATGATTTTTGAAAAATAATTTTAAGAAAATAATTTATTTTTCTAGAAAAAGTTAATATTTTCTAGTGTTTGGATGAATTTGTATAAAATATTTTTTTTTTGTTTAATAGATTTTCTGAAAATATTTCATAAAAATTATTTTCAAGGAAACAAATATCCATTTGAGATTTATGATAAGTAGTGAATTGATTGCAAAGTGATGTTAAGGTGAAATTATAGTAAATAATGAATGTTCATGATGTTAATAAATAAATTAGAAACTTTGTGAAATTTATAATTGAAACAAGAGAAGTGATATGCATGAAAATTTGTTATGAAGTGCTTATATGGTGAAAAATAAATTACATGACAATAGGGATTGAATTGAAAAATGTACAAAAGTTTAAGTGTAAAAAAAATTAATATGTGAATAAGAAAATTATGATAAAAGTTTAATTAATGTGTTATGAGATGATGAAATATATAAAGTATTGTAAAAGTGAAATTGTGAAAAAAAATATGGAATTTTTATGATGACAATGACTAAATTGTTAAACTTGAGAAAATATGTGGATGAAATAATAGAAGTGAAATACATAGAAATTTGATATGTGAAATAAGATATTGAGATAAATTATGTGATTAAAATGTAGCAAGAAAGAAAATTGATTTAATATGATTCATTAGTGAATATTGAACTTTTATGATAAAAAGGGACTAAATTGAAAAGTTATGAAAATTTATAAAAAAATATTTAATAAGTGAAGAATGTAGTAGAGAATGTAACATCCCGGTGCTTTGACCTAATTTTTGGGTCGAGTATAGAGTGTTACAGTGGACAAAGTATTATTAGTTTGGAAAATGTCATATGGAAAAAAAGATTGGTAAAACATTTTACGGGAATAAAAAGATAATTTTACGTTGACTAAATTTTTTTACAATAATTATCCTCTTTTACATGAAATAAACATCGAAAAAACTGAAAATATTTTCCATTAAAAATTTTGTGTTGAAACAAATGTAACCTATGTAGTCTAAACTTTCTCCCTCTAGATTGGTTGAAAGATGATGCAGTCAACAAGATGAGGAGGTGGCTCTGAATAATGAAATTCCGATTGCAATGGACACAGCATCAAACAAATATGTTAATAAAATTGAAGCAAGCAACGTTGGTTTCGATTATGAAGTAAATTTCTAAAAAATTAAAAGAAAAAAAAAAGAAAATAACTCCACACCGGTCATTTAAGATATATAAACTCTTTTTATAAATTTTAATTTTAATAATATTATAATATTTTTTAACATTTTAGATTAAATTTTATTATATGTTTGCAAACATATTTTTGAAAAGTAACTAAAATTGGTATTTTTTTTAAAAGACAGTTTTAAAACCGTTTATTTTTTTTTTTTGAAAAAAGTATTGTTTAAAAAGTTTTTGTTGAATAATCTCATTGTATTTGTTATATATATATATATATATATATATATAATACGTAGAACTATCAGTTTTTTTCCCAACCTATAAATAAGAGGATAATCTACTTCAACACACTCAAGCTCACATCCTCCTGTATTGACAATAATATTCATACTAATTAAACTAAAACTCAATCTTTTAGACATTTAAATTTACTTATGATTTAAAACGTATTATTTTTAATCAATTTTAGATTGTTTTAAAAATTCTAATTAAGATACCGTTTCTAATTTAATTTAAAAATAGTAAAAGCTTTTTTATTAATAATATTAAAAAATACGGATAAAGTTAAAGTATAATATATAAAATCATTTAGTAATTTTAATAGATTTTGTAATTAAACATTTGATCTATAATTATAATACATAATGCAAAGCCCTAAAACCTAGCTTAGAAATTTAGAGCGAATCTTGGAGATTACATTGATCACCGAAGTGATCGTAGGAATATTTTACAAAACAAGTTATCTTAAATTCCATTACCAACATATTTATCTCTTTACAAACTAAGAATATTTAATTTTCTTTAGATTTCAAACAGAAGTATTGCAGTGAAGTTTAATTCACGAATAAAATTAGATTTACAAGAAAAATCGAAAATAGAACTTGTACCACAGTATTAATAAAATCTTACAATATCAAATAGTATATCGAAACGAAATCTAAAAAGAAGAATTGTTATTTTATTTTTAACCGTGACTGTCCGAGACCTCTGATATGCCGAGTCTAGCTACAGATTAAGCCAGTACCTGAAAAAGAGAAACTGATGGGGGTGAGCTACAAGAGCTCAAAGTGGTTTTAACATGTGACTATTAACAAGACTACGAAACTCAATTCAATAGCGAAACAGACTTACAAATATACATAGAGTTAGAAAGTAACTTGGAACCAACATCCCAACAGAATGTAACAACTCAAGCACACCAAGTCACACACAGACATTCAAATATAAGTGTTATTCAGCCAAACAGAATACAGTTAGATAATCTTACACCCAAATCACTCAAACATATGCGTATGAATGCAGTCAAGTAATAAAAAATCCACCCATCTAGCCAAAACACCTTTCCGTCCCTCGATCACACCCGAAAGAGCCGTTTAAGCTCATCCAACCAAACACATCACGTAAGACCTCGAAAGGCCCATCCAACCCTACACACCAAATATGTGGACTAAGCCACTCAAATATTAATACGCAGCAGGGTTGTCGTATATGCAGTACAGTGCAATGTGGTAGCCTATAGCTAAACTGCCAGATCAGATAATAGTACGCAGCAAAGCTGACGTATATGTCGTATAGTACGATAAATCGCTATACCGATAAGCTGTAGCTAAACTGCCAAATCAGATAATAGTACGCAGCAAAGCTGACGTACATACGGCACAGAGCGGTAGACCGCTATACTGATAAGTTGCAGTTACACTGCTAGATCAAACTAGAACAAATCTTTCTTCTCTTCTCAACCAACCCAAAAATCACTTTATACAAGCGTATGTATGCTCACAACTCATAGGTACAATGAACAGATCAAGAGACAGTCAGATAAAAACAAATGCACACATATACCCAGCTAAACGAGTTCAAAATTAGACATCTCACATACAATAGTCACAAATTACGCATAAACAGAACACATAGCCACCGATATAGAGATTTAATTACCCTCACTAAAGCCTAGCCAAGTGTTGGAATACATAGACACATTTTCAGCTCAAAAACATACACAAACCAAAATTTGGTGTCTTAGGACCACACGGCCATGTGGAAAAACCTAGGCCGTGTAGGGGTCAAAACGCCTTCGTAGAGGAAGGCACACGACCGTGTGGCAGAGACACACGCCTGTGTGAACCAGGGACACGGCCATGTGAACAGGCCGTGTAATTCTCTGTCCATTTGTGCTAAAATAGAGTGCAGGGCAGACACGGCCGTGTGAGGGTCTTACACACCCATATGCCTACCAAACACGGTCGTGTGAACCGGCACATGCCCATGTGGCTGCCTATGTGATCGCAAAACCACCCAAAAATATCCCAGAAAATCGTGTTTTCACCTTCGAAGCACTTCCCAACCCTCGATAACTCGAGACTATACCAAATCAAATAAGTTCTAAGTACAAAAATAGCAGTACAACATCATAACTAACCGATTTGTGAACACACAAAAATTGTCGACTCTCACAAAGTCGATTCGAGAATTCACAAATAAATAAGAAAGGATATAGAACCTACACCTGATTTGCGATTGAAAACGTCCAGATGTTGACTTGACGGCTCCTCCGGCAAAAACTGTTTTTCTAAAGGAAAAAAGAAAAGAAACCGAGAAGAAGAAAAAAGGAAAGGAAAATGTCCAAAAAAAAAGAATAAAAAAAACTAATAAAATTAAATAGTTATCTTTTTGACTTAAAACAAAACTAATATTTAACAAGACAAAACAACATAAAAATATTTCTTCAAAACATATACACATGGACTTGAACCCAGAACCTAGAGTTACACTAGCAGTCCCTCAACCACTAGACCAGCAGGCCCATTCTGACACTTAAACGCTCAACCAAACACAATAGCACAACTTACTCACAGACCCTAACCACAAACCTCAAAACTTCTAACCCAAAATTAAGGATGTTACAACTCACCCCTCCTTAAAGAAATTTCGTCCCCAAAATTTCCATTTAACAGAACAGTGGTATAACACAAGCTACACCACTACACTCCCGTTGTGCACTCTGAACCCTATCGAAACCATTTTTTTGAAAATGAGTCGATTTTTTATTTCAAGAAAAAAAAATTGGAGTTGCTACCAATCCTTTTTTATAAGGTGTGATCGGATCACCTCGTAATTTGATTGTTTTAATAAAATGTTTTGATTTACTAAAACAATGATTTTGGTCTACGAAATTCGAGAAAACGGGTTCAGGAGTCGGTTACGCATGAGGAAGGATTAGCACCCTCGATAAGCCCAAAATTTGTACCTAATTGATTAATTAATGTCTTAGGGTCGAAAATTGAAAATTCGAAGAAATTTTAAAATACAATCCTTTGTTAAAATATCACTTACTTTTTCGAAAAAAAGGCGTATTTCACATTAATCGAGGGAAAGGACCACATCCCGTTAGGACACGATGCCTTAAATCTCCGAAAATGAGAATAAACGCTGAAAATTTATTTAATTGAAAGATGTTTGATGATCTCGGTTTAGAAAGAAATCATACTCCGTAAGTTAGAACACGATCTCTTTGTAATTCCCAAGATTATTTGGAAAATTTGAAAACGTTCGTTTGTTTGGATTTATCGGGAAAGTCAAAACCCCGTAAGTTAGGTTACAACTTTCCGAAATAAAACGTGGAATATTGCTTATTTTGAAAACCTCTTTTTTGATAATATCTAACGTGATCTTTAAAGCAACGTATTTTTGTTATTTGGGATATAGCAAAAAAAGGCCTATTATTGACAAATACGTTTGAACGCGATTTTTTTACATGATTTTAACGAAATGAGATAAAATGATAATGTAAACTAATAAAACAATTTACAAGCATTACATAATATACCCTATTTTAACAGTAATGCGAACAATCGAAGATACATGAAATAAATAATAACAACGGTAATAATATCAAGGCATGCACATAAAGGGATGATACCAACTTAAAGAAACGAAGAACTAAATAACATAAATACATAAATAACATAAGAGAAAATCGTGTATAAAAGCATTGAAAATTCAAGAACCACTTTAAAATACAAATGAAATTGAAGGTACAATTTGTAATGAAATATATGGAATAATAAAATAATAATAATAATGGTAAAAATATATGTACAAGTAAAAATAGTTTAAATTTCTTAAAGGTATGAAAAAAGAAGAGTAATAAGTAAATAGACGAATAAATAAAATAAAATGTGACAAAATATCAATAATAATAAAGGTACAAATGAGGTATATACAAATGAAAGAAAATGAAAGAATAAATAGGATAAAATGGATAAATGAATGAATGAACAATATATAAACAGGGAAGTATATGAACAAATAAATGAATAAAATAAAAAGGATAACTAATAATTAAACAAGTAAATGAATAAATTGATAAATGAAAGAGTTAAAATAAAAAAGGCTTAATTGCGATTTAACTAAAATTAAAAGGAAAAATTAAAATAAATAAAAAGGGGGACAAAAGTGGCCAGAATGTAACACGTGACAACAAGAAAGGACTAAAGGAAGAAATATCCCCTGTCCTTCAAAATGACGTCGTTCGGCATTCAAGATTTAAAATTAGTCTAAGGACCGAATTGATAAGAAATAAAGATATATGGCCAAATCAAAAAATAAAATGGACCCATTGGAGCGCGCCTCAAAAGCGAATGACTGTTTGCGCAAAAAACCCCTTCACCGCAAAAATACGCGGATCCTAAGGGCCAAAGGGTCGGGTCAAGGGTCAGAGGTGAAACTCTACCTTTTTGGGCGTCTAATGCTTGCTTCAAAATGACGCCGTATAGGGGGTGCTATAAAAGTTAAAATTCTACCAAAAAATTTCATTTTTCCCCCATTTATAAAAAAAACTCAAAACCTTAAAAAAAAGCTCTCCCCTCTTCTCTCTCAGCCCTATGTTCGGCCAATGTCCAGTCTCTGGACCAGGTGACTGGCAGCCGCCATCCACGGTGGCCGAAAAATCGAAAAAAAACCTATTTTTTCGACTTCCTCAACTCAAAAGTAGCCAATTTTCATTGGAATCAGCAAACCTCCCCCACCTACGAAGGCTCAGACACGAGAAAGGTGTGATTTTTATCCGTTTTCTTTTATTATACTTTTTTTAAAAATAAATAGATAAAAAGAAAAAAAGGAATAGCAAATAAACAAAAAAAAAAAAGGAACCACCTTTGGAAAACTTTGATTGCTTTCTATATTTTTGATTGTTGTATTTGTGTGTTCTTTTTTTTTTTTGTATTGATTGTGCATAAAAAATACATTAGGACTATAGGGCTTTTTAAAGTCGATTTTACAAGTTTTTTTTTTATGTTTTTTGTTCTTTTGTGTTGCTATCTCTCTGCCATTGTTGTGCAGGTACGGAGGAGGCCAGTTGGAGGTACGGAGGCCGATGTGGCGCGATGGTGGTGGCATGCGACACTGTTAGGTTTCAGAAACCTTAGGGTTTCTGAATTGTTTTAGGTTCTTGGGCCTTTTGGACCTGTAGGAGTTTGGGTTAGGTTTGTAATTGGGTTGGGTTAATTTTAGGTTTGGTTTTATTTATTTTGAG